>CAMAPF010000030.1:4655000-5855000 GCA_945859915.1 Cuscuta epithymum | reverse complement strand
TAGTCTTGGAAGCTTTCCTTTTGGACGATTTTTTAATCTTTGAAGAAATAAGTGTTTGGCTGTTGTTTTTTTTGTGCCAATCTCAATTGAATGACATTATGTGTTTATGGATGTGGATGCTATATTAAGTGCTTCCCTAGTTTAACAATAACTTGAGTGGGCTTGGTCCAATACAATCTGATATGTGTGTTTGTGTGTGTGTTGGATATTTGTGGCACTATATTGTAAAAAAAAACCTTCTGCTCTAGTATTTCAGATTTAGCTGCCACTATTTGCTTAGTTTTTAGCTCAGATCAGAGGGGTATGTTTCATAATAGAGTTATGTAATCCTTTTTTCTTAATAAATTGGTAAGGTGTTCCCTGGCTGCTACCCCTAGAAATGAGGTTTACGTACTGGGCTAACAAAAACCTTCTACTCTTTTTATACCATGGTATCTCTCAAATATAAAAGAGAAAAAGTATATTTTTACTTTGATTCATCGTAGCTCAGATCAGAGGGGTATGTTTCATATTTCATAATTATTCTAAATAGGACCAATGGAAACTTAATTGCACAAATAGGACTAAAACCTAAATCATTCACAAATAGGATTGGACATTAATTTTCTGCCCTAAATACCCCTAATTTAATTAATTAATTGCCCCCCTAGTTCCCTTGGGCAACCGGGGCAGTCCGTTGGTGGCGGGGAAGTCCGGCGGCGGCAGAAGGTCTAGGGAGAAAAAAATCTTGATTTTTTTTGCCCTGCCGAAGCTCCGGCGGCGGCGGTCAGAATCTTGGTGGCGACCAGAATCTTGGTGGCGGCCAGAATCTGGGCGGCCGGCGGTGACATGTGGCAGGAGGCACATGGTGCATGTGGTAGGAGAATTTTTGTCCAATAAAAAAAAAGTTCTATTTTGGCAATTTTAAAACTACTATTCCTATTTGTGATTTTTGGCCTTCTTTTAGTCCTATTTAGCTAATTAACTCTTTCATATTAGAGTTTTATAATCTTTTTTTCTTAATAAATTGGTAAGGTGTTCTTCGGCCCTTACCTTTAAACTTCTACTCTTTGTATGCCATGGTATCTCTTAAACCTAGAAGTGGAAAAATATATTTTTACTTCATCATAGCACGAAGCATGAAACATACACAACACACATATATATACTTAAACCTAATATAGCTGTTATCAACAGACCTATTCAACAAGATTCTTCATATTCTCTTATATTTTTCACAAGATTCCTATTCTAGCTGGAGCGTGTACATCAAGAGCTCCAAGCTTACACATCTCGTAAATCATCATTAAAGACAACAAAGGTGGTTATCATTCCTCCAGAAGAGACTTTCTCTTGAACAGAGCAACAATCAACTTGAGTGTGACTGTGTATTTTGTTCTTCTGCGGAAACTGGATTGGGTGCAATTTTTAAAGCAACTTACATAGACCTGGCCCAATTCATGATCGTGTGTCAGTGTTGCACTGATATATTAATAACAGAAAGATAATTCCTTGGGTCTTTTATAACAATGGTGTTGTACATTCTCTTTCTAGTTTTTAAGGAATTGCTGAAGCTTGCAAGTTTTTTAGCATCTGGCTAGTCTCTAGTCTAATGTCATGATGCTCTATGAGTGTTTCTAACTTGTAGTATAAAATGCTCTCTTTTTCTTCAACAAAGTTCTTTTGTTAAATGTCCCACACCGGAAAAGTTTAGATGAACAAAATGCTATATTAACACATGGGCTACTCCTCCTATCAGGTTGACCTTTTAGGATGGAACCCCGTGTCTTAACATGGTATCAGAGCCAAATCGATCCATGGTGTGGGCCCCTTATGAAAATTGATGACACGATTATAAAAAAAATGACAATTACGGCTAGATGAAAAATGGACCGATGAAAAAAATGAATGATGTCACCATCTAGACGAAGTGTCTGGTCGTGAGGAGGGGTGTTAAATGTCCCACACCGGAAAAGTTTGGATGAACAAAATGCTATATTAACACATGGGCTACTCCTCCCATCAGGTTGACCTTTTAGGATGGAACCCCATGTCTTAACAGTTTCATTAGTTAAGTTAGAATCTGTTTTTCTTCTGAACTGGTTCTGTTTTGTTGACTTTTGGAAAGATTAGGATTTGTTTTGCAATATGTGTTGATTAAAGAGTATGCATTGGATTCTTTCAAGTTTTCCTAACTATCCTTAATTTGGATTTGTGCTTTGACAATTTCTTCTCATAGTTGTTCCTTTCCATATATAACAGTCTATGCAAGAAGGAGGTCCAGCATGGATTGGCTACATCTATGCATTTACAATTTTTCTTGGAGTGGTATGTACTATTGCCATCCAGAGGAGTTATAATTTTAAAAAATACTCCTTTCTGATGGGTGGTGTAGATAAGTTTACTGGAGTAGGAAAGGTCTTTGGGTTGAATTTGACTCGCCACTTATTTTCAAGCTTTTACACATGTTTTTTCCATCTTAAACAATGCATCCATTACATAAGAGTGTCTATTAAGAGTAATAAATAGACTAGTCCATGCACCCACACCCACTCTCTAATAGCTTAAACTTTCATCATTTCCAAAGGTATTTTTCTTTTATTTGTGTGGTTTATTTTTTTTTTTGTTGCTGGCCCAAACTCTTTTGGGATTAAGGCTTGGATGTCATTGTTGTTGTCTAGTATATTATTCCCTCCGTCCCACTAAGATTGTCTCATTTTTACTTTATTCTTTATCAATTCAATATCAACCACATAAACTCACTTTTCTTAATAACCGTGCCACCCCCTCTTGTCCCAATGTTAGTGGGACAGAGGTAGTACTTTATTTTTGTTGTTGTGTAACATCAGTCGTGTTCTGTGAAAGAGAGCCTTGGCGCACCAATTACGGTGTTGTTGTGTGACCGAGAGGTCACTTGTTCAGCAGCGGCCTCTTGTCAAAATGACAAGGTAAGGCGATACGCTGTTGTGATGGGAACCTCCCCCAAACCCTAGCCTTGCGCGGACGCCAGCGTTCACTGCACTACCCTTTAATAACAGTCTTGTTGTGTGTAAAGCTTTGAAGTTGTTGTGTTGACTACTTTGGTATGAATATGATTTAGGTCTTCGGTGTGCTGTGTGAAGCCCAATACTTCCAAAATGTCATGCGTGTTGGATATCGCTTGAGATCAACCCTGGTAATGTAGTCCATGTGGCTGTCCACACACTTTCTTGTCTTCGCCTTGTACTCTGCACATATCCTCATTGTTAGTGGTTGCTTTTCTTACGGGGTATATGATTTGAGTGCGTCTCATGTGAAAGCAGAGTGAAAAAGACGTGAAGAAGTATTGTGGATGGAACCTTCCTATTATTTTTATTAACATATTATATATTATTATTAATTTTCTTTTATTGATAATAGTATATATATTAGTCTCCAATTCATATTATTATTGTTGTTTCATTATTAAGTTTTAGTCAGTTTCTCATTAGCTAATTTTAGCTTCATGTTTCCTATTAAGGTTAGGGCCCTTGTAATAGCTATGTTAAGGTTGCTAGTATTGATTTATAAATTATCTTGAGGAATTAATTCTTGTTTGTCTTCGCGAGGTTGCACATTAATTAGTTCTACCTTAATCATATTTCATAGTACATTCTTTCTTGTAAGAAACATATTCGGAGATCGTTAAGGATAGAGCTGAAACTCTTTTGGTTCTACCTCTCTGCCTTCTCGTTGTAGACCTCAGATGAGATCACTTGCACGCGTATAACAGCATACGACGTATATCCCAAATGTTATGCTTATATGTGCTTAAGATGCACTTAGTCATTGTCTAGTTCTTATGTAGTCTGTAAGTTTGAGGAATAAATTTCCTTGATTGAATAAGCCAAATGGCCCGAGTATAAATACACTTTGTACAGATAACTATGAGCTAGTACAGATCCTAAAAATTAGGATCTAGATAACTATGAGCTTATCTACAACTAACTGCATCTATCCTAGTCTATCCGACTAGATATGTACATCAAATTAATCAGAAAAAAATAATGTAACATTTTTCTACACTCCCCCTCAAGTTGGTGAATATATATCGTACATTCCCAACTTGCTTATAAGTAGCTCAAATATAGGTCTAAATAACCCTTTGGTGAAGATATCAGCTGTTTGATCTTTAGTGGATACAAATGGTGTGCAGATGATTCCAGTTTCAATCTTCTCCTTAATGAAATGTCTATCCACTTCAATATGCTTAGTTCGATCATGTAGCACAGGATTATGAGCAATGCTTATAGCAGCTTTATTATCACAATATAACTTCATAGGCAGCTCAATCTCCATCTTCAGTTCTGTGATTACTCGTTTGATCCAGAGTAACTCACATATTCCATTAGCCATAGCTCTGAATTCTGATTCTGCACTACTTCTAGCAACCACATTTTGTTTCTTACTTCTCCAGGTTACTAGATTTCCCCATACATAAGTACAGTATCCAGAAGTAGATCTCCTATCAGATATTGAGCCAGCATAATCTGCATCAGTGAAAGCTTCAATTGTCCTATTGTCTCCCCTTTTAAAAAACAATCCCTTCCCTGGACAGCTCTTCAGGTATTTCAGAATCCTGTAAGTAGCATCAAGGTGTTCTTGGAGAGGATGATGCATAAACTGACTCACCATGCTTACTGCAAATGCAATATCTGGCCTTGTGTGTGCCAGATATATTAATTTTCCCACCAATCTTTGATATTGGTAAATATCAACTGGAATTCCCTCCTTGATATCTCCCAATTTCTGACTTGGGTCAATTGGAGTGTCTACTGGTTTACAGGCACTCATTCCAGTTTCCTGTAGAAGATCTAAGATATATTTTCTTTGTGAGACAACAATGCCCTTCTTTGATCTAGATATCTCCATTCCTAGGAAAAATTTTAAATTTCCTAGGTCTTTGATCTCAAATTCATGAGCAAGTTTGTCTTTCAACCTTTTAGTCTCTGTGTGATAATTTCCTGTGAGGATAATATCATCTACATAGACAATTAAGATTGCAATCTCCCCCTTACCTGAAAACTTCATGAATAAAGTATGGTCAGCTTGAGCTTGATTAAATCCTTGCTTCTTTATGAACTTTGTGAACCTGTCAAACCAGGCTCTTGGAGACTGTTTAAGTCCATATAAAGCCTTCTCTAATCTGCAAACTTTTAACCCAAACTTATTTTCAAACCCAGGAGGAGGTTCCATGTACACTTCTTCTTCAAGTTTCCCATTTAAAAAAGCATTCTTCACATCCAGTTGTTGTAATGGCCAGTCTAAATTGGCAGCAAGAGATAAAAGAATTCTTACAGTGTTTAGCTTTGCAACTGGTGCAAAGGTTTCTGTGTAATCAATTCCATAGGTCTGTGTGTAACCCTTGGCAACTAGTCTTGCCTTATACCTCTCCAAACTTCCATCTGCCTTAAACTTGGGAGTGAAAATCCACCTGCAACCAACTGTAGGTTTGTTTTTAGGTAACTCTACAAGCTTCCATGTCTGATTCTTTTCAAGAGCCTCCATCTCCTCCAAAACAGCTTTCTTCCACTCAGGTTTAGATAGAGCATCCTGTATGGTTGATGGAATAGAAATAGAAGAAAGATTGGAAGTAAAGGCTGCAAAAGCTGGGTTCAATTTAGAATAAGAAACATAGTTTGAGATGGGGTATTTAACACATGCTCTTCTCTCTTTTCTGAGAGCAATTGGAAGGTCAAGGTTACTAGAAGCATTACCTTTTTCACTTCCTGACATTGAGGCAGAATCATGGACAGTTGTAGGTTCTTGGACATCCTCTATTCTTTGATTTCTAACCCTTCTCTCATAAACTTTTCCAAAGAACTGACTTGTCTGTTGATCCTTTCCAATTAGTTCAGTTGGATTTACTTCATTATTTTTTATTTCTTGATCATTTTCAGATGTACTGATATTTCTAAAGAAACTATCATCAAGATTAATATCAAGAAAATTAAGATTTTCATGAATATGTGGCACTATTGGAACATCTTCACTTAATTTCTCCCCCTGAAGATGAGAATAAAAAAAAGGTTGTTCTTCCACAAAAAAAGTATCCATAGTAACAACCATTGTTTTGATTGTAGGATCAAAACACTTATACCCTTTTTTAGTGGCAGAAACACCTAGAAAAACACATTTTTTTCCTCTAGGATCAAGCTTACTTGCAGATCTATCAGGATTTTTTATAAACACTGTGCAACCAAATATTTTTAAAGGAAGGGTATTTACCAATCTATTTGTAGGAAAGAAGTGTTGTAGTGAACTGATAGGACTTTTAAATCCTAAAGTTTTGGATGGCATGCGATTAATTAAATAAGTAGCATGTAACACTGCCTCTCCCCACAAATATTTTGGTATGTTTGTTGAAAACATGATTGCACGAGTGACTTCAAGCAAATGTCTATTTTTCCTTTCTGCAATTCCATTTTGAGCTGGTGTATTGACACAAGAGCTTTGATGGATAATGCCTTTTTCAGTAAAAAAATTGTTTAAAGTTTGAGAAAAATATTCACGGCCATTATCACTTCTTACCATTTTAATTTTGGTATTAAATTGAGTTTGGACCATAGCATAAAATGCCCTAAAAATTTCCTCAACTTCAGATTTTTCTTTGATTAAAAATACCCATGTGACACGAGTATGATCATCAATAATAGTTACAAACCATCTCTTTCCCTTTAAAGTTGGTATTCTAGATGGACCCCAAATGTCACTATGTACCAAGGTAAAAGGACTAGTAGGTTTATAACTGTGGGGTAAATAAGTGTTTCTGTGATGTTTGGCAAGTGCACATATATCACAATTAAACAAAGAAACATCTTTATTCAGAAATAATTGAGGAAACATCTTTTTTAAATAATAGAAACTAGGGTGTCCTAGTCTATAATGAAGTAAATACAAATCTTTATTATTTGAAAAGGAAACAGTTTGCAAACAAGCCTTTCTTGGACCTCTTTTATTTGATTGAGTTTCTCCATCAAAGATATAGAGTCCATCCTCCTCCTTAGCACTGCCAATCATCTTCCCCGATGCCAGGTCCTGAAAAATGCAATAAGAAGGATAAAAAATAACACAACATTGTAGATCTTTAGTTATTTGACTAACTGAAGCAAGATTGCAGGATAGATTAGGGACATGAAGGACTTTGGATAGATTCAGAGATGAGGAAATACTAATATTTCCCATCCCTGCAATGGCTGATAGAGAACCATCTGCAACCTTAACCTTTTTATCCCCTGCACTAGGTTTATATGAAGAAAAAAGATTTGAAAAAGAGGTCATGTGATCAGTAGCCCCTGAGTCAATTACCCAGGAATTTTTAGATTTCCCAGAACAAAAAAATGATGAATAGGTACCATTTTGAGCATAAGAACAAGAGGAAGATTCTGGTTTGGATTCTTTCTGGGAATTTTGGGTTTTCTGGGAATTAAGGAAACTAAGAAGTTGCCCTATCTGCTCCTGAGTGAAAGAAAGCTGATTGAACTTGACTTGTGGTTCTTGTTGAGTCTCAGTCACAGTTGTTTGTAGGGCCTTTTCAGTTTTTTTCTTCCCTGCTCCTGGTGGTTTGCCATGAATTTTCCAACAAGTCTCCCTAGTGTGCCATAATTTCTTACAGTGATCACACCAGGGCTTTTTCTTGTCATCACTCCTAGCCACCATTGCTGAAGAGTCCCCAGATTCCTCATTATGTACTGGAATGTTGTACATAACCTTCTTCCTGCTATCCTCCATCCTGATTTCAGAAAATACCTCCCTGATAGAGGGTAGAGGTTTTTTTCCAAGTATTCTCCCCTTAACTTCATCTAGATCTCTATTAATTCCTGCTAGGAACATATAGACCCTATCATTTTCCTCCCTTTTTTTGTGTCTTGCTAGATCCTTGGCACTCTCCCACTTCTCATCATCATGGCATTGATCCAACTCTTGCCATAGGGATACCATCTCATTATAGTAAGAGATGACATCTCTATTTCCTTGTTTGGACTGCCACAACTTGGTTTTTAATTCAAAAATCTGAGAAGAGTTCTCAAGATCTGAGTAAGTTTCCTTAATGGAATTCCATACCTCCTTTGCAGTTTTCATGAACATGTGAGGTTTGGCAATTGATGCATCCATTGAACTTAGAAGCCATGATGTCACCAAGGAATTTTCTGACCTCCAGACACTGTAGCCATCATCACCAGTTTGTTTCTCCTTTATTTCACCAGTTATGTACCCTAGCTTGCCCCTTCCATCAATAGCCAGCTTGACAGACTGTGACCATTCGAGATAATTTGTGCCATTCAATCTATGGCCAGTAATGAGCATAGATGAATGAACTGAGGTCTGGTAGTTTGTCATTAAGCTATTTTGGGAGTTAGGGTTATGGGTTTGTGAGTGGGGAGAAGAGTCAGAGTGCTCGGTTTCCACCATTGTGGTGTTTAAACAGCCTGCTCTGATACCATGTAAGTTTGAGGAATAAATTTCCTTGATTGAATAAGCCAAATGGCCCGAGTATAAATACACTTTGTACAGATAACTATGAGCTAGTACAGATCCTAAAAATTAGGATCTAGATAACTATGAGCTTATCTACAACTAACTGCATCTATCCTAGTCTATCCGACTAGATATGTACATCAAATTAATCAGAAAAAAATAATGTAACATTTTTCTACATAGTCATATGTTTACTTGCATCTGTCAGGAGAATTTATTTAGAATTTTTATAAGTTGGAGTTTGTGGGTGGAAGGTAGATTCACTTCTGCAGAATTGCATTGAAGTTTTCAAATTCATTATGTTTTGTAGGTAGCTGCAGTTTTCCGCAAGTCATTGAGGCTAACTCACGAGAGCCGGAAGCGGTTTGCAACCGGAAAAATAACTAACTTAATGACCACTGATGCCGAGTCCCTACAGGTCTGCATTTTCAGCTGAGAAACAGCTATTTTTATTATATTTCACGTTACGTAAGATACTAAGGGCTGTTTTTTTTTGTTTTTCTTCTATTAAGTCTTGTTTGGATGAAGACGATGTTTGTCTGCATTAAGACGTCTACCTCGATTAAGTGATATTTGTATATGAGGCTGTTTATTTTGAGTGCCGAATAAAAAGTCTGAGTTGAGTAAAATAATCAATTTGATATTATTATTGGGTTATACTGTCAATGATCAATTTTTATTTATTAAAATATTTTTTTCCATAATCGGTTTAAAAAAATTAGCATAAGAGACGTCTTAATAGGCGTCTTAAGGGGAAGGACTACTAAATTAGAACTTAATGATTCATTCAGTTTTTTTGACTGAAAGAATAAGTTGCGCTTTTAATTAAGCCGTAAGTAAACATGACTTGACTGAATGATTATGTCGATATTCTCATGAAGTCCATTAAGCCGCAAGTACACAACCCCTTAGTGAGTGTATATGCCACCCGGTCATTTGAGCCCACAAATGAGGTACCATGTGAAGGAAGAGTATTTATTGTATTCCTGTGTATAAGTTTGCACAATATGTTCTTATTTATAATGCAATGATGTAGTAGACGGGTCAAGACAACTAAGATTAGGGTTTTAACAAGCCTAATAAAATTAGGGCTATATTTTAACGTTTGTTATGACTGTATTACAATGATTGATGCCAAGAAGGCTGCAAGAACTAATTCATGAAGTTCAATTTTTTTCTGTATGCATTTCTTTTAATACTTATGTGGAGGATTGAAATATGACACCACATTTTTATAGAATGTTGCTTGCTGTAGTTTTGCTAAAGAGGTTGTTTTGGACAGGTCCTTGCTACTAATCATTGTCAAATACCTTCTGTTACATGTTTTTGGGAAGAGAACTTAATTGTTTTATAAAAATGTTACTTCTTGATTGATTGCTGATCAGATCATTTTCTGCAGCAAATATGCCAATCACTGCACACTTTATGGTCTGCTCCTTTTCGGATTGTCATTGCAATGGTTCTTCTATACATTCAGTTGGGAGTTGCATCTCTACTTGGTGCATTCATGCTTGTTTTACTGTTCCCTATTCAGGTTGGACCCCCACACCCATCCAAGTTAAAATAGTGTATCTGTGTATGTAACATTAATCACACCCTTAACTTGAATGTGTGAAATAAACTTCTAGTTAAATTAAGCACCATGTACAACAACAACAACATCCAAGCCTTAATCCCAAAAGATTTTGGGGTCGGCTAACATGAATCGATCCATGATATCGATGCTAAAAAGAGAAAACAGAAAAAGAAGAAAAAAAGTAAGATAAAATGGAAAATATAAAGATAAATAATACTTCATCTGTTCGGTTTTAAGTGCAACATGCACTTGGGCACGGAGTTTAAGAAGCAATGACAAAGGGTTGAACTTGACACTTTTACCCTTCGTTATACGGAAATCACAGCTGCCCAAATAAGTGCTACAGTTTGTAACAGTGCACAGATGCATTACAGCGAAGAAAGCAAACAGTACGTAAGCACCATTGTACTCCTCGATTATGCAGTATACTTACGAGGTCCAAAAAAAATTAGGAAGAAGAGCAGGAGGGTCGGTGCTGAGAAACGATAGTTAAGATGATTTTCGCAGCCTACTTTCCCTTTTAGAAATGGTCCATCGAATTACATGTAACTCTTCAAGCTCTGAAATGGACCATCGAAGGCGGTTACAAACAATTCCAAGTGGAATCAGATTCCTTGGCCTCTCGTAATTAATTCAAGCATCCACTCACCAAGTCTCAAGCATATTCTCTTAACGGGAGCAGAATCAGTTTCATCTACATCCATATCTTCCATTTTGGCGGCAATTAAAATACAAACCGGAGGGAAAAATCAAAGATGAAGATGACTGGGAAAGAAATAGAGATATGGCTTAGTAGGTGATGAAAGTCGATGATGTTGGGAAGATAAAAGTAGATTTTGGTGGGGTGGGCAGATGAAGAGATATAGAAATTGAAGACCAAGAGGTTGTGCGCAGATGAAATTGGTGGGAGGCGGTGGTGGAATGAAATTGGTGGGAGGCGGTGGGTGGAGAGAGTAAAAATAAGTGGAGACAGAAGAGTGTATATAATTAAGGGTATAAAGGTCAATTTACTTAGTATTTCCTTCCTAAAATAGAAAGGTTGTATTTAATTTGAAACTGCCGAAAAAGGAAAGTGTTGCACTTATTTAAGAACGGAGGAAGTATATGATAACAATAACATAAGAATATAAGAAAGGTAAAAGATAAAAAGATAAAAGAACATAAAAAGGCTAGAAGATAAAAATAACATAAGAACATAAGAGATAAAGAAGATAAACGATAAAAGAAACAAAGAGAGGAAAGTAATTAAGCACCATGTTATTAGAAAGTAAGAGAGGGATATAAAGGAAAATGAGTATTGTATTGTTATTATCAAGTGAAGCAGCAATACATATTTATATAGAGTTGGTTAAGTCATAACAAACTCAACTGACTATAACCGAGACTCTAACAAATAGCTAAAACTGTTACAAGATAGTCTATTTAGAGTATATCTAATATTCCCCCCCTCAAACTTATTGTGAGGTACTGATCACACTAAGATTGTCTCTTAGAGTAACAAAGCTGGAGCTTGAAAGTGGTTTGGTGAGGATATCAGCAACTTGATAGTGGGAAGGAATATGATAGACTTGTAGCCGCTTCAACTGAACCTTCTCTCTGACAAAGAAGAGATCAATCTCCATGTGCTTGATCCGAGAATGTAGAACTGGATTGTGAGCAAGCTGCACAGTACTGAGGTTATCATAGTAGACTTTAGGAATGGAGAAGGGTACTTGAAGTTCGTTGAGAAGAAATTGAATCCATAATAGCTCAGCAGTAGTATCAGCAAGACTCCTGTACTCTGCTTCAGCTGAAGATCTTGCAACTCTTAGCTGTTTTCTTGACCACCATGAAATGATATTGGGACCAAGAAAAACACAAGAGCCAGATGTAGATTTTCTGTCTGTAGGGTCAGATGCCCGGTCTGCATCACAGTAGGCTGAAATGGGAAGAGGTATGGAGGATAAGGGAAGAGGTTTGATTACCAGACCATGTGTAATAGTGCCTTATAGGTATCTGAGGATATGTTTAACAGCCTGCCAGTGTTCTTGTAAGGGATTAGCCATAAATTGACAGACTTTGTTGACAACATAGCATATCTCAGGTCTAGTCAAAGTGGCATATTGTAAAATACCAACAACAGATCTGTAATAGGAAGACTTAGGAAGATAGTTACTGCCCTCTTGAGTAAGTTTACACGTGCTGATCATCGGTGTTTCTACCCTTTAGAGTCAATCATACCAGTTTGATGAAGCCGATATCTGATATACTTGGTTTGGGATAAATACAGACCACCATCAGAAAGTTTGTGTACTTCTATCCCCAGAAGGAAGTCCAAATCTCCCAGATGTTTCAGAGAAAAAGATGAGTCGAGTTTATTGATTGATGGCACAGGGTTGATTACCAATGACCAATATATCATCAACATATATAAGTATATATATGTGAACATCAGAAGATAGATAGATCAGAAGAGAAGGATCAAACTTGCTCTGTTTGAAACCAACACTGTATAAAACTGAGGTTAATTTAAGAAACCAAGCTCTAGGAGCTTGTTTAAGTCCATACAAGGACTTATGCAGTTTGCAGACAAGAGAGGTATCTTCTGCTTGGAATCCTGGGGTTGTACCATGTATACTTCTTCATCAAGCTCTTCTGTATTTAGCAACTTATATTAATTATTATTATCATATGGTGCTAGGGAGTTAATTTAGTCACTTTTATGAATTATGTCATTTATTGTTTCATCATAATTTGTAGATTATATCAGTTTATTCCCTTAAAGTGAGATTTTTTTTTCATTTGGGTTTGATACATTTTTTTAGGACACTTAAAAGCCCATGTTAGTTATCTTGGCCCCATTGAAATTTTAAATGAGTATTTTCTTAATAAAATCCCTAGAAAGAGATATAAGTATATTAATATATAGAATATCTATGTTCCCTCTTCCAAAAAAAATATCTCTGTTTCCCTTCATTGGCAGCCAGTCCTTTCTTATTCTCTCCGTCAATTGACCATCTCTCATGCATTTGCTTGTGCCATGAATCACATTAAGTCTAGTGAGTTTAATTTTAAATCTCTCTAGATATGCTTTTGGGCCTTAAGGATAGTTTAGCTCTTGTTTTGAAAATCCAGGTGATTGTATTATTTTAGTAATATATTTAAAAGTATGGACGCAGTTTGTTTTTGGTATTCTTGTTTGAGTTACATTTTTTCAGATTTATTTTCTAGAGTAAATGGTCGTTATATTTTAGTCTTTTGGAATAGTAAGGCATTGTGATGTTCTTTGTTTACTCTGAGAGGGACGTTACAGCTACAACCGTTATTCTTTCCGCTATAGTGCCCGCTACTAGCGCTATTGCCAACCGCTCCGGTATAGGAAATCTGATAGCGCCTGGCCCCCGCCCCACTCCACTACTATGCTATAGCACGATATTGACATCACTACATAAGGGTAGTAAAGTGAATTGATAGAAATTTGTTTACCAAATAAGGAAAGAGGATTTATTTAGGAAGAAAAGAAAATCATGAAGTTTTTCAAGGGACAGAGGGAGTATTAATGATGGATGTTTTGTATGTTTTATGTTATCTTATGTGTATAAAAGATTTTTCTGATTCAGAAACTTTGTTAAAAGCAGACTTTAGTAATAAGCAAGATGCAGAAATTGACAAAAGAGGGATTGCAGCGCACTGACAAGAGAATTGGATTAATGAATGAAATACTGGCCGCAATGGACACAGTAAAGTATGCATCTCAGCATCTCCCTTATAGAAATAACTTTCTTACTTCATCTTTATTTACTTACTTACTTACTTACTTATTTGTCTCTCTCTCTCTGTTTCTCTCTCTGTGTGTGTGTATTTATTTACTTGTGATCCATTGCTTCAGATGCTATGCATGGGAGGACAGTTTCCAATCAAAGGTTCAGGGGGTTCGGGAAGAGGAGCTAAGTTGGTTTCGTAAAGCACAAATGCTAGGAGCAGTATGTTATGAACCATTCTCTCTCTGTAATATCATGTACTATTTACGACTATTTAGAAATTTCTCTTGCATAGCTCTGTTACAACAACAGTCATGGTTGCATTTTAACTTTCCTTTTGTGACATTGCACAGTTTAAATAGCATGTGAAGAACAGAGCATTGTCGCTCATTTTTCTTTACCGTGTAGTGATAAAATGCTCATGACCGCGCTAATGTTTTGGTGCTTTCACCCTGATGCCTTGGCATGATTTAACTTCATATATTGTTTTGTGCAGTTGAACAGTTTCATATTGAACAGCATTCCAGTTTTTGTGATTGTGGTCTCGTTCGGGGTGTTCACTTTACTTGGTGGGAATCTAACACCTGCAAGGGCATTTACATCTCTATCTTTATTTGCAGTGCTACGCTTTCCGCTTTTCATGCTTCCCAATATCATAACACAGGTTCTCTTATTTGAAATGCAACCAACCCAGTTTAATGTTTAGAACATATTTAGTGATATTTCGGTTATTGGGCAGATTTCTCACTAGTGTTTCTGCTTGCCTGCTGATTCTAAAGGAGTTAATAGCTTGAGTGACCGTGTTCCAATTGCTGATCACCTATATATCATATTCCATAAAGTGAAAGTTGTTTGAAGGATTAGAGCAACAGCATTAGTTATAAATGTTTCATTGTTATCATAAGCACCAAAAAAGAACTTTATTACTTTAATCACCACTTATTCCTCTAAAGGCTTCTTTGGTTTTGGGAACTATGGTGATTGAATGTGTAATCCAGTGTTATCAATAGCCGATGGCGGTGGAAAGCCAAAAAACCGCTATGAAAATGAAGCAGATATCATTGCGGTATATAGGGGGAGCATAGCGGATTAGGTAAACATAAATGACATATATAATTTTTAAATTTAAATAAACTAGATGTAAGAAGTAAAGTAATAAGGTATATTTACTAATTTAAGCAACATAAAAAGATTTTAAAACTTAGAACTAAACATAGAATCATAACACATAACTTGTAAACCACCAAAGTTCAAAGTGTTCTTAAATGGAAGACTTTATAAACTGAAAAATAAGCCAAAACAGCTGCATGTTTCAATTTAAACAGCTTGTAATATTCTTCTTCAGTCCAAACATAATCTTCTCCGTCTTCTTTGACTTCAAGTGAAGCATACCTCTCTTCCTCTTCTCCTTCAGACTCATCAAGAGAAGAGTAGACACGGAACAAATGATCATATTTAAATAAAATACCAGTTTTTCTTTTTAGTTGGCAGATTAAATAAAATACTGATAGAAACCTCCAAATTCCAGAACAGTTTACAGAAAGATTAATATGGAAACAACTGAAATCTTATTGAAGAAGATGATGGATTACAGAATGAAACAGTAACAAAGGCCGAAGCCTCCCAAAAGAGAAGAGAAATAACTCTCTAATCTTTCCCAGTCCCAAGACCTAAGTCCCAAAAAGCATCCTTCCTACTCCCCTTCCCGTCTATTTATAATAGAGACCCTTATTACTAATATTATTATTATTATTATTATTATTACTTCTATTGTTAGTCTAATATGTAGGTCCCTATCAATACTCCCCCCTAAACATCCACCTTGCTTTCAAGGTGGGCGGTAGGAGACAACCGAAATCTCCTCCTCCTCCTCCTCCTCCTCCTCCCCCCCCTCCCCCCCCCCTCCCCCCCTCCCCCCCCCCTCTCCCAAGCACTAATATTAGTCCTGTGTCTTTGTTCATTCTTCCATTTGCTAATAGCTCTTGCTACAGGATATAACTCAAACCCTTGAGTTTCAGTTGCTTCACTCCTTGAAATTGCAGCATTTATCATGTGTTTGCTGGGATTGATAAGAAGAACAGAAGGAACAACACTTTCAGAGTTAATAACTGAAGCTTCCCAATAAGAATCCTGTGACCTGGAACTGATGGGTGCCCACAATGACATGAATGGTGCAGAACCTACTGCTATTTCGAATATGGATAACAATTTGTCATAATGAAATTTTGCCAGATACTCTTTGCCTAATGGGCTGTAGGACATACAATCATCATCATCCTTGGTCAAACTTTTGGGTGAGCCTCTTAGTAGGGTAGTCATAGAAACTTTTCCCTCTACAATGCTACCAAGAGCCAACTTCTGTGTCCATTTCAATCCAAAATCTGAGGAATTCCAAACTAGAAGATTGGTAATCGTGTGTTTAGAAAGAAAGCATTCTTGACTAAATGAAACCCCATTTGAAGAGCATATTGACTGTTCAGAGGTATCAATTTTTTTGTCATCTGTAGTCCTGATGTCTTGGCCAGTGTTATGCAACACTGGAACCAAACAACATTTAGTGCATGAGAATACAAATTCAACTCTTTCAACACCAGTTGCATCAGTCATAATTCTGTGGATCCCCATTCTGAGTCCAGCTTCACTTCCTTCTATCACCGCCATTTCCTTATGCTTCTGCATGACCCTTATCAGTAATTGTTTAGGAAGCTTTAGGAAAGTGTCTTCAATTTTTTCCAAATATAGGCACAGGTGCCTCAACAAGACTTATTACTTCGTTAATTAGACCACTCTGCACAATAGGATATCTATTTACACTCTCTGTAAGATCATGGGACTGCTCCAATATAAACTTCTTGCGTTGATCAACATCATCTAATCTGAAACCATCAATCTTATTCAACCCTACAATCACATAAGCTTCATCAAAGAAAATCAATTTTTCTAATTTACTGGCATCCACATGAAATCTTGGTCGAGCCTCCAGTACTGTCCACTTAATGTAAGGGTTATCCATGTCCATCCTTAGCAGGTACATACCTCGAGATATAGGGATTGACTTCCCAGATTGGTTTATCTTGACTTGCAGGTATTCATCAATTTGAGAGCCACGTCCAAATGACCACACCATCTTGGTTTCCAATTCTGAATTAAGGAGTTCATACCTGGGGATTTTATTGTGACTGAGGAAACAAGTAATTGCTCCCGCTGCAGGTCCATGGTCAAGTGACGATTTATCCTTGTCTTCCTTGTTGCCATAAGTGTGCCTATCTGCCATGGCCGATTGCGGCTGATTAATCAACTCCTGATGCTAATCTGTGGATTCAGATGGAGATTTCAAACTGGAGTTTTCTGCTCGCGTAGAAGCCAGAAGACCAAAAGAAATAGGCGTTTGCAACGACCCTTTACTTTTCGAATTTATGCACCGACGTATCTTCCTCGATCTTCCTCGCCGACTTTGTGTTCGCATCTTGGTACACAACTTGTCCGATCCTGTTCTCCTTTTCCTCGCCTTATCACTTTCTACCTCTTCTTTGTTCTGCGTACGCTTCTCCTTCTCCAGGACTAAGCGTTTTTCCTTCTCCAGGTTTGAGCGCTTTTCTTTCTCCCCTACTTTTCCGCGCCCAACCTCTTCGGCGAGCTTCACGATTATTCCGCGCAAATCCTTTCGCGATTGCGAACTAAGAGTCGCAGTTCGCCACTCAGATTGCGGACTAGTGCGCGATCGCGATGAACCATGTTTGTCCGATTGCCAATGATGCCTGGTATTCTTCGATTGATTCCGCGAAGGACCTGGAAGTCTGTTTGGAATATCCGCAAGGCTAACTCGCATAGCGGCCATCTTCTTAGCCATATCTTCTTGCATTTCCCGCAGAAGTCTTTTCCAATTGCGATTCAGATTGTCAAATCTTTCTTCCATCTTTGCGCGCCTCTATCTCCTCCAGCGATCGACAGGCTCTGATACCAATGATAGAAACCTCCAAATTCCAGAACAGTTTACAGAAAGATTAATATGGAAACAACTGAAATCTTATTGAAGAAGATGATGGATTACAGAATGAAACAGTAACAAAGGCCGAAGCCTCCCAAAAGAGAAGAGAAATAACTCTCTAATCTTTCCCAGTCCCAAGACCTAAGTCCCAAAAAGCCTCCTTCCTACACCCCTTCCCGTCTATTTATAATAGAGACCCTTATTACTAATATTATTATTATTATTATTACTTCTATTATTAGTCTAATATGTAGGTCCCTATCAAATACAAATAAGTTTGTTTCTGAAACAAACTAGCTGACAGGTGGGCTTTTAGGGTTTAGTTTGAATTAAAACACTCTTCAATTGGGTCAGCGGATTAGTTAAAAAGATTGGCCAATTATTCACAGTCCACAACAATCTGCGCAATCCGCCATTGCGGCTGTGTTGCAGCGCTCTGGTTAATCTGCTGTGCCACCGCTATGGCATGACGGTTCCCACAACATCTGAGACAGCGATCCGCCATGGTGCCACAATTTTCGCTATTTGATAACATGTTAACCTTACACAGGAGATAAAAACAATGGCCCTTAATACCAAAAGTGTTGTTTTGTTGTCTTCTTATATTTAATCAATATGAGTGGTATTTGATTTCTCATTTCCCTTTTGTGATATTGAGTTCTGCTCATATGCTATCAGTAGTGTTTACTGTTTTATATGCGAGTGGACCCTAATAATTGTATAGTTTTGCAATCTATGCTGTACAATTTAAATTAAGCCATGCCGTAGTGGTATTATACGATGTTTGTGACTGAACTGCTTTTCTAATTTTATTTTGTGAAACATTTAGCCCATGTGACTATGTCAAATATAATCTTCAGTTTTCCCTCCCGATTTTATCTTTTTTTTTGCGGTGCAGACCGATTGTGCTTTTGATCAAATCATACTATCATTTTGGATGTTCAATAAGTAACCCAGCAATAATCCACATTTTTCCTTTTCCCACTGAGTATCTGTTTTCTGATTTCACAGGTAGTTAATGCGAACGTATCCTTGAAACGTCTCGAGGAACTTCTTTTAGCTGAAGAGAGGGAACTTCTGCCCAATCCACCTCTTGAGCCCAGTTTTCCAGCCATTTCAATTAGAAACGGTAGCTTTTCATGGGAATCGAAGGTTGGTTTTACTTTTCACCAGAACAGAAGAATTTTATTCGCTTACAGAGATACTTATTGTTCTCCCTCCTGGACTATGGCATTCATGGTCTGTGAAACTCCATCCCTTAAAGTGGAATACTGCTATCTTGGCAATTTTATGTTTTGCTTGTATGACTTTTTATCAGATAATGTAGATTTTAATCAAGAATTCCATATAATCTCAATGACATTAGATCCTTTATGAAGAACCTTTGTTCACAATACTATGTTAAAAGTAACAAAGTATTGTATACTTGCATGGAAAATCCAATGCTCATGATACTGCTATGAGTTAAAGATAGTTGTTCAAAATCCAATGCTATCCATATAACTCTCTTTAGTGGTAAGAATTCTTTTAAAAACCAGTCCCAATAAATTTGAATTCTGAGCTTTTGACTGCTGTGTATGATGTGTCATTTGAAATCAAACGTGTTGTTTTCTGCCACCGGAGCTTGAATCCCAACCAATGACTTGATATTTGTTATCACTATCATATTGTAACCATTAACACCCAGAGTTAAAATCTCAGAACCACCAGCCTACACTATCTCCTAATTTATCTGTCCTCCGCAGCAAGCCTCCCTTCATCCTCGATATATGTTCAATGGGTGAGAGATTTGAGGAGGCTGGGAGAATTACATCTGTGCGAGGGGTGTAGTATGTTTTAAATGATATTTTTTAAAATCCTTTCAACCCGCTAGATTCACCAACTCACAGAAGGGATACAGTTCTATAGTATTTATAGTTATTATTTTATGTGCTGAATATTTGTTTACATATTCATAATCAGTATATAAAGGCATTTATCTCCATTTTAGTTTTTTAGATGCTTCTCAATCCATGAAATAAATGAGATTTTATTGGTTGGAGCATGTAGTGGAAGATTGCTAACAATACTTTCCTGCAAATGATAGGGAGATAAACCAACTTTATCAAATATCAATTTGGATGTTCCAATTGGAAGTTTAGTAGCAATTGTAGGCGGTACTGGTGAAGGAAAGACATCACTCATATCAGCAATGCTTGGGGAGATTCCTGCTGTTACAGATTCAAGTTTTGTCGTGAGAGGAACTGTTGCTTATGTGCCACAATTATCATGGATTTTCAATGCCACGGTATGTGAGTCGTGACCATGTTTTGACTAGAATGAAGTGTCTAAATTTGATTTTCAATGCCACGGCACATGACCTTGTTTTGGCTAGAAAGAAGTGTCTAAATTTGATACTAACAGGTTCAGTTCTCACATAATGTAGAATCATTCTTTGATGATTCATCTCCTAGCCAACTAGTATAAATAGGGTGATCAATCGTTTGTAAATCCATTCAAAAAAAATTCAGATTAAGAAGTAATTCAGAGGTTATTAATAATATATCTATCTCTTAAATTTAGTCTCCATCTTCTGCATTTCACATTTTGACAGATGCTGATCATCTGCAGCCATTGAAATGCTTAGTATATTTTTTAGGTGCGTGACAACATACTATTTGGTTCAAGATTTTCACCAGCAAGGTATGCTAAAGCGGTTGATGTGACTGAACTACAGCATGACCTTGAACTTCTCCCTGTGAGTATATTTGCACATTTTTATGGTGAGGTTCTTTTTTTGGGGGGTGGGGCATTTCCATTGTTCAGTTTACAGTCATTCTATGTTCTTTACCAATGTCTTTGTAAAATATGAACTGTACTTTAGGGTGGTGATCTTACTGAAATTGGAGAAAGAGGAGTCAACATTAGTGGAGGGCAGAAACAAAGAGTTTCTATGGCTAGAGCTGTTTATTCTGATTCTGATGTTTACATATTTGATGACCCCTTAAGTGCACTGGATGCTGATGTTGGCCGCCAGGTAACATCTTTTTTATTCTTACAACAACAACATCCAAACCTTATTCCCGAAAGAAAAACAAATGATTTCCTGTCATGTTTTCATTCTTATTCCAACGTAGGATCAAGCTTATATCACAAATCATGCTTATTCCTCTCTGCTACTCTTGTGTGTAAAGTGTAAACTTCTAAGAAAACGGTTATTACCTTCCGTTCAATTGAAGTTGTTATTTATTCAATTTTTTATTATATTGCATTCAGTTTTATCCTCTGCTAGCAAATCTTTTAGAGAAGACAGTTTCATTAGAACTATTTGTGGTTTTAGTCTTCACTCTCCAAACTGTGGTGTCATTTCACTTTATATGTCAGACTTTCAAGTTAAAATATTGAATTCCCCAAGGTGGTGGTATTTGAAAGTTGAATGGAGTTGATCTATTGTTGGGGTGTTGTAAAAACCTAATCAAGGTCCCGTTTCATCCATTTTCAATAGTTTGGATCCATTATCACCCACATTAATAGTTGAATTTGAATACTAAATAGTAAAATACCAATATAGTATTAGGACCAGAACAGAAATTGCTTTTCTTACATACTTTCTGCATGATTGTTTTCAGCAATGGAATTCTTACATTGAAGGTTCTACTCCACTAGATCTGATGATTTTTTAGTAGATTATCTTGTATCTCTATGTCTGAGAGCTATTCCATTCCTAGATACTCCATTATTGAAATTTAGTGTCTGACTATTATTCTCATTGCCAGGTTTTTGAGAAATGCATCCGGGGAGAATTAAGAGAAAAGACCAGAGTGTTGGTCACGAACCAGTTGCATTTTCTATCACAAGTAGACAAAATTATATTGGTGCATGACGGTATGGTGAAAGAAGAAGGAACTTTTGAATATCTCTCAAATAAGGGTGAGCTATTCCAAAAACTGATGGAAAATGCTGGAAAGATGGAGGTTTTTACGGATGAAAGCAAAATTTTGGATGTTGGTGATAAAACCTTAAATCCTGTTGCTAATGGTGAGGTTAATACCAACAACAACATCCAAGCCTTAGTCCCTAAAGAGTTTGGAGTCGGCAAATCTGTTCTTATAAAACAGGAAGAGCGGGAAACAGGTGTCGTGAGTTGGAAAGTTTTGAACAGGTAGAGTTTATATTGCTTTTTATGTGACCAAGTTTGTTCGTATATGACTCGTTTCCAGACTTTCTTGAATTCTTTTTCTTGCTAAGTTACAGAAAAAATCTCCAGAACTATCGGTGTCATAGCATAATGTTTCAATTAAGAATGTCTTAATAATCTAAACAGCTGTAAAGCTTCTTGAATGCATGCTTGTTTGGACCTGCTACAGCTTATTGGATAAGAAAAGAGTCCCATCAAGGAACCTCTTCAAAAGTTCTTTTTTGCCTCTTATTTTGCACAAAAGCCTTCGTTTAGTTTGTTTTAGCTTATATTTATCATTTTCATATGATTATCCGAAATAATTCTACGTTTAACGAAGTCCAAATATCAATACAAACATCTCTAGGGAGTATTTAGGGCTTATGCTCAAATTTGATAAACTCTTACGCCCATTGGAAAATCACTAACAGACGTCTTGCCAGTTCTAACAAATTTATGCAGGTGTCATCATTTTGTAAAGCTTAAAACAGTAATATTTTTTGTGATGTATCTGCTCCAAGTGCGAAAATATTGTTTAAAAAGATTTTCCAAGTTTATTTAGACTGTTTGGAGTTGCATTGTTGATCACTCTACCCTGGAATGTCGGAATTTCTGACTTGGTTGTTGCAATGGTTGTGGTATCCATCTCCCTTTAACATATTTCGAACATGTTTGCTTTTGATTAATGTGTTACTCCGAATAATATTTATGGAAATACTAGTTGTACTTAAATCATTATAAAACTTTACACTTATTAATGAAGCCTCATATGATGAACTCTTGGTGGACTACACTGATTCATTTGTAGTCGATAGCATAAAAAGTTTGTGGACCTACACCAGCCTATGTAAGTTGTTTGTAAAATGGTGTTTGCAAATTTCATTTTCCTAATATTGATTGATTTAATTATAAGTAGTTACTAACCAATATATTGAACGTCCTTATTCTCAGTTCAGTTTTGTTAGTAATATACATGTATAGTAAGGATGTTTTTACTTGGACTGAAATTTTCTGGTCTGGTCTGATATGATCTGGTCTGGTCTGGTCTCTGTGTATTTTATAACTATCCAAGTCTGGTCTGAGACTGAAAACAGTCCAAGTAAAAACATCCTAAGCTGGCATAGTTAGTTAAAATCTTGTTAGCTATGTTGTTATAGACTTAACTGTAATCTGTTAGTCTTACACTCTTATGTGTATAAATACTTCATGTACTCTACTCATTTGGTAATCAATATACAATTCATCTTCTCTTGATTCTAAACCCTACTGCACTTTCTAATATGGTATCACGAGCTTGCGTTTGATATTATTTTCATCGGCCATGGCGATTGATAGTACGCCATCATCGTCCACTTCTTCTACTGGAAACTTTATTTTTCCATTAGCCTATGCTCATCCACTTCACCTAAAGCTTGATTCTAACAATTTTCTATCTTACCCGGGAGCAACAACATCAGATGCTTCTCCTGGCTTCTGTCATCACTATCTGAATCGCTCCACGCATGTGTCATTCACTGTCGTCATTCCTACCAGATCTGGACTGAGATTCACAAATTCTTCACATCTAACATTGTTGCAAAATCTAGACAATTAAAATCTGAGCTATATACGACGGTTAAAGGTGAGTGCACTATATCTGAGTATCTTCTTCATATTCAGACTATCATTGATACACTACTTGGCATCAGTGAACCAATATATGCGAGGGATCATATCAATGTTGTACTGGAAGGACTTCCAGAGGAAAATGATTCACTTGTCTCTTCCCATTGCTGCTCGGAGTTCTCTAGATCCTGCTAATGTTTCAGAAGTTGAATCCTTACTTCTAGCCAAGGAAATGAGACTTCGCAAACTTCGAATAATCTCAGACAGCCAGTGACCCAGACTCCCAGAACTCTCAGGATACTACATCTGCTCACCTTGTTCACACAAATCATACTACTACACGTGGCGGTGGTGGTCAGTACAGAGGCAGAGTTTGTGGTAATTCATTCCGAGGTAGCTTTCGAGGTGGAGGTCATTTTTGTGGTTGCTCCCCTGTTATCTGTCAGGTGTGTGATAAACCTAGTTACCATGCTTTAGTTTGCTATCATCGTTTTAACCCTGCATACAATTCCCAGCCATCTACCTCTCAGGGAAACTGTTCTAGACCTCCAGCATCTATGCCTAACTATCCTCCACCAACTCATTTCCCACAGCAACCTGTTCAGCTGATCTTCTCTCAGCCTCCAGGATCTGTAAATTGGGGGTCACAGCCAACTTTCTCTTCTTCACATTCTGAACCACCTTCTACAGCTTGGGCTTGTGCCAATTCTTCTGTTCTTGAACCTGCTCCACTGCCTCAAGCCTGGTTTCCAGATTCAGGGGCTACTCATCATGTCACTGCTGATCATCTTAACTTGCACCACAGTGATTCCCCTGCCAACTATGATAAACTCTTTATGGGCAATGGGCAAGGTTTGCATATCATGTCTGTTGGTTCTTCCTTCTTATCTCCATATCACCCTTCTCGTTTTCATTCCTTAAACAATATGCTTCATGTTCCTTCTATTACTAAGAATCTCATCAGTGTTAGTCAGTTTGCCAAAGATAAACAGGCTTTCTATGAATTTTATCCTTGTGAATGTTTTGTTAAATCTCAGATTTTGTTAAATCTCAGGTTTCTAAAAAAGTTCTCTTGTATGGTACACTTGGCAATGATGGTCTTTACAGATTTCAGTCTTTTCCTGAAATCTCTAGCCTTATACCCTTTGTAATAATAATATCCATTTGTCCAAAAAGAATAGTCACGTTTTTCACAAATTGTGACCCAAAAAAGTGTCTTGTTTCATCAAAAGACACTGTTTTCACGCAATTACCAATAAAAGAGTTACAAACTAGTCCAGTACAACCAACAAATAAATTTTAAAGTTGACAATAACCTATAACCATTGTACCCTGTCAAAGTAAAATAATAAAACTTAGTCAGACATGGTTTCTTGTTTTGGGGATGGATGAAGCATATATTCAACATATGGCATTTCCATAGTTCTCAGAAAAAATGCTCATGCAATTAATCGTGTCAGTGATTTATCCATTCATATGTAATGAAAAGTATTTCCTCAGTCTTGTTTATTGATAAGTTGATTCCAATGCTCATGTAATTAATCGTGTCAGTGATTTATCCATTTATATGTAATGAAAAGTATTTCCTCAGTCTTGTTTATTGATAAGTTGATTCCATTTTGTAGGTATAAGGATGCTCTAGGAGGCGGGTGGGTAGTTATGATATTGTTGATGTGCTACATCTCATCTGAATCTCTTCGAATTGGAAGCAGTACATGGTTAAGTATTTGGACTGATGAGACCAGTTCAATGCGATATAGTGCCATGTTCTACAACATGATCTATGCAGCTCTATCCTTTGGTCAAGTATGTTTTATTGAGACTTCCACATTATTATTTCTTGATATATCTTCTTTTACTACATTAAGATGTACTATTATATCGTACTCTGAATACGATGATAAAACTTTTCCTGATGTATATGGCGAAATTTACTGCATAGGTTGAAGTAATCATTGTAGAACAAATTGCCTCAGTAAATTATCTGCATTTCAGGTGTTGGTAACCCTTACCAATTCATTTTGGTTGATCACTTCAAGCCTTTATGCTGCTAGAAGGTTGCATACTGCCATGTTGAATTCCATCTTAAGAGCTCCAATGGTCTTCTTTCACACGAATCCACTCGGGAGGATTATCAATAGGTTTGCTAAGGATCTAGGAGACATAGATCGGAATGTTGCACCATTTGTCAATATGTTTATGAGCCAAGTTTCCCAACTCATTTCCACATTTGTGCTAATCGGTATAGTTAGCACAATGTCTTTGTGGTCCATAATGCCACTCCTAGTCTTGTTTTATGGTGCTTACCTTTATTATCAGGTATTTTAATTTTTTACACGGTTTTCCGTAAAAAAATAAAAATGCATTGCATAATGTGATAAATTTCATTGCACGTCAATCATCTTAATATCCCTCTAATCTCATTTAAATTGGTCCATATTATATGTTGATATGTAACTCTTTTCTCTCCACGGGGTTGTTTTCGTACATCAACTTCCTTGCTGCTTGTGCGATCATTCAACTTAGAATATGGTAGTGTCCTTCAAAGCTTCCTAAGATTTGTTCAATACTTAGCAAATTATAATCTTCTTGCTTGCTTTACTCATCAGTTTAACTGTTGATAGAAGCAATAAAATGACTAACACACTAGATGACAACAAAGAGTGCACTATATAGTATATATAGACACCAATGCACCGCTTAGGATACAGCCCATTGCAAAAGAATTCAGAGCTGCTTTGACAGCCCTGTGAGGCTGTGATTCACCCGGGGATTCTCTAGGGTGGCATCACAGCTTCTGGGAATACAAAATGCATAATATACAGCACAAGAGAGGCACTGGTTTTGCATTAGGTGATGCAGATAGAAAGGGTGAGATGAAGTCAGAGTTTTGCCTGATCCCTCATTTAATAGAGGAAGCGGATGAAGATGTCATTTAACTGGACATCATTCTTTGCTTTAAAAATGTTTGTCTTCCGGAGCAATGATTACATTTCTTATAATATGATAATATTACTTCGATCTTGTATTGCTTGTAATTTTTTTAAAAGGAACTTAAACACAGTTTTCTAACTTCATGGATGCCTTATGTGCTCCTTCAGTCATATAATACAAATGTTTTTTACAGAGCACTGCCCGTGAGGTAAAGCGCTTGGATTCCATTTCCAGATCTCCTGTATATGCACAATTTGGAGAAGCACTCAATGGTCTCCCAACTATACGTGCTTATAAAGCTTATGATCGAATGGCCCACATTAATGGGAAATCCATGGACAATAATATTAGATTCACTCTTGTGAACATGAGTGGAAATCGTTGGCTTGGAATTCGTCTGGAGACATTGGGGGGCCTTATGATTTGGCTCACTGCAACATTTGCTGTGGTGCAGAATGGAAGAGCAGAAAATCGAATGGCTTTTGCATCCACTATGGGATTGCTTCTCAGTTATGCCTTGAATATTACAAACCTACTAACTGGAGTGTTAAGAGTGGCTAGTATTGCTGAGAATAGTTTAAATGCTGTTGAGCGAGCTGGCACATACATAGAATTGCCTTCAGAAGCACCTGCTATTGTTGAGGGCAATCGCCCTCCTCCAGGATGGCCCTCGGCGGGATCCATTAGATTTGAAAGTGTTGTCTTACGCTATAGGCCTGAACTTCCTCCCGTTTTGCATGGTATATCATTCACTGTTCCACCTAGTGACAAGGTTGGGGTGGTTGGGAGAACAGGAGCAGGAAAATCGAGCATGTTAAATGCTTTATTCAGACTTGTGGAACTGGAAAGAGGAAGGATCATTATTGATGATTGTGATGTTTCAAAGTTAGGATTGATGGACCTCCGTAAGGTTCTTGGTATCATACCACAGTCACCTGTTCTGTTCTCAGGTATGTATTTTTTGTCTAACTATACATAAAATCACTAACAGAGGAAGGGGATATGTACCGAAGTACATGTTTGATCTTCTTTCTTTTTCTGGTTTAGGTTCCTTAAGGTTTAAGTACATCTTGAAATTGTTGTCCTTTTTTTGTAATTGGATGTAGGTGCAGGCTATGCATGTTTAAATATATGTGAGAGAAAAAGAATGGTATATGATAGTTGGCATAATTCAAAAGGATATCTATACGTGAAATTGGGTATAAAGAAAGAACTTGCAAGTTGTACCGTAAACAGATCGTACTAGCTAGCAACAACAACATCCAAGCCTTATTCTCAAAAATTTTGGGGCCGGCTAACATGAATCGATCCATGATATCAGAGCCAAAAAGACTAGAAAGATAAGAAGAATAAAAAGATAAAGTAAGATAAAAAAATCATTTTATCTTACTAGCTAGCATTGCAAAAAAAATGTTAAGAACCCTAGTATTTTTAACATTTCAGTTAGAGAGGAAAAACAAAAAGAGAAGGATAGAAGTGAAAAAGTTGTAAGTGTACAAGGAATTAAACAGATCTTACAAAGTTACAGTCTTATCATTTCAAACCAATAACGTAGTTCATCACTTTTATTAATTCTAGTAAGAGCTCTAAAACAATATTGATTATTGACTCGTATAATTTGTTAGAAAACACTTATATTGGAATTGTTGTTCATAGTGAAAGACCAACCTAGACATATTAATGTTTAGTGCCATCAACTCCGGCAATCAAATGGTCAGCTACTCCTCATCCTATGAATCGTAGTTCCTTGGTGAAAGACTTGCTGGCACTTGACTTTGCAGTGGTAGTAACAGGACTACCCACAATAATCGATACATTCTTTACTGAATTATAATCTGATCTGGGGTTTCCACTCGAGTTAATTAGTCCAGAAATTCATGAAGGCTATGGTTGTTGGAAAATACTAATGAGTGCAGCAAGGAGGTTTCCTGGAGTAGCTAACTAAGCTGGAGAATATGGACCAAAAAGCTAGCAATTTTAACGAGGGGGGTCTACTAAGGGTGATTGGCATTCTTTATCGGTGACAGGAAAGATGGATTGTCCCACTTCTCCCTCTTGAAATGATATGTGATTTTGATTTCACCAGCAAAGCTTTCCAAATGTATTAGTACAAGAGGACATACATTCTGGGACATTTTGCTCACTATTACCTGGAAATTATTAGACCACAAGAGCATCTCTGGTATCACATCGGAGCTCCTTTATTTTAAATTATATGCTATTATAATCAGCGCAAGTATATATAGACACATCACCAGAGAAAGGGTAACAAATATGTGCGCCAACTCTACTGGAGTCTTTTTTAAGTCTACTTATGTTGTGCACTGTAAGAGAAATATGGTGCCTAGTTGTGTACCAAGTTTGTCGTGTTTTTGTGCAGAAACCCTTGCATGGACTTGATAGAGCTATTCTAAGATTACATCGTAGCTTACTTAAATAAAACAGTGAACTCATACTGGGAACATTTTCTGATTTGGTATGGCACAATGAAGACCGAAATTGTTTTTCTATTTTTTTTATTTCTTTTTTTGGGATAGGTAGTGTTAGATTCAACCTTGATCCATTCAATGAACACAATGATGCTGATCTGTGGGAGGCTTTAGAGAGGGCGCATCTCAAAGAAGTGATCAGAAGGAGCTCTTTGGGTCTGGACACTGAGGTATATGTTGCATGAATCTATTCTCTTGTGGCATGAATCTTTCATGTAACAATGATTCTGTACCCATTAGCAATTCTATTAAGTTATAATTAAAAAGGGTAGTTCTTTGATTCGACTCTGTGATACCCTTTCGTTAAATCATATTCAGCTATAGGAATATGTAACCACTGTTGTTACAGCATTGCCTATTCAGCAACTAGGCGTCCGGGTGCTGGGTAGTTTTTGCCAGTTGCCATTGGCTCGTCTGAAGATGACAAGGCGACTATATCGTCGTCCGGGCGCAGTCCAGGTTTCGCCAAGGCTAAGAGGCGACACCGGAAATTAGAAATTGATACTTTTCAGAAATTAGAAACCCAGCCCAAACAAATATTTTTTATCATAAATATAACAGCCTGGTCTTATGGGTGATGAGGAAGTCTAAATTTCAGAAGAAAAGGAACCCTACGCTGGAAACTTCTCATCTCTCGCAGGACCCTCTTTGGTCTCAACTCACAAGAATTGTCTCTTCTTTCTTTCGATCTGCAGTCCGCAGTAGTTCGTTACTTTTGTTCGTTCTCTTCTTTTATGTTTTTCTTGTTCTTTCTTTCTTTCTTTCTTCTTTCTTCTTTTTTATATGTATATAAAAAAGGCAGGCCAGTGCACATTGCAAGTATAGTGTATGCTTAATTGTTACTTCCTCCGTTCTTTTTTAGTTGCAACATTCCCATTATCACGCGTGCCAATGCACAACTTTTACCGTCATTATATTTAATTCTCATCATCATCATCATCATCACCCTAGTGCCGCAAAGGCTCCCACGGTGGGGTGGGGGTCGGATGTACGCAGCCTTACCCCTGTACTAAAGCACAGAGAGACTGTTTCCGATGATCCAAAGTGAAAATCACATCGAAAATTGCATGGACTGACTGCTGCTTTATAACAAAGAAGAGCAGACAGTTTAGTGAGCCATTTTGCTTTATTCCATCATATTTAATTCTCTATTAGCAAAAAAGTTTAAAATTGGGTTTGAAAATTTGTAATGGTGAATTCAACAATATTTTTCAAAAAAAAAAATAATATTTTCATGCATTAATAAATAAAGTGTAGTCAAAGTAGAGCATGTAAATACTGTAAAATTTTCCATGTTGCAGCTAAAAAGAAACGGAGGATAGTATAAATTGAAACTTATACATTGTAAATATAAGAGATGATTTAGTTCTTGGTGATTTTTGAGAACTTAGTAGTTTGAATACTTTAATACATTATTTGAAATGATTGTTTTACTATTGTTTTGAGTTAATTTCAGTGCTAGGCAATATATAATTAAATTTGTAATATAATATATTACGAAGTAATTATCTTTAAATATATTATTTTTATATTTAAATATTCTGTATGCTGCTGCTAGCCTGCTAGTCACCTAATTGTCGTCTAAGCAGGTGCATAGTCGCCTAAGTGATAAGGTAGTCGGCTGGCACCGCGCCTCGCCTTACTGCCGTAACAACCATGTATGTAACTAACTATACTAACTCACATGACCAAAACATGTGTGATGGAATCACAAGAGATTAAGTAAAAATATGATGCTTTAAAAGTTAAAAGTCCTACTATGGTACAAGACTATATGCCTTGGGTTAAGTTTTAGCATTTTGCTAACACGTTAACACTATGTATTCCCTCTTCCATGCAAGTTCCTACTATGGTACAAGACTATATGCCTTGGGTTAAGTTTTAGCTTTTTGCTAACACGTCAACACTATGTATGTGTAATGAAGGTTTCAGAGGCAGGAGAAAATTTCAGTGTTGGGCAGAGGCAACTACTAAGTCTTGCCAGAGCATTGCTTCGCAGATCAAAGATCCTAGTCCTTGATGAAGCAACGGCTGCTGTTGATGTTAGAACTGATGCTCTTATACAGAAAACCATAAGAGAAGAATTTAAATCGTGCACAATGCTGATTATTGCTCACCGTTTGAATACAATCATTGATTGCGATCGAATTCTTCTTCTTCATTCGGGTCAGGTAAGGAACCCCCCCCCCCCCCCCCCAAGAGTCTTGTTTCCAAGGGGGGCAATAGAGATTTACCAGGTCATTAACTTCAAGGCCTGTGGGATTATTTGGTCTAAAGACCGTGGACACCCGCATTATTATAAAAAAGAATGATGGAGCGGAGGTAGTAATTAACAAGTAGAAAGTAATGTGATGACTTTCCCAACAGTCCATTTCACTACTTATCCTTATTTTCTATATATATTCTTCAGGTCTTGGAATATGATACTCCAGAGGTGCTTCTACGAAATGAGGAAAGTGCATTTTCTCGTATGGTTCAAAGTACAGGGACGGCTAATGCTCAGTACCTGCAAAGTTTAGTTCTTAGTGGTGGACGTGATATGAAAGCCGATATGGAAAAACAGCTAGATGGGCAAAGGAGATGGTTAGCCTCTTCCCGCTGGGTTGCTGCCACCCAGTTTGCATTGGCTGTAAGCCTAACTTCATCGCAGAATGACCTTGTGCAATTGGAAGTTGAAGATGGTGATAATATCCTCAAAAGAACAAAGGATGCCGTAATCACTTTACAGGGAGTGTTAGAAGGGAAGCATGACACATTGATTGAAGAGACTCTGGATCATCACCATGTTTCCAGAGACAGATGGTGGTCTTCTTTATACCGAATGATTCAAGGTAAAGGATTTAAATGTTCTTCCGTACTTAGTCCTCTGAACCCATAAAGGTACATATTACCCTAGGGGTGAAAGAATAGTTGTCTGCAAAAATGCGTGAAGTAGATCATCATTGCTGCACAAGTTTTGTCCAGTAGTGCACTTTTCCAGTAGTGGACCTTTCGTTTCTTTATCAGCGTTGTCCTGTAGTGTGTATGTGTCTTATTTACCCTTTTGTGCCTCAGGTCTTGCAATGATGAGTAGACTGGCTCCTAGCAAACCGCATCATGGAGAGCTTGTTTTTGAGGAAAAAACCATTGACTGGGATAATAGTCAGATGTAGGAGTAGAGCGCACTCATTCAAGGTTGAAAATGAACTTCTCCCAAAAATGCCTTTTAAGTGCTTTCTATCTTTCAATAAGAAAATGCTTTCTGAAATGCTGCAAGTGTTGTTACGCAGATAGATAAGTGGACTAAAATCGTGGTTTTAATTTGTTAGAAAACGCTTTAGTCATCAAAATCGTTTGATTATTTCATAATTACATATTGGGGCGTGGGTTAATTCGCCAAAGGCACACTTGGGTCTTGAATAATGGTGCATTAATTCCTCCGTTTTTATTATACCAGACTAGAAATCTGGTTTCTGTTGGTGGGTTGGGCGTATGAGGCTTTGCATGATGTTTGAGAAGCATACATTTTTATTGTTAAAGAACTACTATGTCCGATCCACTAACATTAAGACATTAAGAAGTGGTACGTTTATTAAGAAAATGGGTTTATGTGATTGATATTGAATTGATAAAGTAAGAAATATTTAGAAATTAGAATTGCATAAATTTTACTAAATTTGATATGTGACAAACATAGTGACTAGTGAGACAAACTGAAAATCTGGTTTCTGTTGGTGGGTTGGGCGTATGAGGCTTTGCATGATGTTTGAGAAGCATACATTTTTATTGTTAAAGAACTATGTCCGATCCACTAACTTTAAGACATTAGGAAGTTGTATGTTTATTAAGAAAAGTGAGTTTATGTGATTGATATTGAATTGATAAAGTAAGAAATATTTAGAAATTAGAATTGCATAAATTTTACTAAATTTGGTAGGTAACAAACTTAGTGAGACAAACTGAAAAAGAAATATCAAGAGTTAATAATCGCTTGAGATGGTCCACAATTCCTAAAAAGAACAGTTGTTGAGTCGAGGATAGTTTTGTAAATTGCGTAGTTACTTACTCATTTTTAATTAACAATTAAGTTAATGTTTATGAAATAAATCCATTAATTTATGGAATTAATTGCTTCACAATTAACCTTTCTAGAACCTATATAAATATCTGGTTTCTGTGTATTTTATAACTATTGAAGTCTGGTGTGGTCTGGAGTCTGAACTGGACAGGTATGATCTAGTCTATTTAAGTGTGGTTTGGTGACTTTGGTCTGATCTTGGACTAAAAACAGTCCAAAGAAAAACATCTTTAGTCCCATGATATGAGTATTATCTATATAATAGTTGTTATATTGGATTAACTATTTTATTATGTGAGATCAATTTAATTTAATTATTGCACTTTATTCAAAAGTCCATAAGTTGCATTCTATTATTCTGGTATGTGTATTAATTCTATAATCACTTATGAAGTAAAAGTTCATATACTGCATTTTATGATTATAACATGTACACTCTAGAAATTCATATATTGCATTTTAGTGATAAAAAGTGACTTTTTAATTTCCAAAAAAGAGACTTGATGTGAAGGGATTATTATACCCTTATACTAATATAATATCATTAACTAGTCTAAAGTGACGCTACAATGACTAAAACTTCATGAGTGACCAAAAACTCATTAGTGGCCAAAAATCCGTTAGCAGGCCCGACCAAAACCCATGTGCAAGTGGTGCCAGACTGCCAGAGCACATGGTCCCCATTTATAAGACGGCCCCCAATTTTTATTGAGATAGGCCATTAGGAAAAAAGTTACGTAAGTTTTATGTAAAAGCCCGACAAGGAATGGGGAACTTTTCTGCATGGTATGACCAAGGCTCGAAATTGCACATTGCGTAGCCGAGACGTTTTTTCAATATTGCATATTTGTAAGCCTCATTGCGCAATGAGGCGTATGCCTGAGGCGTAATACACACACGTGCATGCATGCATGCATACGTACATAAATACATATAAAAACATATTATACTACCGTATTAAAACAAACCATAAGAGGCCATAATCCTGGCAAAGTAATACGCTCAAATTTCAAAGTACCATAGAAATATAGAATATCAAAACTTTCTGAGTGGTTTATAAAAAAAAAGTAAGATATGAAAATTTAAATTTATAAGATTGATCGACTAAAATATCAATCACTAACTAAGAGTTTAAAATAGGGATCATAACATCAATTATAATAATTTAAAAGTGGGGGCCCAAATAATACTCTTAAACCCTGACCTCGCCTGCGAGCTCAAATTATACCTTACAACCGGCACACCACGAGGACGGTGTGAAGGGTCCTAAAAAAGAAAAAAAAAACATATCATCGATCATCTTCCGCCGCGGCAAAGCGGAGCAACACCAGGTTTGAGCATCGATCATCTTCCTCAAGCTCTTCAACCTACTTAGAAATTAATTAGATTCTTTGCTTTTCACTCTCTCAACTACGTACAAAGCCACATCTCTTTTAGAACAAAAAACAATTTCTTTTGCTTTGATTTTACATCTAATATGAATTTTTAAATATGGATCTGAAAGCAAATTCTTTAGATTTGATTTAGGAGGTCAACATATTATTCCAATTCAGATTAATCTGAAATTTTCCATTCTCTTGGATGTTGATTTCACAAGTTAAATCTCCTTGTTCCCAAGTTACATTTAAATATATATGCTAAAGTTAAATTCACAAATTACATCAGATTTGTTCCCACGTTACATTTGAATCAAAGCAGTTTACATTTCAACGAGTTACATGTGAATGGGTGCAATTTACATTTTGATTAACTTGAAGTTACATCTCGAATCACACGAGTTACATTGCATATAACCATGGGTGCATGGTGCTCACCATGCACCGGTTGCATAGTATACGGCTTCACCTGAGAGCGCCTTATTGCGTATGCCTCAGTGCAATATTGCGTACGTCATAGTCTTTTACGCATTATATGCAACGTCTTTTACGCCATAGTCTAGGAATTATCAGAGGCGCGCCATGAGGTGCAATTGCATTGCGCAATTGCAAACAATGGGTATGTCATGTCTGGTATTTGACTATTCATCGACAGATATTCTTTGAGTTCAAATAGGATAATGAATTCTCAAAAAGCCAAAGGCAGTTGGTGAGGCGCTATAGGAAAATAGATTTCTAGATTGACACACTATGAAACTATATATGCTTATTTATAAGACCAGATGCTAGATTTGGTTAACGGTAGTACGATAGGTACAAATGTATAATCATGGAGGTCTAGCACATCCGTTTGTGTTGCTCAAAGCCCCAAACGCTTCTAACTTCTTAGAGAAATTCTATTTGTACACGTTCCTATACACATTCTTATACACTTGTCTGTGACCAGCGGCGGATTTACCTATGGTCCAGGTAGGGCCTAGGCCCAACCTCAAAAAAAAAATTACTAGTATATATGTATTATACTATATGTAGTGTTGTTAAATAAGGTATAACAACAAAAAAAGTCAAAATAAACATGAATTTCGTATTAGCAAGATGGAAATGTACTACCGTGTTAGTTTGCATGTCCTTAGTTCGAATCCCAAGTACAACATTTACTTTTAACCATTCAATATAATGGTAGAGCAAAGTGTGTAAACATTTTTTTTACTTCTAAAAACTCTTTGTCTCACACTGGAAGAATAAAAGGATTCTTCCTTCAAACATATATATTTAAACTTGATCTCCTAAGTTTAGTTAATACAAGCTTAACACCAATCTCAAACGGTGAATGAGCTAAATAGTAATATCGTGAACACTATTGAGCTTTTGAATATTAGTCTGAAAAATTAATTTGTTCAATTCATTGGGCTTGGTAGGTGAAAATTAGTTTAATATGTATGCATTTGAGGTGTTTTTGTATTCGACAAAAAGTCTTATTCCTGTTATATTTATTTTTTCTTCGACATTTATGTTGCAAAAGAGGTTTTATTTTATACATAGTATTCTTAAACTAGTACTATTTTACTACGTTTTGACATTTTTTTGCAATATAAGTTGTTTAATGAATTTTTGGCCCCACCTGATTGAAAATGCTGGATCCGCCCCTGTCTGTGGCAGGCCATTTTATTCTGTGAACGGGATCCACAGACAAAACTTGTGTGTTTTGTCTGTGGATTTTTTTTTTGTCTGTGACAGACAAAACATGCCGGTTCACAGACAAAAAAAATGGCCTGCCACATACAAGTGTATTAGAACGTGTACAAATAGAATTTCTCAACTCCTTATCCTTCGGTCCTTCATGCGGAGAGCTTCTTCCAGTTCTGAAGGTATTCCGCAGGACCTATGTTAGGTTCAGTTGTAAGTTTTTTATGTGAGTTTGATGGTTTTTGATTAGTGCTTTGATGTTGCTAGATACTCCTTCCACCCCGCTAAGGTTGTCCCATTTTATCATTTCGGTCCGTCCCACTAAGATTGTCTCACACCAAATTTGGTAAAGTTTGTGTAGCTCAAAATCATTCTTACTTTATCTATTCAATATCAACTACATAAAACACTTTTTATTGATTGTGTCACTCTCTCTTGTCTCATTGTTAGTGGAACGGAGGCAGTAATACGGAGTACAAAGTATTACTTTTTGTCTCAGGTAGGAAATATGGAAGATGGAAGGATGAGATTGATGGCTTCAGACAGATTTGTTTTAGGAAAGGAGTTCAATTCAGACATGTCCTGCGAGAAGGGAACGGGCCTGCGCATTTACTTGCAGGCATTTCTCCAGCCCAATTTACTTTATGGACTAATATGCATCTCTTGCCCAATCCGATTAAGGTCGCTATTAATTTTGATTTATTTAATTTTCCTTCTTTTAGAGGTTTAAATTAATGTTGTATTAATAGATTATGTCAGGTTTAGCCCCCTAATCTGTTTTCTTATATTATTTTATTTCGATGTATTTGGAGGAGGTATGCCTTCTCTGAAGGGGTCTTGGTCTAGTCCCCCCCTTCTTATTGTTCCAATGTTAATATTAATAAAACACTGGTAAATGTTCTCCGACATTTACTCCACTGATTTTTGTGGTTTACCTTCCGGGTTAAAAAAAAGTAACAGAAAAAAGTACTACCTCCGTCCCGGAAACAAGTTCCCGAGTTGATTTTTTTATTTGTTTTTTTTTACCCGGTGAGTTTCGGGGCCAGGGAACACCCCACCTGTTTATTTAGCAAAATGAAATACATGAGTACGAGGACCAAACCAAGCCTACCCCAAATTAAAGTACATGCGGATAACTAATAGCATCAAACTTAAGAATACCAACAAAATGATTAAAATGATGAGAATTGGTTTTAATTGAAGTATTTCGATATGCCAGGTTGATTTTCACACATTTTAAGGAAATAAAGTTACTGAGGGGTAAATTTTACTGTTTTGACACTGTTTCGACACTGTTTTAATGTAGATAAATTTGCCAACTAAGGAAATGAGAAGTTTATTTTGGGACATCCAAACAAGGAAAGTGAGAACTTGTTTCCGGGACAGAGGGAGTATTACTTTTTGTATTTAAGGCCTCCATATATTTTTGAACAGGACCCTTGATATGTCAGGGTCGAGCTTGTCCATTAGTGACCTGCCAGTGACCCGCCGTTGTCGGTTACAGTTACCCGACCTGTCAAATATAGCTACCCGAATCGTCAGTTATAGTTATCTAACCCATCCAGTTACAGTTACTTAGTCCGCCCAGTTACAATTACTTAGTCTGCGTGTCCAGTTACAGTTACTTGACCCGTCTAGTTACAGTTACTTGACCCGCCAAGTTACAGTTACCTGACCCAACTAATTACAATTATCTGACCCATTTAAGTTATCCAACCTGACTAGATATTAGTCACCTGATTCGATTAATAACAGTTACAAGCTTGATTAATTACACTTACAATTACAACCGCCACCCAAATGATTTTTAAATGCCATCTGCCACATGTCGCCGCAACGCCGTTGGCACCCCACAAACCGCCTACGCCTCTTGCCCCAGGCCCCAGTCCCAATCCCCGTGTTTCACATCCCACCCTTGCCCCCTCCATAGATCTAGGTCAGGCTAGCACAACCCAACCCTGATGCACTTCTCCCCAGTCCATCGTCGTCCGACATTAACTTACATGCCTAGTTGCCGGACCAATAAATCCTAGTCGTCGCCAACTCGCCAAAAACTTTAATCGCAGCCTATAAATTCTAATTGTGTTGCTGCCTTAAAGATGTAGTCACACCACCGCAACCGCCATTGATCTAAATCCTTGGCAACCATCACTGTCGATGATCTAAAGCCTTAGCACCGATCTAAAGCTTTAGTCGGGCTCTATCAACGCCCAACGATGAACGTTTGTGATGTAGATGAGAGAACCCCGTTGAGAGGAAGACGAACATTGGCGGTGTTATGATAAGGCATACATCGGCGAAGAAGAGATGAGAAAAAATCTCAGAATGAATAAAATAGAAGAAATCAGATTGATCTGTTGCTTGCAATGTGGAGCTGTGATGGAGGAATGCACAGGGAAGGCTGGGCAGCTGGAGATCGGATATGATGGAGAGAAGATGGAATAGGGTTATGTTTATTTCAGGGCATTTTAATCAATTAACTAATGTTCAGTCTCTTTTTTGTCCTAATTTTAAGAGTCATTCTTTCTTTTAGAAATTCATGTGCTATATCTTATCTTTTTATCATCTACATTGCATATTCAATTAACTGGCATACAAAATTCATGAGATTGCAACGACACGATGTATAAAATATGGTTTGAGAATTATGTGTTATCTAAAATCAAAATGCGCACTACTATGGATGGAAAATCACACCTTTTTTGTTTCTATGATGGAAAATCTCTAATAGAATGTGCACCTCTATAAATCAAGATGTATACCATTCTCATTTCTCACAAACAACACACAAACACATACATATGGAGCGGTTCTGATGAGAAAGGACTCCCAGAGTCCCAAAAGAGAAATGAGAATGAGTTTAGACTGTTGAATTGTATATTGTGAAATTACATTGTGCATTTGGTGAAACTAAAATTCACATTATGTGAAATTAAAATGTGCAAAATAAAAGACAACTCACATGAGCATAGATGAAATTGCACATTTCAGTTTCACCTGATACACAATTCAATTTCATCTAATGCATAATTTAACTTCACATAATGTCACTGTCTCGTATCTTGTTGCAAGTTTCAATTTCACTTGATGCACTTTTCAGTTTCACTACTTTCACTTGATGCACATTCAATTTCATAGTCTCCCTCCATCCCACTGACAATGGGACAAGAGGGAGTGACACGCAAATTAATAAAAAGTGGTTTATGTTGTTGATATTGAATTGATAAAGTAAGAATAAAGTAAGAATGATTTAGAGCCATATAAACCTTACCAAATTTGGTATAGGACAATCTTAGTGGGACGGATCAAAAAGATAAAATGAGACAATCTTGGGGGGGGATAGTAATACAACCTAATGGTCCAAATTCATTCTCATTTCTCTCTAAGAATAGACTCGGTTCAGATTCTGAAACGCCCAGTACCGATCATTGGTTGGAGAAGCCTAGGTCCAACCCAATTATATCCAGGTGCAGACCGATTCCCATACCGAGCAGTCTGGACCAAATCCCATTCTTTTTTTGCCTGTTGTTCCGGGATTTCCATATCAGAACCACCTGATAGGATCTCCATCAGGTAGTTCTTCATTTTAGGCCAAAAAATGAAGATTATGGTCTATTTTTTATTGATTTATGCTTGTTTGCTTGGACACACGCATGCCTTTTTAAAAAGGACTAATTTTTTTAAACAGATCATATTCAAATAAAAAAGCTTCTCACAGGAGTCACAGCTACAAAACAAAAAGAAAAGTATTCAGGTGCAGTGAAATATATAACGATCTGCTTCTATTTCATTATGGAAGGTAAACATGTAAACTCTATACAGAAACCCGTAATTCCCTAAAGAAGACAATCCCTTGAAAGATCCCGTATACAAACAAAAATAAGCGGAAGTTTCTTCGACTGGTTAAAAGGATAGCATTACACCTTCCATTCCTGTTGAGCGGAGTTGCTTGAGGCATCAGTCGGAAAGATTTCTTGAAGTAATACTTATATATTTATTTTCTGGCATAGATGTCATTTCAATGTGAAAGCAGCATAGTTTAGTTGGAAACATACATTTGCAAAAATCATTTGACGACCTTCCCGATTGAATTTTTTGCTGAAATTTGGTATGGATAAACTAGACTTGATGAGGAACATACACAAAAAATTTGAGCAAAAAATACCACCGGGAAGGCCCCCAAATGGAGGAGGCCGGACGGGGCTCCTGTCCGGAAATTCCGGACAGGAATAGCTTCTATATATATATATATATATATATATATATATATATATATATATATATATATATATATATATATATATATATATATATGCATGTAAGCGAGTGTGTGTTTGGTGTATCAAAAGTATATAAATGTGCACGCTTGGTGTACATTTTTCGCCATCACCATTTTCATAAAATCACAACTGACATGATAAGCTTGAAAACTTCACAAGAAGAAAACTCACCTCACAGATGAAACAATTACACAGCTTTAGTATATTCTCCACCCAATTCCCTTCTGATCAGCTTCAGGATTTGAATGACCTACAAAACAAAGTAAATTCACAGTAAACAAAAGGTGCATACTGTACAAACGACATTGAGAACATCTTTTTAAGTTAGCTATAAATGAAAAGAAATTTAAAGAAAAGTATCATCTCAATGAATTTCACTAAATGATTGACTCATCTTACTCCGGGATAGTGCTGTAGAATAGGTGAGTAATGGTCAAGTGCTATATAAATCTTTTCAAGCAGGCCCAAAAGTACATCCACCTCATCGCCAAGAAGATCAACCTGAGTTCCAAATGTGTAGTTTAAGGTACGCGCAAACGCATAAGCACACACATATAGGAAAAGGCTCTGTATGTAGTTTCCATTTTATAGTTAATTTTAGTGATTCAAATACTACACAGTTGAAATATAAATCAGTTAAAGGTGTCTATAATGTGGTAACTGTTCATAGATCAGACTTTGATAATAAGTCACTTAATATGCAGGTTTTTGTACTTGGGAGGTAACTGTGTTATCTTTCTACTCTTCCAATCAATCTTTCATGTTATAAGCTAGTTCTAGGATATGAGAAGTGTAAATTAACAATATATCTTTGAGTATCACTACAAAACCAAAATCTTCTTTCTCATTCCCAGGTCACCTTGATAAAGCCTTTAAGTAGGTAGTTACCTCGGCCTCGGCCATTTGAAGGTCTGAAGATCTCTTTTCAAGTGATTGTTGACAGATTAAATCCCTTTTTCTAAGCAAATTTGCTTTCTTGACAAGTGATTTCAACTTGCCTTGTGAATGTTCCAATCTGAAAATAGCAAGAATGAATATAATAAAGCTACACAGTTAATAAAGCTCTGTATGTAGTTTCCATTTTATAGTTAATTTTAGTGATTCAAATACTACACAGTTGAAATATAAATCAGTTAAAGGTGTCTATAATGTGGTAACTGTTCATAGATCAGACTTCACCACTCAATATGCAGGTTTTGGTAGTTGGGAGGTAGCTGTGTTATCTTCTACTCATCCAATCTTTCATGTTATAAGCTAGTTCTAGGATATGAGAAGGGTAATAACAATATATCTTGTGTATCGCTACAAAACCAAAATCTTATTTCTCATTCCTAGGTCACCTTGTTAATTCATTTAAGTAGGTTCCAATCTGCAAAACCAAAATCTTATTTCTCTTTTGTAAGCAAATTTGCTTTCTTGACAAGTGATTTCAACTTACCTTGTGAATGTTCCAATCTGAAAATAGCAAGAATGAATATAATAAAGCTGTTTACAGGCCACCACACATAATATTAGGCTCATCATGCCATTACGCAGAGACCGACTGTGGGCAGTGTAACAAGGGTGGAATATAACTCTCCAATGGGTGAACGAGTACAGGACTGGTCCGTGTACTTCACAAACAAAATAAATACAATAAACTTCCGGTTTCCAAGAACCTGAACTTCAAAGATTTCAAAATTTTGAACATAAAAAAGCAATTGCACTATATTGAATTAATAAGTGCATACCTAAATTTGTTTTCACTGATTCTCTCAGTCACCTTGAACTCAAAACCAGCAAACATTGTTGAAAGCTCACATACAATCCCTTTTATGACTTCCATTTTTTTTCTTAATTCTTCTTCCCTGGATTCTAGTAATAACAAATTGCTTTGCTTCTCCTCAGAAAGAGCAAGTGCCATCCTTCTTTGATGATTAGCTTCGTTCAACTCGTCCACCTTTTGTTTTGCTTCATCCCTAAATGCTTCAATTTCTATTAATGCTTGTAGCAGTTGACCCTTCACAAGATCTAATTTCACATCATTTTCAGAAGCTAAACTTTGCTGCTTGGTCACCTGTTCTCTTAGAAAATTCAGCTCTAGAGATACAAGGTCAAATTGATCCCTCTCCTTTGCTAATGCAGTTGAAATATCACTCGCCATTCTGTCTTTTTCGTCCAATGACTTCTTCAATGCAACTAGTTCTTCCTTCAACTTGATTTTCTCATCAGCCTCCAATGTAAACTCATTTTCCCTTTGAGAAGCTTGCAACTGTAGAGAAATTCGAGTCTCGCGTTCCTTTAAATACTCTCCATATAACTCTTTGATACTTTTTTCAAGAGTCACGATTGCTTCACCATAAATCACTGCATACATTTCTTGCATGATTAAGGACTCGCAGTCTGAATCTTCCATTTCAACTATGCAAGTGCTTTCAGCTTCTACACCAGCTTCTCTGGACATAGTATCATAAATTTCTTTCGACAAATGAAGCTGCATATGATCCCTCATGAAACATTTATATACTTCCTCTCTTATTGAAGATTCTATACCTACATCTTCAACGATCAAATTGAGATTGTCTACAAGTCTTTGCATTTTAGTTTCATCCATAGAGTGCTTAAGCATCTTCTCAGAAGCATCCGAAACCCTGGAGGAAAGACACTTCAATTCATTTTTCTTAATTGCTAGAGAATCTCTAAGACGACAGTTTTCAGAAAGAAGGCTTTCGAGCCTATTCTTCAAATTGCATACATTTTCATCCTTGCAGTGGATTGGAGGACATTTCTCATTCGCCAAAAGGATATCATCAAGTTTTGAAAGAATTTCTGGTATCTTTTTCCTGAGTACATCAAGTTCCTTGTCCTTCCTGTGTGACACATTTGAACCTCTTTCCCTAAGTCTTAGGAATTCTGCCTTTAAAGTAAACAATTCTTCTGTTTTTTCTTGCAAAATAGACTCATGGTCTCTCTTCATTTTTGTAATCATGTCACTAAAGTAGCTTACCAGAGCCTCCTTTGACAAGTGCTTCAACTGTGCAGCTTCAAAGCTGTGGGGGACATCAGTTCTTGAATGTTCTACTTTATCATTTCCCTCGTGAGACTTTGAAGACATACCATGGTCTCTTGAGATCTTATTGTGAAATCCATCCATATCATGTGATCCAAGAGATGTCAAATTCCCACCTTCTGTGCTAGACAATAATTTTAAAATACCAACCAAGTCAGCACGTAAGCTACGGATTTCGCTGAGCTTTTCAAGCTGCATGGCGCACATCTGAGTGTTTTGACCCCATATTTGGTTCTCAAAATCTTCTAGAAAACTCCTCCAAAGATTCTGTGTCACCATGTTCTCAACCTTTCTTTGCAGGTCTTTCTCCATTTTGAACTCAAAAAATGATACCTTTGACAATTGAAGTATGTCATCCACACAACCAAAGATACTATCAACAGTCGTTTCAAGGTTGTTTATTGTTTTGTCCACATGAACCCAGCTTTGAGATTCTTTTTCCGGGAGAATACCACCCAACCCAACCAACTCAGACCCAGAGCCTATCCTCCTGAGCGAGTTGTGGTCTTTGACCTCATACATGTCATTCTTAATTTTCTCAAACTGCTCTTTTACTAAATTTCTTAGCCCAGTCAAAGAGTCCATCTTCTTCCCATCCAAAGTAAATCCATCCAATAAGGCAATGTGTTGCGCACTTTCTGGATTATTTGATGATAACACATGTGATCCTCTAAACTCGACTCCATTAATTTCAGTGACATGAAAGTCAAAATGTTCTTTCAACTTGGCCATCTCCATTTCCTTGTCCCTGACTTTCTCTGCCGCTTCTTGTTCTACAGCACCCACCATCCCCTTAATGACAGAATCATTAACCATCCGTGACACCAATAACCGGCCATTAATGTCATCCCAGTACAAATCAAGATCCTGCAAAATATCATCACCCAAATTCATGCTTTCCGTTGCATCATCTGCCATTTGCTCCGATTCAGCACTGGGAAAAGAAGTTGCACCAACCCCATTTCCCACTACTCCGCTCTCCCTTAAGTCCTGGCTCCCCATTCTAAGGGGCAAGGTAATAATAGTTTCTGAACATAAAACGCAAGACTGATTTCAGGAAAAATGACAATATTGGAGCAGAGAATAATTCAGGCAAAGAGAGCTCCAGAAGGTCCATAGATACGAACTGGCCTACCTTAGCTGTGTTTTTCTCTTCTATTTTCGGAGAAAGGAAGCTTTATCCAAGATAAAATTAGGTAGAATGCATCCTCGAATGAATGAAAGGCTCTTTAGCAGCCACAACAGATAAATTGAAAACTATTATTATAAACTAAGAAAGAAAGGCTGCCCAAGTGTGCAAAAAAGGGGTTGAGCTGCGATAAACTCTGCAATAGAGCCAGAATTCCAACAGTCGGCGTCGAACCGCTCAAGCCCTCAGCCTGCAATAAATCCAAGAAAAAGTCCTAATGAATTACCTGTGCTATAATCGAAAGGCTATGAGCACGCACGCAGGTAACCAAATAAAGAACATCAACTAATGCTGGGACGCCTTCAAGTAGAGATTAGTTGAACTGCTGAATAGATAAACTCCAGTTCAATTAATTAGAGAGCAAATAAGGATTGATGCAATTGTATGACATACTATATATATACTCCGTATAAGATACTGGGAGCTTCTGGTATTCCAACAACGTCAGAGCACCGTTAACTAAGCTGCAGAATGGAACTTTAGGGTTTTGTACTGCAGCTGCACACTGTCAGCCTGACCAGCAGGAAATTGAACTAGGTAGGATGAGAAATGCGGTTGGATGTTTAAGTCTGGTCTGGTCTAGTCTAGTCTCAATTGGTCTGGTCTGGTCTGGTCTCTGTGTATTTTATAACTAAGAAATTTTGGTCTGGTCTGGTCTGTTTAAGCTTGGTCTAGTCTGGTCTAGTCTGTTTAAGTCTGGTCTGGTCTGTTCTGGGAATGAAAACAGTCCAAAAGAAAACATCTTTTGTACGGCATAGACCGAGTGTAAAAGTGCTCTTTTTACGCGCGGATGTGCAGGTAGGCCAAATTGTCTAGACAGATTTCCACACAAAAAAAAAAATTGTCTGTATCACAGACATTTTAAAATTCTCGTTTAAAATTCTCTGTATCACAAACATTTTATGAAAAAATCTTGTTTAAAATGTGTGTGATAGAGACAATTTTTTTTGTCTGTGTGGAAATCGATTTCTTCATAAAAAGCCGATCAAATTATCAGTATCACAGACATTTTATGAAAAATTCTCGTATAAAATGTCTGTGATGCAGACAATTTTTTATTTTTGTCTGTGTGAAATCGGTTTTCTTCATAAAACACCGGTCAAATTGTGATACAGACAATCGTCGATGTACACAAGTGGGATGGTTTTCGTTTCATTTTTTTTTGTTTAGGTTTAATGGGATTTGAAATGGGTTGAAAAAATTATCACCAAACAAAAGTCATATTGGGTACTCTTTTTCGATTGGTTCAGTTTGTTTGATTCAGTTTAGAGTGTTATTTTTGAAAATATATGAAGTTTTTATTGAATTTCTTTAATTCGGTTCGATTTTGTTCAGTTTTTATCGGTTTCAGTTCGGTTCGATTTGGAAGAAATACTATCAAAGTCAAACCAAATTGCATATAGTCTGGTTTTAGTTCGATTTGGTACGATTAAGTTCGGTTAAACCAAATCAATATATCCACCCCTATCGAGGTATGTATAGTATTTTTTGTGGAATTAATAATGAGAATAAAAATCTTATTTACGCACTAAATTTCCATGAGTAGAGTGTCATGATTATTGAGGCGTGTAATTTAATACAATTTATTATGATTAAAGTTATTCTATAATCATTACACTTAAGTGGTGACGATTGTATAAACATTTTTATGTAATTATAAATTTATAATTATTTTATCAATAATACAAAAAATTAAATTATTTGATTTTAATTAGCAGCGGCTTTATTCCAAGAACAAAATTTTACTTTTCTATTTCAAAATAAAGGAACTAAAAATATTATCCTCGTTTTAAATTTACTTTTATCCGAACACAAAAGAAAAATGGCCCCCATATTACTATGAATGTTTGCATTTTCAAAATTATAACTCTTTTTTTAAAAAAATCCCCTAAATGTGTTTTTAATTAATGGACTCTTCTTAAGTATAATTATTTTATCCATCCCCATTAACATCCATTATATTCCTAATGTGAAACCCTGCCCATTCCCTCAAATCTCCATCTCACCTTCTCACGTTGCCTCCATGGTCTATGCACAAACACTCATCTCTCGCCTTCTCGCACTACACAGCGACGGAATCTGCGTTTTGGCTTTTCTCCTTCGAGTGATCTCCATCCTTTTCCTCTCTTACATTTTTTCTCGTTCATTATTCAACTCCATTTTCAACAACAATATGCTTTATAACTTTGTACATTGTCTTCATGCCTTCATGGTGGGTTTGGGTCGCTATAGTTGTGGAAGGGTCGCATTGGGTAATTTTTAGTCACTATAAAGGGCGCGTGAAAGGCGTGAAGTAATTGATTTTGGTCTTTGTGATATCTGATAGTAGTCGCTACGAGTTGTGGTCATTGAGGGGCTTTGGGTGGAAGAGCAATGCCTAGTTATCGGTAAAAGGGGTTGACGAATTGAGGTGATGATTGACATCTTTGAATGTTTTATTGTCACTAACTGTATTTTGTAAGTGAAGGGGTGATAATTAGAGATAAAGTATGTGTGGTGGATGGGGTCACTAATGTATTTGTGACGACCAGTGACATCACCGTGTTGAGGTCATGGCGGAAAGATACCTTAACGGCAGCGGTATGTAGAGTCATTATTGAATACAAGTTATTTGGTTTTGGGTTTTTTATTTTCTCTAAAAATCGAACCGAACCAAATAAATCAGACTTTTAAAAATAATCTATTTTATTTATTAATCATTAAGTAAATTTGTTTTAGTTCTCCATTAATTCTTAATTCATAAAAGTTAATGTCCGATACTAGATTTATTATGACTTTTAAGATATAGATATTTGATATGTATTTTTTAATTAAGTGAAACACTTGTAAGTACACTTTAGTCTCTTGCTATAATACTAATATATAGTAATTTAAATAGTACTTTACATGTTTGCATGTTGTTCCATGGCAATGATATCTAGTCTTTATATTATTAGTTACTTTTGTTCTTTATTACTCCGTACATAAGTTTTTTATGGCAGAGAAATGTGTATTCGTCTAAACTATACTTGAGACAACATCTATATTATTATTCATTTATCTTTAAACAACTAAACACGGAATGTGAAACTTTAGAACATATGTACATTTGTCTTAAAAATGTGGAATAAGGTACTTCAAGTTATTTACCATCAATAAAAAAAATCTTTTAGTAAAAAGGAAAATGAATCAATGTACACAATCTTTACCAATAAATATGTAATGTGATGCTACACTATATATATTTTGTTTATAAATTTATGCATTTGATTATTTTAAAATGTTTAATGAGATATAACTCTCTAATTTGTTGTTTGGAAGTGCATTTGTGTGTCCTCTCTTTTTTAATTATGTTTTTGTATCAAATTGTAATTCAATATTGTTTGATGTAGGTTTGCCTTTGTTTTTGTTTACCAATTATTATGTTTTTAAATCAAAAATAATATTCTGGCAAAAAATTGGAAAAATCGAAACTGAACCGAAATAAGTCAAACATAACAAACCGCGATTTCCTTTAAAAAAACCGTGATATCAAATTTTTAAAGATTAAACCGAATCAAACTTAAATTTTTACATTAATTTGGACATTTAGTTGTAGGCCATAACCAAATCGTTTGAACTGATTTCACCTCTAATTGCATGAAACCCATGTTAGGGAACATGGACTCTTACACTTTATTAATGGAAGACAAATTAATTAATTTAATTATGAGAAGTGATAGCAGATAACTTATTTTATAAAGAAAAATCAAACATAAGAGTTTAGAAAAACAAGTTAGTCTATATTAATGAAAAAATAACCAAGCATTCCTGCTCAACTGGTTGTGAGGTTACCGTGCCTAGTGGGTGTAGAATTCCAGCTCCCAGCAAGCCCACTCCATCCTCCATACCATTGGATGGTCTTCCATCTCCTGCCCACTAAAGAGAAGCATGGAGAGGCATGGAGAGGAGGCATGGGTTGTAGCATGGGTTGTAGCATGGGCACCAATGAATATGTCTCCAACCTTGCCTATAAATAGGATGCTCTTCCATTGTTCAAAGGCATCAAAAATTCAGAGTGAAAAGTAGTGAGAGTGATACACATAGAGTGGGGGTTGGTTTTTCGTAATAGTTGAGTGAGAGAGGTGTTCCTCCTATTGTAATTCTGTTCTGGTTATGAATATGAGAATTTTCCAATCCTAACAAGTGGTATCAGAGCCATGTTAATCCAGAAACCCAGATTTCTTCATTCTGCCTGAATTTTTGGTCAAAATTTTTTGTTCCAGAATCTTGTTTTGAGGCCACCATTAGAAAGCTCTCGTTATGAGGATTCCAAAAATAGATGTTTCGGAATTTTTTGACCACCGGAAGGCCTCCAAACGTCCGGTCAAAATTTCTCTCTCCTGCCAATTATTACCGCTGCAATACTGCAGTCCGCCGACAGACTCGTCTGAGGAGACGACCAGCCAGCACGCCACGTCATCGCCATGTCATCTCCACATCACGCCACGTCAGCGTCCAATCACTTGCCACGTCACCATCGACTGACCGGTTGGACCACCTGTCTTGGCCACGTCATCAGCCACGTCAGCGCCACGCCATTGCCACGTGGGTGCCACGTCATCAGCCTGGCTGGCCACTGGTTTTGGCCAGAACCGGTTTGATTCGATTCGTGGTTCAATACTCCGGTTCACGCTCTTCCCGGCCGGTTCTTGAAGAGGTGAGACCGGTACCCACCATTTTTGGCCATTCCGGATTCAACGGTGTGCTCCGTCTGGCCTAATTCAGCTTCCAAATTGAGGTACGGGAATAAGTGTACATTTTTATCATGGAAAAGTCATCTTCGGATACAATGATTGCGCTCACTTCTACAAATTACAACATGTGGAAACCTCGGATGGAGGATTTGCTAAATTTGAAAGATTTAGCAGATCCTCTTGATAATAATGGCGTCAAACCAGATAAAAAGACGGATGAAGAATGGGCTAAGATAAATAGAAAAACTGTCGCACAAATCCGACAGTGGATTGATCATAGCGTGTTCCATCATGTTTCTCAAGAGCAAAGTGCTCACACACTGTGGGAGAAACTTAGTAGCATGTACCAAGCAAAAACTGCTCGGAATAAAACGCTGCTGGTGAGACGGTTAGTGAACCACAAGTTATGCGGTGGCATTTCTGTGTCGGAACACACGAGTCAGTTCCAGGATCTTGTGAACCAATTGACACCAATTTCTGTGTCGGAACACACAAGTTATGCCATCGCAGGTCAACAGTGATTCAAGCCCAGCCGAGTCCTCCCTTGTCGCCAGTCTGATTCTCCTCGCGTCAAGCAAGGTTCCAGCTCAACGTCTATCTTTGTCCACCATTAACAGCCGCCTGAGACTTATTGGAGTATTGGGAGTGCTTGAGGTCATCTCTCTCGCAGAGGTCAGAGCTACCCGTCTCCTCCGATCCAGCAACATGAGGGCTCATCACTTTACCTCGCCGGCAGCGGCAACGGAGGGTATATCCTCCCTCCTCAACGCACAAGTGTCTGACGGCCCCACAAGTGATAGCGACGACTGCAATTGAAGCTCTACCTGCTAATCAATGGCTTCAAGGTGAGCTGGGCAGATGGAAGACAAGCCGGTGTGATGGACACAGGCTCGTGGCTTGAAGTCTTGGACAAATGAAGAGTTATACTCCGTACAAATCAGTTGATTGTTCACCTTTTGAGATCTGTGGCCTTAAAAGAATGCATACGTGGGATCACTTCATCCTTGTGGTGGCAGAACAAATAGTCAAATACGGAGTATATTCATAGTCAACAGGCTTTTTTCCACTTGAAATGGTCCTAAGGATCAACATATTATATTCATTTCAATGGGGCTGATATTTCAGCCCACTTCACAAAGATAAGTATCTTTAATTTTAATATTATTTATATTTATTTTAATCAATATTTTTTGTCGGGTTAATGTCACACTATCACGCACTTATGGTCAAATGCCTAGTAGAGTGTGGCTTGAGACCCATCACTAGGATGTAAAGCCCTGACCAAGATCAGGCACAAAGCCCCGACCAAGTCGGGCACAAAGACAAAGCCCCGACCAAGTCGGGCACGAAGACCGGTCTTAGCCATTCCTCAAGTGGCGACCGTTGCTTACGAATGGCTCACACATCCATTCTACTAAGCATTTTATCATTACATTAACAATTCACATCTCCACTTGTTTCAAGTGACGAACTCCCGATCGGGAACATAAATCCCAAGAAAAAAATTTATATGCATGTTAAATATGTAGGTACAAAGATGACTTTACTCATTTTCACCCCGTCTCCACTCGCCTCAAAGAGTGGGGACTAGGGGACTGAGGGGTCAGAGTTTCTAGATGAGCAGAAAATATCACGCACGAGCAGGAAAGAGAGTTGAGTCAGATGAAGACGGGTTGAGATAGACAAAAGTGATTATGCCGGAGGGGGCCTACCTTCCTTGTTTCATGTTGGGGGCACTAGGTGTACTCTTTTTTCCCTTTATTAGGATTTTTTCCCACTGGGTTTTTTCCTAGTAAAGGTTTTTAACGAAGCACCTCCCCATCATGGACAAGGGTGGTGGCCCCCCGGCCAGAGAGGAAGAAACCAAAGACAGAAGGACGTTGCAGCTACAGTTTGGACTACTCCCTTTCACCTCGAGTACTCTCGGCTCAGGGAGTGGGGGACTCCTGATGGAGTATATGGACTCCGACCCCCCGGTCTGCCGACTATTGGGCCTGGATAGCGGCCCACACACGTTTAGCGGATTCTTATTATTGTACATTATTATTATTCAGATGTTCTAGATTAGTTTTTTATGCTATTAGTTTATTTATGTAAATGGGTCTGTCAGACCCATATTAGAGGCCCAGACCCGGATTTTTCCTATATATACTCCCTTATGTAAGGCTTGTAAAGATAACTCATAGATAACCAATATTCATTCATAATAAACATATATCTTCTTCTCCATATTCTTTGTTCAATCTCTCCTGTTTATATACAGTGTGGGTATCAATTATCCAACATTATGAATAGGAGAATTTTCCAATCCTAACAGTGGGAGGTCTCGAGTTCGAAACCCGCTAGGCACATAAGGGTTTGAAACTCAACCCTGATTACTCCAGGACCCCCCCCCCCAAGCCCCCTCCCCCAGACCCCCCTGGAGTAAAAATAAAGGGGGGAAAATGCAGGAATATGATTGGAAGAAATTAAAATGGAATTTCAATCTCAAATAGTCAAATGGAAAGTAAACTAATTTCCAAAGAATAGGAATTTTGCTTCGGATTTTAGCAAAACGAAGGTGGGACGAGAAGGTGGTTTTGGTTTTTGTTTCTATCGGCAGACATCGAAGTGCAGGGGAGGGCGGTTGGTTTTGACTGCTGCAGCTTCGAATTTTGGGGCGAGAAACTCCCTGTTTAGTGGAGCTAGAGTTTGGGTGCGGCGGCTGAAGGCTTTGTCCGCAAGTTTTTTCCGTCCGCGGCAAGGGCCTAGGCGCAGCTGGAATTCGTTCAGCGTTGCGTCTAGTTTTGGCTTGGTGCGGCGATCTGGGTTTGTGTTGTCGGTGTTCCAGGCGGAGGTGCAAGGGACTGCAGGGTTGAAGATGGTGTGGCTGGGCATCTGTGGGAGGCCACCCGAGTTCAGCAATTCCGGAGAGGAACGAAGTACGTTGTGGTCAGTTAAAAAATGGTTATGTCTGACATTGTGAAATGGGTTAGTGTTTCTTTTCATATGTAGGACATGCAATATAGAATGTGGACACTAATGTATACGGAGAATCTAAGGTTAGACAGTAAATTGGTCAAAATTAAAGGTAGTAATAAGAATGTGTTCAAAGTTACAAAAGCAAGGGCAGTATGTAGTTAAAAGGGGATTATGTAGTTAGTAAACAGAAATATGCTGGAAAAAAAGGTGAGAGCAAAAAGAGTCCTTATATCTTTATCTTTATATTATATAGTATAAAGTAGCAGAGTTGCTATAGTTTTTGGACGCAAAATTCCCGCCTATTTTAATGGCATATTTGTAAATTACAATGTCACATAATAAAAGCATAATCCTGCCGCCCATTACTACATACTACGTATATGGTAAATTGGTAAGTAAGAGAAATTTTATTAATTAATTAATACATACAATAACAAATAATTGGTCTTCAGTTATCCATTTGGAGTATATAAATATGAGAGCATCTTCAAAGGTACAATGTGCACGGTGCACACGTGGCATGAAAGATGACCACATAAATATTAGTAAATAAATTATTTCTCTCCTTATTTGAATGATTTTATACAGTTTTGGTAAATTATTTTCCACAATGTCAAGGAGACCGTCTAATGTTGACATTGTTGTTGACATTGCAGGGAAAAACTTACTAAAATTATATAAAATCATTCAAATAAGGAGAGAAATAATTTGTTTGCTAATAATTATGTGGCTATCACTCATGACACATGTGCACTGTGAACATTATAGCATTGAAGATGCTCTGATATACTCCGTATATAACATTATCAATTTACCATATATATACAAACGTGCACTGCCAACTTCATCAAAAGTGTCGCCCAAACATATATTGATTGCAATATGGAAAGACAATTTAAGAGCATATGGAAATTAATTCTCATACTTAAAGTTTTACATAACCAATTAATTCGTTAAAGTTTGTAAAAAAGTTTATGAATACGTACTACTGCTACACTAGCTAATACAAATAAAAAATAAAAATAAAAAAATCTTTATATAATACTTCCATTACCACAAAAAGGTTTGCGAAATCAATTTTTTGGTCAATGACAATCAACTTTGATCAATTATACTTTTTAATACAAGATTATATAGAATATGAAAATTATATCAAAATATTCCTAATCGAAAATATTTTCAAGTATAAAATTTATAAACTATATACGAATATAATAATTATAATCATTGTCCAATATGATGAACCTTTTCGGGACCTTGGTAGTATACTAGTATTGATCTTTATATATTTTTTTTTTAGGAAAAGAAAAATTTTATTAAAAAAGGAGAATAGTACAAACGCTAATGAGTACTAGCCCACAGCTAAAGCAAAAAGGAAACAACTAGCTCTAAAAATCCAACACCATAGCACCACCCCTCGAATGAGAAGAGAAGCCCAAAAAGAAGATCCGCCAACAAGATGTCCCTAAAGATCAGTCTTCACAAACAAAAAACCCCAATAAGCAACTAGGAGCCCAACAAATATTGAAAAATGAACCCTACTTCTTCTGAGTCAATTTTTTTTCTTTAAGGCGAGTACTCCTTCTAGGAACCAATATAGAACTCGATGAACTCCACTTGGGATCCGCAATAGAGTAAGTAGGATCTGCCATACGGTCCAACAGTTCACGGTCGGTAAGAAGTCTTCTTATAGGCGTTGCTTCTAATTCCTCTCCTAATACATCCGAACTTGAAGGAAAGGATATCTGAAGAGGTGATACATCTTGAATATCCTCCATCTGAATATCTATATTCCTAGATTCCTCAATAGTCTCATTGAGTCCCATAGGCAAACCTGATTCAATACCCAACATATTTCCTGCACTAACATCTATCTCCTCATTTTTCTCCAAAGTCAAACCCTCTTGAATAATATCTTGTGACGCAAAATCCCTCGAGTACATATCAAAATTTAAACTTGCTCCAAGGCTACACAAATCCCTATCAAAGAGTAAAGAGGATATAGATTTTGATTCCTGGGAACGAGAGTCCACCAAATCTGAACAAAGAGTCCCAGAATCCTCAACCACCTCCTTCATTTCCCTTTCTAAAAGCTCACTATATCTGTCTTGTTGTTCAAGTAAAACTGAAGAAAAAGTTCTGAAACCATCTCCTTTCCATCCTTCAGGGATAATAAGTGTAATTCTCCTATCATTCCCCCAATCAACCAAACGCATAAAACCCCCAAACTGATTTTTTTCATAAGAAAGTTGAATTTTACGAAAGGGAGCAAAATCAAACCGAAAATATTTGCTTTCAACTTTAATTGTTTTGCTGCAAGTGTAAAACCCAGGAACTGAAATAAGTTTCTGCTGCACACCCCAAGAATACCCGTCTGAATCTACTGTACTGCTCAAACACTTTTCCCTTCCATTAATTGTTTTGTTCTGCCTCAGTTCCGAAGCCCCCTGCCGCGTATACTCCGCCGATTTATTTGCTGGAAACCAGACATGGCTTCTATTCAAGGCCGATCTTCCATTGAGTCGCCAATGCCCATCAGAACAGTGTGATGTTGTTCGTACCCGATCTGTTGCAAACCGCCTGTATGTCACCTGCCGTCGAGATGTTGGAGTCGCCCGCCATCGATTTGATGCAACCAGTGCTCGCCCTTCGCCTTTCACTGTCAATCTCGTTAGAGAAGGAAAGTCCTCGTTTGAGATCCGACGCAGATCTCTGCTCCTAGCCCTGTATCCCGAGGTTGTCAATCTTGTGTTTCAAATCTGTTCTCTCTGCCTGAAATCTGCATCGTCAATCTCCCATCGCCTCCATTCGCGTGGCGTTGCATCCCTCATCCCTCCACCTCTCATCCCAAGAAGGAATTCTAACAAATGTATTGATCTTTATATAATAACTAGTTTTTTACACGCGCGTTACGCGATTATACAAATGCCCAATGTGATTTTTTTGCCAGTTATATGTAGGCATGGTGCCCGGCCGGTCCCGGTTCTAAATAATTGAAGCCCGATACTGACCGGCATCTGCCCTGGTCCGTGTCCAAACAGTACCAGTCCCGGTTCAGCATCCACCCTCTAATTAAAAAATAAAAAAAATTTTAAAATATGTCCGTTGGGACCGGAACCAGGCCCGGGACTGGCTGGGCCAAAAAGGATCAGGCCCGGGCCCACCCCGTTTCTATGCCGGTCCGGTAGCGGTAGAACCCAAATCTACATGATTACTGCAAAAAAATTGGGTGGTTTAGTTACAGTATATAATTAGGCTTGTCCCTGGTTCCCGATGTAACCGGAATCGGGATGGGAAACGGGACATAGACGGTTTGGAACTACAATATAAAAATTGAGGAACCAGAACCGGAACCGATTGTAAGTTGTAGAATCTGCAGTTTTGTGTTCTATATTTTCCTTTCTTCAAGCAGTATGACCACATGTGAATAACTTTCTTGAGAGAGAAGAAAATTTTACTATTAGGGTGTAACATTGAGGAGTTCGAAGAAGTCTTAAATACTTTATGGTGTAAATAAACTGCCTTTTCAACTTGAATAAAATGCTTTGTAATAAGCTTAAAAACGGGAAAAAGAAATTCAAGAGTACAGTGTATTTGCAAATTGGAAGCAAGCCCTCGAGTGACTCTACTGTTCTCTCATACAAGATCTTCAGCTCTTATCTGATCTTCAACTCTAGCTCATATAGCATCCATTACCCTATAAACATATGGCTTAACCATTTAAAGTCATACTTGTTATAGGAAAACATCCATTAAGCAAACTCCTACATTTCAAAGAAGCAAAAAAGAATCATACGAAGTATTTTGTACTCGAACATAAGCGTTAGAGTTTTGATATAAAAATAATTAATAATATTATTAATGATATTAGTAATGATATTAGTAATGAATAATGATATTAGTAATGAATAATGATATTAATGATATCATTAATGATATCATTAATGATATCATTAATAATGATATTAGTAATGAATAATGATAGGCAACACAAATTTAATTAATAACATTCCTGTTTAAGAAAACAGAAACTATGTGTCCACAATTGCGTAGGGATCCATGCAAATAGAGATGACAGAAATGATAAAGTTACTTTATAATGGAGATACAAACCTCAACAAACTCTTCTTTTTGTTTAATCAAGTCCAAAAAAAAATTCCACACTATAAAGTTTTGAATTGTGCCACCATGCATATGAACTCACAAGAGGTCTAGTAAAAAATAAGCACACATTTTTTATCTGAACTCATCTATACACTTTATTTCTTTAGTGAACTTTTTACCAATGATTTTAGGAGCTTTTGGGGCTTTTTGTTAACTTATAACCATATCCACAGTTCTAATACTTCGGGTTTGATTTTAAAATGATGATTGTAAAATTTTAAAATTGAGAAGCATGATATATTTTAAAACCGACAGCCTGACATGCACCAAATGAATTTTTTTTGTTAATGATAAAATTCAACTATCATGTTTTGTTTAGTTGAGAAGCATGAAAAAATTAGGTGAAAATAGGCGAAAATTGAATCAAAGAAAAATATCCATCTATGTAACAACATCATTTTGGTATATACTAAAATAAATGGCTAAATGCAGTAGTTCACACTTCACAGAAGTATGTGAAACACAAATACTTCGAAATTTCATACTGAAGGAAAAGTACAACACAACATGGCTTAAAGAAACTTGAACAAAGTTCTATGAATTATTTGATGACCTGGTTCGGGAAAATATATTAACATTATAGTTAAAAAGATTACTTGTATTTAAGTTTTTGCATAAAAATGAAAATTATGAGATTAGAAACTATCATTCATAAGGTTTCTAACCCAAATATAGATACATTTTTACTTACTGACCTTATAACCTTTACCCAAACTAATTAGCAACCATATTATTCCCAAATAGAAAATGATTCCAAGTACTAAAAATACGCTCGCAAAGTTTTTATTAGTCATGGCTCATGGTAAAGGCAAATAAAAAAGTAAATCTTGTAATGTGTATATCATTAATTGATAGGAACAATACATTATTATAAAAGAAGTTGTGTACATAATGATGAAATAAATGAAAGTCAAGTTGGAATTTTGTGGAACACGTGAAATGTGAAGTCCTAGCCTTCAAATGGAGAATATGATGAATACATATGAACATAGTTATTTGTTCACAAACACTCTGCACCACTATATTGTGTTAGTCAAAGTAGCAGTGTATGGTGCATAGAGAGTTTAAACTTTCAAGTGACCATTATCAAGTAAGCAGATGTGGGTGAACAACCAATAAAAAAACATTGTATTAATCATGAGAGACATACCGGGAGAAGAGTATGAGTGTATTTTTATCACAAGCAGATGTGGGTGAACATTAAACGTCTCCACTAGAGTATGAGTGTATACACGCAGCCCTCCATGCAAGAAGCAAGCAAATGGTACAGTCAGGCGTACCAGTAGAAGAGTGATGAGCACCCGAAGAGAACATTTTCCAATGGATGATACATATTTATAAAAAGCAGTGAGGGACGATTAAAGGTGTTAGAATCTCTTCAATTGACACATTTGCACAATGGAAAGAAAGGAGTGTTACGAGGGATATACAATGCTATATTGAATGACATCTTAAATGCAATTGTCATGATTAAAAGAGGGGAGAACAATGACTTACATGATGGGGAGAAGGCGATGGAAAAGACGCCGAGTGAGAAAAGACGGTGTTGGTGTCAAAGGGGGAGAAGATTAGGGGAAAGAAGGCGGTGAGCTTGATGCCGGCATCCCCCCTGAGCCCATAAGATGTGAGTTGTTAGCGGCAATGTAGCATCCCGACTTACCATAACCTCTGCGCATCAGAAACCAAATGATAGTACCTTGATAACCAATTTAGGACCAACAACATTGATTTCATAAGCAAGAAGCAATGATGACCTCTCTACTTTGGCCAGTGTAGTTTCTGCACTGACAATTTGGGAACATAATGGCTCACATAACTTTTTTGACTGTCAAAAAATGAAAGCAAACTACTGATGTGAAGAATGTGGTTTTCCTCATGATCTAATGCAAATAATTATAAGCTTTGGTTATAATGGATCTTCATAAAAACATGCAAATCTATCAAACGAAACATAGATAGCAAAAAAAACATAAGTACCTCGCTACAGAATGTTTGGTATTGAAAGGATACCGGATGCATTAATTAGAAGGTTTAGGAAGCCATATTTGTCTTTAACGGCATTTACTAACATCTGCATTTGGGCATATTGATGTGATATAGTTTAGCTTTCCTCATATTTAATACGAACCAAACAATAAGTTCAGCCACAAAATCCAAATTAACTAAAATGATATAACTCATTTTTTATTCTTGATAAATAATAGTAGAAAAACTCATTCAACTTCACTACTTCAGATGCAGAAATACCCTTCTTATAGCTCTCTTGGTAGAGTAGGCCGCTATTAAAGCATTCCTTTTCGCCGCCTTTTCCTCTGCAGTCATTTGTTGTTGTCCAAATTTTCTTCATCTTCAAGTCCTATCTTGGGATCCAACTTGATAATCTACAGTTAAAGAGAACATACAAAACTCATGAGTAATTAAAGATGTGTGTGTGTGTGTGTGTTTAGAGGTGGGGAGTTTCAGCCTGGTGAAGCTGCTACTAAGAAAATAACCGAAGGGGAAACAAATATGAATGCTTAAAGATGCAAATTCCATTGCTTAAATTAATGAAAGTAGATACTTCGGAGAGAATGAAAATGACTCAAAGGATACTCCAAACAACTAAAGAAGGCAACTCTTGTGGGCATTTTACCAAACACGTACCACCTATCAAACCAAGTTGTAGTGGTAATTATCAAACAACAATAAGATGCTGAAAGAAAAATTGTCTACCTTCACTACTGCTCCATTAGTTTACAAAATTGTGACAACACATTCATAGTCATATGGGTTAATAATGAAAATCATCTACCTAGGTTAATTAAAGTGGAAATTCATATACAATGAAAGTAAAACCTGATGGTAAATAAGAAAGATTCTACTGGACCCGGTTGTACGAGAGGAACTCAGACAATATTGTAGAATCAACATGAATAAAAAAAAGTCAAAACGAATTTGCAAATTTGAGGATGGTAACTGGCTCACGGGAAAAGGAGAAGTAGGATAGGATGTTTGCCATACCATTACTGTCACCGCGGAGGGCCGTCATCCCAAAAGGTATTGAGTTGAATTTAAAATAAAATCCTTTTCTAAATAGGAATTTAAATGAGTGAATGAGTGATTGAATAACGATGGTACATAAACCCAAATCCCTGTATCCCAATCGTTTCATTCAACATTTTCTCAGAACTGAATTCAATCTTCTTCTTCTTCGAATTAATATTCTTTCAATAGAATTCTTATACTCTATATAATTCTTGATGTAATTCTGAGCTATCATTCAACATGTCATCAGATTGCGCCTAAATCGATCCTGAGTTGTTCGATTCTTCCGCAACACTCTAGAGATTCTTTCATCTTTTCACTTTCCGATTCGTTCTTGATCGATTCTCCAGGAAACCGATTACATGGTTCTACCTCCAACAGAAGATCCATCATCCCCCTATTATCTGCATCTTAGCCACACTCTGGGACCCACATCGTGTATGAAACTCTCACTGGTGACAACTACAACGCTTGGATGGCCGGGAAATCCACTGACGGTGGTTGGATCTTTTTAGCGGCGTTTACTCTTTTTAGGAGATGCATGGAAATGCGGTGACCGATTTGCTGAACACTGCAGTTTTGTTACAGAGGAAAGCATGTTTCTTCTTTTGGGTTTAGACTTTTCGGGTGCCCCGAGTCGTTGGAACTTGGAAGTAAAAAAGACGCAGACGGAAAGACGCAGGCGGAAAGAAATACACCTAGACGTAAGAGCCATGAGGAATTAACAGAAACCGTAAGGGTATAACAGAGGAAATACGAAAGGCACAACAACTGCAGCAGAATCTACAAACTAATAATGCTAGAGTTACACCAACAAAAATTCTATTCCCAAAAGGGTATAACCCTCATTCACCATTATAAAATTTTAGATAATGACAATCCTTGAAGATTTGTTGCTGATGATAAAATCTATAAAAGTGATTTTTAACAACTCATGTATTAATACCAATAATAAAAAAAGCCTTAAAAATTTATAACAATAATAAAAGAAAACCTTCAAAAATACGGATAACAATATAAAGAAAGCCTTTTAGACATGCGAATAATAGAGGAAGCCTCATTAGCGAAAAAAATCTCTTAAATAATACTACCTTTGTCCCATTAACATTGGGACATGAAGAGGTGACATGTTTATGAACAAAAGTGAGTTTATGCATATGCTTGATATTATATTGATAAAGTAAGAATGATTTAGAACCACACAAATATTACCAAATTTGATATGAGACAATCTTAGTGAACTTTCCGAATAGAAAAAACGGGACAATCTTAACCGGATGGAGAGTTATTAATAACGGAAATAATTATAGCAAGCAAATAGTAAACACAGAAAAATAAAGTAATCATAAAATTGCTACGTTATACTCCGTATAAAAAGTAGAACTCCTACATTTTGAAGGAAAAATTATCGCCCATTTAAAAGGCATAATAGGGAATTAATATGCCATTAAAAAAAATACTGGAAATATACCGTATATACTTTCCACACATATAAGGTGTTAAATATGGAGAGTAATATATACGAAGTTATATCCATCCAAATGAATACATCAAGGTATTTATTGTTTTTTAATGGAGTAAATTGCCTATATAAGACTAAAACAATGCAAAATTGCAAAAGTAGGACTACTATGTTTTATTCTCTAAAATAGGACTTCAGATTACATTTTTGCCCTTCCTATTATTAAACTCAAAAGCCCTGCATCGACCACACACATCGACCACACACATCTATCGTCTCTCCCTCTTCATCGAGAGTAGCTGGACAGTAGTCGCACCGCCACTGCCCCTCCGCCATCAACAGTAGCCAAACTATAGCCGCACCACTGCCATGAACAGATGGACTGCTCCACCTCCGCCATCAACGGTAGCCGTCACCGCTGCTCTGCGATTTCTCAGGTGAAACCAAGTAAGTTTCTTCTTCTCCAGTTCTCCTTCTTCTCCGTCTTCCTCTTCTCCTCTCATCCTCTTCTTGTCATCTGCTTGCTCTCTGTTTCTTTAATTTCTATCAAATCAAAATTTGGATTTGAAATTTCATCCTCTTCTTGTCCTATACTTGCTCTCCGTTTCTTTGTTTTCTGTTAAATCAAAATTTGAGTTTGAGAATTTTAGATGGACTAGTCTTCAAAAAAGAACAATTGATTGGCAATATCTCAATTTGAATATTTATTTATTATTAATTTTGATTTTGAGAATGCCCCATAAGTGATTACAAGAAAAATGCCACTTTCAAAATCTCAAAATGTCATAATTATTGAATATTTTAAAAAATGTCACTTTTATGGCATTATTGTTGTCTATGTCTTATCTAAATCTATATTTTTACAGCGGAAAATGTCATGTTTTAAATGAAAATGTCATTTTAAATTTATATCATTACTCTTATTAAGATGACATTTTCTTGCAAACCACTTAAAATGTCATCTTAGTGGCATAGAAATTACATATGTTTGTCAAACTGGACAAAAACATGTCATTCAAAATTTTGTAGTCCCAGAGTAATATAGACATCTTGATAGATATAATGCCATTAAAGTGACATTTTTTCTAATTACTAGTAGATCAAAATGTCATCTTAGTGGCATTTTCAAAATCCAAATTTAGTCAAAATTAATTAATGAATAAATAAAAAATTTCAAATCCAAATATTTTCAATCATTGATCGCTCATTGAACTCTTTTCATGTACATGTTTTCATATCTGAAATGTTTTTTATTTAATTTGAAAAGCAGAAAAAAAAATAACAAATCAAAACAATCCAAAGAAAAAGAAGATGCGGCAGAGAAAGAATGTGCAGAGGACCAGGAAGAAAACAGGGACCAAAAAGATATAGAAGAAGAAGAAAGAAAGAAATAAAAAGAAGATTACTTGCATCGACGACTTTGAGAGCTAGCTACGATCGATGGTAGAGCTCAGGTCCATGGCAGACGGAAGAATTGTGGCGGAGTAGTTGCGATCGACAATACGTAGACGCGTGAGAGAAGGGGCGACTTTTGGGGTTTAATTATAGGGAAGGGGTAAAAATGTAATCCGGAGTCCTATTTAAGAAATAATAAACTTAGAGTCCTAAGTTGGAGTTTAGACCATGTTTTAGTCCTATTTAAGACAATTACTATTTTTAATTAGTTATTTCCCATGCCACCGTTAACGTTTTAGCATTGGAGACGCTATAAGTTTGTAAATATTTAGTATTATATATTATATACTAGAGATATTATATTCATTAAATTCAAAACATAATACGGCATACTATTTAACTACTCCCTTCGTCTCTAATAATTTTGCCAAGTTTGACCGGCACAGAGATTAATAAAGTAAAAACTGTGTGGTTGAGGTTTGTGTAGAGGAGAGGGAATTAACCGGAACCACAAATTCTTTACTTAAATGGGAAAGTGATAAAGTTAATGAGACATCCAAAAAAAGAAAGTTGACAAAGTTATAAGGGATGTGGAGAATATTTAACAGTCATTATCAAATAATACCGCCGTAGTTACAATTTAGCATTATTGAGGTAAATAATTTTTTGACCACATAAATTATTTACCTTTTCTTTATACAAATCTCAATCACACTTTTTTTTTTACTCTCTTCATTAGTAAAAGAGAGTAAAAAAGGTGTGATTGAGATTTGTATAAAGAAAAGGTAAATAATTTTTTGACCACATACTTACTGCTGTAAATGGAGAAAATTCGGATTACAAAATAATAAAAGGTTGGCAATCTTTTAAATGATGGAGGATGTATTTTTTTATCGAAAGTACAAAGCAATTTAAAGCACATATTGGCTGCAATTTTATATTTTGTGGTTTTTAAGTTAAAAACCTCCATCTTTGAAAGCGCTACGTTTAGCTTTCCAAAGAAAACACATTTTTTAAATAAAAATGCTCTTAAAATATTTAAAAGCAAATATAACATACATCATGCATTTTACCTTAATTTTCCAATGATAATATAAATTCAGAAAAAACTTAAGACCTCAACAATAATGATTTTGTTGATGTATGGAGAAATGATGGCTTATTTTAATTTGGATTAAGGTTGAATTCACATCATGATACTGGTCACACATTGACCAATCTTATGAATGACATAAATTGTCTCAGTATATTATCACTAAAATGGATAATTGTGTGTAAGAGGCGAAAGTTATATCCAACAAAACTGAGTAAAAACGTTTTTACTTCAAGATTATCTTTGGTCCAGTCGTATAACAGATTTTCTTTCAAATTTCAATAAGGACAATTCTAAAGTTGTCATGCATGAATGAACAAAAAACAGGGAGAATCTATGGATAAGGTGATTTTATATCTATTAAAGTTTGTTTTATGTATGGTCAAATGTACATTACAATAATACATTAATATCATATTAACGGTAAGGTGTGAGTTATATCTATGGAGTATATATCAACGGTAAGGCGTGAATTAAATATTCTTATAACATGGTTTATAAAGAAGTATTTCAAATCCTATGATAATTTTTGTATATATATCAATAAAATAAATGATTGTCCTCTTCTATTAAACTTCATGAGGACAACATAAAGAAACACTTCACATTTCACTATCAAGTTTTTACATTTTTGGATATAATTTATTCTTGCACCTATGTTTTTTTCACTTGCAACTCTTCAGACAATCTATATTTTTATTTTTAGTAATTGCTCTATATAGAACTAAAAATTACCTAAAATGCACAAATAGGACCGCTACACTTTTAACTACCCCAAATAAACCAAAACAATTCATTCCTACCAGAAATGTCTCTAAGGGGATTATTTCAGGGTTTTTTTTACAAGAATATTACTAAAATAAAACTTATTTACATAAATATGACTATTCATTACTACAACGTAGTATTTTAGTAACTTAAGTTCAAAACTTGAACATGAATTACTATGATTTCATAACTACTCTAGTAATGAGTCATATTTTTGTAAACCATCTTTATTTTGATCATATTTATGTAATTATTTCATTATATCATAACGAAATGTTATAATTCATAATAAAATATTAAAAATAATAAAAACCAGTAAAAAAAAATCGTACAGAAAAATAAAATTAAAAATAAAAAAATTAATTTATTTTAAAAACAAATAACAAAAATTAGTAAATATCCATAATAAAAATTAAAAAATATGGATACCTTTCCCACCGCCTCCCCACACCACCATCTTCTATCGCTAAACATTCTGCCACTTTTAATAAAAACAAATCCATTTTTTCATGAAAATGCCAAGAAAATGACATTATTACTCCTCATAATGTCAAATTCTCATTGAATATGTCATTATTATGGCATTACTAAAATTGTTGGCAAATTTTTTTGATTTTTTTTAACAAATTAATAAAAAATAATAAAACCCCATAAAAAATATGGATACCTCTGTTCGGTGAAAATTCTGCCATTGTTTCATAAACAATTCCATTGTTTTCTGAAAATGCCAAAAAAAGGCATTATTACTCATCATAATGCCAAAATTTTCATTGACTCTGCCTTTATTATGGCATTACTAAAAATGTTGTCAGATTGTCATCCGGTGATGGGAGCTGGTGGTGCCGGAGGTGGCAGAGGCGGAAATGTTTTTTTGTTACATTTTTTTTATTTTTTAATTTTTTATTTTTTTTAAATATTTTTTTATTTTATAAATATTTCGTAAATTCTTTAATATTTTTTTGACATTTTTTAATTTTTTACATTTTCTATTATTTTATTATGATTTTATTATTAATTAAGACATTTCAAATGTTCTATTTGTCAAACTACACATAAATAGTCCTACTAGAGGGAATAAAAAACATGTAGTCATATTTGTGCTCTGGGCCACTTTTTGACCTATTTAGGTAATTAACTTTTTCATTTTCCCCTCAACTAGCATATACAACATATAATCAAAGTTGTAATATATTCAGTGTACTGCTCCTTGTTTTTTTTTCTATATAAAAAATTCTATTTTACATACTATGATAGTAGTCTTATATAAATTGTTATTCTATTCTAGATATACCCGTGGCCCGTGCATCGCACGGGTATATCGTCTAGTACTATGTAGGACAGTGAATTGTTTTTATGTTTAGGGCAGTATGTGAAGATGTTGAGAACAAAAACAAGTATAAGAAGGAAACATTTATTTACACAAATATAATAATAATAATAATGGAAGGAGTTGCCTTTATATGTTATTTCCTTTTTTTTAGAAGTTCCAATTAATACTCCTTGCACAATCCGGGCAACTAATACACTAATTTCTCATATATGCAATGTGTGCAAGGCAAGTATATTCCTCAATTTTAGGAGGACGCTAATGATATTATTTTAATAAAAATAAGGGAAAATTACCCTATTAAGACACAAAGCTAAGAACTTTCCTAAATTAGGACTACAAACCAACGTATGACCAAACATGAAAGTAATTGACCGAAATGCCCTTATTTTAAATAAGAGGTCTTCTTCAACATCAACAACAAAATCCACCTCCTAATAATGGACGATGGTTCCTTTTACGAGAAACCAGGTGATATCTCTTCCTGGGAGAAGCCTTCAATGCCGGTGAGATTGGCTCGGACCGCATTCTCGTACATGCCATGGTGTTGAACTTGGTCATGAACAAGGCCTTCGAGGAAAAAATCCAGAAGTTCCATCTTCAACAAGCTATACTTGCTTACTTGCTTCGGGAGAAGCCTAGCCGGAAATCTAGTGGCGAATCTGGATGGTGAGAGATGACTTCCCTGGAAATCGATTTTGGATTCTGAAGATGAATAAGGTTTCTGACCAAAATTTAGCTTTAAAATTGGAGTTGCTGGGGGTTTGTTTATCCATGTCCTCTCCCTCATTGCTGTAATTGGTTTTCTATTGATCATTTTTTCTTGAAGTCTTAGGAGACATGAATTCCGTTCAACATGATGAAGGTTACAATAAAAAATGCTCCTTTCTTGATGTTTTTTTTCTGACATGATATTGAAAGGAATATACACTACATCGTGATTGGAGTTTTCCTATAATATAACTAAAGAAGAATTTATGGATAAAAACAACTCTATATGATCCCTAGAGTCATTGTTCTTCTTCTTCTTCTTATGACCAAGAAAAAGCTAAAACTGAACTGCCATTGAAAGAATAAAGCAGCTATTAAACGAGGAGCAACTTGAGCAATTTAGAAAATCACATTTGGTGGATTGTTGTGGAATAGATAACCTAGAGAGGTTATAAATGCAGAAGACGGACACAAAGTTCACATTGCAACGGAAAAATGGGGCATTGAAAGGCCAAAAGGGGGCTCCTAAGAGTCGTTTAATTCTCATAACCCCAAAACAGAAATCAGGAAAAGAAATGTCATGGGCATAGGCTGATGTGATGTCTACATGACATTGAACATAGAAATGCATTTGATACTCTTGGTTCTAGACATTAATTGTAATGTATCAGAGTGTGTGATTCCCTAAAGAGGAGGTTCAAATTCAAGCATTAGGTCCTCACGCCTTGCTTGGAGACATTTTTACCAAAAATGATGGAGAGGTTGGGCGTTTATGACAAGCAGCTGCAGGCAGATATCGGAAAAAACAAAATTCTTGTTGATGTGGCCTGGTTGAATTGGCCACAACAAGATGATGGGTATGTCAGGCTACAATTTGATATTCTTTACATATCTCTCAATACATTATATATGCATGTTTAAATTTATATTCAAACATTTGTGGTTTATAGGGGACAATTGTGGTATGTTTGTCATAGAACTTGCTGAATTTCTAATGATGGATAAAGATGAGTGAAGTTTTGAAGCAAGACATGAATAAGTACCAACAAAAATTGAGGATAGAGCTATTGATGTATGGTTGTATGCGTCACGAAGGCAATAGTTGGACCAAAATGTTTTGTAATAATTAGTTTTTTAGAAAGGAAAAAGCTTGTACAACTTCCTTCTTATGATCAATAATTCATGTTCTTAAATATTGATGACAATTGGTTTCAAAATATGGCTATGTAATCTATCTCCTTTTGGTGTCATGAAATGATTATTCACTTGTTTTAGTATTAAGTTGACTTGTAATATTTGGTTGAAGTATGCAATAAAGTCCATAAGTGGACATTAACTAGTCCTTAAAGGCATAACCGTAGACATTAAATGCATCCAGCTAAAATTAGTATGAATTTTACTACAAAACTATAAAGCAACTATGAAACTTAATAGATTCAACTACTAAAATGATCAAATGAGATTTAGATGTATTTCTCATGCATATCTATACACATCACATGAATATGAACCCAAATTTATATACATCTATTTTGAAGACAAAAAGTAGATGTATGAATAACATTTTTTATGTATAGGCGATTTTTGGGTGTGAGTTAACAATTAATTTGAGGGTGTTCATTCAAAAGAAATTTCTGCGAACGTGAATCATTGAATAATAAGTTTATATTGTTTGAAAGAATTCAATTTTTATGAATATCATCTCAACTCGTGCATGCACAAGTAGAACTTCTAACTCATTAAATAAAAATAAAAATTTGTAAAAAGATAATGAATATGATAGTTGATTCATATAACTTGTGAAAAAATAATGAGATGTCAGGTTAAAATTGAGAACTCTTAAAGGGCATTCTGGATCTCCCAGTGTTGAAGGCTTCAGTAAAAGAAATTAAAATTAAGGTCTTCTCATGGGCATTCATTAGTCCGTAATAAGACAATAATTTTAAAAATGTCAGCTAATTGCCTACACATCTGACAACCAAGAAATTTGAGTATGAATAACAAAAGTACATCAAAGTAAATGCCAAAATACGATAACAATTAACATAATGTCCGATGCCAACAAACCATGGCAGTCAATAATAGTGAGGAAAAAAGTAATAAAAGTCTTACAAATGTTAGTGTATAATATAAAAAGTAATAAAAGTCTTACAAATCACTGACTTGGCATTGATAATGTCAAGTAATCTCGAATATAAACACAATGAGACAGTTTCTCAACACCTATCTAATACAAATAATCTCGAATACAAGGATCTTCTACATTTAATGATGTCATGTACTCTTCAAATTGAGGAGTAGCGGCCCTAGCAGCCTGTCTGATTAAACTTCCACGCAAGAAGACCTATAGTAGAGCCCTTGAATTTTGTCCTAATGTTTCCTAGTAGGTGGTACACACAATAGTCAGGTTCATCATGTTGAAACACCTCTTTTGCTACATGTATAATACCCATGTGACGATATGAAACAATACATAAGTCATGCTTATACGCAAGACACACTTTCAGTTTCTTAAAAAACCAAGTCCATGTTTTCTTTTGCTCAGTATCACACACCCCAAAAGCCAAAGGAAAAACATGTTAGCATCTTGAGCACATACTGTTAGTAGAGTACCCTTGTAATACGCTTTTTCAAATGATCCATCAATGATTAGAACGGGAATACAATTATACAATGTTTTCAGTCTTGAACCCACGTATCCAGTGACATGAAGAAGTACTTAAAACAATTATCGGCACCAACGTCTAAGGACTAGTCATATGAATCAATCAAATTTTCTTAGGCTTTGTTATTTGCAATCCAAGCATTTTTGAACGACAAAGTAACTCATAGTCTCGATTTAAATCAACAATAATATCATTAGAAGCATACAATTTCCTAGATGCATCTACATATCAATGTTTGATGAGTTCAACAAATATATTTGCGGTGGTTTGACATTGGGGGGCCTTCTCTCACTTCGAGTGAGCGTGTATGCACAAAATCAAACCTGAAAAGTAATAAGACGGTAAAAAGACATGAAAAAGACACTAAGTAGACATTAAATGCTAAGATTGTAATCCCAAAAATGCAGAGAGAACTATAACAACAAAATGCATAACACGTAATCCCCAAATTGAGATGAACTATTAGGTACAAAGGCTATTACTGCAGAAGAATTTTGAAGTCCATTGAGCATAATTAACAAACTATACAAATGTATCTTGGTTACAAATGGGGAATATAAAATTTCATAGAGTGTGAAGGATGCAACAACCACGGACTTCATAGACAAGTAAAAGGAGAAGACAATAGACTCAAAACTGTAATCACAAAAACAAAAAATACAAAAATAGCCTTGCGAACTTACAACACCAAATCGCATAAGGAAAAATCCACAAATTGCGATGAAGATTATGAGTCGGAAGTCGAAACTTTGAAGCGATTTCACCTTCCATTGATGAAGATTGGTCGACGGAATTGTTGCACGCTGAGTTTGAGTTATTTATGCGAAGTGGAGGGAAAACGTTAGGGGTAATTTAGGTAACTCAGAGTTGAATTTCGTGAGATAGGACAAGTAGAGGTCTACGAAAGTAAAATTGTTAATGAGGTCTTTTTTTTCAAAACCCTATGAAATAGTCTTATTTTGCACAATTTTCTCTAAAAATAATACGTGGATGGGCATGACTATGTGCGGATATCATAGTGGGAATAAAACATCATGGAGTCATATATTAAGAAAGTTAAGACACGTTCTTTTAGTCACATTAGTAATTTTCTCTATATTAATTGATTCAATCAATCTTAGAGTATTTCCATTCATTATTTCTAAAAATCATTTTTCCTACAATTCTTACCTTTTAGTTAATGTCACGTAATTAATTTTTTGCTAATCTCAAAATTCATTTGTGATTTTCAATCACCATCTTCTTTTTCTAGCTTTGTCTTGCACTAATCTGTTATTGTAACAAATAATCCCAATAAATAATTAATTTAAGTTGTTCAATGATGATCCTCTAAAAATCTACCGCATCGCCAACTTATTATCTTCATGCTACTCAAATAAACAGTTTTTTACGACACGTGACTCAAAACAATGATATATTTTGTTGGTCTTGCATTCATTAATTAACTTTCACGATAACCTTGAGATAATATGGATTCATATTTTAATATTGGATTATTTTGTCTAATAATCTCACTAAATAATCTTCATCACTCAATCAGGATCCTACAAATAGTCAACCATATCACGACCTTGATCCTCTAATTGTTGGAGAGAGATTCCCTTATGATCCGTCCGTGATATATTTATACCAGTAATAAATAGATGAGATGTGCATTAAATGTGATGTACATGTTTTACTACTTTACAAGTTTATGTCATTTGATGTATGTAGTGATGACATGAAGCCACACACAAATGAGTTATGACTTGTCGAGAATAATATTACTTGAAAATCAAGAAATAGTGAAAGAGAAAAACAAGGATAACATATACCTAGTTGTATCCCAATCCAGACAACATTTGACAAAAGTGAACTACTTGTATATATTAACACGGGAAACCATTAAGTTACAAAAATTTTATGGAGCCATATGTGACTCTCTTATGGAGTCACATAGGCTATTGTGGCATCACCACAACCACACATTATTTTATTGAGGATCCCCACTAAAATAATGTATGGTAGTGGTGATGCCACAATAGCCTATGTGACTCCATAAGAGAGTCACATATGACTCCATAAAATTACTCCATTAAGTTATGCCATATATAATAGACATTTATGTTACTTGAGTTGCCGTTATACCTTACTAAAGACCATTTATGACTTGTGAGCCTGAAATACTAATTTGGCCTGCTACCGACATTATATAAACATTAATAATACCAATTCGAAATGGAGATTTCAAATGCTATTGGGCCAAGATTTATAAAAGGGGTATTACAACTATATAACCTCATGTCATCCTGCTATAATAATCATGTCAAGTGACAACCAATAAAATTTGCACATAAAGTATATAGATTTACACTATGAGATCGCGTATGGAAAGAGAGAAAACGCGAGCGTGCTGAGTGGAGATGATCCATATAGTGTGTGTGGATACAAGTAAACCTCAAGAACATTTTTTTGAGATCGTCTGATCTGTATGAAATCCTCCAAGTTCAAGGTATCCCAACCCCCAGAACCGGTCGATCTTGAACCAGTCCACCCCTATGTCCAATATACCTATGGTGAGATAAAATGCAAAGGTTTTCGTGTATGTTCACACTGGTTTTGCCGTTTCTAGTAGTGGCGAACTCAGAGATTTTGAATGGAGCCTGTCGATGCACACATGCTTCTTCATATTAAATTTAGTACTATCCTCCATTCTTTAATTCTTGCAACACTTTGACTTTCACGTTCGCCAACGCACAACTTTGACTGTAATTATATTTAATTGTGTATTATTAAACATTATAAAAAGTTGATATTTTGAAAATTCACATTGATAGGAATTCGATAACATTTTATACGCAATAATTTGATTATGTGTATTAGTAGAAAATTGTGATCAAAGTAAGATTTGTGAATAGTGCAAAAATCACAACGTTGCAAGAATTAGAAAACGGAGGGAGTATATTTTTTGTGACTGAATTTACTAAAAAGGATCATTTTGTTGGGGAAACACGAGCTCCCGACCTACTCTAGGATCATGAGCTCATAACACTATGTACACTCACTCACACCCTCGCAATACAAAGACTCAATCTCGCAATATCACTTTGTATTATGCAATTGAAATGTACAAGACAGATTTACAAGTGAACGGGTAGCTCACTTAACTCTTTGTATATGAGACTACTTCACGCTCACCCTTTTCTCTCAAGAAGGCTCTCACTCACTCAAAAGCTCTCCTCAAGGCTCTCTCTCTTTCTCTCATCGCTCGAGGAAGCTGTCACATGGCTTTCGCTCAAGGCTCACTTAGGAATGAGAAGTCTCACCCCTATTTATACTAATCTACTCAAAACTTCTCTAAAACTTTCTATGTACTACTACACTTTTAGAGTCTTCCAAAAGTACCCACAAGGTTCTCTAATCTTCTAGAAGGATCTAGATAACTCCACACTGTTTGAGAATGTTCTAGAGGCTTCCACACACTTCCACACGATTCTAGAGAATTCCACACTCTATAGGAAACTCGACAATGTTCTAGAACATTCTACGCTCTTCCACACGCTTGTATATAATTCCACGCCTCTCTAGAAAGATCTAGAATATTCTAGAACGTTCAATCCTTCTCCACGCACATTTAGAGAATTCTAGACATCTTCATGGTATTCTAGAGTTGTTCTCATTAACTTTTCAATTAAGGAGGGAACCCAACACATTTTAACTATTTTTCATTTTTTTATATATTTTTATTACCACTACTTTGAATTCCCCATTATTCAGCAAATCCAGCCAATTTCAGTCAAAACCTTATCAATTTCAGCAAATTCAACTACGTAGCCGATTTCAGTGATACCAAACAGACCCTACGTTTTATTCTACATTTCATTCTACTTCATCTCATAAAAGGAACATAGCGAGAAAATGTATTGTTACATAAAGAGGTTGTTTATGCTCGTTTAATTAACCTCGTTTTAGTCCTTGGATGTAATAACTAAAACTTTGAGATACGATATTGTTTTTTGTTCCCATTTTAAGTAATAACTAAGGATGGCAATGGGGGCGGGGACCCGTGGGGAACCGCCCCGCGGGGGAAGGATGGGGCGGGGCTTGGGGCGGGGATGGGTGAAATATTTTTACGCCGTTAAAATATGGGGCGGGGGACGGGTATTGCTACACCCGCCCAGTCCCCGCCCCGCCCCGTTATAAATATATACTCAAACATATATATACACATATATAAATAATGTACACACATATTAAATTAAATGTAGTATATAACAAACGCATATACATATAGACATACATAATTGTATACGGTTTAATCATGATTAATGAATTAATACATATTATACTAGAATAATAATAAATTAGTGATGATTAAAAATGTTGCTCCGTATATGAGTTTTAAGAGTGAGAAAGTGAGTAAATAAATACGCACACATTTATATGTAATATAATATGTAATTAATTGTATTATAATTGTTTAGAATTTGAAACAACGTACATGATGATAATATGTTTACTCATATTTTTATTTTAATTGTCTTCAATTCACAAAACTTATTCAAATTGAAGAATTATTAAAATTGGTGGTATTAATTTTTAACAAACACAATACTTTAGTGTTGCGTGTGTGTATCATATATCACTGTGCGCGCGTAGATATATATAGGCTTAGGATCAAATGAGAACAACGTTTAACATGAGAACGTGCGAACACCACATTTACCCCCAATGTGAAGCACAATGGCTTGCACAATGCACTTTTTCGTATCTAACATAATATTTACAAAAGTGCTACCGTGATTATTTATAATAGCTTGTATTGAGCGAAGTCCAAATGTTCACTAGAATGACTATATTGTGTATCACATTGGATTAAATGTGAGTGTTCCACGTTAAGCATCATTTTCATTGGAATCGCACTACATATATTTATAATAAGATTATAAGAGATTAAAAGTATATGCAAATACGATAAATTAAATCTATATGGGGACACCCGTGGGCACCCGTGGGGGACAATGGGGTGGGGCGGGGATGGGGCGGGTCTGGGAGTAACGGGGGATGGGGCGGGGATGAGGGGAACTTTTTAGACATGGGGCGGGGGATGGGGGAGTGTACCCCCGCCCCAAACCCGCCCCATTGCCATCCCTAGTAATAACCAACATAGTATTCCCTTCGTTCCATATAAAGGTTCTCGTTTTCCTTTTTGGATGTTCCATATGAATGTTTTCATTTCCATTTTAGGAAACCATTAACACTCTTAAATAACAATTTAATCATTAAATATTAAAAATAATACATCTATAACATCACAATTATCACCATTAAACTCGTTATATTATGTATCTATTAAAATTACTACATATTTCTCAAAATATACACGAATTACATAATTTAATTATTGTTTAAACAATCGTGTCATTTTGTAATTGGAACTTTTAAACGGGATGGATGTAATTATATTTTTTTCTCAACGGTTTTCAAGGTATACAAGTTCGTGTTGTTTGGCCCTCACCTAAGGGTATGCTTGGGAGTTTAGAGGAAGGGAGGGGAAGACTTTGGAGGTATGTTGTTGGAGGGGAAAGGAAGGGGAGGGCGAGGAAGTCCTTTGTATTTGGGAGTAATAAATGTGAAAAAAGAGAGTTTTTGAATAAATTTAAATTAAAATCAATTTGAGATATGACGAATTCAAATAATTGAACTGATATTTATTTTTAATTGAGCATAAATTATCATTTCGTTAATTATGCTTCAAAACCCTCCAAATTGGGGGAACTTAAAAATTGAGCACTTGTGGGTTTTTGGGGTCACGAAAGCCCTCCAAAACCATCCTCTCCAATTTTATAAACTCCCAATAGGGGTGGACTCGGCCCGGAACCGGCCCGGCCCGGTTACTGTTTGGCCCGGCCCGGACCGGGGCCCGGTGGGTCCACCGGTTCGGTTCGGCCCGGCCCGGCTGCTGGGCGGTCCGGGCTCGGGCCCAGTTTTTGGTGAACCGGCCCGGCCGGTTCGGGCCCGGTTCGGGCCGGTTTTTATTTTTTTGAATTTTTTTTACGTTTTGGGTTGGATTAGGTATTGTGGGCCATTTGAGGTGGTTTGGGGTGGTTTGGTGTTGAGGGGGAGGGGTTGGGGTAAAATAGAAGAGCCAAAAAAAAAAAAAAAAATAGAACCGGTTAGGCCCGGCCCGGCCCGGTTTGGCCCGGAACCGGAACCGGAACCGCCCACCGGCGGTTCGGGCTCGGGCCCAACTTTCTTGGCCCGAGGCCCGGCCGGGCCCAGGCCCGAACCGGCCCGAGTCCAGGTCTAACTCCCAAACATAAAAAGAAGAGTCATAAACCTCGTCAATCTTCCCCTCCCCTCCAAAACCGAACTCCCAAACACACCCTAAAGAAAATACGGAAGGTATAATCCAACAAAATGGTGATAGAACTTCTCTATGCATGTGCTGGCTGCTGTTTGGCCGAAGGCATGATGTATGTGTGTAGGAGAGTATCATTCTACTCCGATTGTGTTCTGCAGCGAAGAAGCATTGTTCTACAACCAGGAACAGCCCCATACTATATCCAATGAAAAGGAACAAGTGGAACAACTGTGGAAGTAGTGTCAACTCCGTCGGCTAAAGAATATCTCCATAATCAATTGCCGATCTCCACTGAATAAAAGAATAATGACAACCCGCTGCTGAAAAAGCCGCCACAAAGAAGGAAAAGAAAGAGGATGACAGTGGGAGTGGTAGTGCTGGACTCGGGCCGGGCGGCCCGAACCGGAACCGGCCCGGCCCGGTTACTGTGTGAACCGGCCCGGCCCGGTGGCCCGGTCCACTGGCGGTTCGGGCCGAACCGGCCCGGTGGATACCGGTTCCGGGCCCGGGCCCTCTATTTGGTGAACCGGCCCGGCCGGTTCGGGCCCGGTCCGGGCCGGAATAATTTTTTTTTTAATTTTTTTTTGAAATTTTTTTAATTTTTGGGTTGGATTAGGTATTTTGGGCCATTTGAGGTGGTTTGGGGTTGAGGGGGAGGGGTAGGGGGTTAAATAAGAGAAGCCAAAAAATCAAAAAAAAAAAAATGGGGCGGGTGAACCGGCCCGGAACCGGCCCGGTCTGGCCCGGAACCGGCCCGGAACCGGTCACCTGCCGGTTCGGGCCCGGGCCCTCCTTTTGGTGAACCGAGGCCCGGCCGGTTCAAGGCCCGAACCGGGCCCGGCCCGAACCGAGTCCAGCACTGGGGAGTGGGAGTGGGAGAAGAGTACATAGCTGAGGCGCGTGCATGCATAAGGTGATGAAACAAGTGCTCCCTACTTTGATGAAGTACATCTACCCAAGGTCTCTTTCGTCCATGGAGATTCAGGATGCTATCAACGAAGGTGGTGGCTTGGTGAGAGCCGAAACAGGTGAAAACGAAGAAAAAGAAAAAGATAAAGTAATGATAAGAATATAAAAAGGACGGAGAAGAATTAAGGGGGAGTAGGACAAACATGCCACTAAGAAAGAGAAAGGAAGAAGAATGAGAGAGTAAAGAGAAAAGGAAAAAGAAAAAATATGAATTAATGGTCAAATGACCGATCAAAAATGGTCATCATCCGTTTCTTTGACTAATGTGATTAGTACAATTGTGGAAGGGTCTAATTGACCCTTTTCTCTATAATCTATTACAGACTGCAGGAAAGAATGTTCTATAATTTGCTGGACATTGACTGCATATTAGACATGAGTTCTGCTCTGACTAGGTCTCTTTTTATTTTGCCTGTTGTCGTCACTGGAAACTGATTCCTCCACCTAATAAATCTTTTTGGTACTTTAAACCTGGGAAAGATTTTAGCATCAACGACTAAAAGAAAGATATCATGCATCAAATGCTCTGATATATATTCCAAATGTTACAAAGGTGCAGATGATGGAGTAAAGACATACCTAGTCAACTGTTTTTCTTTACAGAAGCAGCGGAGGATGTCAGCAGACAAGTAGTTAACTGATGGAGGGCTGGAACTTAAATCATCCCACTGCCAATTGCATTTGAGCTGAATGCAGGAAACAACCATCTCTCCCAAGCGCAAATCTGGAAGTCCAACAACTACATTGCCAGAAACACCAGGATGTTGTGACAGGACAGCCTCTACCTTTTGCACAAGACAAATATGGTTATTTTTGTTGGAGGGCTTGAGGCTGGCTGCCACATACAATTCTTTATGATCACATAACAACCAAAAAAGAGTTCATCTTATGTTCTATCGGCAGGTTGTAACATGCACAGACAAGTAAACATTATAGTAGTATAGGAAAAAGTCATTTGTACACATAATTTGTACGAGAAAATTGCTTCCAGTAGGACTCAATCATAGCATTTTTATAAAAATAGTACCTACGTACGTTTTTTCCTTGCATAAGAGCCATGTAGTTCTATTTTTGAAAACTAGATTTTAAACTTCCAATTTTACCCTTCACTTACCGTTTTACGTGACCAGCTCTGCTATTGAGCTATTATCAAAATTTATTGTCTGTTTAATGACTACTTAGTGTCTATGTATTGCCTGCTATTGAACTATTATTAGAACTTATTGTCTGTTTACTGACCACTTAATGTCTATGTATTGTCTTGTGTTTGCAAGTTTGATTTTGGATCTGGTTTCTTCAAACGTTTTGCAGAGTACCTGTGGCGTTGTAAAAATATGAAATAGAAGTTCGAAATTAACAAAATGTCCAAAATCAGAAAAGAAGAATTAAAATGTTTGATTAAAAAAAATTCCAAAACCAATTATTGAAATCCATGTTCGGATCTATCTTTTCAGATCTTAAACACAGGCCAAAGCCTTGCATTTTGGATCTATGTTTCTGGATCTTAAAATCAGATCCATTCCTTGCATTTTCGGATCTATGATTTTAGATCTTAGATGGAAAACAAAAAAAAAAAGTTGAAAGAAGAAAAAAGAGGACGAATGAGGATGCTGTAGGATGAGAAGGAAAAGATCGGAAGAGGAGGATGAAGAAGAAGAAGAAGAAGACGAGGATGAAGAAGAGCCAAAAACCTGATATTCACTTGAGTATTAGAAATCGGAGAAGAGAGGTGTCGATGGTGAAGGCGAAACCGGCGAAGAGAGGCATTGTCGATGGTGGAGGCAAAACCGAGCTAACGGAGGTGGCGGCGGCGGAGTAGAAGCCTGGCCGGGAAGACCAAGGTAAAGGACCTGCTCTGTTGCGTGAATTCTCATTTGGGACGGCCGAATTCTTTTAAACGTCGGGCAAGTGTTGAAAGAAAAAGGGCAATTTAGTCAAAGAAGGTGTACTTAAGTCTTACCCTAATCTATAGTCTTAATTTTGGAAAATTAGTATGATTTGGTCCTACTTGTTGAAATCTCCCAATTTGTACACATTTGTTGTACACCACCCCCTAGTTGTTTTTACTTATGCATCTCGTTCAGAAGCTCCTGTGTACACAGGCAACTAGGCAGTGTGTACAACAAATGTGTACAAAAAATGTGTAGAAGAAGCCTGGCTCATAGTAGTATAGGCAAGACTTTTTTATTTATTTTAAAACCTGAACTGCCAGTGTTGCAGATTTATTAGGGATTGCACAAAGCATTCTAGCCTTTTGGCATTACTTAGTATTCATCTGTTTGTGTGGAAGAAATACTACAGAATGCCAAGTTAATCAGCACATATGCGATTTTAAAAACTACATAGCAAATTAACCATACTAGCCCATTATTATTATAATAAGCAATATAATTTCTAGCTTCATAACAAGTTTTCAATTATTTCTAGCCTATGTGGCTTTATGTATCATCTCATCTAGAGGCAGATACTAATGTTATATGGTTTTTTGCATGAATTTATAGTGTAATATGACAAAGACCCCAACATAGTTGTGATGAAACTTGAAAGTGGTGACAATGAAGACGACTTACTTCTTCAGGATAAACATTTTCTCCTCCACTCTTGATTCGACCCTTGGAACGCCCAATGAGCCAGATATTGCCATGGTCATCTATATGACCAATGTCACCTGTGTCGAGCCAGTTTTCACCAGCAAGTTTGGAAGTTTTGTTTGATATCTGGCCCCAGTATCCAAGCATTACATGAGAGCCTCGTGTTAGTATCCTCCCATTACGAGATGAACTCTCAGCACAAACTCTTAATTCAACATGTGGGGCAGGCTTTCCAACACAGATGCCCTCTTGTTGCCTTGCCAAATTGGAGTCCCTATCATTATTTAATTGGAGCGCGCGTCTCACACTTTCTTTTGCTGGGTCATAGAGAGTCTTGAATGTCATAGAAGAGCAAGCCTCTGTCATCCCTTCACATTTTTGAAATATAACATCATTCATGTCTGAATCAAGGTATCAAGGAATATAAATACTTGGAAAGGCTATAATTCCATACAAAAGAACTGAAATCTCAATCACACGCTGCTTGTATGTGACCATAAAATCCCAATCCTTGTAAGGTTCTGCAGAATAGATAAATATTGGGGTCTATTGATTCAAGACCCAAAAGATAGGTTAATTATCAATAACCCATTTTTTAAAAACTTTCTTAGCCGATTATATATTAAACACAAAAATGTCAAATAGTTTCGCTTGCTATCTTCACAACGGCTATCTCTTGCCCCCGCACCCAAAAAACATCCAATTAAACACATGAACTTAAAAAAGCAACCAATCTTTCTTCTACATGGCTACACAAGTGGCTGCACAAGAAAAATGGCTCACTAAACTGTCTGCGCTTCTTTGTTATGAAGCAGCAGTCAATCTATGCAATTCTCGGAAACAGTCTCTTTGTGCTTTAGCACAAGGGTAAGAATAATGATGATGATTTAACTTTCCCTTCTCTTTTTTTCTCTTTCTTCTCCCAGATACACCATTTTGTGTTCTGCATCCATTGCCTCCACCCTCCATGGCATCTAGCACATCCCCTACACCTCCACTGCATCGCCTGTGACCATGACCACCCTACACTCCACCGCATCCAGCCCAAATAAACTGGAAGTATAAGAAAATAGCTTATTATAGTAGGTCATGGATTGGACTTGCATGTTTCAGTTCTCTTTTCCTGCCATTTCTTATGAATTTGGGGAGTAATAGAGAAACTAAAACGCATGATTTTTTTTTTTCTTTTTCTCCCTCAAGGTTGCCGAAAATTCTGAGATGACATGAATGCTGGCAAGACCTTGGGGATGGAATGAATATGACAAATTCTGTGGTAACCTCAAGGTACCGTACCTTCTCCATGTTGGCCAATTATGGCATGAAAAGAAAGAAATGAAAGAAAATGAAATAAATTCATGAGATGATGAGTTGGTAAGGTTTAGGAGAATGTGGCTGTGACTTGGAGGTGATGCGATGGTGATTCCTGGATATCTGTAGGCATTAGGCAACCTGCTAAATGGACAAATTGGGCATTTTTCATTTGTACGTGTGTTTGAGTGGGTGTTTTTTGTTGCATATGCTAATTCCAATTCAGAAATACTAAGAGGATCTTAGACTCTTAGATCGGTATCTTTCATCTTTCGGACCCCGAATTGATAGATAACAATCTCTGTGTCCTGAGTCCATAAAACTACATTATTCTTTACAGTTAAGCTTCAATGCTCTCCATCCCTCTAGAAGCACTCGAAACAAGAGCTTTAGGTAATGACATTCCATTTTCGCATCCTTCACTCATTGAGTCATTGGGGCTTTAACACGTCATGCCCTTATCCTACCAAATTTTAATTCAGTCCCTAATAGCCCCTTTCACCAATATCACTCCTTCCCTTGAAAGTACATAAAAATGAAAACCACATTGCCTGAACAGCTGACCACTTATAAGTTATAATAAATTGACCTAATATTGTGTGTGAACCCATCTTTTTTACTGAAATAATACAGTACATACCGTACGCGGATATTAGTTTAGCTCTTGGGAATATTTTGGCAGCATGATTGATAAGCTCAACTGAAAGAGCTCCACCCCCATTAAGTATCTTCTTCACTGTTGGTGACCCTTCCGATTCCCCTTTTCTGCTGTAGAAATTTTTAAAACATGAAATGGAATTTCAAAACGGTGATGGTGCGCTAAATAAATGTGTTCTCTTGCTCTCCATTACAATGATAGGAAAGATTCCAACTTTATCATATATTATTAACTAAAAGGGGTATTTGGAGTTTGCACCCTATTTTATTGTTCAAATTAGACTATGCACCCTATTTTTAAAAATCTTTGTTTTTGCACCCCAACACCACACGAAAAGACAAAAATGCCCCTCGATTAATAATATGTTGAAGGCCAACAAAATTGTTAATGGGGGGGCATTTCTGTCTTTTCATATGGGGTTGGGGGTGCAAAAACAAAGATTTTTAAAAACAGGGTGCAAAGTCCAATTAAGACAATAAAATGGGGTGCAAACTCAAATTACCCCTAAGTCCCTAACTAAAAATGTACAGCATTATTAAATCACTCTGCACATGTAAAGGTGAAGTTATTAAGCAGGGAACATCCTAACAGTGAGCAAGTTAGTAATTAGTACTCCAATATATTCACTCATCAATATTGCTAGGGAAGGTTTCAAGAAGGCATCCAGATGTAAATGGGCATAGAATTTTACCAATTACCCCCATATACTCCAAATATATATTATTATAATGTTAAAGACTAAAGGCCACCTTGCATACCTGTAAAATGATACTAGATCAGTCATCATAGCTGGAACAGTAATTAAAGAGGTGACAGCATATTGGTGAATGGATTCAACAGCCAATCCAGCATTAAATTTGGGTATTAAAATGTGGCAGCCTCCAGCCATTAACACAGCCATGGCAGATGACATTCCACCAATGTGGCAAAGTGGAGCCATGTGTAAATACACCTGTAAGAATTGCTAGAGCATTAATTCAAGAATATTACAGGATGCATCATTTGTGGTTTGAACGGGCATCTTATCTTTTCTTTTAACACATGGAGACATACATCATCCTCTCGGTAACCAACAATTGCGATTTTTGCAAGGGACTGTACTATCAAAGCAGAGTGGCTTAAAGTAACTCCCTTAGGTTTGCCAGTGGTTCCTGTTGTGGATTGCCATTTAGAAAGAAAAGAAAGGCATCGGCGAGTAGGTATAATAGGACACTTGGAAGTTGAAGCATTCAGAAAGAAGATTGAATACCTGAGGTAAAACATATTATAGCAGCTCCCTCAGGGGCCCACATATAATTAGTTTCTAAAGATATTTTATGGCAGTTCTTAAGCTTTTTTGTAGTCAACCCTAGAAAATAACAAGATATAGAAATACATCAATTCAAGGACAGGAAAGATATCCATGGACAAGAAAAGCTTGGTTATGCACTTATGCATTAATTGACTTTTCAAACTTAGGCAAGGAAACTCCAACTCATACCATTCCAAGTGCTTTCCACTCCGAAAGGGGTGTCAATTGAGACATGCCATCTTAGTGAAGATATAGAGTCTATATCAAACTTGGAGTGCCAGGAATTTAACGCTGAGTCTGTGACCAATAACGTAGGCCTTGCCACCTTCACGGCTTCACTTGCTTCTTCCAAGCTCTATAAGCTGAGATTAATTACTATGACCAAACACCTCCCAGAAATACAGATTAGAATCTCACATTCCACTTTTTTAACCTTTTCAATTATATGTATAATTGTATTGTATACATATATGTCTGAAAGTTGGACAAAAGTCTGGTTGCGAATAGGAAACTCCGGGTTTTTAGGAGGGACAAAACACCGATCAAAAACAGGTTAAAGACTAAAAATACAGCATAAGTATAAACTTCTTATAGGTAACATAGAATATGTTGAACAAAAAATGAATGTGGAATACTATCATGGGTGGTTAAATTTACCACAATTCATTATTGATTGGATTTAAACCCTCTTTTACCTTAAGAGTGGTTTGAATTCAACCCGCCCAAATTTTAATGTAATATGAACTGGGGCGGTTTGGTGATACTAAACTATAAACTTCCAAAAACAACCCCGGTACTGCACTACCGAGAGATAAGTTGCAATATGCCAATGCATATCATTAAAGAACTTAATAAACAGGTCCTCATATTGTTTCATAGAATACTGGGTCTCATATTCATCGAACTAATTACAATCAACTAGATCAGGGTTGGCCCACTAACCCAGCGATAATTGAGTGGAGCAGTAATTCCTCCGGCATATGCAACCGCAAGCAACCATTCCAAATATAAATCACTGTTACAAAGCAATGTGTAACAGTTTAAAATACCTTCATCTCCAAGACTTCAACCTATATCGCCATTTATTTACACCAAAATAGTGTAAACATTTGAACATCACAACAAATAGTATTTACACTCAGAACCATTTACACCACTAATGTCACCATTCTCTTTGTATTCTATTTTACTTTCTAATTGATTATATTTAGTTTTTAACTTAAATTTATACTTCGTAATATTTAGGGTACTTCCTTGATAAAAAAGAGGAAATGAAGTAGCACACGAATCGCGCAGCATATGCCAACTGCCAAGTGTGTGGATCAAAACTAATCACTTCCCACAATATATAGTTTGCACAGAAACATCCCATTTTGGCGCTAGGGGGAGAATCCATAATTGAACTTGATTGTTCCTACCTCAACTCAAATGGGAGTACGTACACTATCAATCAATCAATCATCATTTACCCCAGTGCCGCAAAGGCTCCCACCTATAGTGGGGTAAGGGGGTCGGATGTACACAGTCTTACCCCTTTACTAAAGCAGGGAGAGGCTGTTTCCGGATGACCCATAATGAAAATCGCGTCCAAAATTGCATGGACTGACTGCTGCTTCATAACAAAGAAGATCACACAGTTTGGTGAGTCATTTTGCTTTATTCCATCATATTCTCAAGACAAAAAAAATAATGAATCTTTGACTCCATTGCAAATGATGGAAATGATGGAAATGGAGTGCATACACTATATAATCCAAAAAATTGCTTCATTAGTATTTGTTTCAAAAAAAGGAAAATTTGCTAATACAATTCATTTTGTTCCTTTTAAATCCGTCACAATGTAGACTCATTTTTCCATTTTTGAGAATCTGTGTAGGTTCATTGCAATTCTATCTCCTTTGCACAACTTTACAGCTTTCTTGATCTCCATGAAAAGGCACAAAGGAGTTAAGGATGGGAAAGAGGGAGTAATAGAATTGTGAATGGGTGTGATATAAGGAGCAGTAATTTTTTGCATTATTAGCAAGTCGATTGATTCTTCCTTTTTCAGTTTATTCTGCTATGTAAATTTAAATTCAATTAACGGCTCATGTTTGCAGAAGAGAAGAACCTGTTGAGAGCAGAAATGGCGACCACATCACCGGGCTGAAGGCCAAGTTGGCGAAGCCCGCGCGCGAGGCTCAAAATCCCGTCAACGAACTGTGCGCCGGTCTTTCTTCTGTCCCCGGATATCGTCACCGTCGAGCTCCGGCGGGACGCCGAGACGCGGCTCATGCATTGGCAGATGTGGGCTTTCGAGTAATTGGCCATTTGCATGAGTGGACGCAGTTTGAGCATTCACATATTTTCTTATCCGTTACTGTCGTACTACGCCATTCCATACTCTGAAAAGTCTAAGGAAAAATCCGTTTGTACCCATTTTTGTACCCCGCCATGTTTGTGAAGAGTTCTTTTTTTGTCTGTGAATCCCGGTCATAGACAAAAATATGTCTATGAAGACATGGTGGGTACAAAAGTGTGTACAATAGTGGGTACAACAAGAAGAGTCAAAACAACTTGCTTGTATAATGATACACATAAGCCCTCGAACTATTTCCTACTCCCTCCGTCCGGTCATGATTGTCCCATTTTATTTTTTGGTCCGTCCCACTAATATTGTCTCATACCTTATTTGGTAAAGTTTGTGTGGTTCTAAATCATTAATGTTTTATTCTTACTTTATCAATTCATTATCAATCACATAAATCCACTTTTATTAATAACCGTGTCACCTTCTTTTGTCCTAAACTTAGGGGGACGGAGGTAGTATTTTGTAATCAAGTCCATGAACCGGAAGACTTGCAGATACACCTCTCAACTTGTTGAAAGTCAAGTAATTAGAACCTTTTTACTTGCTGGTGCCGATAATTTCTCATCTCCTTAACCGGCACCAACAGGTAAGAAATGATTTGATTACTTGATTTTCAACGAGTTGAGGAGTGTATTTGCAATTCTTCCGGTTCAGGGGCGTGATTGCATAATCACAAATAGTTCGAGGGCTTATTTGCCCCCTTTCCCACTTTTCAATAAGATTTTGTTGTCTCAAACATTCATCTCAAATTTTAATTTAAAATTCAATCTTAAAATCAATTAAAAAATTATTGAAAAATATATACTTCTAGGAGTAAAACAATAAGAAAATTCCAAATTGGGAGTTCCTATTGTTTTTCATGCTTGGGCATTTCTTTTTCATTTATCACGTTTCCAATTTCGGACACTAGATTCCTTACCCGTGCACGGGATGTGTAATTTATATGTTTAATCGTGTTATTAGATGACGGTGAGAATCTAATTAATAGACCGAAAGACTCAGATCAAATCACTCAAGATCTAGGGTGAGTTCTTAAGAGCACACACGAGTCAGTTCGGAAAAGTCAGGATCACTGTGTACTAATAAAAAATTGTCATTATATATGTAAATATTCCAGTACATATTGGTGTTTATATAATTAATTATTACTACTATTGTTATTATTATTAATATTATAATTATTACTCTTACTACTATACTATTACTATTACTATTGTTATCTAGATCTATAAGATGTGATTGTTATTTGATTAGGTAAGAATGTTAAATATGATTTAATCTATTTCAATCAGGTCTAGTCTAATATGATAAAGGTTGTTCTATTTTAATCTAGCCTGATCTGACCCAATTTATTTAAATCTTTGCAGTCTATGTGTTGAAACTGAAACACATTCGTAAATCATGTTCTAATCTTGCTTAATTGAAATCCCATCTATTAAATATTATTATATATTATTTTTATTAATAGAAAACATTCCAATTAGATTATTATTATTATTATTATTATTATTATTATTATTATTATTATTATTATTATTATTATTATTATCATCATTACTATTATTATCATTACTATTATTATTATTATTATTATTATTATTATTATTATTATTATTACTCCGTATTATTAATTGCTAATAAATCATGTATTAGGAGGCATCTGGCGACGGTGCCTAGTGGTGACAGCGGAGTATGGTGGCGGCACTTGTGACGGTGGCGGCTGATGGCGGCATTTGTGGCTGCGGCGGCAACTGGTACAAGCGATGGGTGGTCCTAACGCAAGAGAAATTAGAGTTTTTATTAAGGGTAGTTTTGTCAACTCATGTCTTTTTACTTTTATAGGATCACACAGAACATTAAACTCCTATTATTACACTTTGTTATGTTTTACCCCTAGTTAGAGAATTTATTCATTATTGAAAAAATGGTGCTTTATAAACTAAATATGTGTGAGTATGATACGTTATCTTTTGATACAAATAATTTATTTTCCATGTAAAATGTGACATATTCCACGGAGTATTAAGTATGTGTAGTATGCAGTATAAATGTATATTATACAAAGTATGTGACTGCCGCGCGAATGTTATATTATTGGGAAAACTGTCAAATAGGTCTATGTACTATATTGAATAAGGAAATTGAGTCCTACTATAATTTTTTTATATTTCAACCCGTAACCAATCGGTTAAGAGGTCATCTTACACACCTCCGTTATCCAAGTGGCAAATTTTACATTTTCCCTTTTTTCTTATTTTTCCTTTAATTTCTTTCCCTCTTCACTTTCCCGACTGTCTTCTTCCGCCCAAGCCCCAATCTGAAAGTCTACAACATCCTTTCTGTTAAGAATTAAACTCACGCAACACGAAGAACAATAAGAAAGACACACGAAATTTGGTAACCCAGTTCGCCACGAATGACTACGTCTGAGGGCGCTACCAAGCCAGTATGTTACCATTATTTTCTAATGATGATTACAAGGAGAAAGCGCATATTTATAGAGAGTAAAACCCAACCCAAACAAGAATGGAATGCGCGGCCCATATATAAAAGGACCCAACAATATCGACGGAATGAGCTTGGTTATACAGTCTCTAACACCTTACAATCTCCCACCTTGAGAGTGACTTCTTCAAATCTTCCCTTCTTAGCATGGTAGCACCGGGCCCTCTTCTTCAAGTACCAAGACCAATTGAAGCTATGAAAAGCTTCAATTTCTCAAAGGTTACCACCTTAGTAAACATGTGTGCTGGATTCTCACTCCCATGAATCTTCACAAGCGGCAATGTCTCTATCTCCAGAAGATGACGGATGTAGTGATACTTCAACCGAATGTGTTTGGTTCTCTTGTGAAATGCTGAGTTGTTTGTCAAGAAGATATCACTATGACTGTCACTGTAAAGGATGTTTTTGTTGTACTCCTTTCCAAGTTCCCTAAGTAATTTCTGAAGTCACTCCATCGCCTTGCTTGCCTCGGTTATTGCCACATATTCATCTTCAGTGGTAGATAATGCGACAACCTTCTACAACTGCGAAATCCAGGAGACTGTTGTGCCACCAAATGTAAAAACATAGCTGGTGGTGCTATTCGATCCATCCGAGTCATTTGATGCCAAGTCTGCATCAACATGTCCCAGCAGCTCCACACTCTTTCCATCAAAACACAAGGCATTAGAAAGAGTACCTTTCAAATACCTCAAGATCCACTTCACAGCTTCCCAATGTTGTTTCCCTGGATCTCCCATGAATCTGCTCACTACTCCCACCGCATGTGCAATGTCTGGCCTCGTGCACACCATAACGTACATAATACTGCCAATTGCCGAGGCGTATGGGATGTTCTGCATCTGAGCATGCTCCTCCTTGTTCTTTGGCGAATCTTCCTTGCCAAGCTTGAAGTGACTACCCAATGGTACACTTGCTGTCTTTGCATCTTGCATTCTGAATCTTTCTAAGACTTTCTGATTGTATTCGGCTTGTGAATGAAACATTTTGCCCCTGCCTCATCTCTCTCGATTCTCAAGCCCAAAATCTGCTTCGCCTCTCCAAGATCTTTCATGGAAAAACATTCTTTAGCTTCTCAATCTCTTTTGAACTAGCTCTTGCAATTAACATATCATCAACATATAACAACAAGATAAGATAACCGTTGTCAGTCTTCTTGTAGTAGCAGCAATTGTTGGTGTGGCATCTCAAGAAATTAATTTCCCGCATGAAACCATCAAACTTCTTGTACCACTGCTTCAATTCGGTGCTTGCTACAACCCGTACATGCTCTTCTCTAGCTTACACACAAGATTTTCACTACCTTCTGCCACATAGCCCTCTGGTTGCACCATGTATATCTCATCATTCAAGTCACCATGAAGGAATGCGGTCTTTACATCCATCTGGTGTAACAAAAAATTCTTTGCAGCAACTAAACTCAACACTAACCGAATAGTAGTTAGTTTCACAACAGGAGAGAATATGTCAGTGTAATCAATACCATAACGTTGCTCGAATCCCTTCACAACCAGTCTAGCCTTGTAGCGTTTGCTACCATCTGCCTCATTCTTGATGTGGTAGACCCACTTGCAGTGTAAAGCCTTTTTTCCTCTCGGAAGCTCAACTAACTTTCAAGTATCATTAGATGTGAGAGACGCAATCTCATCATCCATTGCAAGTTTCCACTTGCACTTATCATCAACCTGAACTGCCTCTACATAGAACTCAGGTGAATACCTATTTGGTGCTCGTCGGTTTCTAGTAGGCCTCTGTCGTGGTGGTGTCGATGAGTCTTCATCACTGACCACCTCTTCATTTTGATCCTTCTCGCTCCCACCCGAATTAGAGATGTCTAACTCAATGATCTCCAGACTGTCTCGCTCAGAATCAAATGCACTCAATATGTCCTTGTACATAACCTATTCATTGAAAACAACATCTCGACTACGAATAATCTTCCTATTCTGCTCATCCCAGAATCTATATCCAAAGTCATCACCACCATATCCAACGAACGTACATTTAATAGATTTAGCGTCTAACTTCCTTCGATCAACAGAATTAATATGAACATAAGCAACACAACCAAATATGCAGAGATAAGAATGATTAACCTCTTTACCCGTCCACCTTTCTTCAGGTATGCCATTCTCCAACGAGATCGTTGGGCTTCTGTTGATGAGAAAAGCCGCGGTGTTCACTGCATCCTCCCAAAACATATTTGGTAAGCCACTCTTCAACCTCATGCATCTGGACCACTCATTTAGTGTTATGTTCATGCGTTCAGCAACGCCATAATGGCTTACAAATTTACCCTCTTTTTTACGAACGTGTGTGGTTTTCGCTGCTTGAAATTCTGAGGTAATAAGCCAGCCTCTTTTAATTTGTCTCCCCCTTTCAAATTAATATTCGCCCAACTCCAATCAATCATGTGTTTAATAATTTGATGAATGACTAGGTCTCTCTCTGGCCTTATCTCATTGCAAATTACATTCCAATATTTCCACAGCTACCAGGCAATTGCTCCAGGTAAAATTATCTTATAAATCTGGTCTAATGTGTTACCTTTAAATGAAATCCACCATTTCATAAGCTGATTTTGAATACAAATAGCTCTACCTCCTTCCATTTTCAGAGCGTGATTAAAAAAATTCCAAACCGAAATAGAGAAGGGGCAATGAAGAAGGATATGGTCCTGAGATGCACTAGCCCTGCCACAGAAAGGACAAATAGAGGGATAAATTTCCGAAAAGGGGGCCAACTACTCAGGGAAGGGAAGTCCTCTGTGCCACAGCCTTCACAGGAAGACTATAATCTTAGGCACCTGAAACATCCCCCAAAACTAGTTGTGACCGCTTGAGGTGGAACCTCTTTTATTTTTCTTCTTGAAACATCCCCCAAAACTTTTGCCTGCTTCTTTTCAATCATTGTTACCTTTCTTTGTAGCTCTAGACATACTTCATCCCATTTATTTTTGGTGACCTCTTCTATAATATGAACCCTACCCTCTGAGTCGTAATCTTCCCGTTCCACCACCAAACTCTCATCCTCCTTGCCATTGCATCCTTCCTCAAATGAGATTAGCTTAGTAACATCAGTAGCCATCTGGACAGACTCATAAGGAGCAACCTCTAAACTAACCTCTTCCACCTGCCTTTCCACTGACCCCATGTTTTGGTTTTCCACCTGCCTTTCCACTGTCTCCTAGCTTAGGCAAAATTGAACTCCACTTTCAATCGACAATTGATCAGGCTTCTCTATTACTTGTTCCATCAACTTAGGGTCTGAATTTGGATCCGTTATTGCTTCCATCACCCCTTCAACTTTCAACGCTTTGTCTATCAATGACCCCACAGGCACTGTTGGATTGTCCAAACTTTGGATTGGTTCAGGGCCTTCCAGTACCACCGTTTCATCCATTCTCTTTGATGATTCTGGTTTGTCTGCTTCCACGGTCACCACTTTTTTCCCCTTCCTCTTATGTAAAACTTGGATCCTGTAACACCCCTAAATTTCCCACCCAAAAACAATACTTTATTCAGCAGAAATAGCAACTTTATTTGAAAACATCAAGGTTATGCAGCGGAAAACCAAAAGGGAAATAGGTCTGGAGAGTATGTGGAGTAACTACCTTGGGTCCTGCGAGGCCGTGGTGTTACAGATCCACCTTTCAGGTTGCCTTAGATTAGCATTATCCAACTTCTTTTTTACTTTCTGCTCATTATTAACCTTCTGGTTAATAACTTTATCCATTCTCGGCTTTGGAATACCACATTCCTCCTTACAATGTCCCAGTATGTTACATTTCGTACAATATTTAGGAAGATCCTCATATGTAACTCGCTGGACAACCTCTTTTTTGCCGCTCATAATTAGCACCTTAGTTGGAATTTCTTGAAGCAAATCCAACTCCACGCATACCTTAGTCGTTGAGGGTCGGGTAAGGTTTGTTGTAGCCGCATCCACTTTTAGAGGTTTTCCAATCATTCCGGCAATGGAAAACAATGCACGCTTATCAAAAAAATGTAACGGGAGCCCATCAAAATTGACCCAGACCGGAATTATGGGGGATTCCACATCCGGGCTAAAGTATGGTGACCAACAAGTAACTTTCATCCTGAAACCTCTTATGTTCCAAAATTGCCTAAGCCAACACCTGTGGGAATCTTCCTCAGAGCCAAAGTTTAACAGTATATGTCACTGATCCAGAAGACCGAGTGACAATGGACCATTGAAACCTATCTTTTTAAACTCCTGACGTAGAACGACCATAGTTGGCCATCCTCTAGCAAAATAACCTACCAAGGCATATTTGTGTTGAGTCGCAAGCTTAGAAACTTCTTCATGGTTAAATTGTATCGTAGGCATATCCTTATGCCTGAATGGGACCTTCAACAGAATCTTCTTATTAGTAGCAAGAACTTCCGCAAACAACCTTGACGATGCTCCCGACCCACCGGCCGGAGCCACCCACATAGATGGCGTCACCATGCACGATCGCCTAGAGCTCTAGGGTTTCCCCCCTGTTCTTAGGTTTTTCACCCTCTTTTTTCCCTTTAGAAACCAACATGGCTCCTTTGGTTATCTTCCAATTTCTGCTACCGAATGTAACTGCGTACCCTTCTTCATCCGGCTACCCAATTGAAAGTAGGTATCTCCTCAAACCATGAATGTGTCGGACACCATTCAGTTTCAATGTGAATCCGTTTGGAGTTTTCACTTCGACACTACCCTTCCCATCCGACAATTTTCAGAGGCTCGTCATCAACAAGATACACCTCTCCAAAATTGTCGGGAGTGTACTGTTCCATTACTTCAGCATTGCCACATGAATGGAACGAAGCCCCAAAATCCAGAACCCACGACTCCAAGGGACTGCTCACGCTCAAGATCAAGAGATCATTGCTATATGATTCAGTGGTTGCATTGGCGGATGTCTTCTTCTTCTGATCTTTGATTTGCTCCTTGCATGGGCTTTTGAAGTGTCCATACTCTTCGCAATTCCAACACTTTATTGAGCTTTTGTCCTTCTTTCCTTTGCTGTTTGATTTCGATTTGGATTTTGATCTCGATCTTTCTCGATTTGTTTTTGACTTCGAGTTCGCCCTGCCTCTGATTCTGAGGTCAAACCTGATTCCTTCCTGCGAATTTCTTCGCTCACCACCAGATTTCTGACTTCATTGAATTTCAACTTCTCCTTCCATGCTGAGGCGCTTACTGCAGTAAACGTTATGTTCCAGCTTTCTAGTAAGGAAGACAACAGAATTAGGGCTTGAATCCCATCGTCGAATTTGATCTCAACCGCGCTCAATTGTGTGGTTATTAAATATAACTCGTTGAGATGCTCTACAACTGCTGTGCTTTCTGACATCTTTAGGTTAAAAGACGTCTCATCAGATGAATCTTGTTCGCAGCAGATGGTTTTTCGTACATATCCGATAATATCTGCAACATCTCCTTCGTTGTTTTAGCTTTGACGGTGTGGAGAGCGATGTTTCGTGACAGCGACAATCGAACCACGCTCATCGCCTTCCTGTCAAGCAACTTCCAATCGTTGTCCTTCATGTCTTCCGGCTTGTCATCCAGAGGTTGGTACAAATCTTTACCATACAGGTAATGTTCGATCTGCATCTTCTAGAAACCGAAATTCGTTCCATCGAACTGCACCAATGATGTCTTCAAATTTACCATCTTATTGATTCCTTCGAACCTAGGGCTTTGATACCAATTGTTAAGAATTAAACTCACGCTTGGTTATAAGAACAATAAGAAATACACATGAAATTTGGTAACCCAGTTCGCCACGAATGACTACGTCTGAGGGCGCTACCAAGCCAGGATGTTACTATTATTTTCTGATGATGATTACAAGGAGAAAGCGTGCATTTATAGAGAGTAAAGCATAACCCCAACAAGAATGGAACACGCAGCCCATATATAAAAGGACCCAAAAAATTTCGGAATGGGCTTGGTTATACAGTCTCTAACACCTTACATTTTCTTCTTCTTTATTCTCTATTTCCTTCTTTCGTACTCCCACCCATCCAATTCAAAGAAGCTTGCTATTCTTCATTTTTGGAACTTCAGCGAGTACAGAGGATGACGAGTGCTATAAGCGACGGTGTGGGGTTGCTCCGATGTCACCAAAAAATGGAGGGAAGTCGACGGAAGTCATGGATATCTACTCCCGCCAAAGGTTGTTGAACTTCTCTATTTAATCCGCAAGTTTACCGAATGACTTTGCCTCAGTGTTCATCCGTCAGTTGTCGGCTGCCAACGCAGTTCGGCCGTTCATAGGGAAAGGAATGGTCGATGGGTGTGTTGGGGTGAGTTTGCAAAAGAAATGAGGGAAAGGAGATCCTGTGTTTGTCACTTGGTTGCTTGGCCCAAGAAGAAAGTCAAGGATAGAGAAGAAAAAAGAAATGGAAGAAAGAAATAAACACTTGCAGGCGTCGAGGGAATCAGAGGAGAAGAAACAAAGGAGAAAAAGAAAGAACAATAGAAAAAAGAAACAATATGCCACATGTTATACAAAGTCAACTATGAGTCTATGACCGACAAAATTTTTAAACACCCGGTTAAAATTCAAAATTGAGTTTTTTTTTTAAGTTGGATGATTTAATTGAATGATTTAATAGTACAAGAACCTAATTGACTTTTCCGATATAGTACATGGACCTATTTGATAGTTTCCCCTATATTATTTGTTGATATAGATGATACTACGTATGTGTTTAGTATACATGTTTTCGTACAAGGTAAATGTGCCAGTTGAAAAATGTGTAGTTGTACGATTGTCTCTATTAATACACACAATTAGTACCACCACTTGTATGGTGTAAACTGTGCAATCAATGACATTTTTGTAATTTTAATTGAAAATCACGACTTCTATTAATTGAACATCAATGCACTTGTATTGAACATCAGACTTTTTTTTTTGTTAAGATCATCAGGCTTATTTTGTTGCGTATTAAGAGTTCAATATTGAGCATCATGATCTCTACTACATATCTTCTCATTCACTTTTTTATCTTTTATAAAAAAAATATTGGATCTATAATCAACTCCTATGAATTCTTTTATGCAAATCTAATTTAATATCATACTTTTGAATATATATATATATAATGAAAATTGTGAGCTCTCTTAGTTGAGTATCACGATTTTTGCATTGTGCATTAAGGCTTCTCTATTGAGCATCAGAGTTTTGCAATTGAGTATAAAATTTCAAAACTAATTGAACATCAAAACATCTTTATTGAGTATCGTGTTCTCTATTATTGAGCATTGAAATTATGTGATCAAATGTCTTCCTTGAGCAATGGAACTCTGCATCGAACATCAAAACATCTCTATTGAGTACAATGTTCTATATTATTGAGCATTGAGACTATGCGATTAAAATCTTTATTGGGCATCAAAACATCTTCATTGAGTATCGTGTTCTCTACTATTGAACATTGAGACTATGTGATTGATATCCAATCTGGTCGCCGCAGGCTCCAATCTAACATGTGGTGGTGGCGTGATTTTTGTAGTCTAGAAGGAGTCAGTGAGCCGCGGACAGCAGCGTCTTGTCGTGTAGGTGCGAAGAACAAGCAGTCTATATGGGATGCGAGTGGCAAGTCGTCCTTATGGAAACGAGCGGCGAACCAACAATCTGGGTGTGAGCGGCGAGCTATCAGTCTAGGTGTGAGCGGCGAGGCGTCCATCTAGGTCATCGATGGAGAGTGCGCAGTGCCAATAAAATCTGGTTGTACCATGCACATGGTACACTGATTGTACGATATAATTTGCCCAATTTACATAAAGTATAAAAATCATTACAAATTGTATTAGGAGATGTAAATCTAACAACATTATAATCATGAATCAAGGTTGGTACCCTTGATTTATGTCAATACACTCTATGCATTAGATGTTGTACATAGTTATTAAAAAGTGGAACCCACTTTCCCATTTGGCTTTTTTATCCTTTAAATGCCGTTAAATTTTTATCCTCCGTTAACTCCAAATTTTATCCTCCCTTAACTCAAGCTTCGAGCCCATTTATCGATCATCCGGAGGTACTTGTATGTCTTACCGACCTTGCTTTGATTCATTCATTCACATCCCACATATCTCTCACCGTCACCCATCCGTTGTTGAGTGAATTGATGGACGTCATAGGTACTGAAGACCACCCTTCGTTTTCTGAGCAATATTTGTTAGGGGAGCAAGAAGAGAAATTGAAAATTTGAAAGTGGGAATCGAGCCACAGCTGATGTGGGTAAGACTTTCTTGATTAGAGCAGCCCAGTCATCCCACCTGCTACTGATGAAGAGAGTAGTGGTCTCTGGCGATGCTGTAAGCAGCGATGGGTATGAGTTTGGGTCGGGATGGAGGAAGTGGGTATGGGATCGGGAGAGAGATGTGGCCCTTTCCTGGAGTTACGGAAGGCGGAGCGGCAACCGTGATGGGCGGTGGTATTTGGGCAGCGGCTCGGCGCGGAGAGACTAGTGGCCTTTCATTCGGGTTTCTGGATCTTGCAATTTCTGCCCGGGGAAATGTTATGGAATAAACATGAAATGTTCGTAGGTCAATCGGTCGGGTCTTCTTATCATCATCCGATCAACAATTAATCTTTCTTCATAGGTTATTAGCAATGGTTCAAACTTGATATGTTAAATTAGGTCTTAAACCTGATGAAGTGCCCCCAGAGATTAAGATTTAAGCTTGAGATGGCCCCTGCAGATTTCGGTTCCCAATTTAACTACAAACCAAAGCAGACATTGCTTTACCAAAAAAAAGGGATGACACCCCATCCCTGAGGGCCCCCCAACACCGACCGGACGGCACGATGGGAGGATGTAAATTGGACTATAATCACAATCTGACAGATAGAGAGTGGGGCTCTGTCCCCGGTACTTACAGAGGCCCTATGCATTTTTCAGCATAGTAACCCCTCATCGTAGTTGCCGGGATTCGAACCCGAGACCTAACCCTTGTGGCACCCCCTCGCTACCAGTTGAGCTACGCCCACCGGTAGACATTGCTTTACCCGGTTAATATCATAGGTGCATTGCTACAAAGGGTGACAGTGCACTTGAGTGTGACAAGTTCTCAAAGTATTACTGCTCCCTTTCCCCCGGCGAATGGGAGAACGACATCTTTCCAGGTCCGCCGTGAGTGTCTTTCGGTCACTATCTTCACATTTGGTTCCATTACATTTAATGGAATCACTGAAATTTGTTAATGACAGTAACTTTGACTTGTTTACCTCACTAGCTCAAGTCAAAATGAGTTTACTTCACCGATGCCTCATAATTAAATCCAATCTAGCATGCCATTCCTTCTTTTTACACAAAACTCACGCCACTTAATTTATACTCGTACATATTAAGGTTGATGGAGTATATGGCCCAGGAACCCCCGGCCCATAGACTCCTACTTCTCCTACACAAGTCCAATGAGCCCTCGGCTACGCAGGGAGCCCTCGGCTACACGAGAAGCCCTCGGCTACACAATGAGCCCTCGGCTACGCAGGGAGCCCTCGGCTACACGAGGAGCCCTCGGCTACACAGGGAGCCCTCGGCTACACGAGGAGCCCTCGGCTACACAGGGAGCCCTCGGCTACACGAGGAGCCCTCGGCTACACAAGCTCAATCATCGAAGATTCCTTTTAGAGACAGCCAACCACCGCATTTAATGCCACGTCGCATCCGCCAACCGCATTCAATGCGGTTGACGTACCACTGCCGGTGCCACTAGGTTGATGTGACCCTTCGGCCGTTGGATTACTGACACGTGTCCTCTCAACGCATTTATTGCTGCTATAAATAGCAGCCCTTATTCTCCTTGTAAACCATGCTGAGTTCATTTAATAAATCGACTCTCTCTCCTCCTATTTCGCTCTGACTTCTCTCTAGTTATTCCTGCAATAACCCCTCGGATAAGATACCCCCCGGGTAGACTATCCATCATTTGGTGCTCTCGTTGAGAGGTCTGAACTATCAAGTAAGAAACCCTCCCCCTCTACCAAACACAAACCCTCACCAAAAATGGGAAGGACCACCCGTGCCCAGTCCAAGACCCTTGAGGAAAACTACGTAGCCCCCGGCGAAACTAACGGGGCTGAGGCCTCCAACAGGCTCCTAGTGCCCGATGGTGGTGTCATCCTCGAATTGGAACAAGCCACCGCTGACCTACGTCAGCAACTACAGAAGAACGCCCCTGATGCCCGCATTGGCCTTGATAATCGAAGGAGGGATCGGAGTGAGAACCAAGTTCCCCCTCCGGCCCCGGCCATCGATCTTCAGGCTGCCTTTGCGGCCTTTGTTCAAAACATGGCTCTCAATTCCGGAGCCCTCGCCTCTCAGACACCCCTCCAGCCCTACGCTGGAGGAAATGTTATTCAATTGCCACCGCTCCCCCCTCTGTTCAACAATCCTCCCCCGGGGATTGGAAACGCCGAGGGGGTCATGGCGCAGGATACCGCCTCCCAAGAGGCCCAATCCAGGGACAAGCGCCCCATGATGAAAGAGAAACCCCGAACCTCTGTACTTGAGAGGCTTGGGGGAGCTCCCGGGCACCGAGGGGTCCAAGACCGCCTCGGGAAACAGGCATTCAGCAGGCCCCAGGAGAGTGGAGCCTCTGCTTCGGGCGCCGAGGGCGTGCCTCCCCCACGAAGCAAAGGCAAAGCCCTCCTCCATGCCGATGACGCCAGACACCAGATCAATCAGGCGCAATCCTTCCGGGCCAACTCCCAAGGGGTTGCCCCAAAGGACCCCAAGGACGAAATCATTGAAGCCCTCCTCCGTCAACTCGAGGAGAATCGTCAGGCACCCCCGACGGCTTCCACAGCGAGGCCAGATCCGGAGTACGCTGACCTCCGAGCACAGGTGGAGGAAATGAAACGTAAACTTGCCGAAGGCTCAGGCGAGCCCCTCGTTCAGCTCCGCACTAGGACGCCTTTCACCCCAAGGGTGTTGGCGGCCAAAATCCCCCACAAATATCGGGGGCAACCTATCAAACCATATGAGGGGAAGACGGATCCCCAGGAGCACTATAGCCGTTATCAAAACAGCATGATGATGATGGGGGCCTCGGATGAGTACTTATGCCGCTGGTTCCTTTCCACCTTGGAGGGGCCCGCGTATGAGTGGTTCAACCGATTGCCCGAAGGGAGCATTGATTCTTGGCAAGAACTTGCCCACCGCTTCCTTACGCAATTTGCAGGGAGGCACTGCTCAAAGAAACACTTCTCCCACCTCCTAAACGTGAGACAACAGAAGGAGGAAACCCTTCGGAGTTTCCTAGAACGCTGGAGGCAGGCCTCCCTCGAGGTCGAAGGCGCTGATGACAGGACACTAATGGCCCTCTTCCACACCGTCCTCCGCAACGGTAACTTCTCCCGGAGCCTCATTACTGATCCCCCCCGCGATTATACAAAGGCCCTTCAGCGGGGGGACCGATATGCTGAAGCGGAGGAAATCGAGAAGGACCGCCGCAACACGGACCCCTCTCAGAAGAATGAAGGCAGGAATCGGCCCGGAGGGCCTCCCCCTCCGACCAACCGAGAGCCACAGTACAACGATCGCTCCCGAGGTGGCCAAGCCAGACCCGGGGGCGGTTACAAGAATAATCCAAAGGCATGGGCGCAACCCGTCCTCCTTGAGCACCCACGCACTCCCTTGACGCATCCCGTCAGCGTCATTCTTGACCATGCAGAAGAGCGGGGGCTCGTTGAGCGAGACTCCCGTACACCCCTCGAGATTTATGCCATCGGTCCTGATGAGCCCTACTGCCGCTTCCACCGCCACCATGGACACAAAACCGACGATTGCCATCAGCTGAAGAACGCCATCGAGAGGCTGATACAGGCGGGCCACTTGTCTCAATTTATCAGGGGCCCTCTTCCCCAGGGCCCCCTTCACCATCAAGGGCCTCCGCCGAAGGCCAACAAGTGGGTGAACCCCAACACCATCCCCTTGGGAAACCCACAGGGGAAGAAGCGAGAAATTGGGGGCCTCGATGATGAGGGAGAGGGCTCCCATCAACAATACAAGCGCCATATTCATATGATCAACGGCGGCAACACCGGAGGCGATTCAACAAGCCAAAGGAAGAAGTGGGCACAGTCCCTTTACATTGGGGAAGTCAGTCACATGCCCCCAACTAAGAGACCGAGGGGGGAACCCATCTTCTTCACAGATGCGGACCTCCCCTCGGGTTCTCTGCCGCATAGGGATGCCCTCGTCATCCGCACTGAGATCAACGACGCCATCATCCACCGGACTTACGTCGACACGGGGAGTTCTGTCAACGTCATGTATCTCAGCACTTTCCAAGAGCTGGGACTCGATAGGGGGTCCCTTCGACACATCAACACCCCCCTCTCCGGATTTACGGGGGACAGCATAGACGCCGAGGGCGTCATCACCCTCATGGTTGAATTCGGCGACGGATCCCATAGAGCCAAGCTCGAAGTGGAGTTCGTCGTCGTCAACCTCGACTGCGCACACAACATCATCCTCGGCCGGCCTGCCCTCGAGGACTTGGAGGCTGTCATCTCCATGAGGCACCTCTGCCTCAAGTTCCCCACGCCTAACGGCATCGGTTACTCGAGGGGGAATCAGAAACTCTCCAGAGCCTGCTACCTTCAGCTTACCAAGAAGGTTAGCAAAACTGAATTCGAGTTGACACCATCACCACCAAGGCCCTAGAGGAAAAAGAAGGCAGGCCGAGGGCTGAGCCTGCCGAGGAGACCGAAGACTTGATACTCGATCCGGCCAAGCCGGAGAGAGTCCTGAAGATTGGAGCCAAGCTCCCCGAAGACTTGAAGGCTGGCATCACCAAGGCCCTCCGCGCCTACTCCATTGTTTTTGCATGGGGGCCGGAGGAAATGCCTGGAATTGACCGAAGGGTTATCACCCACCGCCTGGCGGTGGACCCTTCGGCCAGACCAGTGCAGCAACGAAGAAGGCCCCTCTCGGCCGAGAGAAGGGAGTTCGTGAAGAAGGAGGTATCTATGCTCCTCTCCATCAAACACATTAAGGAGGTGAAATACCCTTCTTGGTTGGCAAACGTAGTCCTCGCACAGAAGCCTCCTACCTTCCGCATGTGCGTGGACTACACTGACCTGAATAAGGCGTGCCCTATGGACCCCTTCCCTCTGCCAAACATTGATCAACTGGTGGATGAGACCGCGGGATGCGAGATCATGTCATTCCTCGACGCGTTCCGCGGATATCATCAAATCTACATGCATGAGGAAGACGCTGAAAAAACCGCCTTCATGACACCCGAAGGTATCTTCTGCTACCTTGTGATGGCCTTCGGCCTCAAAAATTCAGGCGCCACCTACACACGCATGGTGGCTAGGGTCTTTCAAGCTGTCCTAGGACGCACCATGGAGGCTTACGTTGACGATATGATCGTCAAAAGTAAGAAGGCAAGCACTCACGCCGACGACTTCCGGGAGATTTTTGCCATCATGCAAAAATTCAACCTCCGGCTAAATCCAAAGAAATGCACCTTCGGCGTGCAGGGAGGAAAGTTCTTGGGCTACATGGTCAGCCGAAGGGGTATTGAAGCCAACCCCGAGAAGATTCAGGCCATCATCAACATGGAGCCTCCACGCAACGTCAAAGAAGTTCAACGGCTGACGGGTCGCCTGGCGGCCCTCAACCGATTCCTCTCTAAGTCAGCCGAGAGGGCCCTCCCCTTCTTCCAAATCATGAGGAAGACGGCAGGTTTTCAATGGACACCTGAGTGTCAAGAGGCCTTCGACGAACTCAAGAAGTACCTCTCCTCTCCCCCAGTGCTCTCAAAGCCAAAGGTAGGGGAGACTTTATACTTATATCTCGGTGTTAGCCCTGCGGCTATCAGCTCAGTACTAATCCGAGAAGAAGACGGCATCCAACATGCCATCTTCTACATCAGCAAAACCCTCCGGGAGGCCGAACTCAGGTATTCTCCCGTCGAGAAGACGGTGCTAGCCATCGTTTGGACCGTCAAGAAGCTTGGCCACTACTTTCAAGCTCATCCGGTCCAAGTGCTCACTCATCAACCCCTCGGCGCCCTCATGAGAAGTCCCACTAGTTCCTCCCGGATGGTAAAATGGGCCATCTTCCTCAGCCAATACAACATAGACATCCGTCCGAGGCCTGCCATTAAGGGCCAAGCCCTGGCAGACTTCGTAACGGAATGCACCGCAAGATCAGCAACTGACGAGGAGCCTTCGGCACCCCTCGATGAGTGGTGGACACTCTACACCGATGGCTCCTCCGCCACCAAAGCATGCGGAGGGGGAGTAGTTCTCATCACACCCGAGGGCTTCCGCGCATATTATGCCATTCGCTTCTCCTTCAAAGTCTCCAACAACGAAGCCGAGTATGAGGCCCTCCTCTGTGGCCTTCGGCTAGCAGCAAACCTGAAGGCTAGAATGATCCACGTCAAGTGCGACTCTAAACTTGTCGTGGGTCAAATCTCCGGGGAGTACGAGGCCAAGGAAGGAAGGATGAAGCAATACAAGGAGGCTGCCAAGGAGTTGCTTAAGGTATTTGAGGCACATTCTCTTACCCAAATACCGAGGGCTCAAAACTCCGAGGCCGACATTCTATCCAAGCTCTCGGATGAATCCCCCGAACACCTCTCAAAAATTGCAAGGATTGAGGAACTTAGCCTCTCAAGCATCCACGCGAGCCCCGTCATGGACATCCACCTAAGGCCGGAGGACTGGATCTCTGACATCATCGCCTTCATCACCACAGGGCAGCTACCCCAAGACGAAGCCCGCGCCAAGTTAGCTAGGCTGAGGGCTCCCAGCTACACCATCGAAAACGGGAGGCTCTACAAAAGATCTTACAACGGCACCCTCCTTCGGTGCCTTCATCAAGACGAGGCCGAAGTCGCCATGGAGGAAGTACACAGTGGCACTTGCTCAGCTCACCAGGGACCCTTCTCCATGTCCCGTAGGCTCATAGTTCAGGGCTACTTTTGGCCCACGATGGCTAGAGATTGTGCTGATCTAGCCCGAAGGTGCACTGCTTGCCAACACTTTCAGAAGGCCCCCGGCAGACCAGCGGTCAATTATGCTCCCATCAGCACCGCTATACCCTTCTCTAGATGGGGGATTGACTTAGTGGGCCCCCTGCCGAGGGGTACCTCCAACAACAGGTACATCATCGTGGCCATTGACTACTTCACCAAATGGATGGAAGCCGAGCCCCTCGCCAGCATTACTGAAGCCCGGTGCCGCCACTTTGTTCTCAAAAATATCCTCACAAGGTTTGGCGTCCCCCAACAAATCATCTCCGACAACGGAACTCAGTTCGAGGCGGCCCCCTTCTGTGCCCTCCTGGAGGCGTGGGGCATCAAACACACCTTTTCATCCGTTGCCTACCCCCAAGGCAACGGGCAAGTAGAGAACGCCAACCGCACCCTCCTCGAAGGGTTGAAGAAGAAGCTGGAGGCCGAAGGGGGAGGCTGGGTAGAAGAGCTACACAACATCTTATGGGCCTACCGTACCACCCCTCGGCGTGCAACAGGCGAAACACCCTTCTCCCTATGCTATGGCTTTGAGGCTAAGGCTCCAACAGAAGTGACCCTTCCTACCCGAAGGGTGGAACAGTATGAGCCCGAGGTCAACGGCACCAACATGGCCCTCGACCTTCATCTCATCTCAGAACGCCGAGAGCAAGCTTTCCTCAGGGCCGAAAACTATAGGAGACAAGTGAAAGGATACATTGACGCCAAGGTCCGCTCCCGGGAATTCCAGGTGGGAGACTACGTCCTCCGACGAAGGGAGGCCAGCCTACCCACCGAAGGCGGAAAGATGGCGCCTAAGTTTGAAGGCCCCTACATCATCTCAGCCATCATCAAACCGGGGACATACAAGCTTAAACGCCCCAATGGGACGGAGGTCCCTAGACATTGGAATGTGCACCACCTTGTCAAATTCTATCAATAAGGCATGAGCGGCCAAGCCCTCATCCTCAGCAAGTGTAAATATTGATGGCCCAAGGCCCCATCTGTTTTTGAAGAATAATCAAAAGGCCAAGCCTTCATCACCTACATATTGCGCAAGCGGCCCAAGGCCCCCCCTTTCTCTCCTACAAATGAGTGGCCAAGCCCTCATCGCTTCACCAAAATAGGCCCAAGGCCTCTTCCTCTCAGGAGGGGGAACAACAATTTAGGTACCAAGTACCAAGTGCATGGGTCACCCCCATCGCTCTATGAAAACACCAAGTGTTTTCTCATTAAGCCGTACCCCACGAGGACGCAACCATGCATACATTATGCATACTTTTACATACTCTCATAAAAAAAAAAAAAAAAAAAAAAAAAAAAAAAACCGGGGGGTGCAATACCCCTCGGCTCCGGCTGGTACCAAGTACCCCCGGCTATTTGTGTCTCACACACAAATAAAACCCTTCCCAGGAACGCTTTCCGCGCCATCCCCCAAGGGGAGGCAGGCAACGGACCATGTCCCGGGCCCAGGATTCGACTTCCGCAAACGAAACGCTCCCCGCGCTATCCCCCAAGGGGAAGCAGGCAACAGACCATGTCTCGGGCTGAGGGGACGACTTTCAAAACCGAGGCGCTTTCCGTGCTATCTCCCAAGGGGAAGCAGGCAACAGACGATGTCTCGGGCCGAGGAAACGACCCTCAAACCCTTCGGGATATCGGAAGGTCATTCCCGAAGGGGGAGCCAACGGTTTGTTCCGTTGCCTCCCATATAGGCCAAGCCTTTCCTAGAAACCAAGTTTCTTGATGCCTCTCCTATGCCATCTTAAAAAAAAGAAAAAAAAAAAAAAAAAAAAAAAAAAAGATGTGTAGGGGGGAAGGAACTCCCCGGATACTATTCTCCCCGGAAGCTCAACACTTCGGATATGCATTCCCGAAGGATCCTACAAAGACGAAACGAAATCCCTCAACAACAAGTCATCTGGCTACATAGCCGAAGGCTTCACTACATGAAGCCTTGGGGTACAAGAGTTCCACCGGAGGCCTAAGAAAAACAAAACTTCACCTAGATCAGAACTCGGTTGGATCAAAGTCAACTATGTGACACGCCGAAGGCTACACAAAGTTCTAAGGCAAGCTAAATCTGTTATCTACACGAACCAGAGGATTCGTACCGAAAGCAGAATGTCACCGGCCTCGTACCCCTCGGCAACCATATACACCGGGGGCTCAGGCAGTCCTCACACTCGAAGGATTCACCACAGTATCTATTGAAACTTCGTGGAAAGATGACTAAGTCCACAAATGGGGACCCTTCGGGAGGGCAACTCTTCACCTACAGACTCATCACTACACTACTAAATGGAAGCTTCCAATTCATTCTATCCCTCGGCATCACTACTACGAACATCCGAAGGGGGTCGGTCCTACACTACGACCGGAGGCTCACGACAAAAGTTCTTACTTAGAAAATTTTCTAAGTCCACAATCACAAACCCCCCGATGATTCTACTCTACATCCGAAGGGTTCTAATCAAGTTTACTTGGAAAATTTGATGATTCCACAACAACAAGCCCCCGGAAATTCTTCACTACTACCGAAGGCTTGCTAACTTGTAGCCTTCGGTAAACCAGACGAAAGAAGGAAGAAGAAATATACTGGGAAGAAGGAAAGGAGTATACATTCATACACATAAAGGAGACGAAGGCATTCATTAATAAAGAAAGCCCGGAGGCACATCAGTCATTCGAAAGGAAAATGATTAAAGTACAGAGAGTGTTTGTTTACAATACATAGCCAAGGCCGGAATCACTAATCTATTACAAAAATTCCTGAGAATGTGTTTCTTAGTTGTCGGCTCCTTTGACTTCTCCGACGGGCTTTGAAGAGGCATCATCATTAGCTTCTTCCTCATCATCCGAGGCCAGCTTGTCCATCTCCGAGTCCTCAAGCAGAGGCCTCTCTTCGCCTTCAGGCATGGGGGTTTGGAGGTCAGGAAGTAGAGGGGGAAGTCCATACAGGGCCGGGTCAAACTCCTTCGGGTCCGCCCCATGGTGCCGGGCCAACTTGCGATAAATCAGGGCTTGAGTGAAGTACTGTCCGCCTTCGAAGAAACTTTTTCCCTTCCGGGCCAGCCACATTGCCCCGGGACCCTTCACCCAGCCGTCAGCAGAAGCCTCCACCACCGAGGCCACCCACTGCTTCTGCTCTTCGGCCTTCCAGCCATCAGCAATGAAAGCCGCCACCGCCTCTTCCTTGGCGTTGGAGATGGCCACCGCTTTCTGGGCCTCAGCATCCTCGGCTGCTCTCCTGGCGGCCTCGGCTGCGGCCTTCTCCGCCTCGGCCTTCCCCTCAGCCCGAGCTTCCTGTCTTGCCGCCTCCAGCTTCTTCTCGGCCACCCGGAGGGCCTCTTCCAAGCATGCCAACTGCCGTATGGCCTCGGTATTGTTTGCAACGAGCTTCCTCGTCACCTCGTCGGATTTGGCCTTCTCGAGGCGGTGCTGTTCTGCCCTGCGAACGAGTTCCCCGAAAGCCAGACTAGCCTGCAAACGTAAGGAGGCGCTCAATATAAAACTATTCAAAGGAAAGAAGAGAAAAGAAGGGTTCAAAAGATCCGAGCTCTTACAGTGGCCGAAGCTTGAAGAGCCTTGAGCTCGAGGGCTTCATCCCCGAATCGGCTAAGGGTGGACCGATCCACCGAAGGGGTCGCACCCCTCAAGAACTCCCTCGGGTCGAGGGTGCCATGCATAATGGCTGTCCCCTTCTTTATGGGGAAGTGTACGGTTTCAAGGGGCCAGGCACCCTCGACGAGGTCCTCCAAGGGAGCGGAGGCCGACGGCTGGTCGGTTGGGGGATCGTCAATGATCACCAGGGGGGTATCCTTTGGCTCAGCGTCCCCCTTTGATTTCTTCCTTTCCGGAGGCTTGACGCCCTTCCCGGCGTTTTTCCGCTTGAGCTCCCCCTCCTTGGAGCCTCCGGCATCAGTACCGGCACCAGCGATTGCAGCCCCCTTTGGGGGGCCTTGACCCTCAGGGGTCTCCTGCTTCTTCAAAAGGGCGTCCACCTGCGGTTGCGCCGGAGGCCTCTCCTCCTTCTTCTTCTTATCCTTGGCCAGTTGCCGGGACAGCTTGGAAAAAGCTTTCGGATCCATAAAATCGCCTGCAAAAAAAAAAAAACAAGAAGAAGGAGTTAGAATCAAAAGCAAATCAAAGACTTACGTCTCTAAGTACTAAACAACAAGGGCCCTCGGCAACCACCTCTGATACCCGGAGAGCCCCGGTCAAGGAGAGGATATCTCTCGTCTTTCTCCCCTGGCAGGCGATACCGCCGGAATTCTAGCTTAAACAGCTCTTCCGGGAGCGTGGCGGCCTTGATTGTTATCAGCTTCTCTGAACCCGGGAGCTTCGCCTTCAGCTTTCTTCCATCACTCTCAAGGGCGGCGTTGCCTACCTTGGGGTGCCTCCGGAAGTGATTGCGGAGAGGCCTCGGGAAGTCAGCTCCCAGCATCCTGAGGTAGCAGAATCGGTCCTTCCATCCCTTATGGGACGAGGGTACCTCTGAAAATAGCCTCCATGCCGGCAGCTGTTGAAGATTGGCAAACCCCTCGCTGTTTGCGGCCCCCCCTCGGCAAAGGTTGAAGGACAGGAAGAACTGGTCAAGAGAAGGTTCCACCCCCCGGGAATTACACAGCGAGAGGAACCCCGCCAAGTATGAATGGCTGTTAGGGGTTAACTGACAGGGAGCGAGGCCTACAAACCGAAGGTATTGCACGACGAAGGGGTGCAAGGGGAAGCGGAGGCCCAACTCCACCGAGAGGATATGCACAGCAAAGCAGCCTTCGGGGGGAGATAACAACACGTCGTCGGGACCTGGGACTACCACCTGTGCCGACGGGCCCACCAAGAGCTGAGTCTTCAGATACTCCGCCTCCACAGCCTTCGTCTTCAAATCCAGCGCGGCTGTGTTGAGGTAGGAATGTCCTTCGGGAATTCCCACCGGCTGTCCCGCATCCACCGCAGCCTGTTTCTTCTTCGGGGAAGCGTTCTGTTTCTTGCTCTTCTTCCCGGAAGCTACCCGGAGGGGGATAGCGTCAATAGGCCGGGAGCTACTCGCTTCACCGGCGCCTCGCGAAGGCAGGACAGCAACCGTGACTCGTCGCCTCTCTTTCTCCTCTTCTTCCTCCGCCACCTGAAGCGCGAGGGCCATCTCCTCGTCCTCCGCTACTTGCTCAAAGTCTTCGGCTTCGGCCTCAGCATGAAGTTTGCTTTGTACCTCTCTCGCCACCTCAGAATCATTGTTGGACGAAGCCTCACTCGACGACTCCATGCCCGAGTAGCTCTCAGATTGGGCGGGGGCTTCCTCCGGGATGTTTTGGGAGTCGCTTGCCGAAGACATCTTTCCGCAGAATAAGGAGGAAGATTGGAAGAGGATACTAACTACGAAGAACTAAAAACACTCAATCTAAGGCCGAAGTAGCTAAGTATACTGAAGAAACGAAGAACTGAGGAAGAACTGACCTTAGAAATAGGGTTTGATCGAAGCAAGGACTTTCTCTCTCTAGAAATTTTGGCAGAGCTTCGCTATCGCATAAAAACGCACGAGGAAACTGAGCTCCGCCTTGGGGTACTTATAGGCCTTCAGCCTCGAGAATTGGGCCTCGATTTGAAAAGCCCATCATTACGTGCCGCCGCCTCAGCCAATGAATGACAGCCGCCCACCCCCAACCAACGAGGACACGCCACGTCAACCCCTCTTCCAACGGCCATATTGCAACGGCTATATTTCAGAAACACTGGGATGCCCCCGAATGATAGCCTCCGGCTATCACTCACCGCAGCCTTCAGGCAACGGATTCCACCAAACGCCTTCGAGCCCATAGCAGCATAGGCCTTCGGCTTATCAATGTAACCACCCCTCGGGGGGCTCATCAACTCATCATAACTCCTTCAGCCCGAACTTGCCTTCGGCCTCAAGGAGTGGGGGACTGGGATACACCCCTCGGGGATCATACACAACAAAAATTCCTTCATACAGGCAATTTTCAATTGACGCGTACAGCCTCCAGACAAACATCAAAATGGAACCCCTTCGGCAAAGCAAAATGTCAGAAATTTTCCAGTCACTGACAATGATGAAACAGCCTCCATCACAATACATACGGATATTATTTACACCTCCCTCAGAAAACCCCCGACATGTGAGGGACTGAGGAGAGGCTCCGGCATTCATACAAGTGTTATACTTCCTTCAGAAAACCCTCGGCATGTGAGGGACTGAGGGAAGCCTTCGGCAATCAGCAGAAGACAAGTTCTCCAGCAAAAGCACCCAGCGGAATGATGAAGCCTCCAGAAGAAGCGACACATCTACTCCTTTTCCCTCAAGTACCATTCGGCAAAAGGAGTGAGGGACTCCTGATGGAGTATATGGCCCAGGAACCCCCGGCCCATAGACTCCTACTTCTCCTACACAAGTCCAATGAGCCCTCGGCTACGCAGGGAGCCCTCGGCTACACGAGAAGCCCTCGGCTACACAATGAGCCCTCGGCTACGCAGGGAGCCCTCGGCTACACGAGGAGCCCTCGGCTACACAGGGAGCCCTCGGCTACACGAGGAGCCCTCGGCTACACAGGGAGCCCTCGGCTACACGAGGAGCCCTCGGCTACACAAGCTCAATCATCGAAGATTCCTTTTAGAGACAGCCAACCACCGCATTTAATGCCACGTCGCATCCGCCAACCGCATTCAATGCGGTTGACGTACCACTGCCGGTGCCACTAGGTTGATGTGACCCTTCGGCCGTTGGATTACTGACACGTGTCCTCTCAACGCATTTATTGCTGCTATAAATAGCAGCCCTTATTCTCCTTGTAAACCATGCTGAGTTCATTTAATAAATCGACTCTCTCTCCTCCTATTTCGCTCTGACTTCTCTCTAGTTATTCCTGCAATAACCCCTCGGATAAGATACCCCCCGGGTAGACTATCCATCAAAGGTAATAGATGATACAGAGTTAGTAAGATATGTAAGTATTGATCTTGGGGTAGGATGGCCTGAAAGGATTTAAGCATTATAGGATTTTTGGTGGTCTTTGTATTACTATATTAATGTTATCAGTATTAGTGTAGTAGTATTGAACCCCAATTCACTTCATTATTTCTTCATAATGGCCTGAAGGCAGTATGTTCATTATTAGCTTCACTTTGGATTGGGGACTCTTCATTATAGTGTTTTTTGTACTGATTTCTATGCTGAGATATGCTGATTTATATGCTGCAATATATGAGCATGCTGGTTTATATGCTGAAAGGCTATTATACTTCGTATATGTTGACTCATTTGTTGAAAGTGTTTTCAATTATTTATATGCTGATTTAAATAAGGGGTTATGAAGAGATGCTTAAAGGTCCAGTGGTGATCGTTTTTTAGTTCTTTCCATAATGTATGAATATCATTCACCTACAGTGGCCATTGAAAGAGAAGATGAAAACCACCTGATTACTCTAAATTACTAGCACCATGACCTCAAGCATAAATTGATAACATCAATCATCATATAGACCAAATCTTATTACTCCAAATTGTGCAACTTAACTAAACATGGAGTTCCAAATGCTAACCAAAAAGCACCTAGGGCTAGGGATACTAGTCTAAATGTTTGTGGAGCATTAGGAGGTCCTGGTCTTGGAGATTCACTCTTTCTTGGGCTCAATTCGAATGGAGTTGGATTTCCAGATCTTGAAAAAGTAAGCAACATTTGAATCAAAACCCAACATGATTTAACAGGATTTAACAGATAATCTAGAGGGTTGACACGACAGAGACCAAATCACACTAAATGATACACTACAACTGACTTTGATGGAATAGCAATACTTTCCACATAATACTTGAAATGAAAATTAATATATTTGATCTGACAATTTGTGAAAAATATAGGGTATTTCATACACTATTTTAAAGAATATCATAACAATCTCGCATAAAATAACTATTTATAAAAAAGAACATCAATTTAAAATTGGGCAAAAGCTATCGCGCCTTGCGCGAAGGATCGCTAGTACATATGAGAAATGTATAAATTGTACATTGATTATTGTCACATCCCAGACCACATCTAAGCGCGTGAACAACCATCACACAATCAAGTGATGTCACCCTCATGTCACCCTCACGTGATCATACAAGGTGTCCATGAGCATAGTTCATATAATACTCGGTAAGTAGTAATCGTACATAACAACATCACATTTGAATTGAATGACTAGAGAAAATATTCATTGTTAAAGCATGGGCCACATCCGGCCAAAATGCATACTCGCAGGCTAGCCCAAAACATAGTAATTCAAACACAAATATCCATGAACATTGTTTATAGTTTTAAATCAATAAAGGAAGCATGAACCGCGTCTTCCTTGAGATCACTTCACCCGTGCAAAGGTGCATGTAAAAATATCTAGCTTCATCGTGAAAATGGTGAGAGGCCCCCGAAGAGGTCAGTACACTCATACTTGCGAGAAGCAGGCTAAATATAGAATAACTAACATTTCAAGTATAAGACCCAAACATAGGGTGATACATACATTTATACTCCTCCCCGCCCCCATGTCTTGGAATACATATAAGTATATACACTTGGAAAATACCATACCCGTAGGTCGTTTGTTTACTTTGGGAAAATTGTGGAAAACTTAGTTCTTGACTTTTTTATCCCAAACCCACCCAAATACCTACGAGTGTATAGGACCCCTCCTAGTCCAATCAAGTAATTTAAGGACACCACCCGGTCCTGGGTTACTAACCTGTATTCTATGAGTTATGAGGGCTAATCTTGTCTCTAGGTACTCCACAAATTATGCTTCGAGTTTTAAGGGCAATCCCGTCCCTATGTACTCCACCAATTATATTCCGAGCTTTGAGGACAATCCCGTCCATGGATACTCCACCAATTATATTTCGAGTTTTGAGGGCAATCCCGTCCTTGGGTACTCCATCAATTATATTTCAAGTTTTGAGGATAAGTGATGTTCTTCTCGGTCCAGACGACGAGAGTCGTGATGTTCTTCCCAGGCTAGACAATCGAGAGCCGTGATGTTCTTCTCAGTCCAGACGACGAGAGTCGTGATGTTCTTCCCAGGTCAGACGATCGAGAGCCGTCTGTGTTCTTTGCAACCGTCCGTGTTCGTCGCTCAATCTAAGGTTCTTAGCAATGGGTTTCGAGGGAAAAGAGAGAAGGTGGGTTTATTTTGACCAATTCATTTGAGCTATTTGAGTTATACGAAAATAGAAGTGGATCGAAATATTGTTAAGGAAAGAAAGGGCGGGTTACTAAAAATAGATGGCAGGAATATACTTTGTGGATGGAAATGAAAAGTGAATATTTTATAAAGGTTAAAATTCAGCACTTTTTAATATAGTGTCATTATTATGAATTGATGTTTTTGTGTCACATATGTCACGCCCCGGACCTCCCCGGACACGTCAACAACCCGCCGTACAATACGAATAGTCAACCGCAGTCCAACACATTCATATTATACAAGGCGTCTTGAATATCATTCACACACATAACATCCATAAACAAACATAATAAGTAATTCATAACGCAGCGGAAACATTGTTTAAAACAAAAGAGCCACACAGGGCTATTCATGAGCACGCAGGCTCTATAGTAAAATATCCATGAGCAAATTTATTAATGTTTCAAATAGAATGGAGGAAGAACGAACCAAGTCTTCTCTCCGAGGGATCACTCGATCAACGAGCACAGGATGCAAGCTCTAGCCTCAACCTGAAATGGTGGTGGGACGCCCCCGAAGGGGTCAGTACTCTATACGGCTATAAAGTACTGGTGTGGCAGGCATCCAATAGATATACAACAAGTATTTCAAACACAAGACCCTCAAATAGGGTGATAGTACATTATGATTTGTAACCCTAAGTTACCCCGTTTGAAAATATACTTACTTTATGTAAAAGTCAAGTAGTCGCCCGTGGGCCCATGTTCATTTAGAAATCACCATTCCCATTCCCCGTGGCTATAAGCCACGACAACTCATAGAGTCCAACCCTAACACATGACATTGTATTCTAGAGCTCGGCTCTACCACATCACCATACAATTCATGTCACTCGGGTCAATGTCCTTACCTTGCGTTCTAGAGCTCGGCTCTATCACATCACCACGCAAGCCCTAGAGCTCGGCTCTAGCTATTCAATACATAGACTACAAGTCTACCACCTTACCATGCATCCTAGAGCTCGGCTCTATCACATCACCATGCATGAAGGTCCAATTCTTAAGCAACCCTATGCCTAGAATTGACATATCAATAAACTACCATGGGTCATCCTTAAAGACTTCCCACCACTTAACCTTAGTTTCATACTAAGTCATCATATACACTTGAAGTATATTCAAGTGCATTTCATACAATCCAATCCCTAGGATCAATTCTATCAACAATTTCCAATAATCACTAACTAGTATTTCAATACTATTAAGATTATTGTTATCATACAAATACTCTCGTTTTGTAATTCTCTACATATTTATAAGCATGTAGCAGCAACTTAAGTATTCAATTTCAATGCATAAATATTCATTTATGTATCCACATAACTCATACATGAGTAAAATCCCTATTTCACAAAATAGTTCATTTATAACTCATTTAATCTCATATTATTCATACATCCTCAAATCATTTCCAATTTCATTCTTTGGGAACTATATCCATATTTCATCAATATTTAATCATAATAATCCATGAAAATTTATGATTTAGGCATTTAGGTAATCTCATGCTTAACCTACAAGTTGTAAGCAATTAGATGTCAATCCTCACCTCAAATGAGCTTTAAAACTTTCCTTCTCGATCCAATGACCAAATCCTCGGCCAAGGGAGCTTGAGAACTGATTCCTTGCTTAGAAATGAGTGTTAAACAGCCCCCTCAAAGTGCTAGTTCAACCCCTAATCGTTGATACGAAAACAGCCACTAGAATGGGTGTTTTCCGGCTAACTCGTTTCCTAGTTTCCAAGATTTGCTCTAGGTTAGTATCCAACCTTTACACACATAAAATAACTTTATAAGGACATATTATACACTTGAATTAGTGTATAATAGTCCCACCAATCGTTCATATCATTTGGAAAATGAAAAGTAAAGTTTTGGCGTTAAAACTCACTTTAGAAGATTAAATCCTCTCCTGCGAGGTTGTGTTTTGCTCGGACGATTTGGAAGCCTTCCACTACTCATATTTCTGCAAACCAGACCTTCACGGATTCCTCGTCTTGAGATATTTCTTTTGGTATATCATACTCCTTATGTGGACGAGTGAAGCTCAAGGTATGGATCAAACAAGTGACCCTATCTACTGGAAAACGAATCCTGCGGCCAGCTTCTCTCTTCACCTCTCCCTTGGAGTATGTGGCTCTCTCCTTCTCTCTTATCTTGGGAGTTCGAATTGGGGTTGTGGAGGTGACTAATAGCTCTCAAAAAAAAAGATAAATCATGTGGCTTACAAGAGGGCATGGGAAGATATTTGGCTTGTGAACAAATATGGGGTGGACCTCCTTTGTTTTTGTTTTCTCTTGAAGTTGTTTTGAGTAGGTGAGCCAAAGTCCGCCCCATGAAGTCAATAACCCTCATTTCCTTTGTCTTTCAGGTACTCAAGCCATGTGGGATGGTCTCCAAAGGATCCCATTTCATTTGGGATCCAAAATATCTACCAATACTTCCAAAAAATGGGAAGATGGGTCCTATTGTTTTATCTCTTGTCAAAGATGTCTTTTTGTACTCATCCTAATTTATTTAGAACAAGTCAACTTCCTACATCACATTATTGATCTCCAATATGTGTAGACTCATCTCAATAATTTACTTGATGGATGATAAGTCCATATTTTGACACGTATTTGATGCGTGTTGAGATCGGCTTTTGATGATTTTCCTAGTTTTAAGGTGTTACAAGTCTCAATTTTAGCTCAAGTTATGTTTACCGGGCGTTGGTTCGAGTTTTGTGTTGTTTGTAGTCAAAATCAGGGAATTTGAGCCCGACACCGGCACTTGAGGAACAATCGGGATGATTTGAGAAGCATTTGAGAATTATTTGATAGCTTTGGAGGTCACCGGAAGATTCACGATGAAGATTTGAAGAAAAAAGAGCTCTAGGACTGGCTTCGGGATCAAAAGAAGATGAATGAAGCTTGAAAACGACGATCAGGATGACCTTCTGTCAATCATTCAAGCATATGTCTTTGTAGAAACATCCAATGTACACGCTTCAAGTTCCATAGGAAAGCCAACTTCAAGGGCTACAAATCATATGAAGACACCTTTGCGAGAATCTGAGAGGAAGAAGGTGAAAACAGACGATGAAGTCAGATGATCTCTGCTGCGATTTCAGAAAGACACCTTCCACCGTTTGGATCATATCTCTTGATTGGATTATTCAAATCACATTCGGCAAATTGGGGTGGATAGAGGACTTCATTATCTACAACTTTCATGAAGGAAGTTTTGTCAAATTCGGAAGTTATGTAGGCACGATCGTGCCCTCAAAGTCAGACACGATCGTGCCTGAAGAGAAAAGCACCGCGGAGCTACTGCCTGCCAGGCACGATCGTGCCTGGAGGGAGGCACGATCGTGCCTGCCCAAAATGCGCGTTTTTGCTCCGGAGGCACGATCGAAGGCACGATCGTGCCTGGCTCCGAAAATCCTAATTCAGCTCAAATTTCACCCGATTTTTCTATTTAAACAGCTTGTAAACCCCCGTTTTCAAGGGGGGAGCTTAGAGAGAGTGCCTAGCACGAAATTTAGAGGGTTTTTCAACCTTGTTCATCAATCTTTTGGGATTCTTTGTAAGTTCCACCTTTTTAATTAATGACAATTAATTCTTTTTATTCCAATTCTATTGATTCTTCAATTATGAATTGTGAGTAGTTTTAATTAGGGATTTGGGATTGATGAAGGGGTTAATCATGATGTATGGCTAGATTCTTTTCGGTTTAATTGCATGAATGCCGTTTATATTGTGTTTGAATAATTTAATTGATATCTTTTGTAACCTAGAATCGCGACTAGAATTACAATTGCATGTAGAATAAATTAAGAGAGATATAATTTGTTCTAGGACACATTCACACACACTTAATCGTTCGCTAAGAGATTAGTAGCGATTAAGGGGCCGTAAGCTCGCTCGTCTTGGCAATAATTTAGGATCCTGTCGCATGAGAGATCAGCCTGGTCCCCTAAATTATTGTACTCTACGCCGCGAGAGCGGTAAGAACTTAGTAATGATTAGCTAGGCTCAATTAAATTAATTTCATGTAATTAGGCCTGATCTGCCAGAAATCTGGTTAACCCGGAATCGATCCCTGTTCCCTTCGTCATTAATTAGAAAGAACCCCCTAGTTTAATTGTTCGCATTAGTTTTATTTTCCAAACCAACCAATCTCGCACGACGCTTTTATTTTATTTTCTTTTTAATCGCTGAATTTAATTAATTCTTGATTCCCTTTTGTCCGTCCCTGTGGAGACGATACTCGTACTTACACCACTATATTACGATCTATTTTAAGTGCGAGAAAACACACATCAATGGATATCATAGAAGGAAAATCATACTCCCATTATTTAGCTCAATAATGCCAAAGATGGGGCTATAGGCATTTGTATTCTTCTCTAATCATTCTATCACTTATTTTGACATTTGTCATTCATTTTTATTGAGCTAATAGTCGTGTGGGTCACTCCCGAGTGGGTCTAGGACGTCATTCTCGAATACTTGCTATTTTTAGCAGATTGGGCCCGAAATAATGTTTGGGCCGCCCGTCCTTCCTCAAATTGTCTTGAAAGATTATGTATCACTATTTAGATAATGTTGGGCTCTTTTATTTATTAATAAGTCCCGAATAAGTATTTGCAAAACCCGATACTAATATACGAGTTTGAACAGTACGATATTCAATCATGCACTACGTAAAACATTAATCGTTTTACAATTGTTTGGAAATTGGAAATTCAATACATAAATTTTAAATTTTAAATTGAATTTTCAAGGACGTTCGGGTGCGGTGTCACAACATACCTATGACACTTATACGTTATTAATAATGTATGTCGTTTATCAGTGACACTACGGACAAACGTGTCACTAAAAAAGTGTCATTGTAAGACAGTTTTCTACTATTGTCACCGTGCTCTAGTGTGTAATGGTATCCATACATCAGTCACCAAACTCGCAACACATGTTAGATGATATAAGTATCAAATATAGGGCAAAATTAAGTATCAAACATCACTTGACTCCATATGACACAAAGCTCTCACATCTATGCAATGGTCATTGATGCTTAGTCATGCAAAAATCGCCAATAAGAGAGAAACATATAGTGTATATTTATGAGAAATGGTTATCTATTTTATGTTGTACATTTTTTACCCATGGATATTTGTGTGTTATGGTGTGTAAATTCTTAGGTTGGAGTTTATTATATGTGACAATGAAAATCGACCAACAATGAACCTCTAATGAAGCAATATTTTATTTAGTCCATAATATTTTAAGTTCAAATTAAGGATTTTCTTCTAACAGATGTAATGCACTCATTCAATAGATCTACTCTCCGGAAAACTTTTTTTTTTGCAAGATACTCTCCGGAAAACTTACTTGCATATAGTGTGTAAATTCAAAAACTAAGTAGGAACACTCATACTTCAGAGACACTGGATGTGACACCGCACCCGAGCGTCCTTGAAATTTAAATTTAAATGCAAAGCTTATGCATTGAATTTCCATTTACCGAACAATTGTAAGACAATTGTTGTTTTATGTAACACATGTTTGATCATTTTTACCGTTGAGCTTGTATATTAGTGATGGGCTTCAAATACTTATTTGGGGCCATCTTATTAAATATAAGAGCCCAACATTTCGTAAATAATGATACATAACCTTTTGATACAAATTAAGGAAGGTCAGGCGGCCCAAACATTATTTGGGCCCAGCCTGCTAAAAATAGTAAGTATTCAAGAATGACGTCCTAGGCCCACTCGAGGGTGCCCCACACGGCTAGTAGTCCAATAATATGAATGACAAATGTCAAAATAAGTGATAGAATGATTAGAGAAGAATACAAATGCCTATGGTCCCATCTTCGACATTATTGAGCTAAATAATGGGAGTAGGATTTTTTTTCCTTCTATAATGTTCATCATGTAAATTATTGGGATGATCCTACACATACTGGGGATCAAAAATATGATGTATGAAGTTGACTTGGCCTACATAAATTATAATGAGTACAAAAAGACATCTCATGACAAAGATAAAACAATAGGGTTCGTATTTTCATTTTGGAAGTATTGGTAGGTATTTTGGACCCCAAATTGAATGAGATCATTTGGGAACCATCCCACATGACCTTGGTACCTGCAAGACAAAGAAAAATGGGTGAGACAACTATGTGGGGCGGACATTTTGACTTAAGAGCTACAACATTACAAAAAGGAAATAAAAGAGGAGGTCCACACCATGTTTGATTGCAATCAAACACCCTACCCTTTCTTTTTGTGAACCACATGCTTAGATATCATTTTGAGAGCTCCTAAACACCTCCCCCTCACCCCCCATTCGAACTGAAATAGATAAGAAAGAAGGGAGAGCCTCACACTCAAAAGGGAGAGAGATAAGGGAGCTGGCCGCAGGGATAATCTCCAGTTCGTGGAGCTCACTGTTTGGTTCGTATCTTGAGAAATACTCATCCAAAAAGGGAGTGTGAGGTGTCCACTGAAATCTCTCAAGAAGAGGGATCCATAGACGTGCATTTTGAAGAAAACGGAGCAGTTTAAGGCCTCCAAATCGTCCTAACAAAACACAACCTCGCAGAATACATGTTTGTATTCAAAGTAAGTTTGAATCCAAAACCTTCCTCTCTATTGTCTAAATCATATGAATGATTGAAGAACTATTATAAACTGGTTGAAGTGTATAAAATGTTATTATAAAGTGACTTTAATTGTTGGAAAGGTTAGATACTAACCTAGACAAAACTTTGAAAGGTTATGTAACACCCCGGCCCCGCAGGACCCGGGGTAGTTACTCCGGACCAATAGTACTGTCCTCACAAACCACCACAAGCCTTTACCGCACACTTTGTCCTCACTCATGCGCGCCCTGAGAAACTTCCCAGGGGGTCACCCATCCCAAGACTACTCCCGTGCGAGCACGCTTAACTTTGGAGTTCTTGGGTAATGAGCTCCCTTAAAAGGAGATGCACCTCTGTTTGTATGAGTAGTACTATTAATCCGTTTATATTAAATCTCAAGTGTTACAGGTTAGGGAACGAATTCGCCCGAAAAACACCCGTTCTAGGGGCTGTTTTCGTATCGACATTTAGGGGTTGAGCTAGCACTTTGAGGAGGTTGTTTAACACTCATATTTAAGCAAGGAATCAGTTCTTAATCCACCTTGACCGAAGCTTTGACCATTGGATCAAGAAGGAAAAGTTTAAAGCTCAATTAAGGTGAGGATCGACATCTAATTGCTTACAATTTGTAGGTTAAGCATGAGATTACCTAAATGCCTAAATCATGATTTTCATGGATTATGATGCCTAAATATTGATGAAAAATGGATATAGTTGACAGTGAATGAATTTGTAAATGATTTGAGGTTGTATGCATAATATGAGATTAAATGAGTTATTAATGAACTATTTTGTGAAATAGGCATTATACTCATGTATTAAATATGTGGATACATAAATGGATATTTATGTATTGAAGTTGAATATTTAAGTTGCTGCTACATACTTATAAATATGTAGAGAATTACAAAATGAGGATATTTGTATGATGACAATAATCTTAATAGTATTGAAATACTAGTTAGTGATTATTTGAAATTGTTGATAGAATTGATCCTAAGTATTGGATTGTATGAAATGCACTTGAATGTACTTCAATTGTATAAAATGACTTAGTAAGAAGCTAAGGGTAAGTTATGGGCAGTCATTAAGAATGACCCAAGGTAGATTATTGAGATGTCAATTCTAGGCATAGGTTTGCTTAGGAATTGGACTATAATGAAGAATTAGAGCCGGACTCCATGATTGCATGGAAACGTAGTTGGGCCGAGCCCTTGCCATGTAATTGTGATTTGCATGGAAACGTAGTTGGGCCGAGCCCTTGCCATGTAATTGTGATTTACATGGAAATGTAGTTGAGCCGAGCCCTTGCCATGTGAATTGTGATTTGCATAGAAACGTAGTTGGGCCGAGCCCTTGCTATGCAAATGTGATAGGATGTACTTGACATAAAGGATTGCATAGAAATGTAGTTGGGCCGAGCCCTTGCTATGCAATGGTAATGTGATGAACTCTATGAGTTGTCGTGATTAGTAATCACGGGGAATGGGAAATGGTGATTTCTAAATAAACATGGGCCTACGGGCCGACTACTTGACTTTGATATAAAGTAAGTATATTTTTTTAAATGGGGTAACTTGAGGTTACAATCATATCGTACTATCACCCTATTTGAGGGTCTTATGTTTGAAATACTTGTTGTATATCCCTTAGATGCCATCAGCACCAGTACTTTATAGCCCTATAGAGTACTGACCCCTTCGGGGGCGTCCCACCACCATTTCAGGTTGAGGCTAGAGCTTGCTTCCTGTGCTCGTTGATCGAGTGATTTCCAGGAGAGAATACTTGGTCTGTGCTTCCTCCATTCTGATTTGAACACTAATAAATTTGCTCATGGATATTTTACTTTAGAGCCTGCGTGCTCATGTTTGCCCCGTGTGGCATTTGATTTCAAACTATGTTTTCCGCTGCGTATTAAATTACTTATTATGTATGTTTATGGATGACTTACGTGTGAATGATATTCATGACGCCTTGTATAATATGGATGTGTTTGACTATGGTTGACTATTCGTATTGTACGGCGGGTCCCCCAACAAGAAGTAACTCACTCGTCGCAGCAGCTCATACCAACACTATCTCTCTCTCTCTCTCTCTCTCTGACGAGCACTCTAGAAGCTAGGACATTGAACAATATTCCTTTGTCCCCTTTATGTTTGAAATCAACTTGATATTCTTTCTTTTTGGACAATTGTGCTCTCGGGTCCACTCAGGCCCAACAACTGTAATCGTAATTTTTTACTTCGGGCAGCAATAACGCAAAATTGTACTTTGTTGTGGCTAAATAAATTTAGGTAGATGAACCCGTCATCTACCGCACCCTAGGGTGTTTTATTTCGGGTGGAAAAAAAGATTGTACTAAGTTCAATTCAGCAATCATAAAATTAATTCAGTTGAATTAGAGTTAGAAAATGTGTTATTTGTCTTATCCTTATTACTTATTGCATATTCTTATTTTATTCATATCAAATAAGAAAAATTTAGATCAACTCATGTTCGAGAGATTCAATCAGATTAGATCACAAAAATTCAAACCATATTAGGAAGATTCAGATAAAATAAGATCAGATCATAAAGATTTAGACCAGATCAGAATAATTAAAATCAGATCAGAAAAGTTCAAACATGATTTTACCATCATCATCATCATCATCTTCATCATCATCATCATAAGGGTTTTTCAAAAGTATTACTAAAATAAAACTTATTTACACAAATATGACTAATAGTTACTTCAATGTAGTGTTGTGGTTATTTAAGTTTAAAAATTCAACATAAGTTACTATGATTCCATTACTCTTCTAATCACTAGTCACATTTTTGTAAAGAATTTTTATTTTTGTCATAAATATGTAATTATTTCTTCTCATCATCATCATCATTATATTTTCAATGTGACATTGTTTTACCGCCCTGCACTCTATGTCATACATTGATGTAGGCCTAATTGTTGTCCGATAAAATTTACCCTTTAATCGAGTCGGCATGCCTCGATCACATAGAACTCCTTATGCATTCTTCCATTTCATCCACCATGCTCGGGTTATATGGGATACATCCACCATCTAATTTACAATCCTTCTGAAATATGGAGGTCAAGTAGCTGAACATATCACATACTAGTATCTCCTTGTAACCAAGAGTAATCCAACTTTTTTTATTTCCTTTGAACCCCAAAAAGCAATGTAATTTATCAAACTGATAATCAAAAGGTCCTTCAAAAACAAAAAAGCATAAACAATGCAAAATAATCATTCTTGGAGACAGATGCTGCTATGGTATGGTTGGGTGCGAGTTGAAGTTGAGACAGATGTTGCTATGGTGATTTCTAGTATACAAGATGATCTCGAGATTTCTTAGGTGGGATTAATGTTAGAGGATGCTAAATATTTACTAAAGGAAAATGATGACCTAAGAATCTTATGGTGTAAACGACCTACGAATCAAGTAGCTCATGCTTTAGCTAGAGCCTTTGTTTCTAAGCCAGGTCATGATAACAATTTTAGTATTCCTACTGATGATATTGTAAGCTGATTGGCGAATGATTTGTTGAATTAATGAGAGGCTATTTTCTATATAAAAAAATCATTCTTGGAGACAAGATCTATGTAAGAAACTAGTTCAAATGGATTTCACGCAAAATGGAGTAAAAATGCAAAAATGATCTGGAAATTCTAACTCCTCTTTTGTATGACTGAATGGCTAAGCCTTTCCGGATTTTCTTGTCACCAGCTGAGATTCGGGCTCTTTCTTGACAGGTTCTTCGTTTTCAAACAAGATCAATTCAATGTGGCAGGGAGATGACATGCATGTATGGGTTAATTCTCCCATGAGCACGGTATGTGCATCACCTTTGCTTTTGTGCTTGATTCACTTGAATATGGTACTCCCTCCGTCACGCTAAGATTGTCCCAGACAATATTCACTTGGTCAACACAAATCACTCTTAATCTCTTACTTTATATATCAATTTTTTTTTATCAAATTTGATTCTGTTTTGTGTGACTTTGTAAAGCTTTTAATGTAGTTTCTGAATATATTTTTTTCTAAAAGTAATTTGAGTGCGGACAGGGATCTGTTTGCTTTATTGTCAGTCAAGCATTGTAAACCGAATTGTCCCAAACTTAGTGGGACGGAGGTAGTAAATGATTAGGGAATCTACATCTAACCATTTCACCTCAGCATTGCTTTCAGCATTCTTGAGCAAATCAAGAATAAACTTTGCAGATTTTGCAGGTCAACATCCTTGTCCATTAGGGTGTCTATTCTTTGCCTGTGCAGTTCGTCCCACATCATGGCAGAAACGAGTGAAGGGGATGGCTTGCTTGTGTGCCAAAACATCCTCCAAATACCTTTTAGCCTTCACTGAAGTCTGAAGGCAACTTCATGATAGCATGAGTTGTTTCCCTAGTGTTCTTGAAATGAACCCTTGGATCAGAGCCTCCGGCTTTACAATACTTGGTGTGATTGTCTGGCTCTCTAGAGTACTTCACCATTGTGCTTGCAATGTTCACCTGTGACTTGCGTGCAAGCGGATTGGAGGAGCTGGAGGGTAATCCCACTACTACTGCATCTACTTCCACCAAACTTGCACTCTGTATACTTAGTATTGCTTCAACTCAGTCTAAACGCCTTGGTCCTCCGTGTATGTCTCCATACTTCCAACTTTAATTTAAGGCTAAAGGGTCAAATAGACCCTTGAACTGACTTAAAGTGTTCAATTAGCCCCTTATATAGGAGGTTCTGCCCGGCCGTCGCTAATTGGGGCTGTTCCCGGTGGAATTTTTTGATGAAATTTTTTGAGCATCTTCTTCATTAAGTCTAGTTTACTCATACCAAATTTCAGCTAAAAATTCAACCGGAAAGGCATTCAAATGATTTTCCGAAATGTACCGCATTGTTTAACTTCGCAGTTATCTTCAAAAAATCATTTGACTACCTTCCCGATTGAATTTTTAGCTGAAATTTGGTATGAGTAAACTAGACTTAACGAAGAAGATGCTCAAAACCTTTCATCAAAAAATTCCACCGGGAACTGCCCCAATTGGCGACAGCCGGGCAGAACCTCCTATATAAGGGGCTGATTGAACACTTAAAGTCGATTCAGGGGCCTATTTGACCCTTTAGCCTTAATTTAACACCAAATTGTTAATACTACCTCCTTCCTACTAACATTGAGATATTAAGAGGCAGCATAGTTATTAAGAATAGTGAGTTTATGTGGCTGATTTTGAATTGATAAAATAAGAATAAAGTAAGAACGATTTAGAGCCACACAAAATTTACCAAAATTGGTATGAGACGATCTTAAATTAGGACTTTACGAAAAGGAAAAGTGAGAGAATCTTAGCGGGACGGAGGGAGTAACTTGTAAAAAAAAAAGTAGAAAATTATACTTCCAAGTTTTCTCTAACACAAAAAAATAGTTATAATAATTCTTAACTAAAAATTAGAAAAAAGTCTAACCTCACATATTATACATTTGATGTCATTGCCTCGAAGTTCATTTAACTCTTCTTTTGAAATTTTGCCTCATGAGAAAGGTAGCGATTTAGGGTCCCCATTTCAATAATAATTCCAACATCATACCTCAATAAATTATAGGCCAACGGGGGTGTGCACACTAATTAATTTGGCCTCTTGAGATCCAATGCAAATTTCAAACGAAGAAAATTATAGAATTATGTAGTGCAATTATTTACTCTAATTGATCTATAATATGCCTTTTCTGCATTGTCCATCCTGATATAAAACATCTGTGCCTCTCTTTGACCTCTTTCTCTCACCTGCAAAAAGAATTGTTTCATAAAAAAGATGTCATCTTTTTTCAATTATTCTATTAAAGGCACACACATATATATTGGATCAAATAAAAAGTTACCTCAATGTGCATTAATAACTCATATGTTTATTAAAAGATATCATCCTTGCAATGTTAAGGGAGCTATTAACTCATATTTATTCGAGAGCTCCCTATTTGATGCATTAATAAAATTTATTACAAATATGTGTGTGTGTGTATGTATGCATGCATGCATGCATGCATGCATATATATAAATATACATATATGCATCTTATTCATAGAATGTTGCGCATTGCTCAATAAGTAAACATGTACTTAAAGAAGAAAAGAAAATAATATTACATCTTCAAAACTAAAGTTTATTTTGTATTAAACTAGTTCCGCGATTAGTAGTTCCATAGTATTTTTATCATTGCATGTTTTCACATTGGTTCACCATCGTTTATCCTAATTCATTGGATTGTATACGGATTCATATTGATTGGTTATCCTATACAATAATTCCATTAATGTTCTAATATGATAGTAAGTAAATATAGTCATCAATACTCTTTGAGATGAATATAGCTATCACTTCAAAGAATACAATTTATTTGAAATATTATTTTTTATCTCAAGAAGAATTATATGATTTCTTCTACTATACTTGTGTCATTCTTTTAAATATCATGTTTAGTACTATATACATTTTCATGATTTTTATAGGTGGGTGTCTTTATTTATGCACACATATTTAATGAACTTCTTTATTACTTCGTGTGAAACAAATATAAACAATTATTGTGTTTGAACATGATGAATATTGTATACGGAGTAATAAGTTTTTTTTTTCAGAAGTATTCATCTGCCTTCACGTCACTTTGATTAAGATTAAAGGGAGTAAGGTCTACAAGTTCATTTAATTTTCTTTAACATTTACCCTCTTCTTTCATATATTCTCAAATTCTGCAGTTAATTGTTTGATTCTTTATGGAGAGAAAAGAGCCAAAATGGAAAATAGAGAGTATCAGCACGGATATATAGTATGAAACACTTATTGTGATATGAGTTGCAATTTCAAGAAAAGAATTTGTAATTAAAATGTATACATTTGCCAAAAATGATATAGACATCACTAAAATGTATACATTTGTCATCATTTGGAGTAGTAATAAATCTTGTGGACTTAGGTTGTAGAGTATAGCATAGAAAGGAAGAAAATAGAGAAAAATATAGTTGCTAGATGCATCATACATTGGCATGGTGATATTTATGATGTGGCGAGATCATGTCGACTTATGGCAAATGCATTCAATGCCTATGAAGTGTGTGTTCACTTTTATATACATAACTCAAAGTTTCATCGTATTCTTACAAGGATTTCATGCAAAGAAAGCGCATGTAGTCTCAAATTGTTGTCTTGAAAATGTAATAGATGAAAGGTATCTATTGATGGGTGTAAAAACACCCTCTTGAATAATGGAGATTAATTCTCCATTAAGATATGACCTAAATTGAAGAGTGGAGACATGCATCATCATAATTAGATCACTACTTGGTTGAGTGGAGGCTCACAAAAGAAAAACATATATATAAGGTTGTCAATAAAAACTACACCGTGGTTTCCTCGTTCTATAGTTAACATGTTCTAACTAGCTTTATAGAGGACTCTACTAGTAACAACATGTTATTACCCCTCAGTTCTCTGGCAAATTGACTATCATATTCGTAAAAAACTGATCACCATTATATAAACACGCTTTCGGACTATTTTTTATGCTTTAGAAGACTAGTATCTACTACTCCGTATAAAACTTCTAAGCAACTTACAGCTATCAATGTTGTAGGATTCTGTATGAGCCCTATATACCTAACAACCCATTTCTAATCATCGTTAATGAATATATCAATTTAAATGCTTTATATCATGAACCGATGAGTATTTCTTAAAAATGCTTTACAGAAGCCCCCTATATATAAGCAATCAATAATGTTAGTATATATGTCCTAGCGACAATCACTTTTTAGAGATATATGTACTTGATCACATTCAGTTTTATATATTTGATATATACGATATTACACATTGATGATTAAGTATTTCGATTGTCAATGTCTTATTCATAATTGTGTTCCCTTAGACTTATGTTGTCAATAAGTAAGTGAGAGCTTATATGATATATAACATTAGGGTCTTAAAACAACCTCAATCAATGATCATCAAGAAAGGATATTGATGATATGCGATAAGATTGGTATGCGGACTGCATCATACTTTTAGAAAGTATAGTTGATCTCACAACTATGAGTTTCTGTAATTCATGATGGTCACATAGATATTTTAGAGAATATTGATATACCCATCGTGAAACCATTTGATAAGTTCTATTTATGTGCCTATGGAATTATCGGCGTATAGAGTAGTGTAATAGTCCTCCGACTTGAGGTCAATACGTACTACATGTGCGGAGTGATGTACTTTGACCATAACCAATGCTTGCACTCCAATCACGGTAGATACGGCATGTGTTGGGTGCATCACGAAGCACATGGAGTAGTAGTTGAGCCCAAAAATGACTCATTCCTCGTCATAGATTAAGAGAGAAGATTCTACTTCTCATATCGAGATGGATCATAAATTCATTGGTCAATGCAAAAATATATCCGTTTTGGATATTGGATATGATCATTATGGATCATCTAGAAAGATTGAGAGATAGAGACTAAGTTATTGGAATAGACACAATATCAAATTCTAGACTTATTTGAATGTTCGTTGAATGAAAATGATTGTATCACTATGAGCTCTATATTACAGGAAGTTTGAATAGTCTTCGCAAACGTCCTTACAAATTAAGTTTGTCTGGAGAATCGTCCAAGGATTCTACAAACCTTAATTTGATTAGTGCTTATATATAGGCCCTATGAGTCACACAACAAGTGATTATACCTTATGATTGAATTGTTAGAAATAATTAAATATTAATGGGATTAAATAATATTTAATTCGTAATACTGAAAGTGGATTAAATATTAATTAGATTAAACATATTTAATTCATGAAGTTGAAGGATAGTTCTATTTGATAGAATTAATTACAACAACAACATTGAAGCCTTAATCCCAAAAAATTTTGGGGTCAGCTAACATGAATCGATCCATGATATCGATGCTAAAAAGAGAAAACCGAAAAAAGAAGAAAAAATGTAAGATAAAATGGAAAATATAAAGATAAATAAATGTAAGATAACAATAACATAAGAATCTACGAAAGGTAAAAGATGAAAAGATAAAAGAGCATAAAAATGTTATAACATAAGAACATAAGAGATAAAGAAGATAAACGATAAAAGAAACAAAGAGAGGAAAGTATTTAAATAAATACTTAATTTAATCTAATCTTCCCAAATTAAATATACAAATTAAATAAATATGCATGCATGTAGGGCCGGGTTCGGTCGGGTACCAGACCGGATTACCCAAATCACAAACTGAACCAACATTTCGGTTCTTAGAAGATCACAAACCGAACCAGCATTTCAATTCAAGTAACGATACATCGGTAACTGAAATTTCGGTTCGGTTTACACCAAAAGCGACTAACCGATCACAATCTTTTACAAAGGTTGAAGGTAGCTAGTAATTTGGACAAGTTGCATGCTTGACTCCAATCGGAGGAGAGAATTATATAGTGGAATATGTACGAGGTATCACCTACTCCCACCGGTGTGGGAAATATTAGTTTGAAGTATGTATAAAAGACTTAAAAAGAACTCGAAGGAAAAGGTTGCTCGGGGGATTTGAACATGCACGGGTGGCGATACAAATTAAGAATGGAACAAGGGATACCCTACCACCAAGCCATACAAACTTCGGAGACTTTATCTTATTATCTCATTATCTGATTATCTCATTCCTCAGGTGGTCTTTCCTGGTATGTCCCCACATTCAACGCAACATATGCATCTATGCCACACTCATCTTCTGAATGTGATATTGTTTCACCGTCCAACACTCTACGGCATACATTGATGCATGCCTAATTGCTGTTCGATAAAATTTACCTTTCACTCTAGTCGGCATACCTCGATCACATAGAAATCCTGACGCACCCTTCCATTTCACCCACCCAGCTCTGATTCTATGGAATAAATTAGATTTATTATACTTAATTAAGATGTATTTCTAATTAAATAAAGTTGATATTTTCTTTTAATACCTTTCGGAATTGGATTAAAAGAAAATTCAAAAAAATAATAATAATATATGGAGTAAAGGTAGGGTAGCGGTTAAAGCCACTCCCTAGCCTTTCTCTTATTGTTATTTTATTATTATTTATTCTTTATATTATTTAATTAATATTTAGTTAATAAATGAGATAAAATAAATAATATAATAAAGGGTGGAGAGTGGTGTGCAGCCCACTTTCCCCTTATTACTAGTTAGTTTGATTTATTTATTTATTTATTTATTTATTTATTTGATTAAATAAATGACATTGGTTCTAATTGGATTAGAATTCATTGTTAGAATCCCACACCGGAAAAGTTTGAATCAACAAAGTGCTATATTAAGATGTGAGATCCTCCTCCTATCAGGTTAACCTTTTAGGATGGAACCCCGTGTCTTAACATGGTATCAGAGCCAAATCGATCAATGATGTGGGTCCACTTATGAAAAATGACGACACGATTATGAAAAAATGACAATGACGAACCGACGGAAAAAATGAATGACAGCACGATCCAGACGAAGTGTCCGGTCGTGAGGAGGGGTGTTAGAATCCCACACCGGAAAAGTTTGAATCAACAAAGTGCTATATTAAGATGTGAGATCCTCCTCCTATCAGGTTAACCTTTTAGGATGGAACCCCGTGTCTTAACACTCATTAATGAGAAATACTTTCATTGTGATTGAGAAACTAGTTTAGAACTAGTATAAATACATACCTCCTTCATAATTAGGTGACCAGTTTTCTAGATTCAATATTACCAATTTATTTCCCTGTGAATGGATTTCCTATTCTTTCTCTATGGGAGATCTAACCGTTCTTTCGTAAATGATAAATCACGTGCTATTGTAAGTTCTAACACAAATATGTTGTTTTTCTTATATTCGTTGTTTTGTCATATAATCAGGGAAGATCTATTTGTACTTTCGAGGTATGTTACATAGTTTCCTAACAAATACCACATTCAAAATCTACTGTCGCATCTAGAGTTGTTGAAGAATTTTCAAAATGTGAAATGGGATTTCTGGAAATTACGTATGTATGCAAAATAATAAAAGAGTGATATTAAAATGTGAGAGATCTAAATAAATCAAACAAAAATAGTCAAGTATATATATATGCCACTTAAAAGAAGGAAAGATGTTCCTTCAAGTCGGATAAAACCCTGAAGTACAGTCTACTATTGATATCCATTTCGCTTATGTTTTATACTTAGGATGTTTTCCTTCAGTCCTAGACCAGACCAGACCAGATCAGACTAGACTTAAACAGATCAGACCAAATCAGACCAGACTTGGATAGTTATAAAATACATAGAGACCAGACGTTTACCAGACCAGACCAATTCAGACCAGACCAGACCAGACCAGACCAGACCAGCAAATTTCAGTCCAAAAGAAAACATCCTTATACTATGTGTAAAACATTACTGAACAGTAGACATATTTGATACTCATGTCCATAACATTATAATTTCATTAATTTGATCAGCATTACTTACCTCATTTCGTTTGGATGTCTCATTCTTCATCTTTTCCTATACAAAAGGATTATGAAAATTATAAGCTTATATCGTAATTTTTTAAATACATTATAGTAGTACTTCGTACGAACTGTAATCATGTCAATAACATATTAATTTGATCACGAACTACTTACATCGTTTCTTGTAGAATTCCCATTTTCCATGGCGCCCTATATATAAAGTAAATAACCATGATCAATGTAAGTTCACTCTGTATACACCATTTCAACACATATTACATATTGTAGATAAAAAGAAGTATAGGTACAAATATACATGTTTAACAATCACTGTAGGGTTATATCCAAGTGATTTACATAAAGCGTAACTTTGTTTTATTACCGAAAGGGAAGGTATGCCTTGGTGAACAATTGGTTGAGCATCAACGACTCCCATCTTCTCAATATCTGCTGGTGTCTAATATATAGCATAATTTTTTTTTTTATATCAGTTCAAATGAAAGCTAGCTAGAAATAAGAATTCTGCATCACATCAATGTAGCACAGTAGCATACACTTGATTACTTAAACACGAATACATTCCTTAAGGGTATGTATGGAACTTTGGAGGAAGTGGAGGGGAAAACATCAAAGAAGTGCATGTTTTAATTGTAAGGATAATATCATAAGGAGCAGATATTATAATAACAAATGACATTGATGCCCTTTTAACACCAACTATTAAATGAAGCAAACAAGTACCTTAAATATATTGCAATGATTTTGTCCATAATACCACTTCAAATTAGAGCTAAATAATTTTCCATAACATTCTAAGCTCCGCATACTTTTCTAAAATAAGTACTCTGCATGTAATAATTAATTAATTCACATACCATTTTTGGTAAGCCCAACTCTGACCAAGTGATTGAGAAAGAAAACCAAACGTCCAAACATGTGGATGATGTATTCATTGAATACATAAGAGCATCTCCAATGGTTAGCTAAACACATTGTAGTTTTGCTTGCCACATCATTTTTTCTAGCTAATCCATTTTCCAGCAATATGATAGTCCAATGGTTAGCCACAATGCTTGTCTCTTGAATAGACCCCACAAATCAATCAATTTTAAAATACACATTATGAGTGAATTGATTTATTAATATAAAAAAATCAACTATGACTTTGACCAACCATTAATCCAACGTCCAACAAGGGTGAAAGTGCATACTAAAAAAAAGAAAAATTTGAACAATAATATGTATTTTGTTATGTAAAAAAATAAGGAATAATTTTTTTAACAACACATACATACTAAAAAAACAACTTTGACTGAAATAATATTTCATGAGAAAATTAAACATTTCTTAAAATTAAAAAAGCAAACACATTAAATAAAATAGATCTACTAAATTAAACAATATCAATTCAAATTTCTCTCCAAAACGTTGCCAAATATGCTCTCAAATGGAAGAGTACACTAAATTTTTACATATGAAAATAGAGTAGTGGGGGGTAGGAGAAAATAGTGTATAACTAAAATTGTAAACCATTCAGTATATATAATTAACGTTGTATTGCTCATACATCGCACAATTAATTAATATAATATATCAATTACAAATAAATTAAATATATTTGGTACTTACCATTTTAATTCAAGTTTCTCTCCTTTCTAGCAATTAGCTTGTTTTAGCTAATTTGCTTGCCCAAGCTAGAAGCAAAGATGTACTCCAATGGTATGGTGGGCTAATAGCTTCAAATTTGCAAGCAGGTCCCTAGAAGGAACCATTGGAGATGCTCTAAGAATGTCACTTGACTAATGAGAACCTCATCAATTTGATAAAACTATTTGTTACTCTGTATATCTTATTTTTTATCTGATTCACATTAAGTTAAGGTTATTCAATTCGATAAGAATTTAGAAAATCCATTATGGAATAGCTTAATGCACTTGAGGTTCTAGTTTATTTCATTCAATATCTGATCGATCTACCAAAGTGCATCAATATTGATGATATAATTTATACATTTATCCCTTTATTGTAGAACTTGAGCAATCGAGTGGGTTGCACAACATCACAATAAGAGCCTATATTGCATATGTAAGTAGATTATGTAGAAAACTAACCGTTACACATCTTCGAAAATTAGAGTCAAATCCCCAACCGTGCACTAAGTCATTCTGAATTCAAATGAGAAAATTAAAGTAGAGATTTTCATATCTTTTGTAACAACAAAAGAAGGGGGAAATTAATTAAAGGTGATGAGATATATAGATAACATTTCATTTGCATGTACCTGAATCATATACCACACACATTTCCATGCACTCCGAGAAAAGACAGGTGCCATTATCTCAATAAACCTGATATTAAACTAAGGAATTACTATATGAGATATAGAGGACTTATCTGGTCGGGCACGTACAGCCAACCGCGTTAAAGACTCTTCCGGGTTGAATTGCCTGATGCATATTTTTGAGAATGTTCTTCATGAAATGTAGATGATGTCCACAAAATTTCAGCTTAAAATCCAATCTGAAAGTCAGTTAATTAAATTAGTTAGAAACACTGCGCTTTATATATATATATATATATATATATATATATATATATATATATATATATATATAAAGCGCAATATTTTTCAATAGTTTATTTAACTGGCTTCGTGATTAAATTTTAAGATGAAACTTTGTGAAGATAATATACACTTTATGAACATCATGCTCACAAAATTTCATCACAAAATGCGACCAAGATGTCCCTCAAACGGGCTTGGCTGGACGGGATTCCGGTCAATCCGGACTGATGAGATAAGTTCTCATGAAAGTGAATGTAAAGTGACACAAAAAACACAAGACCAATATCTTTCATACATACGCCGCATCTATAGGTTGCCGAGTGTTTTGGAATTGATCACCTCTTCTCTCGTTTATTTCTCTAATCATGAAAGTATGGAATGAGAAATATAATGTTGGTAAATGAAAGCTTACCTCCGTTCTTTAAAATGAAGTTTCTGGTAATAGCAAGAGTACTTTAATGCCAAATAGAGCGATGTTAATCTCACAACATAGAAACTAGCTTTTAACAGTATGTATATTGTACATCTCTTGGTACATTTAATGATGAGTTCATTTCCATAATAAAAAATAGCCATTTAGATTCATAATGAGCATCTTTTATATTCATATAGGTATTATATTTGCTGGTCTAATGGGGGACCACTACCTCGTTTTGATTCGGGGATTAACCGCCCGACCTGCTGGCACCACGATGTAGTGCAGTCCCTTGTGTCAACCGATTGCTCAGTAGTGGGTTATGCACTGCCGTAGTGAACTGTGGGGACTATAGAGTAATGTGTTAAATAGAGGATATTCACCTTCTTATTACCCAATGATTTTTAGAAAAGATATGACTCTTATTTAATCATAAAACTCTACAGTTTAGCAAGGCTGAGGCAGGAAAGTGTTGATTACCATTTCTATTTTCTTGATACTTAATTAATGATTAACTAAACTAGCTAAGTTGTATGTTTGAACACTCTTACTTGTGAACTTCCATGCCGTTTATCTGCCTTGTTATGTTATATATTATCCACACTCCCTCATTGGGTACCAATGCAGGTTGTGAAATTTCCAATCCATGTTTTCTCACAAGTTTAATGTATCTAAAATTATAGAAAACCAAAAGTAAGGTGAATTAGCAAGAAGGAATTGGAAGTATCATTAGTTATTATAGTTATATATATGACTCATGGGTAGTTAGTCGTTTACTTACTCTTCAGCGTCAAAATGCTCCACTCCTAAATCTTCATCCCATATAAATATATATTCATATGGTGCAACAATGTTTGGATGTAGAAATCTTTTTGCATACCACCTTTAAACAGAAAAAGAACATAGAGATTATAATGAATCATTGGCTCAAGTACCGCTAATAGCCCGTTTGGTAGCACGAAAATCGGCTATTTTGGCTGATTCTGCTGAAATGTATGAAGTTTTGGCTGAAGTGGTTGTATTGGCTGATTCTACTGATTTAAGAAAAAAAAAATTTTAAAATATACTTTATTAATAAAATAAAGAAAAAATATATGTAAAAATAGCTAAAATGATCATCTACAATAACTTCAGCCAATACAGCCAAAAAAGTAACACCAACCTTACTTTTTCTGTTTATTACACAATTCAGCGCACGAAAGTAAAAGTTACGTGTTTGGTGAAAAAGTTGGCTAATAAGTCTGATAAGCCGAAAACCAATGTTGTCAAACGGGCTCTAATACTACCAAATTATATCCTATTAAGATTGAGACATAAAGTGAAATGAAATAATGTGGTGATTATTTAATTAGAATCATACAAATATAATCAAATACTATCCTCCGTATCATAATAATTGCAACATTGGAATGTACACACTATTCATGTACTCTACTTTGACTACATTTTATTTATTAATGTATGTGAAGTATTTTTTTTTTTTTTAAAAATATTGTTAAATTCATCTCATTACAAAGTTTCATAATCTAATTTTTAAAAGTTTTTTACTAATAGAGAATTAAATATAAAAAAAAAAGAAATGTTGCAACTAAAAAAGAACGGGCGAAGTATAATTGAGACAAATTTGGTAACAAGACACAGAAAGTAAGGTGACAATTGGTGATAGGACAGTGGATATATATATATATATATATATATATATATATATATATATATATATAGAGTAGTCTTCCGGTCAGGTATACCTGACCGGAGCCCCGTCCGGCCTCCTCCATTTGGGGGCCTTCCCGGTGGTATTTTTTGCTCAAATTTTTTGTGTAGGTTCCTTATCAAGTCTAGTTCATCCATACCAAATTTCAGCCAAAAATTCAATCGGGAAGGTCGTCAAATGATTTTTGCAAGTTAACTGGTCCGGAAAATACATATTCCGGACCAGTTAACTTGCAAAAATCATTTGACGACCTTCCCGATTGAATTTTTGGCTGAAATTTGGTATGGATAAACTAGACTTGATGAGGAACCTACACAAAAAATTTGAGCAAAAAATACCACCCGGAAGACCCCCAAATGGAGGAGGCCGGACGGGGGGAGTGGTCCGGCCTGGCCGGACCTGAATAGTTGTGTATATATATATATATATATATATATATATATATATATATATATATATTCCATAATAGATAAAACCAGATTTGCTTTTTAACTTTTAAATCAAGGGGTCTGCAATTTATAAGAAACCGTTACGTTACTGGTTGAACCGGTTAAATTAATATGCTAAAATTATGGCTGGAAGTGATAAATATACTAAGTTATGAAATAGCTATATATAAAAAAGATTTTATTAATAAATTTAAGAAAAAATATACTCCGTTTATGAAAACGAATCTAAAATTGTTCTTTTGGGCTAATTAAGAAAAGAAATTCAACTCTATTTGTTTGATGAGGTATCACACAAGTAAGGGTGTTTTCTTTTGGACTGTTTGCAGTCCCAGACCAGACCAGACTTAAACAGACCAGACCAGACCTGAATTTCTTAGTTTTTTTTTCTTAGTTATAAAATACATAGAGACCAGAAATTTACCAGACCAGACCAGACCAGATCAGATTTAAACAGACCAGACCAGACCAGACCAGGAAATTTGAGTCCAAAAGAAAACATTCTTAGGCCCGCAGTAGCGCGCAATTATTAATTAGTCGTACCATTTAGTCTGTTGATGAACGGTAACATGGATGGCCTTCTTGGACCACTCGAATTCATCCCACTCAGACGTTCGACCATCATAGTGAAATAGAAGAATTGTAAAGTTATCTGAAAACTGAGACAACAGCTATTAGCTAGAATAATTGCCAGTTAATTAGCTAGCTAGCTAGTTAGGAACATTAATTAAGTACTCCATGTTTGGGCCGGGAATTGAGAGGTAAAGCAGGGATTTGGCACGAAATCATCGATCAATTCGTGTCAAATTCTTGACAATTCCGTAATCTTTTTGTAGGGTGGAACCAAAATTTGCTAGGAAACTGCACACTAACGAACCGTTGGTTCATGTACTTCTTCTAATCATTCAATTCAAAAAAGGTAAATATAAACGCATGTAGAAATTTAGAAACATCACTTTTTTCACTGCAGCATCAATGATCTTCTTCTGGTCGTAGCTGACCGTAAATGCTACCAAATACTTGGGTTTAGTAATTAGATCCTGCAAATTATAAACATATTATCCAGATGAACAGAAAGTATATATGTTAAATTTAACTTGCAACACCCAATGGAAGAAGTGAAAAAGATGTATGTATTTAGAGAAGTGAATTGAACTTGCCTGCGCTGGATTTCCCCATAAGCGTCGGAGAAAAAAATCCGAGTCGGATGCAACAATGCCGGGAACTAATCTCTCCGCTCCTTTTGGATTTGTTGCCACCCAAATCTAATCCGCACAAACATTCCATCTATTACTCCGCACAAATATTTTAAAATGCAAATCTTTTAATTTGCATTTTATTATTTACGTACCAAGTAATTTTTGCTCTCTCTTTATTCTCACATGTCACTACATACTGTTCCAGTATTCTTATTTTTTTGTAATAAAGAAAAGAAGCCCATTAGCCCAGCAAATTACAATAATAATACTCCGTAATACATAGTATACTATCTACGGATAGTATAATACTATGATAAAGTTAATTTCTTGTACATTAACTAACGGACTTGGAAGTTGGATCACAGTATCACACAAACAGTTAATTGAGAGAATATAAATTGGATTTTAAACTCAAATTGGCAGAAGTAAACGAGTGGACTATGATAGAGATACTTCATAGGTTAATAATGGTTAATGACGGAGGATAATAGAGATACCGTTGTAGAATTGGCAAGGTTTTGGTTTTGTGTGGTGCTGATTTCTCCGCTTGACTTGACCGATTCTTGGTCCGGCAAACGTTTGTTAACAGTACCTATTGAAACATTTTTCTGCATAAAGTAGAGAGTACCAAATCATTCATTATTTACACATTCTAACTCATTGTACGGACTCTGAGTAACTATTTTCTTATACGGAGTATTCCTTATTGTAAAAATCGGACCAACGGGTCAATCCTGACCCGATAGATCAAACCCGATCAATGCCATGGAATCGGTCAACATTTAGAAAATTATGTATAAATTAAATTAAAAAGTAAATTATACTATGATAATCAAGTGATTGGTAAGCATTTAAAACACTCTCGTATATAATACTTTAAAAAACAATTTTGTTCCTATTAGATTAAATAATGTTAGGGAGTATTTGTTATTTGTATTGTACATTAAGGAGTATAATATAATTTGACATGATTATCTTTCTTCAATAAATATATAAATATATGGATTCTTACTCATTATGGGTATTGGAGTTGCAATTTTATTAGTTTCAAAATACTTTAAACCCTAAAAATTGAAAAACCTCTCTGCAATCGGGGTTTTCGGGTTGCCTGGAATTTTCCAGCCTAGATCCATATAAAGTTTTCTGGGATGACCAGGTTTTTCCGTTTTTTACGATTTTTCAGGTTTTTAAATACCCAAATTGAATTTTTATTTGGGATGCCGATTCTGGGTCGATTTTGTAAATGAGTAATTTGAGTTTGCACCCCATTTTATTGTTCAAATTGGACTTTGCAATCCGTTTTTAAAAAAACTTTGTATTTGCACCCAACCTCGTATGAGAAGACAAAAATGCCCCTCGATCAGGAATATGTTGAAGGACAACAGAATTGTAATGGAGGGGCATTTTTGTCTTTTCATACGGGGTTGAGGTGCAAATACAATTTTTTTTATAAACGGGGTGCAAATTCAAATTTGGACAATAAAAGAAAGTGCAAACTCAAATTAACCCTTTCTTAAATAGAGTTTTATTCATGAATGACCACAAAAAGACGTTTACTCTATTAGGGATTGAGATCATCTGCCATAGGCAGAGTGCCTTATTCAAATGAATGGCACGAATTGAAAATCAGGCCTAGGGATTCGTGGAAAAATGGGACCCTTGATCCTCAACCCTTCATTTTTTTATCTAATCAGGGCCAGTTCTAGGGGTGGGGCAGTGGGGCACATTCCCAGGGCCCATCTCTTACATGGGGCCCATATTTTTTAATATAATGTTATATATAGTATGAGAAATGATTTTATAAGAATTACGTCATAGGAACCACCGTCCAAATGAATTTTTTGGTGGAAGTTTATGAGCATATTCTTCATTAAGTGTAGATTGTGTGAACCGAAATTCACATTAAAATGCAATCGAGAAGTCAGTTAAATAAATTATCATAAAATACTGAGTTTTCTTAATATTTATTGGCACAGTATTTTTCAGTTATTTATTTGACCAACTTAATAATTGAAATTTTTGGTGAAATTTAGTGGACATAATCTGCGCTTCATGAGCTAGATGCTCACATAATTTCATAAAAAACATTCACTCATAAGCAACTCAAATGGAGGCGACCCGACATCGATCATTCCTCTATATACTACCGAGTATATTACTATTATAATTTATAGATATTTGTTACACCTACGATTTTTTCCGGCATTGAGAAGACGCACTTTGGCCTCTATTGAGTCTCTTTGACATTGAAGATATTAGATTTTGTAATTTTTTTGTACAAAGTACTACTTTCTTTGTGTATTGAACTTTTTTTTTACTAAAATTGATTTTCAACATTATAATCGTAAGGGCCCATTCTTTCAATATGTCCTGTGTCACCAAAATGTCAGGACCAGGCCTGTATCTAATAATGGATGAAAACAATTAGGCACCCTCCTTGTCTACTTAACCAAGGCAAAGACGCCGGATCCCTCTAATAAGCCCCGAAAGGTACACTAAATCCATGTTAATTTGATCTCATATAATTCAATTAGTATTCATAATTGATTTGAATTCGAAGAATGAATCTAATTCTAATAATCACATACATAAGAGTGAGAGATCGAATTAACATGAGATTGCACTAATGAACACTATGTTTGATAATACTGAAATTAGTTGAGTTGAATCTGCAAAAATAAGTACGTGAAACATTGGTTGAAAGTGATTGAATGTACTGAATTATGAGAAAATTCTATTTAAAATATTGTATATTTTATTAATATAATAAAAAAAATTAAATGAGAAGTGGCTAAAATAGTTTTTTCACAAATTCAGTCAACTCAGCAACTCCAACATCAATTATATACATAGTATTAAAATGAATTAAACCAAAAATAGTGCGTGTGAATGAATTACTAAAGTGTGTTTACCATATTTGATGTGAATAAAGCTTGGCGTAAAACTCCAAGAAAGAATCCTAAAGCAGCTCCAGTAATAATTCCGACAACAAGCTGCTCCATTCCAGTTGTTCTTTTCCCATTTTCCCTACACATGCATATACAACGTACACATCTAGCACGGCTTCAATTCACAATATATATATATATATATATATATATATATATATATATATATATATATATATATATATATATATATATATCACGTACGAATAATTAAAATTATGATATCACACTCTTTGCACTATTTTAGAACCAAAAGACCGATCATTAATACCAGGCCAATACATATGTTTGTCTCGAAATTATTATGATCTGACTGAGATTTATTTAATTAGAGTAGAAGTATATATTGTGAATCACATTATACTTCCCTTGAATCAATTCAAGAGATCGGACAAGTTTATGATCAAGAAAAGTCAATATATATAAGAAAATTTGTGCCAATTTGATGGAATATAATTGGGAGATGAGAGAGGGTAGGGAGTATGAGCATTTTTACCTGCAGCATCTGAAGATCCTCATCACGATCCACTTTGGAAACGAATATGGTTGATCGAAGCAGCTAGTAAACCCAGTTGGCCTTGAAGCTGCAATTGTTTGAAATGAATTGATGGAAGCCAGATTTGAAGCAGATGTCATGGTCAAGGCCGGCCGAGTTTCGTGCGGCCGGTCAAAAGTGTCGCATTAATTAGGCGCAGCTCAGATCTTGTCCTAATAAACTGCCGTTTCATGTCACGTCTCAGGTGGACTAATTTAGGATGTTTTCGTTTGCACTTTTTTCACTCCCGGACCAAATCGGACCAAATCAGATTAATCCAGATCAGATCAGATCAGATCAGACTTCCGTAATTATAAAATACACAGGGACCAGACGTTTACCAGACTAGACCAGTTCAAACCATACCAGACCAACAAATTTCAGTCCAAAAGAAAACATCCCTATTACCAAGCAATAAGTATTGTAATACTCCGTATTTCTTAGGACATCCACATCCATAGATTATTTTTGGGATCGTTTTGATGATGTGAAAGATTTTTTGGGGGATCATGGATGAGGAGTTGGGATTATTTGATAAAATAATCTGGTATCAAATTCTAAAGCTAGATTATTTTGAGATTATATTTCCAATTTTTAGACTTCTCTCTTCATTTTCTAGGCATATACTCATAATTAAGGTGATGACTAGCTTTGTAGTTCGTGTGAAGTAATAGGCATGTCTCATAAAAAATCTAGGAAAATTAATCATGGATGAGGCCGGATAAATTGATAGATGTGGTGATTATTTGAGATAATATTATGTGAAAGTGACATGACAATAAACCATAAAAAACCATAAACTTGAATATGATGAATGGCGATGCTCTTACTCTTATTATTTTCAGGTAAGCAGCTTAGACCGCCGCAAATTGTGGTAATTAAGTAACGCTCCCTAACTTTTACGTAGTATGTTAATTAAGTGGGGTATGTTTGAATTGGCAGAATCACTTGAAAAAATATTTTATCACGGAGTACCATTTTAGTAAATGAAAAGAACTTAACAAAAGTGGTAGTAACTACTACGTACTACTATCTTTATATATATAAAGATCCTATGGTGGGATTTCAGGTGGGATCTATTTGGAGTCAAAACATGTGAAAAATTGTTGTCTCAATTAAATATCTATCTTAATACTTCATCAATGCACTTTCACTTACGAAAACATGCATAATACTAGCTAATTAGTATTTTAACTTCAATAATACGTAGTATTTGCTAAAGTAGTAGTTGGGTAATACGGAGTACTAAAACTAATTGAGTACTCCGTATAATAATAATTAGTGGAATACTTTTTTTGAAGATTTAAAAAATGTTTTCAAATGTTTTTGCTTAAAAAAACACTTTTTGAAATTATTTTGGAAAAAGTGATTAGTAGTAAAAGTTAGTATCACTTGAGAGAGAAAATGTTTTTGAAAAGTAAAAGGTGACAGTGTTTGGTAAAATATGCGCTTTTTGTGTAGTAGTAAAAGTAAAGAGCAGTTTTCAGCCAAAAGTCAAGAAACGTTTATTTAAGTAGAAGTCATTTGGAAACACTAATTTTAGCCTTTTAAGCCAAAAGTCGAGAATCGCTTTTTTAAGTATTTGCAAACGCTCTCTTAGGGGTTATTCCATTAGCCGGATAGGAATGTTTTTATTTGAATTTTTAATATTTCATATGATCTGAGTTTTTTTAGCTGATCAGAAACTTTTTTTTTATCTGAATCAATCTCACTCAGATCTAAATATTGCTAATGTAATTAGATGTTTATTATTGCTGCGGTTATTTTTGTTATTATCATCACTATTATTGTGATTAAATTTATAACTATAATAATAGTTAGAACTATAACTATACATCTAAATCTTTCTCATGTGAACTTAATTTTTCCGATTTGATCTAACTTGAATTGTCCCTTATTTGATCTGGTCTGAATAAAATAAAAATAAACAATAAGCAATAAGAATAAGGTAAAGTAATTAAAATACCTCAAACTTTAAAAGGAGTGTGAATTAAGCACCCCAAACTTGCATATATAATTTAAATACCCCAACCTTAATGTAAAAAGTTCTTTTAGCACCAGTCATGTATTATTTCTTTCAAAATTGTTAATTTTTTGTGTAAGTTTCACAATTTCAAATATTTTAGCATTCTAAAAAATACAATTAACATTCTAAACTTCCATTGCAAAATAAATAATAATTCCCCCACTAGAGTGAACAATTGCAACATTTTTAATTTGTTATTTTAAATTATGCAATTAACACCATAAATAACATTTTTGAAAGGAATAATATAGGACCATATTGCTAAAATAAATTTTACATAAAGTTTGCGGTATTTAAATTACATATGAAAGTTTGGAGTGTTATCTCACGCTTCTTCAGAGTTTAGGTATTTTGATTATTTTTCTCATAAAAATATGACGAACACAATAACTTCTCAGTGACAGTTAGTAACTACAAATTAGAAAAGTCACATTCATAAATTAAAAATCATAAAACTTACCCTTACTCTGTCTCATGAAACTTTGCTAACATTCGTTATTTTTGTTATCTCAAAAATTTATAATCCCTTTGTCTCATAAAAAATTATACGAAATATGAGAAAAAACTAAAATGGTTGATAAATTTGATAAACCGTAAACATATATAGATCACCAAAGGGTTCCTAGATTTCCCGTGCAACGCACGGGTTTATCGTCTAGTTTGAATATATACACTATTCATGTACTATTTGAATATGCACGTACTACTATTTCATTTTATTTTTTAATGTATGTGAATTATTTTTTTTGAAAAATATTGTTAAATTCGTCTCATTACTAAGTTTTATAATTTGTTTTTTATTTTACATTTACTAATACGGAATTAAATATAATGACGTTTAAAGTTGTGTGTTGACAAACGTGAAAAAAGGAATGTTGCAACTAAAAAAGAACGGAGAAAGTAATTGATTGTTTATTTTAATTCGGTTTCATATACAAGTTGTTGGGACTAATAAATGTTAAAAGCCACAGAATACATATTTTATTTGGATGCTTACTCATTGTAGCTTCTCAAAAAAGATTTTTTATTTTTAAAAGATCTTAAAATCGGCACGTCAAACATATGACTCGAATCTTTTAAAGACTTTTTAAATATTATAAAAGCTAGAAGGTAGGATCTTATGTTTGCCAAACATGCACATAGTATACCTATTTCATGTGCAAAATTATGAATCACGGTGATCTACAATTTTAGTTTTATGACGTTAACTAGATTCTTTATCCGTACGTTGCACGGAATGTATATGTTATATATTTAACTATATCATTAGTTGACGGTGGGAAACTGGGAATCTAAAGAATAGTTTGACCAACTCAGATGTACATCTATTAAAAATTTGGGATAAATTTTTCAGAACGCAAAGTTTGACAAAGTTGGGATCACTTCGTACTACCAAAAATACTTGTCATTAGATATATAAATATTCTCTTATGTATCTGTGTTTATATAATATAATTACAATGGATCCAAGCAATTGAGAAATGCTAAAAATGTTACTGATCAAACTTTTGTAAACGTCCATTTAGCAAAACATTAATTGATAGTATAGCTTCTTAAATCAAAATTTTCTCATTATCAAATATTCAATATTAAAATGTAAGGAGTATTACATCTTCATAATATTAGTAGAAAAGTGTCTCTTTAAACGTGTACATTTATCATTCATCATGTCATTTTCCATCGAGATTGGAAAATAAAAAAAATAATTACATGCTTAGGAAATCGTAAAACCTCACATGTAGTCAATCATGTAATGTGCAATTGAACCTATTTGATGACAATCAATCGGATATGAAGTTGATTCCACGTGATCATTTAATTTTTATAAAATGGAAGAGAAAGTATTTCACAACGAATCAATATCGTACCCAAATTCTTAAGAATTACTATCCGGATATACAAATCAATGAATCTTATAAAATCCTTATAATTCATCTAACTAAAAATTGCCAATTTTAAAGAAAAGGATTGACCTTATGTTAAAGGGAAAGATCATTACAACATTTTCTATCTATCAATACGCTGAAAAACCGTTGCATAATGGTTAAAAACCGTTGCATAATGGTTAAAAACCGTTGCTATTATTTTTAGCAACACTTTCAAAACTGCGGCAATGAGAGATATTGCCTATGCTTTTGGCAACAGTTTTACATTTAAAGGCAACACAATACAAAAAACGTACTTATAGGGTTTGCATAGAGAACCGTTTTTTAAAGTAAATAGGACAACAATTTTGAAACGTTTTTAAATAATACTCCCTCCGTAACTTAAAAATCTTCCCACTTTCCTTTTTCGTCCGTAACACAAAAATCTTCCCATTTCTAAATCTTCCCATCATACCCTCAATAATTCTTAAAATAATACACTATTACAACTACTTTTTTTGGATTTATCCTACATTCCACCACATTATTCCACTATTTTCCCATCATACCCTCAATAATTCATATCATCTTTCACTATTCTTAATCTACCTATTTTTGAAATGGGAATATTCTAAAGTTACGGAGGGAGTAGTAACAACAAACAACGGTTGCCAAACATGTTACATACTCCGTACATTTTTTATTGCTGCCAAGCAATGATAACAACTCTTGTAAAATTGTCAACGTTTTAAAAAATGCAGCAGCTCTATTTTTCTAAATCAAATTCAATTACAGGATCAATGAAAAATCTTTGAGATAAGAGCTAATGCTTATCCTTCATATTGATGTTACAGAGGAAAGATTAAAGTCTAAAATGTTTAAGCATGTACCTTCAAAAGATGTAAAAATCGATATTAGTAAATTAATTCTGAAATATTAATACAGAGTAATTGTCAAGAACTAGAGAGATATGAGACAGAGCAAGGATCGGAGTAAATTAATAAAAGGGAAAAGGTGCAAATAGGCCTATGTACTAACCAAAAAGGTCAAATAAGCTCTTATTTAGAAGGTTCTGTCCGGCCGTCGTCATTTGGGGTGGTTCCCGGTTGAATTTTTTTATGAAATTTTTTGACCATCTTATTTATCAAGTCTAGTTTACTCATACCAAATTTCAGCTAAAACTTCTGTTAGGTCCCTGTTTTCTAGTCTATAAAATGTATGTATGGAAGATAGATCTGGGAATGAAGCTTTCCATTGAATGATGAAGAAGTTTACAGAATGATGAACAATTTAGCGTAAAACTTCTATCACCGATATAGGCACTGCGGCACAGGGAATGTTGAAAAGCTTAACCTAGCCTTTCCCTTAAGGCATATATATAGCCTGACGGGAAAGGTAGGTTTTACAATCATTTGGGCTCCTTTTCCTAGGAGGCCCATACCTAAAAAGGTATAAAACCTTTATTACAAAATTGCCTTAAAACGCCTATTCATTATTCTAGCTAACTATAAACTAGCAAAGTAACATTGATCACAATTACAATGAAAATATCTCTAACAATCTCCCCCTTTGTGATCAGATGTTCTTGCTTCTTCTTTTCTTCACTTCTGAGCTTTAAAATAATGCTTTCTAAGATTGAGTGCATGCTCGTAATTTCTGAGAGACCTTCTTCTGTCTAGTTGTTTCTCGATGGCTTTCAAGATTTTATTGACTCTTTCCAATTCTTTGATTTCTTCCTTCGAGGCTTCATTCTGTCTTTTATCTAGCTCTTCTTTCCTTGGCTGGAGCTGTTCTCGGATGATTTGCAGGGTCCCATCACAGTATTTTTGAATGTCTTCAACAATCATCAGACGCTTCTCTTCTTTGTGATTCAGATAAATGACTGAGATGGGCTTGTCAAATGTATCATATGCTGCAAAGGTTTCAAGCTCAGGTCTATCCAAGTCCGGTCGTGTAAGATTCGCCTTTGAATAATTGTGCTCAAGAGTCATCTGGAGATCATGGGAGGCGTAGAACCGAACTTGTCTTGTCATGAATCTCTTAATGGCCTCAAAACCTTCTCTAGCAAGTCTGTCTTTGTGCACTGGGAGCTCCCTGCATCTCATGAACATTTGATAAATATCATCCATGTGCAGTAGGAAGAAGTCATTCTCTTGACAGGTGAACTCCGAGCCATCGGTACGTCGTAGACGAAAGATCAGGAACTTAATCGTTTCCAAGTAGTCTTCTGTGATATCCAGGATTTTCGATATAGGACATCCACTTGTTGCGAGATTATGATTTAGAACTTGTCTTCGTTCCCCTGTGGATCTGTGTCCTAGCATATACAGGTTACCTCCTCGGTATTTTCCTTTCAAGTGATTGATTCCTCGCATCTTTAATTCACTGAACTTCTTGATTTTTTCAGGTTGTCGCCAGATTTTCTCTCGGATTTCTTCTAGGAAGGGGGCTTTGATTCTAACAATTTCCCATTTTTCTTTGACTGGTTCTGGTGCCTTGGGATTTTCTTTATGATTCTCCCCTTCCTTGAGTTCATCTTCATCGAGTCCAATCATTTGTGCATGATATTTGTTGAGGAATTCTCTGAGTTGCCAGCTTCGACACATTTCGTACTGCTCCGCTTCCACTCTAAGATCATCCCACTCTGTCCACTCACGAGGCCACTGATCATGAACTAGAAGGTCTTCCAGTTCATCTTGTATTTGATTACCAGAGGGCTTAGAGTGAGCTTGTTGTTGTGTCGAAGGCGACCTGTCATGTGAAACACCGGGATCCTCAGGATTGCCCGTTATCATCATATTAGAACTAGGTTCTTTCTGATGGCCTGAATAGAAAGGTGTACTCGAAGTAGCAACCTCAGGACTTCCACTCCATCCTTGGTCTACATCTATGAAAGATGAGCCTAGGAGTGTTGTTTCTAGCTCGACCGGGCTAGATGTGGGTGAGTTGGCTGTTTGGCTTTTATGTTGAGTGGTTGGTGGGGGCTGATTGTTCGAGGATTCAGGTTGGTTGGATTGCGTAGAGGGTTGGCTTGTTGACGCATCACGCTCAAGTATCCTTTGCCTCTTGTTCTCCCCCTCATGAGGATCCGAGTCATCGGGGTCCTCATGCGAACGTTTGTGACCAAGGAGACTATCACGGCATGAGCTATCAGGCTTAAGGATCCGAAGAAGGTCTTTTTGTTTCTGGGTTAGGTTGCCTTCTTCGGTAGCTAGTAGTTGATCTAGCATAAGGGTTTCGAGTACCTCGAACGGTAAAGTTTTAGGGTCAGGAAAAGGTGTGGTCGAAGTAGGGGAGGACACTAGTTCTGTATCCTGGGTTCCCCTTGAAGCAGTAGGTGAGTGAGGTAGGGTTGTGGATGGTTCAGAGGTTTGTTGGGTAGGTATGATAGGAAGTGGTTGGGTTTGTTGGGTATGTGAGGATGATGGTTGGGGTTGGATGATGTCATTATGTAACGCCGGGGTGTTCCTGAATTCCTGTGCCCGAGCGGTTATTGCTTCGTGCACCCATGGTTTAATGGTGGAATCCAAGAAACGCTGCAGAATGACAGAAAGGTCGGTAGGGTCAGGGTGTCCGGTTACAGGGGTAGTAACCGTTGTCACAGCATCAGTAAAGATTACCGATGTGTGGCCTGCAGATAATGATGGAGATATCTGTTGAGCAGCAGGACTTCCGATCATCATCGACGTATCTCCGATCGTTGAGGACAGGTAAAGTGCACCTGTCGTGTGCAGTGGTGTGAGCAGTGTATGTGTCCTAGAAAATGTTGAAAAAGTTGGGATGGTGGAAACTAGACTCAATGTGCTAGAAGGAGGGGTAGTGGTCTGGGGCGGAAGACCACAAAGTAAATCCTCAGCTGCTTCGTAAGGAGACAGCGAGGTGGGTATAATATCCCCTATATGTGAAACTACTACCTGTTGGGAGGCAGCAGAGTGGCTAGGTGAGGCTTGTGCATGCGCAGTTGGGCTAGATGCTGCGTCTTCTACTCGGAAACTGAAAATATCAGTTTCTGCACCTATGGGGTTAGCCCGGTTTATTGTGTCTAGGTCAGAGCAGCTGTCATACAAAGCTAACTCTTCTGTTAGGTTGCTCACGGTTTGCACTCTTTGCACAGGAGTAGATGATGAGGCAAGGTCATGATGCACCTTGGAGCGAGTCTCACTGATGATATTTCCTTGAGTGTCCTTGATCTGGTGAGACTGCTCTTGTGTTGTAGCCCGAGAAAGTCTGATAACGAGTCGTCCTTTCTTAGCGCGGGCTTTCTCGACTTTCTTGCCCTTTGCATTGGCGTTGTCGTCATCCTCATCATCATCATCGTTGTCGTCCTCAGCCTTGCTCCCAGAGCCCTCATCGTCAGCGTCTTGTGTTGTGGCTACGCTTGGCGAATCATGGGTAAACTCCTCAGCACGGGTGTGGCCCTCAGCAGACATAGTCTGATCATCATGGGGCCGGCTTGCCACTGGTCTCTGTGGCCGGGTTGAACTCTCAGGACCCTCACTTACTCTCGGCTGACTCTCCGGGGTAGACTCAGGGGGGTTTATCTGAGCCATAGGGAGTATGATACCATTCTCCTCGCTGTAGCGTATAACATGTGGATCATTGCGACCGGCTAACAGGAGGAGAGGGACAGGAATAGGTAATGGTACCAATGTGCGTACCTCTGGCATCCTCTTCAAATATTGTAGGGCTGGAGTGCTGACATTCTCAGATGATTTGCGCCGTTGAATCGTTGGAATTGTTCTGCAGAAGTGTCGCACCAGCAGTGAGAACCATCTCATGTATGGCAGATGTTTGATCAGATCAGTTTCAAATTTTCTTCTTCGCATTTCCAGAATGTCACCCCAGATTAGTGAGGTGAAGTCGTAGTTCTTCATGAAAGCGATGCCGTGGAAGATGTAGACGAGGTAGCCACTGCATTTGTCGAAGCCGCTGTGCTTAGATGTGCAGCACTTGTTTAGTGTGGCCATAAGTGTCCTCCATGGTCGTGGAAATCTTGTTGTCTTGATCGCGGACATCAACCGGAGGGGCTCAGCGTGGCCTAGAGTGATCATGTCTTCAAATATTTGCGCTTCTGAGGCCAACGCGTCATAGTGTTCCTCCTCCGGGATCTGTAGCACTTGCTGGACTAGCGCCTTTGTGATTGTGACTCTTGTGTTGCAGATTGTGGCAGCTAGTACATCATCGAGTTGCCTGCCATTTGCATCAACGTCCTTGTCAAGTGTACCCCAGAATTGTTGGAGATACACCTGAGGGACTTCTGCGTTTGCGTTCAGTGCCTTCCATAGCTTGTGGCCCTTCAGAATAGAGACGACCACGTCATCTTGGCATGAGAACACTTCGGGGTCCAACTGTGAGTTGTTTTCCTTGATCGGGATCCATTGTTCTCGAGCATAGATCATATTGATTGGAGTGTTGGCAGCCATTTCAGTCTGAAAATGATAAACAGATTAGAGCATATGATCGAAAATGGCTAAGTCCACAATTTCTTCCTCACTTGGGCCCTTTATGTTTTTTTTTTATTGGGGCCCAATTTAAAAAGTTAATGGTCTTGGTCAAAACTGGGCCTGAACTTGTTTTATTTTGGCCCATGTAAAAATTTTGCTTAGGGTTTTGTCCGGGCTGGGCTTGGTTTGATTAACACGCGCATAGAGTATGATCCGGCCCATGTAGTCGCTCAAGGCTGATCGCGCAGGCCTAATTGCGCAAGGACCAAATCGCGCAAAGGTAAGGGCATCGCGCAGGTCATGGAAATCGCGCAACAGGCCAGATAGAGCAGATCTGATCGCGCAAAGCCTGAGCAAATTGCGCAAGGCTTATCAGATCGCGCAGACCAAGGCAGATCGCGCACCTGGTCCGCTCATCCGAGCCTTTGGTAATCGCGCACGGGTGAGGATCGCGCAAGGGGTCTTTCGAGAAGTGGGAGTAATCGCTCATCTGGACAGATATCGCAATCTGAGTGCGCGATCCTCCAGAATCGCGCAAGATGGGGGAGTCGCGCAGGTAAATCGGGCTAGTGGTCAGATTGCGAAATTCCTTTAGTTCGCGCAACACATGGAAATCGCGCAACCCATGGAAGATCGCGCAATAGAGGAAAATCGGGCTTCCTAAATCGCGCAAGGATCGTGTTCGTCGTCTTTGCCTGGATGTTGTACCTGTTCATCATCATTATCATAAAAAAATGGGATAAGTGGAGATTTTCTACCTTTGAAGAGTGATAAACGAGGAAGGGGGTTGAGCTCTGGGGAGTTATAACGTTTCGCGCAAGGAAGAATGGGGGGAGAGGCGCGTTTTGAGAGTTTAAATAGGCCCGGGAGAATTTTGAACTTTAACGGGCCCAAATCAGTCTGATTTCAATTTAAAAATGCTCCCCCTCAACACTTGCTTCTCTTCAAGAATGAGAATTTTTGCATACTCCCCCTCAATTTTATACAATTTAGAAGTACTCCCCCTCAACAGATGAACAGATTTTGAAAAGCTCCCCCTCAACTTATGCAAGTAAAAAATGATGCATGAAAAATAAAAGGAAAACATGCGATGAAAAGAAAAGAAAAAAATGATGCATGAGAGAGAGAAAAGAAAATGTGATGCAAAGAAAAACTAAAATGCAAAACATGAAAGCACACGCACACACACAGTTCAGGTGTTACTCAGTCGTTTAGGTTCAGCATCCCCAACTTAGAGATCAGGAAATTGAATCTCTTTTCATCCAGGGCCTTTGTGAAAATATCAGCCAGTTGCAATTCCGTAGACACAAAGTACATGTCCACGGTGCCTTTCTCAACGTGATCCTTGATGAAATGATATCTGAGGTCAATATGCTTCGTCCTTGAATGATGGACAGGATTGCACGTGATGGCTATTGCACTTTGAGAGTCACTGTAGATCGGGATGTGTGAGAATGTGAACCCGTAGTCCTTCAGTTGGGTCCTCATCCATAATATCTGTGAGCAACAGCTAGCAGCCGCGACATATTCTGCCTCAGCTGTAGAAGTAGACACACAATTCTGCTTTTTAGAGGACCAGCACACCAACTTATCACCAAGAAATTGAGCACCGCCAGATGTACTCTTTCTGTCCAGTTTGCAACCCGCGAAATCAGCATCTGAGTATCCAACAAGGTCAAAACCTGATTCCTTGGGATACCAAAGGCCCAGATTGACTGTTCCTTTGAGATATCTCAGTATTCTTCTAACAGCATTCAGATGTGATTCCTTTGGATTTGCTTGAAAGCGGGCGCATAGGCAGGTTGCAAAGACAATGTCTGGTCTGCTAGATGTAAGGTACAGCAAGGAACCGATGATAGCCCGATAATTGGTAGCATCGACTGATTTCCCGGAAGGGTCAGAGTCGAGCTTCTGTGAGGGAGACATAGGGGTTTTCATCGTTGACTTGCTGTCCATTTTGAAGCGCTTTAGCATATCGTGGATGTACTTGGACTGATTTATGAATATTCCGTCTGGCATTTGCTTGATCTGTAGCCCCAGAAAGAAGTTCAACTCTCCCATTATACTCATCTCGAACTTGGTGCGCATCAGATTGCTGAACTTTTTGCAGAAATTTGGATTCGACGAGGCAAAAATGATGTCGTCAACATAAATTTGTATCAGCATGATGTCACCCTTGTGTCTTTTGATGAAGAGAGTTGGATCTATCTTTCCCTTAGAGAAGCCTGATTCCACAAGAAAATCTGATAGAGCTTCGTACCAGGCTCTCGGTGCTTGTTTCAGACCATACAAGGCTTTCCTTAGCTTATATACATGATTGGGGCGTTCAGGATCAACAAAGCCGTCAGGTTGTGCAACGTAGACTTCTTCTTTCAAATCTCCATTCAGAAAAGCTGTCTTTACATCCATTTGATACACCGTGAAACTCTTGTGTGCAGCATAAGCGAGGAATAGTCTTATCGCTTCAATTCTTGCCACTGGTGCAAAGGTTTCATCGTAGTCGATTCCTTCTTGTTGATTGTAACCTTTTGCAACCAGGCGGGCCTTGTTTCTCACGATCACACCATCCTCATCCTTCTTATTTTTGAATACCCATTTGGTGCCGATAATGGTTTTCTTGTAAGGCCTTGGCACCAGGATCCACACTTTCAATCTTTCAAACTGGTTCATTTCTTCCTGCATTGCAATCACCCAGTCCGGATCAGCCAATGCGTCAGTCATCTTTGTTGGTTCTTTCTGACTCAGAAAACATGAGTATAAGCATTCATTGACTGATGCCGTTCTGGTTCTGACTCCTTGAGATGGATCTCCAATTATCAGCTCTGGCGGATGTGCTCTAGTCCACTTTCTCTCGTGTTGTAGAGGCTGTGGAGTTATGATTGGATGATCAGGGTCAGAATATTCTTGTTCTGGTTGTACTTCTGGGGTTTCTTGCGTTGCAGCTTCTTCAGGTTGATCATTAACAGGAGAGGTTGGTTCATGTTCAGCTTCATTATCTGTATGCTCATCATCATTCTGAGTAGGAGTGTTGGTTTCTTCAGTGGTTGGAGCAGGTAACAGGGGGTTCTGAGTGGTTGTAGCATTTATAGTGGGTGCTGCACGTGGTTGGCTGTAGAAGTGCTCAAAAAGAGAGTCCAGAACCACGTGCTCATCAGGTCTTGTCTCACCTCCCTGCCCTCCTACTCCAGAAGATGATGGAGTTTCATTGTTTGCAGAGGTTGATGGTTCAGAATGAAAATGTTCAGAAGCCAAGTCCGCCATTTCATAGAAGCTCACATTGATGCTCTCCATGACGGTTCTTCTGTCTTTCAAGTATACTCTGTACGCCTTGGAATTGGTAGAATACCCAATGAATATCCCTTCATTTGCTTTTGGATCAAGCTTCCCCCTAGCATCCCTGTCATTCATAATGTAGCATTTACAGCCGAAGACGCGGAAGAAGGCAATGTTAGGGATCCGCTTGAACACAATCTCATAGGGCGTCTTGTCAAATCTTTTGTGGATCACTGTCCTGTTCTGTGTGAAGCAAGCCGTGTTGATAGCTTCCGCCCACATGAAGTGAGGAAGCTTTGACTGTATCAGCATGGTTCTGGCTGCTTCCACCAAGGTTCTGTTCCGTCGTTCTACAACACCGTTCTGCTGTGGTGTCTTAGCTGCAGAGAACTGTTGAGTAATTCCCTGAGCTTCATAGAATTCGGTCAGTTCCTTGTTCTTGAACTCCGTCCCGTTGTCAGTTCTGATGATCTTCACATTCTGCTGTAGATAGTTCTGTATGGTCCTGATGAACGTCATGATTAAGTTTGCAGTTTCGTCCTTGGAGCGCAAAAACTTGGTCCATGTGTAGCGTGAGTAGTCATCCACAATTACCAAAGTATATTTGCGTCCACTGATGCTATGCACGCGCATCGGACCACACAGATCCATATGTAGTAGCTCCAGGGGATGAGATGAGGAGGGAAATTGTTTTGACTTGTGTGACGCTCTCCTCATCTTTCCCAAATGACATGCAGAACAATGATGGTTGGGGGAGTTTTTCAGAACAGGCAGTCCTTTCACCAACTTCTTCGAGGAGAGGGAACTGATAGCTGGCAGATTCAAGTGTGAGAGACGTATGTGCCATAGATTACTTTGTTCTTCAGATGCTTTGGACAGGAGACAGATGGATATGGGGGATCGTACCGATTTGAGATCAATGGTGTAGAGATTGGTTTTCCTCTGACACCTTAATAATGGTGTTCCGCCCATATCCATCACACAACATTGCCTAGCATGGAATCTCACTTCCATTCCATTATCACAAAATTGGCCGATGCTAAGCAAGTTGTGCTTCAGTCCCTGCACATATGACACGTTTCTGATAGTGACGCTCTCACAAATGACATCTCCTATCCCGAGTATGGGCGATGAAGCATTGTTCCCAAACCTCACATTTCCTCCAAACCTTTCAGAATAGTTGCTCAGTAGTTCAATCTGTCCAGTCATGTGTGACGAGCAACCAGAATCAAGATGCCACACATGACTGACCTGCAAAACAGATTAGTTTCGCTTAGGTACCCATCGCCAGATGGGTCCTTCCTTATTAACAGTGAGCAATTGTTTCAACTTCTTTTTGATTTGGGATCCTAGGTTGGCAGTTTGAGAAGAGTTTTTCATTTTTAATTGTTCTGCTTCAGCCTTAGGAACCCATTTTTGTTTTATTTGAACGATTTTTGGAGCAAGGGAACTTTCATTTGTCCTAAGTGATTGTTCAGATAAATGGTCTTTCAAAATTGGTTCACGTGATAGCCTTTTCAGATGTTTGACTGAGTGAATCTTGAGAGGATACCTTAAAAATGGCAATTTGACCTCACTCTCAACATTCACCCTATCAATCTTGGGCTTGTTCACAACATTCTTAACAATCACATGATCTTTTACTTTGCAGGAAGAAACAGACTCAGAACAACAACATTTCATTGATTTAACACAATCCAGAGAAACACATTTAGTACAGCGATTCGAGACAGAAATCTTAGAACTAGAAGACTTAGGAGCCACTCTCTTAGCATAACTAGTAGATGGCTCACTAATGCTAGAACTAGACTTATTCTTAACATAAAAAATGGCGCTCGACCGCTGACACTTATTTCTTAATCTCGACTCTTCTTCTCTCTTCTTCCTTCTTATTTTGTCTTCAATCCACTCTCCTTTCTTCTCAACTCTCTTCTTCACATCTTTCCTCCATTGCCAGCAACATCTTCTTTTTGTTCAGATACATCTTCTGCTTATAATATTCGGCATCCTTCCTCCTCTTTGGCATCCTGCAATCCTTCATCAGATGTCCAGTCTTCCCACAATTGAAGCACTTTGGAGCATCCTCAGCAACAATATTTTCAGACGATTCAAAAGATCGCTCTTTTCTCTTGTTGTTGCTGGAGGAGGACTTGCGGAGCTTGTTGTTAGAAGAGTTCTTCTTTTTCTGCATTTGATTGTTGAACCTGGAGGTAAGAAGGGCTATCTGCTTCTGGAAGTCACGAAGCTCATCATCATCAGAATCTTCCCAAAATCCAATGTCGCTGTCTGCGCTCTCACTCTCTTCTGCAATCATCTTGTCTTTCTTGGAACCAGATTTGGATGGTTTGTCAAGCATTGGGGCAAGGGTGTCTGCAAGCTTGTCCACGGCTCCCTTCCCTCTTTCAGCTGTCACAGTAGCTACCGCAAAGTCTTCAAAATCTTCAGTGTATTGGCTCAGCGTGTTGTACACAGCATGAATATCCATCTCATCCAGATCCTTTGTGTGCCTGATCTGCGAAGTCAGCTTTCTCCAGTCAGCTCCAAGTGCAGAAAGGAATCTCACATTCAACTCCATGTTCGACTTATGCACATTAATCTTCCTCATCTCATTTATCAATTGCAGGAATCTCAGGTACGTGTCTTCAAGTGACTCTCCAAGCTTGGCTTTGAATGAGTCATAAGCAGTGAATGTGCTAGCTTTCTTCGCCTTTACTCCGATCTCAGTGCCTTGCATGATCTTAAAGATCTCATCCCACATCTCTTTTGCTGTTGACATGCTGTCAATCTGCATGTAGATGTCGTTCGGGATGGCTTGCAGAAGGTAGGTCTTGGCAATGAGATCTGCCCGGAGTCTTGCTCTGTCCTCGTCATCATATTCATCAACAGTCTTGGGTCTCCACTCAATCTCAACTGGTGGGTTGTTTCCGTTATCTCTCTCAACAGCTATCATCAATTGAGCGGGTCCATTGGTGATAGAGTCAAGAAGACCAGAAGATTGGTCCTTGCTCTCAAGAAAATTCAAGAATCTATTCTTCCATACGTTGTACTCACCCCTTCGCAGGATTGGGGGTCTTGTATCATTTCCGATTGATAATGCGTCCATGTTAAAATTGATCGGGCTGATCAGTTGATTAAAGGAGTCCTGTTCAGTTGTTAGGTAATTCCGGCAGAAGGTTCTTGTTCAGAAAAGTTGTAAGTGTGAGATCGCGCAAGTGTTGGAAGATCGCTCAACTTCACGAAAGATTGCTCAACTTTAGAAAGGATCGCTCAACTTTATAAAAAGATCGCTCAAGTCTTGGCAAACAATCTCTCAACCTTTAAAAAGGATCGCTCAACACTTAAAAAGGATCTCTCAACTTTACAAACAATCTCTCCACAATACAAAAAGATCTCTCAACTCTAAAAACAATCTCTCAACTTAAGAAAAAATCTCTCAACTCCAAATCGCTCAACAAGATCGCTCAACTTCAGAAAATCTCTCAAGTCCAAAGATGGCGCAGGAGTGATTGCCCAACTTCCAAATCGCGCAACAAGAGGATCGCTCAAGTTCAATAATCGCTCAACCTGTAAAAATCGCTCAACATTCAAATCACTCAAGTCCAAAATGGGGCAGTTTCTCAGATCGGGCGAGTCAAAGATGCGCAAAGCAACGATCGCGCAGGAGTACTTGCGCGAAGTGAAATCGCGCAGGAGTGAATTTTTCAATCTGTAGATCGCGCAGATAGTATTGTGCGAAGCTGAGAAATCGCGCAGGAAGAGTTGCGCGAAACTCGAGATAGCGCAAGACGTCCTTTTGCGTGAACCTGTTCTTCTTCCCAGCGAGTTGCGCTAAATATCAGGATCGCTCAACTTCTGCCTGACCTGTTCGTCAAATTTCAGATCGAGATTTTCTCCAGGAATGATCCTAGCAACAGTAGAAACCTTTTCCTTCAGCCATTTTCCTGTAAAAACAACAACAAAAATAGAACAGAAGATCGCTCAAGTGCGAAACTTCAACGATGAAGAATCGCGCAGGAGTGATTTTCAGCCTTCAATCGATCGATCAGCTCGGCACTGATACCAGATGTTAGGTCCCTGTTTTCTAGTCTATAAAATGTATGTATGGAAGATAGATCTGGGAATGAAGCTTTCCATTGAATGATGAAGAAGTTTACAGAATGATGAACAATTTAGCGTAAAACTTCTATCACCGATATAGGCACTGCGGCACAGGGAATGTTGAAAAGCTTAACCTAGCCTTTCCCTTAAGGCATATATATAGCCTGACGGGAAAGGTAGGTTTTACAATCATTTGGGCTCCTTTTCCTAGGAGGCCCATACCTAAAAAGGTATAAAACCTTTATTACAAAATTGCCTTAAAACGCCTATTCATTATTCTAGCTAACTATAAACTAGCAAAGTAACATTGATCACAATTACAATGAAAATATCTCTAACAACTTCAATCGGGAAGACATTCAAATGAATTCTTGAAGATAATTGTGCTTCTAACTGCGCAGTTATTTTCAACAATTCATTTGAATGACTTCCCGATTGAAGTTTTAGCTGAAATTTGGTATGAGTAAACTAGACTTGATGAATAAGATGCTCAAAAAATTTCATCAAAATATTCAACCGGGAACCACCCCAAATGACGACGGCCGGACAGAGCCTCCTAAATAAGGACTTATTTGACCTTTTTTTGTTAGTACATGGACCTATTTGCACCTTTTCCCTTAATAAAAAAATCTCCATACAAATTTAGTGCAAAACTATGTCTAGCTAGTATTTTAAATTCATAGATAGGTTGGAATAACTAGAAAATGTCATTTAAAGACTTTTCAGGATTGACTATCAAATCATGAAGTTTGTCTAATATATTTGGAAATGCAATGTAATCAATCATTTTGATCATTCTTTGAAAACACAAAAAATGGGTCAAATGCATAAATGGTGCCTTAACTATTGGTAATGTTGGATTTTGGTACCTTAACTCTTAAATGAATCAAAACGGTATCTTAACTATACATAAATGTTTTAAATTGAGATTTTATTCAAATTTTTAACAAAAAAGTCCTTCATGATGATCAAAATTTCATGTGCACAGTCACCCTATGGTGATCATATGGACAAAAATAAGGTAAAGTAGACTTTACGCATAGAATTCTGACCGCCACGTGTAATTTTTTGGTCGGAAATTTGAATAAAATCTCAATTTGAAACATTTATGTATAATTAAGGTAGCGTTTTGATTCATTTAAGAGTTAAGGTACCAAAATGTAACATTACCAATAGTTGAGGTACCATTTATGCATTTAACCCCACAAAAAATAGTTGAGTAAAACTTACCATTGCATCATTTGTTCTGTGTTGAACTTCTTCCTTTTCTTGACTTGTCGAAATACAATAAACACTTGGGCTGCAGTAGGAGACTCTTTGTTCTCCTTCTCTGCACATACACAAGGAAGTATTAAAATCAATAACATAATGGAAACTATAAATACTCAATTTCAAATGTACTGTATATATAACGCATTTGATTGGTCGAAGTCCTTTTTCATCATTCTATATTTAACTTTTCCAATTATAATATTCTAAAAGAGATCCAATTATACAGTAAATTTTGTCTAAAAATCAAAGAGCACTATGAGACATTTGTAACTCTGAACTCTTACGACACCAGTTAGTAAAGGTAACTGCCGGGGTTAGTGTTGAGTGAGATATTATGATATCGGTAGTTAGGCAAACGAGCATGGAACACTGGTGCTGAAAATAAATTTTAAGTTCTCTTTCCTAATATTAAAAGTATCTCTTCTTGAGTTCAGAGTCAATCCTCTTTCTTCGTTCTTAGTTTCATATATACAACATTAACCCTTGGAAATAAACTGGTTATTTTCAATAAGCTTGTGAGGTCATATGCCTTGAGAAGGGAAAAGTGGTTTACTTAAGCCCTTTAAGTACATACATAATACGGAGAAAAACATTTATAGTACAGATTTAGTCAAATAGGTTTTACTTTGTTCAACCCCTAGCATTAAACTTGAAACCACTAGCCATTGAATTTCACCTACGTTTCTTTCGCTACATAGTGTAGTGATCTTCCACCCTCTTTCTTGGAAGTTGCTAAGAGGCATCTCACACCTTTATGGAAGGAACTCTCCAACAAATAGGCAGGGGCGGATGTACCTTATGCTTAATGGGGGCACATGCCTCCAATACAATTTGACTTTTTACTTATAAAAAATGGTCTTACGGTAAAAAAAAATTACAATGCCCCCAATGAAAAGAAAAGAATGCCCCCAATCAGCCCACGTGTCCATTAACTAATGCCCCTATACGGAGAAGCAAAACAACACTAACATAGAATCTGGTTTTTTCAATTCAGAGCTACTTCATCAGAACAAAAATTTCTCTTTTTTAAATTTGCTCTATTTTGTTTCAAAAATAGGTAATGATTGATTACAATTTCCGCATTTAATTTGTCCCCGCCACAAATAGCTATTTTTTGTGTTATTTTAAAGTAATCATCTTCCTCCTATTTATTTGCAAAAAATACGTCTTTCGTAACATTTCATTTTTTTATACAAAATTCAACCCCATTTTTTAGTTTACTTATTCAACAACTTTATTTTACAAAGGGAGATTTAATTTGGGATAAAGGGAGATTTATGAATTATGATGTTGAAAACAAATTATCACATGTTGTAATATTAGGTTTAGCCGTGCATGGTTCTAAAGATCGGCCTAGATAGTGGCCGAGCGCCCCAATTTTGTGGAAATCAGTGGGAAAAATCAATCGGCCAAATAGGCGGGCTAGGCTGCTATCTAGGTGGCTAGGCGGGGCGGCTAGGCAAGCTATGTGGTGGTTAGACGGGCAGACGGCCCGGACTAAATCTGTTCCTGAATCAACTTGTTTTCCCGTTTTGTCTTAAAACACCATTTGATAACTAAGTACTTCAAATGCCCAAATCTCTTCATTTATCAATTAATTAACTAATAATGGATAATTTTACTACAAAAGGTATGGCATTTATTGATTATATTAATTCTTTCTGTGGTCAAAATACAATAAAAAATATTAGGAAAGATTGTTAAAATTCATAGGAAATGAAAAAAAAAACCTAGGCGCCTTATATTAGTCGTGCCAATGCGCCCGCCTAGCCGGCCTAGGCGCTAGGCGGCCAGTCACCATTCAACTAGCGTTTATTGACTTTTAAAAGATTATGTTTAACTAATGCCCACAATAACATTTTTTCCTGGATCCGCCACTGCAAATAGGTATGGGAGAATATATGGAGTAGATGGAAGCATTACCGCTTGTCTCCAAACCAGCCCTATAAACAGAGTGCTCCATGTTGCTCATTAGTATCAGTTTTAGAAAGTGAGAAAAGTGTGTGAAGAGTGAAATACACTTAGAGTAGAAGTGTATTGGTGAGGATTATTTTTTTTGTAATAGTTGAGTGTGAGAGTTTGCTCCTCCTATTGTAATTCTGTTCTTGATATTGAATAGAAGAATATTCCAATCCCAACAAGTGGAAATAGAGCGGGGTTGAATTTCCATACACTGTTTTCTCATTTTTCAGAAAAATTTCTATAGGTTAGAAAATCGTGATTTTTTTGCTCGGAATCACGATCTGATCATACCTTTAGATTCGTCTCGTCGAGACAAGAAAACTGGTATTTTTTGGGAATTTTTCGGCAATCGGAAGAGTCCGTACGCACCGCCCAAACGCCGCCTGGAAACTGCCTGCGTCATCACGTCAGCAACCAGTCATCTCCACGTCATCACCAGGTGGGCCACGTCATCGGCACATCGTGCCGAGTCATCGTCCACGTCAACACGTAATCCGTCTGTCGGGTGCCACAACAGCTGCCACGTGGCGCCACATCAGCGCCAGCGAACAACTAGGTGTTACCATGTCATCAGCCTGCTGGTCTGCCCACTGGGATGCTGCCTGAACCGGACCGAACCAGTTCGTAGATGTGGAGGCCGGTTCACCCATTTCCAGACCGGTTTTTGACGAGGTCAGACCGGGTCCCTACCATGTTCGGTCATTCCGGATCCAACAGTGAGCTCCGTTTGTCCAAATCAGGCTTCAAAAATAAGGTACGAGATATATTGAGCGTTTTATTATGGATAAATCATCATCGGACACCATGATTGCGCTCGCTTCCACAATTACAACATGTGGAAGCCTCGGATGGAGGATTTTCTAAATTTGAGAGATTTAGCCGACCCTCTTGATAATAATGGCGTGAAACCGGATAAAAAGACGGATGAAGAATGGACAAAAATGAATCGAAAACTGTCGCACAAATTCGACAATGGATTGATCATAGTGTGTTCCACCATGTTGCTCAAGAACAAAGTGCTTACACACAATGGGAGAAGCTTGGTAGCATGTATCAAGCAAAAACCGCCCGAAATAAGACGTTACTAATGAGGCGATTAGTAAACCACAAGTTGCGTGGTGGTATTTCAGTGTCAGAACACACTAGTCAATTCCAGGATCTTGTGAATCAGTTGAGCACCACCAGATGGGTTCTCAAAGATGAAGAGCAGGCGATACTACTCCTGAGCTCTCTACCTGACAACTGGGAGACTCTTGTTGTCACTCTCAGCAATTATGCTCTCAATGGCAATGTGACAATGGAGATGGTCACAGATGCCCTAATGAATGAAGAAGCCCGAAGGAAGGAAGGAAGCCGAGACTGAACAATCATACGCCCTCGTGTCAGAAACTAACAGACGAGGGGGAGCAGAAATGGAGGAAGAAGTCGAGGTCGAGGTCAAAACAGAGGAAACTCTCAAGTTAGTGGCAGATCACAAGAGAGAGGTATGTCCTTTGAAAACTATACTTGGTTTGAAAGATATTGCAATTATTGTGATAATTATGGGCACGGGAAAAGAGATTGTAGAAAGTTTCTACGAGAGCAGCCACAAACGAGTCAAAATACTAGCCAAAAAGATGGTGAGACCATGGTTAGTTTGTCATCAGACGTGTGTCTTGTTACACATGGTGAACAAGAATGTTTACACGTAGGTACTCATGATGTTGAGTGGGTGATTGATACAGACGCATCATTTCATGCCACTCCACACCAGAACTTATTCACATCTTATAAGTCATGAGACTTTGGAGTTGTGAAGATGGGAAATACCGGTTTCTCGAAGATTGTTGGCATTGGTGATGTGCACATAACAACCAATGTCGGATGCGCACTTGTGTTGAAAGATGTTCGACACGTTCCGGATCTTAGGTTAAATCTTATCTCCGGTACAGCTCTGGATCAGCAAGGATATCTTAACAGATTCAAAGAAGGTACGTGGAAGTTATCTAAAGGTTCCTTGGTTGTTGCAAGAGGCCATATTTGTGGTACTCTTTATAAAACTCATGCAAAGTTGTGTCATCCGAGTCTCAATGTTGTTGAAGAAGAGATATTACCAAACTTGTGGCACCGGAGGCTAGGCCACTTGAGCGTGAAGGGATTGACAACTCTTGCAAAGAAGGAAGTCATTTCCATGGGCAAAGGTGTTGCCCTAGATCCATGTGAGCACTGTCTATTTGGGAAACAACACAGGGTTTCCTTCAGTTCTACCAGGAAGAACCATACAGAGTTACTCAGTCTTGTCCACTCTGATGTATGTGGACCCATTGAAGAGGAGTCACTTGGAGGAAACAGATATTTCGTGACATTCATTGATGATGCATCACGAAGGGTATGGGCTTACTGTTTCAAGAGTAAGGATCAAGTGTTTGATCGCTTCAAATTATTTCATGCCATGGTAGAAAGAGAAACAGGGAAGAAGCTGAAGTGTCTACGTTCAGACAATGGAGGAGAGTACACTTCCCAGGAGTTCTCAACATATAGTGCCGCATATGGAATCAGACATGAGAAGACGGTTCAACGAACTCCGCAACACAATGGTGTAGCCGAAAGAATGAATCAGACCATTATGGAGAAAGTTCGTTGCATGTTAAGTATGGCTAAACTACCTAAGCCATTTTGGGGTGAAGCTGTGCTGACAGCTTGTTATCTTACAAACAGGTCATCTTCTGTTCCTTTAAACTTTGAAGTGCCAGAGAAGAAATAGTCAAGAAGAGATGTTTCTTACTCTCGCTTGAAAGTGTTCGGGTGCAAGACATTTGCACATGTGTCCAAGGAGTTGAGACAGAAGTTTGATCTCAAGTCAAACCCATGTATCTTCATCGGCTATGGAGATGAAGAATTCGGATACCGGTTGTGGAATCCCGAAGTGAAGAAAGTTGTACGAAGCAGAGATGTTGTATTTCATGAAAACGAATTTCATGGGTGTGCTCCAATAATCCACCAACAACATACTCCAGAAAATGAAGTGCCTATATTATCAAGCATTCCTCTAAGCGACGAGGAGATGTATGATACTACTGAACAAGAGAGTGATGGTTCAGTAGGTGATGATGATGCTCACAGTGATGATATTCGTCAGCAGGGGGAGCCTTCATCTGAAGATGAAGCTGAATGTACTCATGTTCGACGTTCTATGCGAGGCATAGTTCCACAGAGAAAGTATTCCACATCCGAATGGATACTTGTCGGCAAGGGGGAGTCAGCGAGCATCGCAGGAGCGAGAGAAATAAAGAAAAAGGTGGAGGGGGAGATTTGTAGGGATCTTCCACCCTCTTTCTTGGAAGTTGCCAAGAGGCATCTCACACCTTCATGGAAGGAACTCTCCAACAAATAGGTATGGGAGCATTACCTCACACCTTCATGGAAGGAACTCTCCAACAAATAGGTATGGAGAAGATGGAAGCATTACCTCTTGTCTCCAAACCAATAGGCATCTCACACCTTCATGGAAGGAACTCTCCAACAAATAGGTATGGAGAAGATGGAAGCATTACCTCTTGTCTCCAAACCAGCCCTATAAATAGAGTGCTCCATGTTGTTCATTATTACCAGTTTTAAAAAGTGAGAAAAGTGTGTGAAGAGTGAAATACACTTAGAGTAGAAGTGTATTGGTGAGGATTAGTTTTTTGTAATAGTTGAGTGTGAGAGTTTTTAATTCTGTATTTTGAATAGAAGAATTTTCCAATCCCAACACGTAGTTTGTGTCTCTGCTACATTTTGAACTAGCCGGCTATTTGAAAAGTCCCACTAATAACAATTGGTGTAAATTACAAATTCATCTAAAAGATATACGCTCCATAAATTACACACTTTCTTATGAAATAAACACAAGTATATTATGATATCAGAAGAATATCAGGAGGGGATACCAAGTCAGGGATTTTTAACTATTTTAAATGCATTATATACTCGAGATTAATAGCTATTTATATTAGGTGTGCATCCTTATTTCAGATTTTATGTGGTGATCAGGACTACGTATACAGTCTGGCTAGGTATAGTCTCAATAATTTACCATAAACCATCACTCTAGAAGGGAGACTTATAGGATAGAAGAGCTGAGTATAGACTCCAAAGTCAAATAAATATCTGCAGTCATAGAATGGGATTTGTCAAAAGAATAGAACTGATGAACTTGGTTATCAATCTCAATCCAACTGCAACCTGGTAGCTTATAAGCATTCTGCTCATTTTTTACCTTCCTTAACCTCAAAGCATCATCCCACTTCTCAAGTCCCCATGTATATTAGCCAACATTGCATAATACCCACCATTGCTAGTTCAGCCAATTCCATTTGCCCATGAATCTTACACCCGTTAAGCAAAAAACCCCAGACAACCTCATCGGGGGAACCCGCATACCTTTGACAGCTTCCATGATTTAATTGAACCTCCCTGCCCTGCCAAGAAGGTCAACTAAGCAACTATAATGATTAATCTTAGGCTCAATCATGATATATATTATGATTTGTATGATTCCTCCATTACAAATGGCTTATGTAGAAAACAAACCTAAAATTGAAATCAACTATGCGAGTCACAGAGCATAAGTCCATGGTTCTAGAAAAATATGCATGTGAAGAAAACAATCCAATATAGAAATCAACATCACTGTTTTAAATAGCCGTTGTAATACCCCAACAATTTGGAAGAATTTGAAAAGTAATTAAAATTATGTTTCACATCGTTTAGATGGTCTTGGGATAGTTTACTATGGTTGGTTTAGTGTCTCGGGCCAAGGGGAGGTGCGAACGGGGAAGAAATGGAGCAAAAACTAAGGTTTGGGGCGTCTGGGGGTCACGCACGGCGTGCGTGGCATGAAAATTGAGCGTAATAGCTACTGCCAGCAACGCACGATCGTTCATAGGGAGGTACGCACGATCGTGCGTCCCTATTTTTTCCTAATACGACCCAACTTCGGAAATTCGCTATAAATACATCCTTAATCCGATTTTCCTCATTCCAAAAACCCTAGAACCGCCTCTTCAAGCTCTATCTCTTCCGAAAATTTAATATTAACATATCCAATACGATTTTTTAGTCCATGTACGAGATCAAACGATACAATCTTTCGGTAAGCGTTTTTGTTGCCTAATTCGCATCGTTCATCCGTTTTCTTGATTTCTTTCTCCTAAATTGTGACCCTTCGACCCTATAACTTCCTAGGGACATGTGAGTGACTCCTCAAGCTAGGTTTGACATTTAGGATTCATTGCTAGCCTCGAGGTAAGGACTATTGTAACCAAAACTACTATTTTGCCCCTATATGTAATAATTAGGGTTTGTGCTATGATTTGAGTTTCTTTCTGAAATTTTATGAATATTTCGGTTATTATAGTATGGATATGATGATCTATGATTTTATGGGAATTTATGAACGTGTGATTTATGGTGAATTTATCAAATTAGTTGCTTGACAAAAATTGTGATTTATGGGAAATAGTTAATTTGGATTGGAAAATTTTGGAGAATGTTTTGGTGTGAACTGAGCTATGCTATGAACATCTTTACTACCATATTTTGAGAATATATTCTGGGTTTGGAATACCCTAATTGGTGGTGGTGATAGATGCTATTCTTGGAAAGTGTTGTGATGGAGTATATGGACTCCGCCGCCCCGGTCTGCCGACTACTGGGCCTGGACAACGGCCCACACACGTTTAGCGGATTCATATTATTGTACATTATTATTATTAAGATGTTCTTGATTAGCTTTTTATACTATCAGTCTATTTATGTAACCGGGTCTGTCAGGCCCATATTAGAGGCCCAGACCCGGATTTTCCCTATATATACTCCTTATAGGAGGCTTGTAAACTCATAACCAATATTCATTCATTCTATATACTTTCATTATTTCTTCTCCATTCTTGTTTAATCTCTCTTGTTTATACAATATGGGTATCGATTATCCAACAATGGTGCTCTCGTTGAGAGGTTGAACACAATCAAGTGAGAAAACCTCCCCAAATTACCCAAAAATTCATACCAATCTTGAAAAAATCAACCAAGAAACTGTTCAGAAAATGAAACAAGGGAACAAAAAAATCGGGAATCAAAAGAATCTGGGATTTTCCCAGACCGGAGCAACCGTCGCCCTGACTGTGTCCCAGACCAAGACGTTGTTGCCGCCTGCTGGCCACCACTGCCACGGATCTCACCGACCACCGTGAGTCACCGGCAAAAGTTTCCAGATCAGATCTACAACTTCCGGATCTGGAAGAGACGAGCCTTACAAGCTAAGCTCCTCCACCGGACCTCAACGTACACCGACGCACCTGCAGCTCGCTCTGAACCCCACCATGGAGGCTCGCCACCTTTTCCTCTACCGGGTCGCTTCACTGACAGGCTCTACCACCATGCAATTCCAATCGCAGGCTCTACCGGATCGCTTCACTGATAGGCTCTGCCAGCCAATCGCAGCACCGGCGTTCGCTTCTCCCGGCTCAGTTCCAGCGCCGCCACAGCCCACTCCTCTCTGTTTGGAGGAACTGGAGACGGACCTGGATGAAGGTCACTCCTTCCCCGACGACGACCATGGAGAACCGCCTGGCACAACCTTCGAGAACATCCACACTCTAGCCAGCGGTAGCCAGATCCAATCCTTCTTTCTCCGGTTGAAGCCAAGATGGCGGGTCAAGGGCTCTGCCCTCCATTTTCTCTCGGTCGACGCTTTCAGACATCAACAGGCGGCTGAGCATGTCTAATGACGAATGGGCCAAGGCTACACTCCAAAGACTGATTCTCACCATCAATAACAGGCCTCGATTTCAGCCCAAGAAGTCTATTATTTCAGGCGGCCCAAAAAAATATATACGTGGAATGATCCAGATCTGAAACGGTTCTCGCCAGACCCGAACTGGCTGATCAACTAGAGCAGTTCAAAGTCAGAGGGAGGATTGGATCCAACGTTGGTCCGGCGACCATAAGCTCCGGCGAAGCACGACCTCTGGTAGCTCTTACTCGTTCACCCACCTTCGCCACAACGCCCTCACCAGCAGTGGCTCTCTCTGGCGATGCCGGTAGCTCTTACTCGTTAACAGTATCCGCCATTAATGGCGGACTAAAGCTCCTGGAAGTGAGGACGCAGAACTCCGACCCCAAACACGAACGGAATAGGTAGAAGCACCAGAGGCGACGCCGCTACCTCCTGACAAACCACCTGGAACATTCCGCCGGTTTGCACCTTCTGTTGAAGTTCGCTACAACTGACCCATCTGACTGAGTGCGTTTTCAGACGTCGTCGGCCACCCCTGACCAGGGGCCGTCCGGCAGCGGCAAGGACGAGTACATCTCCCCTTCGCCTTGCACGAGCCAGCAGAGTGGAGGCCCTCCTTCTTCCACACCTAACGCCAGCTGCGGGAATAAGTGTAGGCCAGACTAATCAAAGGCCTGCCAAGATTGGTGCCAACTGGTGCAGGGCAGCAGTGGGCCATGCCATACACGACCTTGCTAGAACTTAATTAAGACGACAGCAGCTTGTAGATTTGAGGAGGGCAGAAGCTTTGCAGCATTATTGCCCACGTAGGCTAGGTCAAGTTGGTCAAAAAGATAGGTGGGTTGTTCAGTAAGGAATCAAGGATCTACACAAGCCCATTACTCCAGCTTCTAACTCCATCAAGTGGGTTGCCCATTAGAGAAAGTCCAACTCATGGTCCAAACTTTTATTCCAGTCAGCCCACATTTTTCGGTACGCTCAAAAAAGATAAGCACACTTTAATTTTAACATTATTTATATTTAATTAAATCATTTTTTTGTCGGTTAAATGTCACACTATCACGCACTTATGATCAAATGCCTAGTAGAGTGTGGCTTGAGACCCATCACTAAGATTTAAAGCCCTGACTCCTCAGGCACAAAGCCCTGACTCCTCAGGCACAAAGCCCCGACCAAGTCGGGCACGAAGACCGGTCTTAGTCATTCCTCGAGTGGCGACCGTTGCTTACGAATGGCTCACACATCCATTCTACTAAGTATTTAATCATTACATTAACAATTCACATCTCCCCTTGTTTCGAATAACGAACTCCCAATAGGAAACATAAATCCCAAGAAAAAGATTTTATATGTATGATAAATGTGTAGGTACAGAGATGACTTTACTCATTTTCACCTTGTATCCACTCGCCTCAAAGAGTGGGGACTGGGAGACTGAAGGGTCAGAGTTTCTAGAAGAGCAGAAAATATCACACATGAGTAGGAACGAGAGCTGAGTCGGTTGAAGATGAGTTGAGCTAGATTGATTATGCCGGAGGAGACTTACCTTCCTTGTTTTATGTTGGGGGCGCTAGGTGTACTCTTTTTCCCTTTAGTAGGATTTTTTCCCACTGGGTTTTTTCCTAGTAAAGGTTTTTAACGAGGCACCTCCCCATCATTGACAAGGGTGGTGGTCCCTCGGCCGAAGAGGAAGAAACCAAAGACAAAAGAACGTTGCAGATACAGTTTGGACTACTCCCTTTCACCTCGAGTACTCTCGGCTCAGGGAGTGGGGGACTCCTGATGGAGTATATGGACTCCGACCCCCCGGTCTGCCGACTACTGGGCCTGGACAACGGCCCACACACGTTTAGCGGATTCATATTATTGTACATTATTATTATTAAGATGTTCTTCATTATACTGTAATTTTCAGAGGAATGCCTCCGAAGGGAGGTTTGGTTCGGTCCCCCTCCCTTTTGTACTCTCATCTATTTTAATAAATTTCGGCAACTGACTCCCGGCATTTGCCCCACTGATTTTGGTGGTTTGCCTTCCGGGTTAAAAAAAAAAGATGTTCTTCATTAGCTTTTTATACTATCAGTCTATTTATGTAACCGGGTCTGTCAGGCCCATATTAGAGGCCCAAACCCGGATTTTCCCTATATATACTCCTTATAGGAGGCTTGTAAACTCATAACCAATATTCATTCATTCATTCTATATACGTTCATTATTTCTTCTCCATTCTTGTTCAATCTCTCCTGTTTATACAATATGGGTATCGATTATCCAACATGTTGTATTGAAACTTTTGCCAAAAATTGTAATCAATGATTTCTGAATACTTTGAGCACCCGGGAGTAATCCGTGGTGTTCGGCTCTACATCCGGTTAAATGTAGAACTGTGGTCTAGGGTAATGCTACTATTATCTGGTGGATAGTTTCTTTGGCGGTTTTGGATACTTGGATATTATTATTATTGGCTTCGGTTTTGTGGTAGTAGTAGCACCTAGTCCACTTTTATCTTTTCCTAGGGTAGTTGGTAGAGACTTAGCTAGTCTCGACTACTTGGACTTCTTACTACTCGGAGGGCTTGGAATCCCTTTTAGGGGGTATGCACATTTAAGGTAGAAGTTCAGTTTCCAATTGGTGGGTGGTAGGGTCCGGGTTTATCGGTCAGTTCATAGGTGATCTCAGTAGCTTATGCAACCGTCTGGGACACCCGGGGTGATGCGTGGTAGTTGGTGACCACGTATTCGCTTGGTCTGGGTTCTCTTTTTGGGAGCTCCCCCGTCTTTAGAATAATGTAGAAACAATTAGGGGATATGAGTTTGGTGGATGAAAATCATGTATGAGTTTGAAAAGAAGTATTTAAATGTGGATTTGTGTGAAACCGTCCTTCTTACTTATACTATTTAATTATGAAATCATTTGTTTTACCTCGCCGATTTTTGGACTTTTTTGTATGTATCAAGAACTACGTTCTCAAACTATATTATTTTACGGGGTTGGGTGGGTCTTACTTAGCTAAAAAGCTAACTTTTATTTTCTTTGCTTTGTTTTCTTTTCTGCACTTAATTTGGTGCAGGTGATGAAGAGCATGCTTGATGATGAGAGCCCCGATAGATCACTTAGATTAGATACTGGTTATATTTAATAAAACTGAATTTAAGAACTTGTTATTGTTTTATTTGATTATGTTTTGAACTCCGTATATATGTTTATTGTTGGATTGTGGTTTAGCCTATGCATTCGGTTATGCGAGAACCGAGTGTGGCGGTAACACCCATTGAATATTAAGCTTCCGCTGCAATTTAAACTATTTTGGATTAAAGATTTTGGGTGATCCTATCTATTATTGCTATTATTAGCCTCTATTTTGGGTATAACTTTGGGGGTGTTACAGGTGGTACCAGAGCAACCCTGCGACAGTGTGCTGATCCATTGGGTATCGGGCAGACACCTGGCAGGGGAAAAGATTCTGGGGTTTGATTGAGATTGATTTAAGGGCGCAACGAGGACGTTGCGATCCTAAGTGGGGGTGATTGTAACACTTGAGATTTAATATAAATGGATTAATAGTACTACTCATACCAACAAGATGCATCTCCTTTTAAGGGAGATCATCACCAAGAACTCCAAAGTTAAGCGTGCTTGCACAGGAGTAGTCTTGGGATGGGTGACCCCCTGGGAAGTTTCCCAGGCCGCGCACGAGTGAGGACAAAGTGCGCGGAAAAGGCTTGTGGCGGTTTGTGAGGACAGTACTAGAGGTCTGGAGTAACTATCTCGGACCCTGCAGGGCCGGGGTGTTACAATATAATTGATAGATTATTTAATTTAGAGAGAAGGGAGAACTATAGAGATAAAGTAATATGTATAAATGAATTTCCAACTTCCAACCTTCCAATCAACCATTTACATGGCTCCCATATGGAGTATTTATAGGAGAAAAGAGGGCTGGGCTTCCAGGCTTGGGCTCGGAAGGCCCAACTACAATAATAGGCCAATACATGGCTAATGAAAGGTATCTAATCTATTCTCATGGATACATATGAATAAATACAGTGTACAATGAAATAAATGCTATCTGCTGAGCATATGTGGGCCGCTGTCCGGGCCGCTGTCTGGGCCCAATAGTCGTGATACCCGGGGTCCGAGTCTATATATTCTATCAGGAGCCCCCCAGTCTCTGAGTCGAGAGTACTCGAGGCGAAAGAGAGTAAAACTGTGTGATGATCTGTCGTCGTCTAGTGTGTATCCCATCGGCGAGCCCTGACTGAGGCAACCCTGTGGGAGAATCCTCAGCCGAAGGTCGCAGGCCAGAGACCATCACCACCAGTCTTGAAGCCGGGGAGCTATTGTAAGGAATAAATGTAATTAGATTTTGATGATGCTAGGATAATTAGATTAGAATTTTAGAGTACCCCCATATAGATTTCATGTATTAGAAATTTTCAGTTGTAAGCATTAGTATAGTCGACATCAGAGTGGATCTGATCAGAGCTGCTATATGAGAACTGCTCTGAGAGTCGCTCTCGGAAGTCATGAGAGTCGCTCATTATAGAAGCATCAGAGCTGCTCTTCAGAGCTGCTCATCAGAAAGCCATCAGAACTGTTCATCAGACAACCATCAGAGTTCAATGAAAATGTTCATCAGAAATCAACTCCAGAGAAGTATCAGAGTTTCTCGTCTGAGCTCATCAGAACCCCAGATCAGAATGCCATCAGAGAAGCTATTCAGACTCTGGCTTACACTTGGAAGATTTCGAAGCTGTCCTCAACGGCCGGGAAATCCATTAACGGCTAGAAGATATTTCATCCAAGGAAAGCATTCAATGCTCATTTAATAAGACTGATACGCTGTGGATTGATTGCAAATGATTGAACGAGAAATCTGGAAGATATACTATAAAAATAGAAAGCTTCCAAATTAGTGGGTCAAGTCAACAGTACGCGCATTTAATGCAGTTGTCTCCTCCTCCAACGGGCAGACAACCCCAGTATATAAGCTACACGCTGAAGAACAGGAAGACAACTTTGCTCACTTCAACATTCAAAAAGCTCTCTTGAGATTCAAACTCTACAATCATCAACAAGACAAGCTTACGTTGGGAAGATTCAAATATCCATATCCTCCAATCCCAACACTCAGCAAAGTTCATCCTATTCTTCAACCTTCAAGAACTTCAACTACACATCCTTTGTAACGAAGCAAGTTGGAGAAAACTCTGTTCTCAGAACATCTTCTGCAAAGAAGGGCGTCCAAGTAACTGCAGTAGTGAAGTGGTGATACTTCCGGGAAGCTGAGTGAAAGGACCAGCCATCAGGACGTGGAACTGCATCCTGGGTGGCAACTAGGCTTGAAGAAGGCGTGGAGAACTTCTTCAGTGCTAGGGACTAGGCTTTGTAACCGTTTACCTCAAAGCTAGTGGAACAGTGGACTAGAGGAACGCGTTGTTCCTTGAACCACTATAAAAATCCCCAGTGTCATTTACTTTATTGCATTTATTTTCTGCACTTAGGACTTCAACTGATTAACTCCAAGACTTGGAATCTGTGTTCAGCAGATCTTGTTTTCAGAGTTATCAGAAAGGCATTTGCCTTAGTATTTTTGAGGCTACCCGGAACTCTTATCCGCTGCTAGACCAGTTCTGATCATCAGAACTCGACCCTCTCTGACAAGTCAACTCTGACTTAGAGAAAAAGTTTGAAAAACTATAACAGTCTATTCACCCCCCCTCTAGACTGTTACCAACTTAAACGGGACCAACAAGTGGTATCAGAGCCTCCTTGTTCTTGTAATCTTTAAGGTTACCCTCTGAACAAAGATCCACTTGACTCTAGCCTCTTTATTTGCTAATTATGGATAACTCTCTTGCAAAGCATCTCATGTTCACAGATCAAAAGTATGATGATTGGAAGATCAGAATGAAGGCACATCTGTGTGCTCTTCATGATGAAATGTGGGAAGTCTTGGAGAATGACCCCTTCATTCAGTTCATGAAGGTCAATCCTGCTCATACTACTGATAACTCTTTGCCCCAGATGATTGAGAAGGCCAGGTCTGAATGGACCAAGGAAGAAAAGAGACAATACAACCTTGACAACATAGCCAAGGACATTCTCTACAAGGCCATTGATGAAAGGTACTTCAACAGAATCAAGAAGTGCAAGACTGCAAAGGAAATCTGGGACAAGCTGGATGAGATAGGTGCTGGAGATGAACAAGAAAGAGACAACAAGCTGACCATAGCAATGAAAAAGTTTGATGACTTCAAACTTCAGCCAGAAGAATGCATTGCCAAGATGCATGAGAGACTGCTGATCCTCATCAATGAGATCTCTGAGCTTGGCAAGGAGCTTACTATTAAGGAGGTCAACATGAAGATTCTCAGAGGATTGCCCTCAACATGGAAGATGAAAGTAATTGCAGTACAGGAAAGCAAGAACATCAAGACCTACCCTACAGAAAGATTGATCTCTGATCTCAAAGCTTATGAGTTCGAGATGGTTGAAGAGAAGGAAGAAGTGCCAGATGAGAGAACCACCACTGCACTCACTGCCAGCACTTCCAAGGTAAACAACTTTGACCCTTCTACTCTTTTATCTGACGAGTATATGGCTGCCTTTGCCAGGAAGTTCAGAAAATTTATGAAGAAAGATGGAAGGAGTCCATCTTCCATCAGGAGACCTCGTCAGAAGACCAAAACTTCTGAAAGCAATGGAGAGTACCTCTGCTACAACTGCAGACAGCCTGGTCACTTCAAGGCTAACTGCCCCTTCCCTAGAGTGTCCAAGAAGCAAGGATATGAAGAAGAAAAGAAGCCTGAAGATCAACACAGAAGACGAAGGGCATTCGTCTCAGAGCAAGCTGAGAGAGATCCACTCTCTGAATCAGAGTCCAGCTCAGACTCTGACTCTGATGAAGCTTTTTGCTGCTTAGATACAGAGACCGAGGATCTCTGCCTCATGGCTCAATCTGATGATGAGGTATATTCGACTGCTAATTCTATTTCTTCTTCGGTAGGCACAACCTTAAATGATGATCCAATGTCATCATTTTGGGAAGAATTCAAAACTATCCAAGACACTTATTCTCTGATTAAAGAGGAGAACAGTAAACTAAAGTAAGAAATCTCTGACTTAAGAAAAGAGACTGAGTGCAAACTTAATATCTTAATTAAGGAAAGAGACAAACTGGAAGTTGAAAATGAGTCTCTTCTAAAAAGAATAAGAGAAATTGAGAGCCTTGAAATCAGATATGATAGTCTTTTGAAGATGCAATCTTCAATAAGGAGCATTGATGATACTCATAATCTCACCTCTGGTCTTGGATATGTTGAACACAAGTCTGATGAACCCTCTGTAAGGCCTAGCACCCAAGTTGCTAAAGCCAAAAAGGTTATGGTACCACAGACTTCGAGCCCCAACTGTCATGCTAGTACTTCTGGTACTAAAGTTGTTCATGAGAAGGTCATACCAGAAAAGCAAAATCTAAAGGCCAAACCAAAACAAACTTTGAAAACTAATGAACCTGGCAGAAGATCTAATAACAGAAAAAGTTTTCAGAAAAATAGTAATCAAAGGCCAAACCTTTTTAGACAATCTCATGACAACGGTATCAGAAACTGCTATCAGAAAGGCAGATATCAAGAGAAAATTAACTATAGACAGAAGAGGTTGACTAGTCAACCTCAGAAGCCTAAAGTTAAGCGCCCCTCTGCTCTTGATAGCATATGAGACTTCTTTCCAACCAAAAAGGCTATGCAAAAGTATGCAAACAGAAAGCATGATTCTCACAAGCATCTGCCCAAAGTGAATCATACATCCGTTTACTACGACTACCAGGTGGACAATGGGTACCATCCACCAAGGTTTCAGTTGATGAGACCAAAATGGTACCAACTACCAAGACTGCATTACCCCCCAGGACCCAACATTGCTTGGGTACCTAAATCTTCCTTTTAATTTTGCAGGAACTGTGTGCTGGAGCTATCTCAGAGCAAGAATGGTTTATTGATAGTGGATGCTCCAGGCACATGACAGGTGACAAGAGTTGCCTATCAGAGTTCCAGAAAATTAATGGACCCCGAGTCACTTTTGGAGGAAATGACAAGGATGGTCAAACAAAGGGAAGAGGGAAGCTGATCAAGAACCAGATGAGCATTGATGATGTCTCATATGTCAAAGGTCTGAAGTTCAACTTGCTGAGTGCTAGCCAGTTCTGTGACAAAGGCTACACAGTTGAATTCACCAAGACCTTATGCTATGTCAAGCATGAGACAACAAAGGAAGTGGTTCTTACAGCCAAGAGAAGAAAGAACATCTATGTTGTTGACTGACAAACAACAAAAGATGGAACCTGCCTGATAGCTAAAGACAATTCAAAGCTAAGCTGGGACTGGCACAAGAAGCTTAGCCATCTGAATTTCAAAACCATCAACAAACTGGCAAGGGAACACATTGTAGATGGTCTGCCAGACATTGTCTACAAGAAAGAGACCCTCTGCAGTGCTTGTCAGAAGGGCAAACAAGTGAAGACCTCATTCAAACCCATAGCTGGAGATCTTTCTACTTGTCCTCTAAATCTGATCCACATGGATTTATTTGGACCAGTTGAAACTCCCAGTGTTGGTGGAAAAAGATATACACTAGTCATGGTGGATGACTATTCAAGATACACATGGACTGTGTTCTTAACAAAGAAAAATGAAACTCTTCAGAAGTTGCCATCTCTGTTAAAGCAACTTCAGAGTGAGAAGAACATGAAGGTCAGGACAATCAGATCTGACAGAGGAACTGAATTTGTCAACAAAGTAATCAAAGACTTCTGTGATCAGAATGGCACGTTTCACCAACTTTCTGCTGCCAGAACACCCCAACAAAATGGTGTTGCAGAAAGAAGGAACAGAACACTGAAGGAAGCTGCAAGGACAATGATTGCTGAATCAGGATTGCCCATCAGATACTGGGCTGAAGCAATCAACACTGCATGCTACACTCAAAATAGAAGCATGATCCACAAGAATCATCAGAAGACCCCCTATGAGCTGTGGAAAGGAAGAAAGCCAAGCATCAGCTACTTCCATGTGTTTGGGTGCAAGTGCTACATTCTAAACAATGGAAAGGAGAATCTGAAAGTATTTCAAGAAAAAGCTGATGAAGGTATAATCTTAAGCTACTCAAGCTCAAGCAAAGCCTATAGAATACTCAACAGGAGAACTCTGCAAGTTGAAGAATCAATTCATGTCAAGTTTGATGATAGCACCTCTGCTGACGAAATATCAGAAACCCTTCAGAAGATCAATCTTGAAGACAAGATTTCAGAACCATCAGAAGAGATCACTAATAATCCTGCATTCTCAACTCCTCCTGCTAATCCAATTCTGGAAGACAAAGATGAAGATGAAGAATCAGAAGATGATCAATCAGAGTTGCCTAGACAGCATCTATCAGAACCTGATCTAACTTGGTTAAGAGATCATCCTCCTAATCAAGTGATTGGTCAAGTTACTAGTGGAATTAGAACCAGATCTGCATCTAGAAGAGAAGCCATGATCACCTGCTGCATTTCTCAAATGGAACCAATGAATGTAGAAGAAGCTCTAGAAGATTCAGATTGGATCAATGCAATGCAAGAAGAGCTGACACAGTTTGAAAGGAATCAAGTATGGGAACTTGTTCCTAGACCAAAGCATCAGAATGTCATTGGAACCAAATGGGTTTTCAAGAACAAAGCAGATGAAGAAGGCAACATTGTAAGGAATAAAGCGAGGCTTGTAGCAAAAGGCTACTGTCAAGAAGAAGGCATAGATTTTGATGAGACCTTTGCACCTGTTGCAAGACTGGAAGCAATCAGGATATTTCTAGCCTACGCTGCATACAACAACATCAAAGTATACCAGATGGATGTCAAGAGTGCATTTCTGAATGGAGAACTGGAAGAGGAAGTTTATGTAGAACAACCACCAGGTTTTGTCATTCCTACTCAATCTTCTTGTGTCTACAAGCTTAGAAAGGCCCTTTATGGTCTTAAGCAAGCTCCCAGAGCTTGGTATGACACATTGTCCCTATTCTTAGTGAACCATGGGTTTACTAAAGGGAAGGTTGACAAGAGTCTATTTCAAATTTCTGTTGCTAATCATATTCTGTTAGTACAAATCTATGTTGATGATATCATATTTGGAAGCACTAATCCAGAATTATGCAAGAAGTTTTCTAAAGTTATGCAGAAGAAGTTTGAGATGAGCATGATGGGAGAACTCAGTTATTTCCTTGGTTTGCAAGTCAAACAAGTTCCAGAAGGCATCTTTATCAACCAAGGAAAGTACACCAGAGACCTAATCAAGAAGTTTGGAATTGATGGGAAATCCTCATTCAAAATTCCTATGAATGCTTCTCAAGGAATTGGACCAGATGATGAAGGAAAAGATGTTGATGCTACAACGTATAGAGGAATCATTGGATCTCTCCTCTATCTGACTGCAAGCAGACCAGACATAGCTTTTGCTGTGGGAATCTGCGCCAGATACCAATCAAAGCCCAAGGAGAGCCATCTAGTTGCTGCTAAGAAAATCATCAGATATATCAAAGGAAATCCAAATGCAGGACTATGGTATCCCAAGGGAGGTAACTTTGAATTAATTGGTTACTCTGACTCAGATTTTGCAGGTTGTAGATTGGACAGGAAGAGCACTTCTGGTCATTGCCAATTGCTAGGTGGGAGACTTGTCTCCTGGTTTAGCAAGAAGCAGAACTCCATCTCAACAAGTACAGCTGAAGCGGAGTATATTGCTGCTGGAAGCTGCTGTGCTCAATTACTCTGGATGAAGCAACAACTCAAGGATTATGGAGTGCAAGCAAAGGAGATCAAGCTGCTGTGTGACAATACCAGTGCCATTGCCATCACTCAGAATCCGGTGCTGCATTCAAGGACCAAGCACATTGAGATCAGACATCACTTCATCAGAGATCATGTAGAGAAGAAGCACATCTCAATTGAGCATGTTCCAACTGAAGATCAGATTGCAGATATCCTAACCAAACCTCTCTCTGAGGCGAGGTTTAACAAGCTGAGAGAAGAACTAGGGATGATGGATGATCTTCCCAGAGATGCGTAGATCAGAGTTGCACAAGATCAGAGATCCACCCATCAGAGTACCCTACCTCTGATACCAGGACTCTTATCTGATCACCTTATCAGAAGACCTCGTATCAGAATACCCCTCATCTGATACCTGGAACATCTTTTCATTAGAGTGGCTGTGGACTTAGAAAATTTTCTCAAATTTGGGCGAGCACATTTAAATAAACCGGAAGTTACCAGTTTACCCCCGGTAGTTATTTCCATAAGTGGAAATGGCTTTCCGCCCACAATCCATTAAATGCGACCTCGAAACCCCAAATTATACCAAATGTCCACTAACCCAAATTCATATATACCCATTCTGAAAACCTAAAACGCTACTGCAATTTTACTCTTCATCCTCGAGCTTTATCTCTCTAAACTTCCAACTTTCAGACTCTCTCAAATCTCTTCATTAACCTGAAAATGAAGTTCATAAACATCAACGATCTTTCCAAGGAGGAAGTCAAGACTCTGGTGAACAATATCGTTACTGGAATGAGAGTTGATATGTCCGCATTGCCCCTGTTGGCAGAAAATCAGAAGCTGATGAAGAAAATCATCCAGGGGATGCATGATTCTCAGCTGAGCAAGATTGTTGCTCATCCGTATGAAGAATTCAGTACCATCAACCATGGATGTAGCCGAGTTCTATCTGAACGCTATCATCACCGGAGAAGCCATCCACTCACAAGTTCAGGGCAAAAACTTGAAGATTGACGCTGACGCCCTAAATGAGTTCTTTGGCATCCAACTGGACTCCCAGGATATAGACACCCCCACTCTTATCGATCTTGACACTGTGGACATCTCTGTTGAAGCCTTTGTTGACAACTACTGCCGGCCAGAAGTCACCGGAGTAGAAAAGCTGTATATGAAGAAGTTCTTACTAAAGAAGGACTATGAAAAGCTAGTCAGCATCATGCACAGATGCTTATGGTGCAAGACCGGATCCACTGATGAGATGAACAATGCAAACGCCAAGGCAATTTATGCAGTTCATCGGGGCATGAATATTGACTGGGGGAAGGTAATCTCCAAATCCATCTCAGAGTGTGTAAAGAAGAAGGACAAACAGACTGGCCTATTTTCAACAAAAATGGGTCATGGTCTTTTGATTTCAAAGGCTATCACTGGTCAAGGAATGGAACTCAGAAATTCCTCCAAAGTTGACCACTCCAAACTCGTCTTCCTCACTGCTTCACCAAAGCTCCATGTAGCTGTGGCTGCAGAACTGAAAAGAGAACAAAGACTAGAGGAGAAAAGAGAACAAATGGCTGCTAAGTCCAAAGCTGTTTCCAAGAAGAAGCCTCAGAAGAAGCAAGAGGCAACAACTGAGAAGGTTGCATCAGAGGAGGATGCATCAAAAGAAGATGTATCAGATGTGGCTCCTGTCAAGAAATTGAGACAGAAGAGGAGAAGGAAAGCAATCATTCAGAGTGATTCTGATGCTTCTACTTCTCCTATCAAAGTACAGAAGAAGAAGAAGAAGAAGAAGAAGAAGAAGACCAACTCTCCCCCCAAGGAATCAGAACCTCAGGGGGAACCAGCATCAGAGTTGGTTGACACACAAGAGGGATTTGCTCTACATATCTCTGATACTCAGGGGGAACCTGCATCAGAAGTCCAACCCTCCTCAGAACAAGACTTGCATATCTCTACCTCTCCACCAGAGAATCTGATCATTCAAGTCCCAAAGATGGATTCCCATGCTGCTCTAGACAGACAGTTCCAAAGGGTACTCATCTGGAGAAAATGGAGAATGGGGCCTCTGCAGCAAATCCTTGCTCAAGCTGCCCAGTTTGAATCTGAGGAAAAAGAAGTCCTCAAATGGGCAGGTACAGATGATATTTCCTTGTGCTTCGACCTTCACTTTCTGCAATCTGCTTTTGTTAAGAAGAAGGCAAGCTTCAAAGACAAGGAAAAGGTGCTTGAAACCTCATCAGAAGAGCCAGTCAAAGCTCTTGCAGAAGCTGAGGTACCAATCTTTGAAGAATGGCTGTTGGAAAAGAAGAGGAAGGAGTCACTGATCAGGATGAAACCTATCCCAGGTGCAGAAGGTGAACCATCTACTGCCAATGATGTAACTCTGGCAATGATGACTCTGATCAAGGAATGGAGAGACTCCTTGTTTGAAGAAACAGTTTTAGAGGTAATACCTGAATCCCCTATTCCTCTCATTACTGTGCAACTCACTCCTTCTCCCCCAAAATCTCCTTCACCAATTCCAACCACACCTTTATACACACCACCAGAGAACCCTCAACCCCCTCAAAATTCACCAACTCCATCACCCAAGAAATCCCCCACACCAAAACAATCATCACCCTGTCACCAGATAACCCCCATCAGAAGTCGCTCACCATCACCTCCTCCTTCACCCCAACATCAGAAAACCCCTGTTCTGCAAACCTCAAATCATCAGAGCTCCCCTCGTCAGAATTCCAAATCTGTCTCTCCTACACCTCAACAGCAATCCCCCAAACGTCACTCATCACAGCTTTCTGCAGCCTCCACTCAGAAGAGAGAACATGTTGTGCGGATTCTCTCTTCCTCTGAAGACAATGATGGATTTCTCACAGCTTCCATGGCTGGTGATCTTCAATCTAACAAGAGGAAAACTCCTACCCCTCCTCCATCCCCTGCTCAACAACAGCCTCAGAGAGGTGATACCCCTCTGCCAGTGCCTCCAAGAGAAGTCCTCATCCCCTTCCAGGAGTTTGTGGAATCAGCTGAAGAGTTTGGAGACCAAGTAATAGCTGGGCTGAACAAAATGCTTGTACTGAATCAGAAGCATGATGCTCACCTAGATTTGGTTCAGTACAACATTGAATCTGAGCTTGCCAAGATTTCTACTACCCTCTCTACACTGGCAACTACCTTCCTCAGTTACATGAAGACATCTAATGAGAAGGTAGACAACATTGCTTTAGAGGTTGCCAGCATCCATACTGTCCTGTTCTCGCAATCTCAAACTCTGACAGCTCAGGACAAGGCAATCCAAGAACTGTCTGATGCTGTTGACACTCTACAATGGTCTCATGACAAGAATGCAGAGCATCTGACAGATGTGGAGGAAATCTGCAAGACAAACAAGGAGTTTGGTCTCAAGCTGATCAGTAGTGGAAAGGACAGAGATCACAAGCTGACTCTCCTTGAAGCTACTACTAAGGATATCCAATCTGCAGTTGATAAGCAGAAGGAGCTGATAGAAGGTCTGGCCTCTGTAACCCAGACTCTTCCTGGGGCTCTGGAAGCAATCAAAGAAAATCATGCTACATCTCCAAGATTGGACTCCTACTTGGCGATCTTGCTGATGCCAAAAAGGGGGAAGATACCAGAGATGCAGAAGGTCCAAGCTCCAGAGCTCTGACAGTCACTCCTGCTGTTGACCCGGCAATATACTTTGAAAGAGCAAGGCAGAAAAGGCTAGCTGCAGGCATCCAGAGACCCCTTCCTCCTCGATCCAAGAAGGGAAAGAAAACTGCCTCCACCTTCACTCTGGCCCAATGGCTCAACAGTGATCTAGCCAAACTTGATGCCGCTCAATTCCAAGAAATGAAGAAGCATATGACCCCTCTTCAACAGGAGAACCTTATTCTGGATAGAGATGGGATGATTATCATAAACCATGGTGGTTCAATGCAAGAAGCAGATGATTGGTGGCGTATGAAAGTGATCCCTGGCAATGACATCTCAGAAGCCATCAGAAACTATCTGGACTGCAAGCTTGAACCTCACTGGCATGAGTGTCAAAATCCAAGGAATTTGGCCTCTATCAGAGCTAAGGTAAATGCAATCCTGAAGAAGATTGATGAAGCGGAAGTACAGGTAGATGAGGAAGATCTCTAAACTCTCACTCTATCTCTTGTAATTCTTATACTACGCTCTGATCAATAAGATAACCAGCTTGCCTCTAATTTGCATGGCAATATCAATTTATGTGTCTTTTACTGCTTTATAATTGCTCTTAATTACTTGCGTGATTGATTGTATCTTACTCTTACTATTTTCCTATGCCAAGTGCCCACCAAGATTTTAAATGAAAGTTTTTTTTAACTTATTTTCCTTCATGGTGAAAGGCACTTCTCTGGAAATAGTTTAAGGGTTTTTGGCATCATCAAAAAGGGGGAAATTGTAAGGAATAAATGTAATTAGATTTTGATGATGCTAGGATAATTAGATTAGAATTTTAGAGTACCCCCATATAGATTTCATGTATTAGAAATTTTCAGTTGTAAGCATTAGTATAGTCGACATCAGAGTGGATCTGATCAGAGCTGCTATATGAGAACTGCTCTCAGAGTCGCTCTCGGAAGTCATGAGAGTCGCTCATTATAGAAGCATCAGAGCTGCTCTTCAGAGCTGCTCATCAGAAAGCCATCAGAACTGCTCATCAGACAACCATCAGAGTTCAATGAAAATGTTCATCAGAAATCAACTCCAGAGAAGTATCAGAGTTTCTCGTCTGAGCTCATCAGAACCCCAGATCAGAATGCCATCAGAGAAGCTATTCAGACTCCGACTTACACTTGGAAGATTTCGAAGCTGTCCTCAACGGCCGGGAAATCCATTAACGGCTAGAAGATATTTCATCCAAGGAAAGCATTCAATGCTCATTTAATAAGACTGATACGTTGTGGATTGATTGCAAATGATTGACCGAGAAATCTGGAAGATATACTATAAAAATAGAAAGCTTCCAAATTAGTGGGTCAAGTCAACAGTACGCGCATTTAATGCAGTTGTCTCCTCCTCCAACGGGCAGACAACCCCAGTATATAAGCTACACGCTGAAGAACAGGAAGACAACTTTGCTCACTTCAACATTCAAAAAGCTCTCTTGAGATTCAAACTCTACAATCATCAACAAGACAAGCTTACGTTGGGAAGATTCAAATATCCATATCCTCCAATCCCAACACTCAGCAAAGTTCATCCTATTCTTCAACCTTCAAGAACTTCAACTACACATCCTTTGTAACGAAGCAAGTTGGAGAAAACTCTGTTCTCAGAACATCTTCTGCAAAGAAGGGCGTCCAAGTAACTGCAGTAGTGAAGTGGTGATACTTCCGGGAAGCTGAGTGAAAGGACCAGCCATCAGGACGTGGAACTGCATCCTGGGTGGCAACTAGGCTTGAAGAAGGCGTGGAGAACTTCTTCAGTGCTAGGGACTAAGCTTTGTAACCGTTTACCTCAAAGCTAGTGGAACAGTGGACTAGAGGAACGCGTTGTTCCTTGAACCACTATAAAAATCCCCAGTGTCATTTACTTTATTGCATTTATTTTCTGCACTTAGGATTTCAACTGATTAACTCCAAGACTTGGAATCTGTGTTCAACAGATCTTGTTTTCAGAGTTATCAGAAAGGCATTTGCCTTAGTATTTTTGAGGCTACCCGGAACTCTTATCCGCTGCTGGACCAGTTCTGATCATCAGAACTCGACCCTCTCTGACAAGTCAACTCTGACTTAGAGAAAAAGTTTGAAAACTATAATAGTCTATTCACCCCCCCTCTAGACTGTTACCAACTTAAACGGGACCAACAGCTATGTATATGTACTGGCTGATGTGGCAGCCGAATCTGCATATGATGTGATGATGTCATCGGTGCGTGTGGCAAACCTTGCGAATTTTTTGTGAATTTGTGCTTTTTTCCGCTTGTGGAGGCGTTAAGTCCCCCGATCTCCCAGTCCCCCACTCCTTGAGGTGAATGTAGTGAGGCGAAGAGGAGTAGAATAGTGCATGTCTTCAATAAGGGTCCGAGAGTTGACACCTTTTGATCCACAATGGGGAGGTGCCTCGTTAAAAACCTCATTAGGAAAAAATCCTGTGGAAAAAAATCCTAATGAGGGAAAAAGAGTACACCGGATGCCCCCACGACGAAGCAATAGGTGCGAGCCCTTCGGCCTAGAGATGAAGCTGCAACGGTGTGTCCGTCTGCTGAGGGATGGCCGAGGCCGATCTCTAGATGTGGGTACCTCGTCATGATCAATAGTCCTAGTCATCAAATAAAGATGGCGGGGCGATGTATGGCCGAGGGGCCTGCATAAGAGCTCCACGTCGTCAAATAAAGACGACGGGGCGATGTATGGCCGATGGGCCTGCAAATGAGCTTCGCGTCATCAAATAAAGTTGACGAAGCGAGATATGGCTCAGGGGCCTATAGATGAGTTCCTCGTCATCGAACGATATATGGCTGATGGGCCTGTAGATGAGCTCTTCGTCATCAAATTAAGATGACAGAGCGGTATATGGCCGATGGGCCTGTAGATGAGCTCTTTGTCATCAAATAAAGATGATAGAGCAAGTTATGGCCGAGGGCCTATAGATGAGATTTGGGATCCTTTATTCATTCAGCCGGAGACCGCAAGATGTTTGCTAGATCCGAACCTGAGGACGATGCGTGGGACGCCTGTCAGAATATGAGGACGAGGCGTTAGACGCCTGTCTGAATATGAGGACGAGGCGTTGGACGTCTGTCTAAATATGAGGACGAGGCGTTGGACGCCTGTCTGAATATGAGCACGAGGCGTTGGACGTCTGTCTAAATATGAGGACAGGGCGTGTGATGCTTGTCTGATGATACGATGACGAGGCAATGCTGAGCCGATCGTCATATAGGGGCGACGGTCGCCATCCAGGAGGGGATGGCGAGCCCAATCGCTAACGCAAGACACTCGGCAATGAGAGGGCGGTCTCGGAGATAGGGCATCACATCGTAGCCTAGGGGTCGATCGTGATGTGAGGACGGCCGTGATAAGGAGCTGATCCGAATAATGATGACGAGGCAGAGATGAGCCGGTCGTCATGTAGAGGCGATAGTCACCATCCAGGAAGGGATGGCGAGCCTGATCGCTAGCTCAACACACTCGGCGCTGATGAAGCCGGTGTTGAGATAGTGCATCACGCCAAGGCCGTGGCGGCGGTCGTGATATGAGGATGGTGATAATGGGTAGCCGATCCGAATAATGATGACGAGGTTGAGATGAGTCAGTCGTCATGTAGAGGCGAAAGTCACCATCCATGAAGGGATGGCGAGCCTGATCGCTAGCTCAACACACTCGGCGCTGATGAAGCCGGTGTTGAGATAGTGCATCACGTCGTGGCCGAGGGGTCGGTCGTGATGCGAGGTCATCAGCACTATGAGACTGAGCCAAAAGTCCAAGCAACGGTCGCCATCCGATGAAGGAATGACTGAGACCGGTCTTGGGGGATATGATCATGTTGAGGCCAAGGGCCTGCCGTGAAGCGAGGGTATCGGCACTGAGGGGCCGGCCCAAAAATCCATGCAATGGTCGCCACCCAATAAAGGAATGGCTAAGACCAGTCTTGATATAAGGTATCGCGCCTTGGCCGAGAGGCCGGCCGCGATGTGAGGACGACGACGATGATGAGTCGGTCCAATATATGATGACGAGGCAATGATAGGCCAATCGTCATGTAAAGGCGACGGTTGTTATGCCGGAAGGGAATAGTAAGCCCGAACGCTATGGCGAGACATTGGGCGCTGGGGCCGGTCGTGACGTGCGGATGGCGATGATGATGAGCCAAGCCGAACAATAATGACGAGGCGATGATAAGGCCGATCGTCATATAAAGGCGACGGTCACCATCCAGGAAGGGATGGTGAGCCCTGTTGCTAGATCAAGACTTCAGTGCTGAGGAGCCGGTCTTGATGTAGATAATCACGCCGAGTCCAAGGGACCAGTCATGATATGAGGATGGCACGGCCGATGAGGGGCCAGTCTGTAATATGAAGACAAGGCAGTGAGAGCCCGTAATGATGTGAGGACAAGGCGACGAGCACCTGTCTAAATATGAGGACGGCGACGCTGAAGAGCCGTTCAAAGATATGATGACGAGGCAATGCTGAGCTAGTCGTCATATGAATGCGACGGTTGCTATCCCGGAAGGGAATAACAAGCCCGATCGCTAGATCAAGACACTTGGCGCTGAGGAAGCCGGTCTTGAGATAAAGCATCACGTCTTGGCCGAGGGGCCCGATCGTGATGTGAGGACGGGGATGTCGAGAACCCGGTCCAAAGATCCAAGCAACGGTCGCCATCCGGTGAAGGATGACTAAGACCGGTCTTGAAGATAAAGCATCACGCCGTAGCCGTGGGGCCCGGTGGTGATGTGCGGATGGCGATGATGATGAGCCGATCCGTATAATGATGACGAGGCAAGGACGAGCCGATCGATCATCATAAAGAGGCGACAGTCACCATCCAGGAAAGGATGGCGAGCCCGATCGCGAGCACCAAATGATAGATTATTTAATTTAGAGAGAAGGGAGAGCTAGAGAGATAAAGTAATATGTATAAATGAATTTCCAACTTCCAACCTTCCAATCAACCATTTACATGGCTCCCATATGGTGATCATGGGGAGCCGATCCGAATAATGACGACGAGGCAATGATAGGCCCATCGTCATATAAAGGCGACGGTCACCATCCAGGAAGGGATGGTGAGCCCTGTTGCTAGATCAAGACTTCAGTGCTGAGGAGCTGGTCTTGATGTAGATAATCACGCCGAGTCCAAGGGACCAGTCATGATATGAGGATGGCACGGCCGATGAGGGGTCAGTCTGTAATATGAAGACAAGGCAGTGAGAGCCCGTCATGATGTGAGGACGAGGCGACGAGCGCCTGTCTAAATATGAGGACGGCGACGCTGAAGAGCCGTTCAAAGATATGATGACGAGGCAATGCTGAGCTAGTCGTCATATGAATGCGATGGTTGCTATCCCGGAAGGGAATAACAAACCCGATCGCTAGATCAAGACACTTGGCGCTGAGGAAGCCGGTCTTGAGATAAAGCATCACGTCGTGGCTGAGGGGCCCGATCGTGATGTGAGGACGGGGATGTCGAGAACCCGGTCCAAAGATCCAAGCAACGGTCGCCATCCGGTGAAGGATGACTAAGACCGGTCTTGAAGATAAAGCACCACGCCGTAGCCGTGGGGCCCGGTGGTGATGTGTGGATGGCGATGATGATGAGCCGATCTGTATAATGATGACGAGGCAAGGACGAGCCGATCGATCATCATAAAGTGGCGATGGTCACCATCCAGGAAAGGATGGCGAGCCCGATCGCGAGCACCAAATGATTAATTATTTAATTTAGAGAGAAGGGAGAGCTAGAGAGATAAAGTAATATGTATAAATGAATTTCCAACTTCCAACCTTCCAATCAACCATTTACATGGCTCCCATATGGAGTATTTATAGGAGAAAAGAGTGTTGGGCTTCCAGGCTTGGGCTCGGAAGGCCCAACTACAATAAATGGCTAATGAAATGTATCTAATCTGTTCTCATGGATACATATGAATAAATACAGTGTACAATGAAATAAATGCTATCTACTGAGCATATGTGGGCCGCTGTCCGGGCCGCTGTCTGGGCCCAATAGTCGTGATACCCGGGGTCCGAGTCTATATATTCTATCAATAATACTAATAAATTTTTAAAAATCTAGGCCCCATAAATCGAGGATCCTGTTATCGATAACCTATTGAACTCCCTAAAAAGTGGTCCTGATAATACTACTTATCATATGCACCACTTAATAAAACATACTTATATCTTAATAAGCACTGTTTAGTAACTTAAACATGTTTTAAGTTAGGATAATCAAAGTCATATTTAAAATAGAAAAATTCTATTTATACACGAAATTTGTACACAGTTGACATATATTTGTATGTAATTGTCTAACCACAGAGATTATGTGTACAATCTTTAATTTCTTGTGTAAACAACTCATGATGTTTTTTTTGGATTGAAATTTGTTGGTCTGGTCTGATCTGGTCTGAACTAGTCTGGCCTGGTAAACGTCTGATTTCTGTGCGTTTGTGCGTTTGGTCTAAGACGGAAAAAAGTCTAAAAAAACATGCTCGGTTGTTTGTGCGTTTCCGCTAAGTTGTTGGGAGTTTTTTTCCTAAATAATGTTGAATAAATAATTATTTACAGATTCAATGTTGGGTCAGAAATATATACCAAACTACTGCTGAAGTCAAACCATAGTTAACAACACTCGTCATTCCATTTGGCGACTCACGCTTGAGGAATAGCAGAAGCAACCTAGCTGAGGAAGAGAGAATAATTAGTGGGGCCTAGGATATAAAAAAACACCTTTTTTCTTTAAAGTGTTATAATTTTTTAATTTTGCTCCATTTTTTATAAAACATATATCAGAATTCATATTTTTTTATGATCTTTCATTTGACACCAATATTGTTTGTGTAATTTTTTTTTTAAAATATTAAAATTTATTAAACAACATTCTCATTCGCTAACTAAAACACGCAACTCATTTGACACCAATTTTCATTCTTTAGTCATGACTATCTATTCATCCGTATCGGTCTTCCTATCTATATACAACTCGCATAAATTTTGATCTTCCTATCTATATACGACTCGCATAAATTTTGATGTTAATAATAATGTCTCCCTATTAGAGTATTCAACACTATTTGATCTCTAATGATATCTCCATATTTTTGTTCAATTTCCGACTCATTAGAGATCAACAAGTAGGAAGACTAAAGACCAATGAATATACAATCATGATTTAAATATAGGAACAAGTATTATTAGATGGATATATATCATTCTAATTAAAAAACATAAGTAGTAGTATTCTAGCTAGAAGAACACATTAATCTTATTAATATTAGTTATAATTTTCTCAATTATTTATTGTTCTATTCCATACGTATTTAAAAGTTTGTTACACTTTCCTATTTGGGATGTATTTATAAGTTTGCTACACTTTCCTTTTTTTTAAATTAAAATTACATAGATTAAAATCTAAAGTGAGGAAAACCAAATAAATAATGAGGAAAACTCATTCCTAGCCTCAACTGGGAGAAGATCAACTTTATCAAATAACATACATTGGGCCAACCCAATCCGAGTCGCAGCCAACCAATGTGCCGGCCCATTTCTACACTTTTCTTTTTTTGGTAAATTTTTCCTATAAAAATACTCATTTACCTTTACTTTTCATATTTTTTATCTTTTTTTTTTCTACCTTTTAATATTATGTCTTACCTTTTCTACACTATTCAATTACACATACTATTTTCTCCTTAATATTGTGTCCAAACCTAATGTTAATGATATTTTAAATACCGAGGGAGTATTTTGTTCAATTGTTTTTCCTAAAACACAAGGTTGTTAGATAAACTTAATTTTTTATAATAAAAAAATTACATTTGCCATATTGGTCTCATATGAAAGATCATAAAAGATTATGAATTTTGATATATATTTTATATATGGAGCAAAATTGAAAAAGGTATAACAATTTAAAGAAAAAAGGTGTTTTTAAATCCTAAGGCCCCACTAACTATTCTCTCTTGAGCATAGCTGCGTTGCTTCCGCTATTCGTTAAACGTGAGTCGCCAAATAGAACGGCAATTCTTACTCCCTCCGTAACATAAAGATCTTCCCATTTTGACTTTTCACGGTCTTCTAAGTTGAACTTTGACTGCAAATATCTACATATCTATATTTATAAAATTCATAATAAATTAACATTCAAATAATATGTTTTACAATGAGTTATATAAAATAAATTTTTAATCATAACATAATGTGAGTTTTGAATAATTAATGGTCAAAGTTCATAAAGTTTGACCCAAAAGAGTCAAACTGGGAAGATTCTAGCGTTACAGAGGTAGTACTAACTATGGTTTGACTTTAGCAGTAGTTTGGTATATATTTCTAACCCAACACTAAATTTGTAAATAATTTTTTATTCAACATTGTTAAGGAAAAAAACTCAGTTGTTGGATATGGTGAAAAAACTGTTGTAATGTGTGTAGAATTTGTGGGCAGGCCACCATAAGCAGCAGACATATAACGTGGCCTAGCTGGAGAAAGCAGATGGATGTGCCTTTCAATGACATCCTCACAATAAAATCCAAAAAGAAAACACAGCTAAAATTACTGGGTTTGATTATTGTATCTACTCACTCCATAGTCAAACTAAGGGACCCATCCATATGTACATCAGAGCTCGAAGAAGGCGAGTCAGAGACGACGATGCTTGGCGCTTCTCTCTCAGCTGCCTTCTAACATCTTCTGGTGGTTTATGGAAAGTCACATTTCTGCGAGGAGTTGACCCTTAAACATTTCCAAACTCTGATAGTCTCTTTAGGGCGGGGGAGGGCTGCCCACTAGGGGCATTTATTGTGTCGGTCATATTATGTGGTTTCATCTTTTAAGAATCGATTTGAGAGTTTCGTTGGGTGTTTTTTGGGGTTGAAACTGGAGGCCCTGAGGATTGGGCATCTCCAATTTCTCCATCCTTTCCAAAAATTGAAGTTTTGCAAGTTCGTCTTTGTGGGTAGTTGAGGGCATAAATTGGAGTGGTGGAAGTTTAGGGTAAGACCCATTGCATTGTGGAGAGAGCGAGAGCGACAGAGATGGCTTGTATGAAGCTGGGATCCAAATCAGACGCATTCCAGAGGAAAGGGCAAGCATGGTACATCATTTTTTTTTTTGCATTTCAATTTTCTCCCTGATCTCTGTACATCGTGCTTTACTTTTTTAATTATGATTTATTATTGGCAATGAGAATAAAAATGGAAGCCCAACGCCTAGTTGGCTTGAAGTGGAGATTTATAGATCAGAGGTGTTTTGACTCGTTTTTTTAAGTTTGTTGTTCGGATGGAATGTAGTTAGTAGTTACTTTCTCAAACAACTAAATCACTTTCCACCCATTTGTTGAACACATTTTGAGCTTAAGGTCGTAGAAGATTAAAGTTGTGTAAGGCTGAGAATATAGTCCTTCCATTCACTTTTTACTCGTTCAGTCGTTCTAGTAGTTTTTCACGGAAATTAGAAGTAAAGTTGTAAATGTAGTGAATGATTTGGAAAAAGTGCTGGAGAAGATTAAGACATAGGACATACATGCCTTCTGAAGATAAACATGTTGGAAAAACCGAAAAAAAATGGACTGGATCAAACACTAATACACTCCTATAAAAGAAAAGTGGAACAAGTGAATGTGAGTAGAGGGAGTAGTGAACTTTGGAGCTAAATGCGTGTAAAGATAGACTTAATTTTTGCAGAGTATGTAGTAGAGTTAATTTTACTTGTGATATTTTTGCAAGTATAAACGTAGTCCCCCTAACCACAATGGTAACGGATTTCTAGAGACTTAGTTCTTACTAGACCATTTTGATTGAAGTGCTTAGTGTGAATTCTTGTGAATTATGCACGTATGTCTCACAAGTAATTCTGCAATAATTTACCCACAGGTTCTGTACAAGCGGTCTCCCGAGTGATATTGTTGTTGAAGTTGGGGAGATGTCCTTCCATCTCCACAAGGTAAAACTTGAACATCCCCTCTCCAACCCCTTGCTATCTCCTATACGCTGACCTTAGAGGTTCATGATTTAGATGAAGTACTGCACTTTTAGTCCATTACTTGTTTTACATTATATCATATTGGACCCAGCTTTCAAATTTTGTGAATTTAGTCCCTTTATTGCCATAACATAATTGAGATACAATTAGTCCCTCGTGTTAAAAGTCATTGTTTGCACCACTAAGTGTTTTCTGGCTGAAGAGGCTGAATTTCTCGAGTTTTCTGAAACATTAAGGGCTCGTTTACTTATTTCTTCAATTTTCATTTTCCAGTTTTCCATTTGCCAAATCTGAACACATATTGTCCAGATATCCTTTATTTTCCATTTCATTTCTTAAAACCATTAAGTATACATTGAGGAATTGAAACCTGATAGAACCGAAGGCGTAAAAAATGACAATTATTACCTGACACCGTTGAAAAATTAATACGTGTGTATAATGCAAAATAAAGTACTCATAATTAGAAAATTTTAACATAAGACAAAACGTTTACATAAGTGATAATCCACTAACAACACTTAGTAAGTGAAATTTTTTTAATAAGAGGCCAGCTACATTGTATCATTTTCATTTATCATTTTCATTTACCCCAGTGCCACAAAGGCTCCCACCTACGGTGGGGTAAGGGGGGGTTGGATGTACGCAGTCTTACCTCTGTACTAAAGCACAGAGAGACTGTTTCCGGATGACCCATAGTGATAATCACGTCCAAAATTGCATGGGCTGACTGCTACTTCATAACAAAGAAGCGCAAACAGTTTAGTGAGCCATATTGCTTTATTCCATCATATTCTCAAGCCAAAAAATAATGAATCTTTGCCTCCATTGCAAATGATGGAAAAAGGCTAGCTACATTGTCTTAGAAAAAAAATTCACAACACTAGTCTTGATCTGAAAAATTATGGATCGAAGTTAGTATTAGAAACTTATTTATTCTGGGTAAAAATTATGATATGCAAAAGTAAGTTAGAAAACAGTAAAAACGTAAAAATTGATTTTCTTAATTTAATAAATAAAATATATTATTCAACATACACTGTTGCATAGATCTCGAAAAAATATTTAGTTTAAAAAAAAAGTTACCCCAATTGGATACCCGAGCGCAAAACAAATAGAAGACGTAGTGTAGCGCTGTGTATTTCCATTTTGGAAAACACCAAAAAGCGAGTTCTTCAACTTAAGAAGAAAATCATAAATATGCCTTTGTTTTTTAATTTTGGAGAATAAACAGGTAAATATGTTTTCCTGCTTTCCTTTCTCAAGTTTTCCAGTTTTCTGGAAAAACAGAAAATATTCCTGTTAGTAAACGGGCCCCAAGCGTTTTTTGTAAAATTGGTTTAAGCCAAATAAGTATGTCCCTCAATTTTCTGAAAGGAAAATTGTTAGGAGAAATCATTTCAGCCAAATAAGCAAGTCAAAGGTTGCTTAGTCTGCTGACTTAAAGAAGAATGAGATGATTAATGCTACCAAATGAGGCCTAAATATCAGGTTTTATGGGGGTATCATCGGCATTGTATATTGCTAAAATGGTTAGCTTGCGTGATGTTAGTCATTCAAAAGCAGATGTGGTCAACTTGCATGATGTTAATTGTTCAGATGCTGAATTGTTCAACTTGCATGATACTATTATTAGTTTTACTATTATTATTATTATTATTATTTTTCATTAACTAATTAATTAATGCAGTTCCCGTTGCTTTCAAGGAGTGGAGTTATGGAAAGACTTATTGCAGAAGCGCCTACAGAAGGAGAGAACTGTCATTGTACCATCGAACTCCATGATGTTCCCGGTGGGGCTAGAACTTTTGAACTAGTAGCTAAATTCTGTTATGGGATGAAGCTTGAACTTACTGCAGCAAACGTGGTACCCCTCCGGTGTGCTGCTGAACATCTTGTGATGAGTGAGGAGTATGGGGAGGGGAATCTTATCTCGACGACAGAATCGTTTCTAAACCAAGTTGTCATCCGAAGCTGGAAAGACTCTTTAAAAGCTCTCCAATCATGCGATGACGTTCTTGCTCATGCTGAACGGCTCAATATTCCAAAAAGGTGCATCGAATCATTGGCTGCAAAGGCGTGTACTGATCCGAATCTATTCGGGTGGCCTGTAATGGAGCACGGAGGGCCCATGCAGAGTCCAGGTGGGAGTGTGTTGTGGAATGGGATAAGCACTGGTGCGAGGCCCAAAAGCTCGAGCCCGGATTGGTGGTACGAGGATGCATCAACGTTAAGCTTACCGATTTTCAAGCGTTTGGTTTCGGCTATGGACTCTCGGGGAATCAATCAGGAGATAGTCGCCGGTTCCCTTTCTTATTATGCGAGAAAACACCTACCTGGGCTAAACAGGCATCAAACCACTGTTGGTATGGGACCCACACTATCTGAAGATGAGCAGAAGGTTTTGCTGGAAGAGATAGATAGCTTGCTTCCTATGCAGAAAGGCATAGTCCCGCCCAAATTCCTCTTCGGGCTGCTTAGGACCGCCATGATTCTTAGGGCAAACCCCACTTGCATTTCAAACTTGGAGAAAAGGGTAGGGATGGAACTTGACCAGGCTGCTCTTGAGGATCTTTTGATGCCCAATTTCTCTCATTCCATTGAAACTCTTTACAATGTTGACTGTGTGCAGCGGGTTCTCGAGCATTTTTTGGCAATGGATCAGGTGGGTGGCGGTGAATCACCAACCTGTTCAATTGACGATGGACAACTGATGGGGTCGCCGTCACTTACGCCGATCACTATGGTTGCCAAGCTAATTGATGGGTATCTTGCTGAGGTTGCCCCGGATGTTAATTTGAAGCTTCCCAAGTTTCAGTCCCTTGCTGCTGCTGTTCCAGAGTACGCAAGGCCGTTGGATGATGGCCTTTATCGTGCCATTGACATTTATCTGAAGGTAAAGGTCATTCTTTAATGTTTCCCTTGGAAGGAGGGGCGAGGAGAGTGATCAAAACAGGGGGTCTCTCTTATCAGTCTTCTATACTGGAGTTTCTCCTGGGTGTGAATAAAAATGTCATAAGTTCACTTATCTGTCTTTTACAAAAAGCTGTTATTTTATTTAAGTTTTTTAATCGAATAAGCTCATTCTGGTCTTTGATATAACGTGTTTCGTAGAAGTGATTTTAGAACTGTTTTTCAGCTGTTGGCAGGCAGATGCCCAAAATTTAGGGGGTTTCAGATAGTATTTTTAATACTTTCTTTAATCATAACTCTTCAAGTATTTGGATTTTTAAAATCTAAAATATTATAATTAAAAGTTCGTTAGTTTTGCAACAAACAAAACAATACGGAGTAACATATTAAAGTCCTTTATTAAAAGTTTTTAGCGGAAGTTCTTAAAGAAAGCTCCACTGCATAAAAATGTCTACTTGAAATACCAAACAACATTAATCATTTAACAAATCAAACATAGGTTTTTTACTAAAAGCTCTACTGCGTAAAAGCTCTAATTGGAAAGCTATAACAAACACAAGATAATAATTTAAATCGTTTTTAAAACTGATATCCTTTTTGCATTCACAGCCACTATTTGATGACTTGTGAAATAACTTTCTAATACAATGAGAAAATAATTATATCTTTCAACTGAAAGCTCTATTCAGCAAAAGTTCTACTTGTAAAGCTCTACGTAACAAAACATTCATGTTTTGATAAAACAGATAGAATATGGTGTTTTACTAACAGGTAACAGCTCTGTTTAGTAAAAGATCCACCTGAAACGAGCTCTACTGGACATTAATTTTACCCGAAAAGATAATATATATACCCAACACAGCCTAATATAATGAATTTGATATCCTGTTTGCAGTCACACCCGTGGTTGCCAGAATCGGATCGGGAAGAACTCTGCAGGGTGATGGACTGCCAGAAGCTGTCCTTGGAAGCTTGCACACATGCTGCACAGAACGAGAGGCTGCCTTTAAGGATCATAGTCCAAGTCCTCTTCTTTGAGCAGCTACAGTTAAGGACATCAATCGCCGGCTGCTTCCTAGTGTCAGAAAATCTTGACGGGTCAAGACAATTGAGAAGCGGTGGAGGAGGTATGGTCGGACCACCAACCGGCGGGGGATGGGAAACTGCTGTGAGGGAAAATCAGGTGTTGAAAGTGGGAATGGATAGCATGAGGCTTCGAGTGTCTGAGTTGGAGAAAGAGTGCTCGAACATGAGACGGGAGATTGAGAAGCTGGGCCGCACAAAGGCAGTGGGGTCTACCAGCAGCACTTGGGGCAATGTCTCCAAGAAGTTCGGCTTTAAATTGAAGTCTCAGATGTGCAGTGCTCAGGAGGGGTCTGTTAGCGACAACCACAACACAAACGCTCTCAAGGCAGAGATTGCTAAGGGGAAACGCGGGAAGCACCAGAAAAATGTGTTTATAAATTCCCTCCAAGAGTAGGGATCTTTGTTTCTTTCCTTCCTCTCCCTCGTGTGTTCTGCTGTGTAATTTGGAAATCCTTAGTTGTATTTTATGCCAAAAGTCAGAAACTTCCACAACTCTGTCACCATCTGTAATTGCATGTCATCTGGTTGTTTTAACTTTTAAGCACATGAACACATCAAACCTTATTGTTATATCCCCATTGTGTACCTTGCGAATGTTCATGTAGAAGTCTATTCACATTTTTTTCGATTTTCTTCCAACCACTCCTGGAGACCGGTCGGTTATTTACCTGGACCGTACTGGAAAAACGATTGCGGGCCTGAATTTCTTTGAAGTGTTTTTTGAGAGAAAAGAGGGTTGATTTTAATTTTTTTTAATTACTTCTACATCCGGATGAGTGTGGTAATAAATTTGAGTCATTCTTGGTGTACCCCATTTTCCTGTACACCATTTGTACATCACCTGGTCACCATTTGTGTGGTTCGCAAAAGGTCATTCATGATTTAATTACCCAATTTATTATGAATTGCTTTTGTCAACCACACAAACTAAAGGGCACCAAAATGGGGTACACCTAGTCTTTTTCAATAAATATAGGACAAAAACTATATGAGAATATACCATTTAAAAGTGTACTCCCTCCGTCCCTATTTAAAAGTTTTTTTTTAAATTACATTCAAATTATGAAAATGGCATTGTTCCAACACCGTTTGAACATGATTTAATACTATTTGACACTGTTTTGATACGAGTCACGCTCTAGTTTAATTCAGTGCTGGATCTGAAACGACTCAAACAAGGAATTGACGGCTAAGCAAGCAAGGCTGCATGAGGCTAAATCTGAAAAACATTGGGGTTGATATTCCTAATCAGTTTTATAACAGCGTCGGAAAGCATCGGAGCAGGGGCATCAGGCAGCAAGCAGGAGAGGGTGTTTAATTCAGTGCTGGATCTTAGTTCAAGCGGTAGTGCGGCAAACAAATTCAGCAACAATCGTTCTTTTCTTAAGGTTCTACGAGACACGGGAAATGCACAGTGGCAAGGTCGATGCTTAGGGACTGTTCCGATTGAGTAGGGACAGGGAGCGCCTAATTGAGGAATCCTACAAAAGGGACATGAAGATTCTGCAAGGGAGATGGGCTTTCAAGCGATGTCACCGGAATGCAGAGGTCACGGAAAGGGAGTTCTCGAAAGGCAGCCGCCTCATGAGTCATGTCACAGAATACATACGCACCAAAGGGATTAGGTTACCTCCATTGCTAAAACAATTCTGAAGGGCCGACGGCATTGGGGTGTTCGGTGGACGGACTATATCACCGGTTATGAGTTGTCACTAGAATCTTAAGAATTGGGAGCTGGGTTTCACGTGAATTGTCTAGGGACAGTCAAGCAGTACTTCATCTGGGTTGGTCACATGTTGTGGACCTATTCAAGCTACTGGCAAAATGATGTATTTGCCATTTGGGGCCTACTATTAGGCATTATTTGATTTTGGGCCTTCTTTGTCACTATTTGGGGTATTCTTTAGGAATCTGATGGGATTGTAAGGTTGGGCTTAAAAAAAAAAAAACGAGTCACGCTTTAGTAAACATAGAAATCTAGTTTGAGCAACAGCTTGAAAAATTGATGCTACTTAATTTAGGTCCAAATCCAATAAGCTCAAGAAATTATAATATTTTTATTTGTATGCTTAGGTGCATTTAAATGATGACAGGATACCGGCCCCTCACTCAGGTAAATTCCACCGTACAGCCGGCTGTACCGTGTGTACCATCATCTAACTCACTTCTCTCTTTCTTGTCTAGCGCCTCCGCAGGTCGTTCCCCTGTTCTGAATCGAAAAAAATTGGGAGCAGATTCCAGCCGACGGATGGAGCATCTGCCAAGATGACGATGGGCAACGAGAGTGCGATATACTTTACTGGTCTGCCGTACAACAGTGTATTCTTCCATCTTGCGCTGAGGACGGGAGTGCGAAGTCGAGGAAGGAGACATCGATCGGCTGTGTGGCCAGATTACTACTCCGTACCTTGGAGTTCTCAAACCCACTATGACCATTTTTAACTTCTATTTTAAAATTTTATTTTTATACGTATTGTGTATTACAAGTAATATTTTGAGCTTGTTATTTCTTACCATAAATTTTGTGTTATATTGAAAATGAGTAAAGTATTTATAAAAAAAATGTGCAGGTTAAAAGAAGTGATCATACATAATAGAATTTTTAAGCACGTTAGAGAATTCAAATGATCTTTTGAAATTTTTATGTTCATTTTATAAATTATGTATGTTCATCTGGTACTGGTTTTATGCTCATTTTATAGATACGAGAGCACATACAATGATACTCAATTAATTACATGCTTCTAATACTCAATAGAAAAAGTTTGATGCTCAATTAAAATGTCTTGATGATCATCTAACAAAGCTTATTATTTTCATACCAATGCTCATTTTGAAAGTTATTTATGCTCATTTGGTACTGATGTTATGTTCATTTTAAAATATCATACCAATGTTTATTTTAAAATTATCATATTACATTAGATTCGCATATTCAAATTCATAGGAATTGATTATATATATAATTTAATGAGTTTTTATATAAAAAAAATAAGGAAACAAAAGTGAATTACAACATTACATTGCATTCACATGAGAGTTGATTATAGACACGAGAGGAGAGCTCATGATACTCAATTGCACGCTTTTAATACTCAATAGAGAGGTGTTGATGATCAATGAAATATGTTTGATGCTCAACTAAAGATGCTTATTGTTTTCATATCAATGCTCATTTTGTAAGTTACATATGCTTAATTCATACTGATGTTATGCTTATTTTTAAAATATCAAATCAATGCATATTTCAAAAGTATTATATTACATTAGATTCACATATTGAACTTCATATAAATTGATAATAGATATAATTTAATAAGTTTTATAAAAGAACAAAAAGTGAATTCGAAGATATGAAGCAGAGATTATGATGCTCAATATTAGACTTCTAATAATCAACAGAATAGGTCTAGCGCTAATTAAAAGTTCATTAATGCTCATTTAACATAAACCATTATTTTCATCACAATATAGGAGGTTTGATGCTCAATGAAAATGTCATGACGCCCAACTAACAAACCTTACGATTTTCATATTTATGCACATTTTGAAAGTTGTGTATGCTCATTTGAAATGACATATCAATGCATATTTCAAAAGTATCATGCTACATTAAATTCGCATATTGAAGTTTATAGAAGTTGATTATAGATATAATTTAATGAGTTTTTGTAAAAGAAAAAAATAAAAAAAGAAAGCGAATTACAATATATGAAATTGATATCACAATACTCATTATTCGACTCTTAATACTCAGTCAAATATGTTTGCTGCTCATTAAAAGTGTATTAATGTTCATCTAACGACAATCGCGATTTTCACTCAAATTACAAAATGTCACCGTTTTTTAGTTGTGATATCTGCTTTCTTGTAATAACCCGGTACTCATTACTAGACGCTTAATACTCATCAAATTGGATCATTGCTCATTAACAATACACAAATGTTCATTTAGCAGAAATCACGATTTTTACATTAATTACAAAATTGCCACCGAATTATTTTTCTATTTTTCCATTGGGCCTGTAAATGGGCCGGTTGTACGGTGCTCACCGTACAGCCGGTGGTACCATATACGAACTCCCTCAATCAAATGCCTCTCGGTCATCTTTATTTGATGACGTGGAGCTCATATGGGCCCTCGACCACATATCCCCTTATCATCTTTATTTGATGACTTGGATTTTATATCGGTCTCGCAGTCATACCTCTCATCATCTTTATTTGATGACTAGGGCTACACATCATGTTTAACTACTCACATATGAAGGACCGGTCTCGACCATCCCCTCAGCAGACGGACACCGTTGCAACTCCACGCCTAGGTTGAAGGGCTCACCATGTTGGTTCATTTTGGGGGCATTCAGTATACTCTTTTTCCCTCATTAGGATTTTTCCCACCGAGATTTTCCCTAGTGAGGTATTTAACGAGACATCTCCTCATTATGGACAATAGGTGTGGACCCTCGGCCCCTATAGGAGTTTTCACTAGACATGCACTACTCTACTCTTCTTCACCTCACTACACTCGCATCAAGGAGTGGGGGACTAGAAGAACGGGGGACTCAGCATCTCCGATAAATTGAATAAGTGCAAATTCAAATTTTTACAAGGATTGTCACTTGCATCGACCACGCATACACTACACCCTTTCTCTTTCTCTCTAGCTCAACTCTCCATAAATTATATGTTTGAATACCCCATAATCCATCAACTATATTAATACTAAAAAAAAAATTGTTCTTTATCATCTATCACCATCATTATTTTGTGAACATAGTTTCCAATTTCCATTACTAGCAAGTTGCAACCACTATTATTATTTTAATATACATTGTTGTTTTCATGTTAGTACCATTGTTGTGAAGTATTGATATGATTGACCATTCTAACTCTCTCACTACTTCACTATTGTCTGTTTAATTTATAGTGTTTTATTTACGAAAATCATACTACAGCACACAATATTTCATTGAAAATAGCATTATTCTTTATTTATGATGATCAACAACCACAATGAGATGTTTGAAGAACTAATTATTACAATTGTGACATGAGTTTCAAAAGTAAATTAAGATAGATAATAGGGGAAAATAAAATAAATACCTCAAGCTTTGATGGACCTTGATATAAGTACCTCAAACTTGCATATGTAATATATATACTCCGAGCTTATCTAAAATGTTATTTTCACACTATGATTGTGTTTTTTAGAAATATAAACTTATTGTCGATAAAAAAACATATAAACTTATTGGAATAATTGCATAATTTAAAATACTCTAAGCTTTGTTTGAATGCAATTAACAATATAATCTAAAATTTCAATTGTGAAATAAATTATATTGCATTCAGTACAATTTATTTTTAATTGCACCCTCATAAATGTTCATGTATTTTATATTATGCACTTAATACCATATAATTACATTTGTGAAAAAACATATGATCATGGTGCTACCAAAACTTTCTATATCTAAAGTATGAGGTATATATTACATTTGTAAATTTGGGGTGATTATCTCACACCCTTTCAAAGATTGGGATATTTGAATTATGTTTAATATTGTACAATTATCTATAGAATGCAAGTTAAGTTTGAAATTGCGAATATGACCTGTTATGACTACCTTTGCATGTATTCACGTTAATTTTACTTGTTGGATATTTTTATTATGAAGGGCTTGATATTTTAAATCATAAAACTTAAATAATCAAAATTCACCCATAATATTTTAGGTCTTAGATTGATAGTTCTTAATTATCCAAACTCTATATTAACACATTTATCTCTTAAGTCTCTTATTAAGAATGGACCTATTTTTCATGTTGTGGATTGATAAACTTTTTTTTATTCATTGTTTTTTTATACCGTTCTTGCTCCCCATTTGGACCCGTCATGGAGTTTGAACCCGTCAATTTGGACTAACGTGTCGGCCGCCCGACAGGGGCATAGCTAGAGGGCCACCCCCTGGCCTTGGCTCATCCCAAAATTTAAAAAAGACTATATTTTTAGTGTAAAAATTTCGTGTAAATTTTTCCCCAAAAATATGTTTTGTATTGAAAAAAAAGAAAGAAAAAAAGAAAAAAAGACAAGAAAAAAAAAAAGAAAAAAAGAAAAAAAATATGTTTTGTACTGGCTCAATGTTTTGTTTTCCGCCCTTGGACGCTGAGATGGAGCCGAATGACTTTTCCTTTCTTCTTTCATTTTTTTGTTTCCCGTTCTCCTTCCCTGCTCGCTGGCCCTGTTCTTCCACGTGTTCGTCCTCCGTCTTCACCAAATGGCACCGCAGATTCAACTTCGCAATCGAGGCCGTCGCTTTGGTGAGTGCATATTAGAGATTCACACCATCAACCGACACTTAATCTTGAAGGAAGAGATGGTGGAAGTGAGACAGGAAGAAACACACAATGAGGGAGACGAGCGGATCGGGCAGGAGTAAGAAGGAAGGAAGGAAGGAAGGAAGGAAGGAAGGAAGGAAGGAAGGAAGGAAGGAAGGAAGGAAGGAAGGAAGGAAGGAAGGAAGGAAGGAAGGAAGGAAGGAAGGAAGGAAGGAAGGAAGAAAGAAAGAAAGAAAGAAAGAAATACAAAACTAGAAAAGATTTCCAGGTATGTGGGTAACTAAATCACCGAATGTCAACGTGATATTATTAAGTTATTTTATTGTTATAATTTTATTCATTTATTATTAAGAAGTATATCATATTATAACTGTTGGTTTTCGTTATCAATAAATTAATATGATGGATATAGTAATGACAAATGTAATTATATTTGTATTACATGTTTGCATCACAAAATACATTAATATATATATAATTAATTTGAGAGCTTAATTGAATTTTATATGACAAAATACATTAATACATTAATTATACGAAAGTCTATATGACGATTTTCCGATAAAGAAACAAATGAATCTCAAACAAAAATGAAATAATGGCCCTAATATTACTACCCACCTTTTACTAGATAAATATATGACTAAATTTCTGTTTCACAAAAAAGTGACCGGCTAAATTAAAACATCCGCTGCCTTCCAATTTCTCTCGTTTCATTCTTCCTGCGCTCGAGAACAGAGCAATACATCGCATACATGGAGCTCCTCTGCGGACAGAGCAACTGGACACCTCTTCCTCGCCAGGTCTTCGTCGTCCTCGCCTCGACGGCGTCGCTCTCACCTCCCTTCACAGACGGAGTCGACGGATCATTGTCGTCACCGCCGTCCTCTCCCCGAATGTTCAGATCTGTGATAGCTTGGGCAATTTCGCTCCGATGGCGTGCGATTTTGGTCCCAGGTCGGCGAAAATGAGCTGGCTGCTAGGATTAATGGCGGAGGTTGTGGGATGACTGTTGGGGGCTACAATTGGGCACTACCGGTAAGGTTTGGGGACTGAGGACAGGGCTGATAGGGATGGGGAAGGGGCTCATGGGGGCGGGATGTACCTAGGCTGGAGAGGGCTGAACTGATGAAGGCAGGGCGTTGGTGAAGGGCTGCGGTGGGGTGTGGTGTTGGGCAGCTCTTGTGCAGGGGCTGGAGGCTGGGGAGGGGGTTGGAGGGGCGAGGCAGGTTATTGTGTGCTGGTCGGCCATATGGGTGGTGGTGGTTGTCGGAGGCTCTCACAGTAGAGGGTTGGGCAAGGGTGGCTGGGGACAGGTCAGTGGGATGGGCAGGGCAGGGCAGGGGGTGGGGACCGGTGTTTAGGTGGCTGTGATGTGGGGAGGGGGAGGGGGGAGTGGGCAGATGGGTGGTGTACTAGAAGACGCCGGTGAAGTGGCAGGCGGCAGTGTTGTCGAGCAGTGGGCGGCAGTGACCTGGGCGGCAGCGACCTGGGCGGCAGCTACAGTGACCTGGGCGGCAGTTAAAGTGACACGGGCGACGGTCGCAGTGACACGGGCAGCGGCCGCAGTGACATTGGCGGCGGCCGCAGTGACATTGGCGGTGGCCGAAGTGACATGGGCGGTGGCAGCAGTGACACGTGCGGTGGCCGCAGTGACACGAGTGATGGTCGCAGTGACACGGACGTTAGCGGCAGTGACATGGGCGGTGGCGGCAGTGACATTTGATAGTGACATTGAAACAGGATAGTGACATTAAAATCTAAATGACATTAATATGACCTTCTTGATCACTTTTTTGCCCCTTTTTAAAAATGGTTACTTTTTTGATAATTGATTCAAAATTAGTAATATTCAAATAAAAACCCCAACAAAAATCTAGGCCAAATTACCAAATTGGTTAGAAAAAAGAATGTTTTACCAGAATGGTAAAAAGAAAACCATTTGAGACAAATTAGTAAAAAAAAAAAAAGCTTCAGTGACAAATTGGTCAAAAAAAATTGAGTGAGACACTTTTGGTCCTCGATTTTAGAATTCCCAACATTTCATATATTAAATATAGCGAAATTGGAATTTTCAGTCAATTTAGTTTGATTTTGTCATCAAAGGGAGAAGACTAAAAATGTCAATGGTCGTTTTTTTTATAATAGTAGTTGTCTGCTAACTAATAGATGATTGAATCTAGACCTGTCCTCGGTTTCCGGTTGAACCTGAACCGAAACCAGAACCGACGGTTTTCGAACCGGAAAATGTTAGTTTTTTCTTTGAAATAAAATGTTAGTAATTCAGCTGTTTGCAATTTGTTTTTAAGACGTAAAATGATCATTAAGAATATGAATTTAAAAGTTTATATATTTAATTAAATTTTCTTTCTATTATTTTTAATAAGCTGGAAAAAGTTTTAAAATTTATATTTACATTTGTTTTAAATAACCACTAACACTATCATTTTTAACATATGTATACTAATGTGAGCACTCAAATATAAATTCATACGGAGTATATTTTTAGTATTAATATTTTAAATATGACTATTTATTAAATTTTAAAAAAGTTTACTTGATTCTGTTAACTTTTTTAACTAATCACTTTCATTAGTGGTTTGAAGCAAAATGGTAGTAACTTAACTATTTGCGATCAAATGTTAAGACATAAAATGACCATTACGGATATGAATGTAAATGTATATATATTTAGCTTAACTTTATTTTTTTAGTTTTAATAAGTCTTGGCAAAATGATAGTGTTAGTAGTTATTTAAACTAAACGAAAATAAAAGTTGAATACTTTTTCCAAGACATACCCGTATGGTCATTTTACAGCTTAAAAACTACTCCGTAATTATTAACAACTAAGTTACTAACAATTTATTTCAAACCACTAATAAAAATGGTTAGTAAAACAACCTAACGTAATCCGTTGACATTTTTAGTCATCCCCTTTTGATGACAAAATCAGAGTAGAAGAACTGAAAATGTCAATTTCACAATACTTAAACTATGAAATGTCAGGAATTCTTAAATCGGGGACCAAAAATTGCCTCACTCAAAAAAATTGATCAATTTGTCATGTTTTTTTTACCAATTCGTCTCAGATGGTTTTTTACCAATCTAGTAAGACACCCTTTTTTTTTTACCAATTCGGTAATTTGGCCCAAAAATCCATGAGGTTTTGGCCTTGTTTAAATGAAAAACTAGTGTTTTACCCGGGCGTTGCCCCGGGCGGAGGTTGTGAATGTTTGAATAATTTGTAAAATATACATTTTATAAAATATATAAATAATTAATTATTACTTCAATTCAAATAAATTTTTTGTTGATTGTGAATAGTAATTTAACTAATCAGAATATATTAAAAGTGACATTGTAATGTAACACCGCACATACCAAACATCACATTGTTAGGTTTAAATTGTGAAAACTCTTTATAAACGACATTCACGGTCTAGATGAAGAAATTTCTTTCTTTTGAACATATGAATATCTTGTGATATCTTTACGCATTACTCTTGATATTGCAATGTACAATTGGTCATTAATGAAACTTCTCTTTCAAGGTATAAATCATATTTTATGTGATCACATTTAGCCTTGACCTTTTTTTGGCAAAATATAGCCCTGACTTTTATTGATTGTTATTGTAAATCTTACAATCACAATAAATTGCTTTATTCGAAAATTGAATAAAGTTGTCATATGGTGACAATGAAATTTTGAATAGGTAAACTTTATCTTTCATAACTTTTCAAATTATGACTTGTCTACTTGTTTTTCCAACTTGGTTATGACCAATTACCTTCTATTGAATAAAACTTATGCATGCTTAATATTTCTCAATAACATTAGCGGGGGCTCCGATTTTCAAATGAAGGACATGGTTGGGCAATCCAACTATTGAAGCGCTATTAAGATATTCGACATTATACATACCTACATGGAAAGTAGTACCGGTGTGTGAAGGAATAATATTAATTGAACTAAGATGTGTAATTGATCAATGATAGCATGTAGTTAGTTACGCATGATGTTTTTTGGTGTAACCTCTAAAATCTTAGAACATACCTCGTGTATCAGCATAACTTCATCCTATATAATCAAAGATGTGGCATGCAACGATTTTGTCTTAGCGCTTCCTTGATGAATATTGTAGGTAGTACGGCAATATTTATGTGAATAGGAAATTAAATTAAATGATGAGTTGAAATTAGCCTTAATAGTAGAAGACGTAGATGAAGTTTATTTAATATATATGACTAATGATAATTAACTGCGCTGTGCATTTTCTACAAATTTTTAGACCTCAAAGTGCTCTTGTGATTCCATTTATTGGAATAAAATGATACAAAATCAATATTTATACTAAACATGTTGATTTTTACACTAATTGCATGTCCTACTTTGGTTATATTTTATTTATTAATATATTAGACATTTTTTAAAAATATCGTTCAATTCGTCTCAATTTAAATCTCAAAAATATTTTTTTACTAATAACGAATTATATACATTAATAATCAAAGTAGTGTGTTGGCAAACATGAAAAAAGAAGAGTTGTAACTAAAAAAGAACAGATAAAACTTTTCAAGAGCATACAGTTGACAATGTCATTATTATATACTTCTAATTAAGCCAATTAATTTTTTAAGATGTAATAGAAAATATTAATCCTATAATTTTATGGACAATATAAAAATATAGATAAATATGATTTATTTTTATTTAGGAGAATCACACAATGTGTATGTACTCACAATTTACTTACTCCCTCCGTTCTGAAAAGATTCGTCAAATTGATTTTTCTTGGTTAATAACAATCAACTTTGACTAATGATATCAAAATGTTTCTTCTTCAAAATGTTTTCATAAAAGTATAACATTTATAAGTTATATACGATATAATAATTAAAATCATTGTCTCAAATTTGCCATCATTACAAAAATAATCAATATGATGAACTTTTTCGGAACGGAGGTAATACTATATTATACTTTATCAGTCCCATTTGAGTTTTTTAGTTTGAAAATCTCAATTCGTATTTTTATATTCTTCTCCTATATTAAGTGTGGTTTGAAAGGTAGTTTTATTAGTAAATAAAAAATGTAAAATTTTAAAATAAATGAGAAGTTTATATCAATTAGTTTTTCATCGTTTTATCTTATGTTTAAAATACACGAACATTTTCATCACATATTTTTCAACACAAACTATTGTTTTAGTTGGGTATCCTATAAGAAAAAGTAATGTCTCTTATTACTAATACTAAATAAATATAGAACTCACTTTATTTTTTGGAAATTCAATTTATTCCTTTATATGTTTTTTTTAAACAAAAATAACTATTATTATTAAAGGCAACACGGTATTCTAGAATAGAAAAAGTATATTGTGTATATGAATAACACGTATTGTACAAATATGAAATAAAATTAATTAAGTTACTTTTTCAAGTGAAAGGAATATGAACTATACAAAGTATTTCAAATATATGTATTTAATTGGAATGCAAATTATATAAAATATTACAAAATAACGAATAAAAGTTTTACAAATTATGCATTGTTTTCTAGAACCAATTTGATAAAACATTATAAAATATGGAATGAAATCCAATATTATAAACATTTAAAAATACATGTGCTCTCTAAATGGAATGATTAGATTATTTGTAGTTTATTTGGAAATTGATGCTTCATAATAGAGTAATATTCCAGTTAGAATATCCTGAACGGAATCACCGTTCGGCCCGCCACGATTTGAGACGGTTTCTAGTGAGTTTTTCTTGATGAAATTTTCTATATGAAGTTTATAAAATTTGATCGGGAAGTCAATTAAAAAAATATTGAAAAACACTACGTCAAAATATTTATATATTTATTTAACTTACTTCTCAATCGAATTTTAAGATGAAATTTTGTGGATATAATCTAAACCTCATGAAGAACATGTTCAAAAAAATTCATCAAAAAACTACCAAGAACATCCTCAAATCGCGGCGGCTAGACAACTATTCTACTCTGGAATCCCGAGGGTGGACTTTTCTCCTCCGTAATATATATATATATATATATATAAATACTACTATGTATGAATTTAGGACTTAATTGCAATTAATATAATGAATATTCACTATTTGGACTCAATAGTAATCAATTGAGTAAATACTATGAATTAGGACTTAATTGCAATTAGACTATTCACTAATTGGACTCAATAGCAATTAATTGAAAATTCAATTTCAATTAAAAGGTTGTACTTTATTATTAAGTAAGTAGACTATTCCAAGGACTCAAATTAAAATCTACGTGCACATTTATTTGTACTACCTATGTTTTTAAACTTCTCTCAAAAATTCATATTTTATGTACGAAAGTTTGTTTTATAAGTATGAGTAGTTTTGTTTGTGGGAGATGGGAATGCGGGGCCAAGCATGAGGGATTGGGCACTTTCTCTGGTTGAGAGCGGTACAGGACATGTGGAATCAGGCAGTAATGCACTTGAGGAGGGGGCTCCTGGGGAATGTAAGCGCAGGAGGATCTGGGAAACGACATGTGGCAAGGGGGATCCAAAAAACGGGGCGGCGGCGGCGGTGGGGTTTCGAAACCCGTTACGATGTCTGAAGCTTTATTTGGCTATGGGAGGACACTGGAGCTCGTTCGGGCTTCTTAGGAGTCAGTTTACTTTCCACGGTTTTACTGTCGTTTTTTTTTCCTGCTAAGTACTGTTTTGTTTCCGTTGTCACCTTTTTGTTTTGTTTTGTTTTGTCAGACTCTTACAATAGGCTGGGGTCATGGAGGTTTTGCTTTGGCCACGTTAGGCTCATTTAGACTCGTTATAGGATTAGTGAATCACATTACTCTGTATAGGGTGATTGGTTCTCAGGTTGGTCCGAGGGTCGGTGGCTAGAAGTGTCCGCTTTATCTCTTTTGTCCCTTGCTGAATGTTTCTTTATCAATATAAGCCGCCTTTTTCAAAAAAAAAAACATGAGTAGTTTTGTAAAATAAAATTATTTGTAAAATGAATTACAAAATACAATCGTAATAAAAATCCAAATAGTCAATACCCCAAACTTTCATATGTAATTTAAATAAAACACTCTTAACAATTAAGAGTTATTTTAACACTATGATCATGTATTTATTTAAAATTTATGATCATATAATTTATGGTGAAATTATATGTTCATGGTGCTAACACAACTTTTTATATATAGTTCGGAATATTGAAATTACACATGCAAATTTGGAGAGTTTACATCACATCCTTTCAAAATTTGAGATGAATTATTACATACTATCCTCCGTTTTTATTTAGATGCAACATAGCATCATGGCACACAAATTAAGAAGCATGGAAAAAAATTGATTTCCCTTTGTACCCTTATACAATAAGGAAAAAACAACCCTCATATGGTCTAGAAAAGCACAACTATTGGTAGAATGGTAGAATAGTACAACTTTTGTCTCCATACCCATCGGCCATCACAGATTCCCTGTCGACGTTCATCTTCGACCTCGCAACCTCAACGGCAGTCTGAAGAATTAAATCCCACAAATCATAAAATCAAATGGGGTTGTGGGAGATGAAATCTGGGAAGGCCCGTTTGGGTTACGTTTGACTGGCGGAAGGTACTCTTCCCAATCTCATAGAAGAGGTCGCAGACAAACTTAGCATGGAAACGTATTTTAAGGTAAGACTGCCGGGTTTCACTAAGGATTCGTCAAATATAGCAAAATATCCTAGTCTGAAAAGAAATCGGGTGACTACATGAAATCCATGAAATCCAATTGAGTTTTCTTAAAAGCCAGATCTGTAGAGAAGGAAGAGGATTTCAGGTTGAAGAAAGGTACGGGGAAATTTGAGGTTGAAAGATGTGTTGAGGTTGAAGAAGGTGGGGGTGGCCGGGTGGGTGGATACAGAAACCGATGAAATTGGAGAGGGGTGGCTGTCTAGCTGATAGTGAATTAATTAAGGGTAGTAAAGACAATTCAACTCACTTTTATATTCTAAAATAGATGTGTTGCAATTACTTTGAAACTACCTAAAAAGAAAAGTGTTGCAACTAAAAAAGAACGGAAGGAGTAATTTTTGAAATAAGAGTCAATTGAGTACATCAAGTTGTATAAGGTAGAGTAAAAAGTATACTATATTGCATTTGACATTTCTAAGTACATAAACTTGGTTTTTTATTGTTAATTGAGTAAACTCGTTAGATTAACACATTAATGTGGTTGCGCTGACTAACATAATGCTAATATGTCGACTTTCTGAAGGTTGACGCTAGCCCCCAGTCCCTTGATCAATGCACCCCGCATGGCCGCAAGTCATTTACCCATAGGTCGACCTCTTAAAGGTCGACACCGGGACCTTGGTCGACTTCTCCTTTTAGGTCGACTTCATAAAGGTCAACTACAAAACTTTGTTCGACTTACCTTTTTTACTTAGCATTCTCTTACCCAACTCAACCATATTAATGTGTAAATATACTCAAAGAACATTATCAAGTAATACCAACCCAATTTTATGAATTCAATTAACCTTTTGAGTTTTGACCCACGATTTTTAATTTTTGAGACCTTAATTTTTTTGGGTATGATATAAAGAGCATGACTAGATTACGGAGTAGTATGGAGCACTGTTTTTCTTTGCTCTGTTTCTCCTACTCATCAGCTCAAAGAAAACTCAGCCCCGCCTTATTTGTCAGCTGCAAGCCCTGCTAGGCCATTTCTATATTTTCTACGCAACACCCATTATCTGTTCTGTTTTCTGGTACACCTGCAGGAATTTCTAATCGTATACACACTTCAACTCCGTAGTTGAACCTTCCAATCTTACGCGTCATTTGAATTGCACTCAACCCATTCTTGATACGCATAGACGCAGATTTGGATACGTATTCACTCGTATTCATTGAGCAATTACATTTGTCATCTGGAACAATTCGGGATAAGGATACGGCTATGGATAGTGGACGAGGGGGACATGACATTGAAGGCTCCGAGGACAATGCAGTTTTCTCGCCGGGATCTCTGGGGCGCAGCAAGTATCGTCCTGTGGTGGCGCACGACAATGATCGGGCTGTGCTTGAAATGTCCTCTATTGATCTTGGATCTTCCTCTTCTTCATATCCTCCTCACGATCTCAAGTACGGTTCTCTCTTTCATTTCTCTTTTGTATTAAGTAGTTATATATTTTACCTCTAGTATATGTCATTTCTAATCCCTAAAGTCTGAGACAAGGGTTTATGTAATTGAAGAACAAGTATAGGTACGCTAGGGCGAGATTTGGAGAAGGGGTAATGTAAAAAACTGAAACTTGTGTACTGTGCATTAACAGTCTGTTTGAGCTAAATAGTTGATCCAAATCAATGGACAATCATTTAGCATTTATTCTCTAGTATAGCAGCAATGGTATCTTCTTTACCTGAGATTGTCTTGAGAAAACATAGTTTTAGATTCTGAGATGGGCTGCACTTACATAGTAGACTAATCAGCGGACCTTCTTTTATAATTGATGCTACAAGAACATTGAATCAGCTTTGGTTGACTTCTAGATTCTAGTGGGAGTCCTTGATTGGTCCCTTATGCACGTTCTCAAACGCAGATAGAAATGGATTCTTAGCTCCTAAAGGAGTCAGGAGTTTCTGATTGGAGCCTTTGGAACCTTTGAGGGCGTTAATGACTGTTTAGCTTTTTATGATTACGATGCCTTGCCAAGTATTGAACGATATTCTTAGGAACATATATGAGTTCAAGTATTTAATGATATCCTTGTAAAAACACTCTCATGCTACCACTTTGAACTTCAATTTGTCAAGACTTTTGAAATGTCATCAATTGATTGTGAGTAAGAGGTCATTTATGCTCACCCTTTTCTGTTTTTATGTTGAATGCATAGTGAGGCCTTTTCTTACCAGTACCATCTCAGCCATATTCCTCTTTAGAACTGTGTTCCAATTTTGCATGACGTGTTATTTTCTTTTGATGCAACTGAGATTTTGAATCTGGATTATCAACATGTAGCCATTTAGGATACATTCGTAGCCATGTGTTCATATCTTGATATTACAAGAAGGTCAGGCTGCTTTGTATTTACCAAAAGTCTTACTGTAGGATAATATGATATTCAAGTGGAAGTATTAGCTTTAGACAGAATAGAAGTATAGATCACAAGATAGGTCACACTGGTTGGTTTTCAAGAATTTTAGAACGCATACTAGCACGCAGCAATTCATTTCATGTTAACATTTCAAAAAATATAGATTTGTGTCTATTTGCTTTGGTGATTAACAAAAGTAGATTCAGTTTTCTCATTAATGGTAGACATAACTGCAAGTAGTGCAGGGGAGTAGATAAATACAATAAATATTCAGTCACATACATATACGAATGTAAACAAGCAAGGCACGAAGGTTATTATATTTTATATGTTTGAAGCAATACCCACCTCACTACATAAAGAGCCCCTTCCTTTACATTTAGCAATCTACCACTCTTCACTGCGGATGAAAATGTGACAGGTTTAGGGCGGAGGCTCATTTTCCACCCCTCGCAACATTTCTAAAAAAGGCCCCACCCCCACCCGCCCCATTAGCCCCCCCCCCGAGCGGGTGCCGTGTAGATTTTTATCTTGTTTGCATATTATTTCAAATCAACAGATCTAAATATCATTACATCAAAGTAGTTATTTTTTAATAAGGTGCATGATTAAACTATTAAAGTTACCACCACCAAAATAAATGATTTTCTCATTTGAATTTTTTTTTCAAGATAATTAAAAAAAGCACGAGAGAGTTTATTGTCATGTACAGTATAGTTAACTCTATATATCTATATAAATAATTAATTAAATATATATTTATTTATGCAGGTTAAAAGCATTTAACTAATTAATGCGGATTCTATTTATTTTGTTTGCAAGTATTATTACTATTACATTCAACAACAACATCCAAGCCTTAGTCCCAAAGATCACTATCACATTATAACAGTTAATTATTTAATTAATTAGTTATATTCAGGATGTTTTTACTTGTACAATAATTATCTGGTCTGGTTTAGTAAATGTCTAGTCATTTTGTAATTTACAACTATCGAGGTCTGGTGTGGTCTTGGACTGAAATAAGTCCAAGTAAAAACATCCTCACATAAATGTGTTCATTTATGCGGGGGTAGCATCCCCATCACTCCCCCATGTTTAGGCAGGGCAAAAGATCTCACCTACCAATCTCATCCCCATCACGTTCGTCCCCCATGGGGTGGGTGTCCGTGGCTCCACCCCTCTTCGCATCCCTAATCTCAATGAATACTCCTCTTTGATGGATATCATTGGCCATCTCCAGACTCCTATCATTAATCATACAAGTTACAGTAAATGGGTTTGCTCTACTCTCTTATAACAACATACTACGTATTTCTTTAACACAGGGTGACAGGGATCACAATTGTAAGTGTGTTTTAGATTATAAACATTATGCAACTGATTAAATCATTGCTCTAAATGTTGATTGAAAGGTTAATGTATTTACTCTCAAAATCACAAACTAAAACTAAGTGTTGTGCTTTCAAGGAGTTGATGAAGCTTGAAATAGTAGATAAACAATTGAAGTTTCAATGTTTCAAGAGAACTGAAGAGAATTCAATTTTTGAGCAGATGACTTATGGCTAAATAAATGTTCAAAATTCTAATACCTTGCATTTCTACTTTTGTGGTGGAGAAGTGTGGGACATTATTTTGAAACCAATTTGGAGCTTACCGAGAATAAACCTATCACCCAGTGTTTCCATTGTAACCCTATCAAGTAGCTCTTCAATTTGCAATGTATCCTCTTCTTGATGCACATGAAGAGTATAGAAGATTCGAGAAAATATTAATTTATTATATTTTCAATTATTACAATTTCAGTTATAACTGTTACATATCTTTGTAATTAGTATTGTAATTATTATTTTAGGCTCCCAATACTCATCCATGCCTGAGAATAAAGCAAGCCATTCAGTTACATTATTATCTTATGGTATCAGAGCCATAAGAGCTCTCACCAGCCCCTCTACCCATGTCCAACGATGAAAATCCAATTAGACAGACAGAGGATCTACAGCGACAAGGAGACCTCGAAAACCCTCTCGCTAATATCTCGTCTACCTCTGCCAACAACCACTGAACACTATGGACTCATAATGCTTAACCCCAGTCAATTTCCAAAAAAAATTAGACGAATCTAATTACCTGGTTTGGCATGACCAGATTCTTGATCTTCAGTTTGGGTCACACACGAGCCAGTATATAGAGGAGAAGAGTGCACTGCCGCCGGAAAGTGATGCAATTGGTCATCTCAGATGGAAACGACAGGACAAACTCCTTCGCCACGCCCTAGGTCTCCTCCCGTATCTCGGTCTTCAAACCATTAATTGGTTCTGCACGCACTTCTGCCGTTGCCTGAAGACGCTTGAGCAGATATATGGGACTCGATCAGCTTCCGCGATTCAGAACCTCAAAGACCAGTTCCGCCACATGAAGCAGGGAGCTCACCCCGTGGGGGAGTACCTTCACAACCTCCAAACCCTAGTTGAAACTTGTAACATGGATCACTTTATTTCATCACGCCTCCATGCCACTTAAATATTATTGGTCTTATGCTTTTCAAATTGCAGTGTATCTCATTAATAGACACCCTACAACATCTCTCAACATCTGCTCTTCATATGAAAAACTTTTTCAAAAACACCTTACTACACAAAACTTGCTATTTTTGGGTGCTAATGCTTTCCATGGTTGCGTCCTTACACAACCCACAAATCAGAACCTCAATCCATACCATGTATTTTTCTAGGATATTGTGATCAACAGAGTGCATGTCGATGTCTTGACCCAACTACCCACCGTATTTTTTATTAGCAGGCATGTAGTGTTCAACGGGTCTGTCTTAACCTTCTCTCAGACCTCAACACCTGTTACTAATCTCTTCTCGAAGATTGATAACTGGCTTCAACCGCCTATTTCCTATCTTCCTCTTTCAGGTACACAAGTGGCGAGGGCATCTCCTATTTCTCATACCCTGGCTCATCAAAACACTCTCGGTAGGTCAATCTCTACCTCTAGTATGTCACACCTTGCACCCCCACCTTCACACAATCCACATGCTATCATCACATATCAACGTTGGTTTAAGCCAAAACCAACTACCCCGCCATCTCCTCAAGCTTCACTTAATGAACCACCCACTATCACCCCGACCACCGCTACAAATACCTCCATTGTTGCCTTGGACCAACATTCCGGTCCCCACAATTCCCCTCCCAAACGTACCCATCCCATGACCCTTCGTCCTCGTAAACAAGCTAATCTTGTCACTCAATCCGCCTTACCTCATCATATTATTCCTACTTCTACTTCCCAGGCTTTATAGGTACCAGAATTTGAAGCCTTGGTTAAACAGGGAACTTGTTCCAGCGTGTCCTGGTCAAAATGTTGTTGGTTGCAAATGGGTTTATACTGTGAAGTACAAGCAGGATGGTTCTTTGGATCGTTTCAAAGCTTGGTTGGTTTTTAAGGGCTTTCATGAGCGCCCAAGAATTGATTATTCTGACACTTTCAGCCCAATAATCAAACTGGTCACTATTCGAGCTGTTTTGACCATTGCCCTTTCTCATGGTTGGTAGATCAATCAGCTCGATGTCAATAATGCCTTTTTGCATGGGACTCTTCACGAGGAAGGTTACATGAAATAACCTTCTGGTTTCAATGATGGTTCTGGGTCTGTTTGCTGTCTTCGTGAATCTATTTATGGTCTCAAACAAGAACCTTGAGTGTGGTATCAATCTCTGATTGGGTTTTTTCTTTCCCTTGGATTTCATCAATCTGTGTCTGATGCGAGTCTCTTCATTCTCTCTTCACATCACTCTTATATCTATGTGTTGGTGTATGTGGAGGATACTATTGTTACCGGTTCCACTCCTACTTTGGTTCGTTGGACTATTGATTCATCAGCACAAAATTTCTCTATTAACGATTTGGGATCGTTACATTTTTTTCTAGGCATGCAGGTCACTCTGACATAGGATGGACCCTTTCTTGATCAACACAAGTACATTACCAATTTATTGCATAATTTGAAAATGGATGAGGCTAAACTGGTATCCACACCCTTGGTTCCTCGACATTCTTAACCCTATTTGATAGTTCGGGGTTTTGCGATGTGACTCTCTATGGACGTCATTGGATCACTTCAATATTTGAGTCTCACAAGACCATATGTTGCCTTCGCTGTCAACAAACTTGCTCAATTTATGCAAAAACCTACGGTTACTCATTGGCAGCATATCAAATGCCTATTAGGATACCTTCAAGGCACTACTTCTTGTGGTCTCTATCTCTGCCACAGTTCATCTCTTTCTCTACGTGCTTATGTCGATGTAGACTGGGCAGGGAATCCCGATGATCGCTCCTCAACTAGCGTATATGCCATTTTTCTGGGTGAATCACTTGTTTCCTGGAAGTCTATCAAACAACGGAGCATTTCTTGGTGAAATTCATCTGCAAAAGCGGAGTATGGGGCTCTCTCCACTGCTGCATCTGAAATTCTTTGGATTGAATCTCTTCTTCATGAACTCCGACATCCGCCTCCCTCTTCCCCGCTCCTACTTTGTGATAACAAAGGCGCTACAAGCTCTTCAACAAATCCGGTTTTTCATTCTAAGATGAAACATGTTGCCATCGATTTGCATTTTTGTCCGACAACGTGTGCAACGTGGGCTTCTTCTTGTCCTTCACATCTCATCTCATGATCAGTTAGCTGATGCTCTTACCAAACCATTTTCAAGGCAACATTTTACTCTTGAAGAGACAAGCTTAGGATCCTTGGGAGTGACAGAATACCTGGCTTGCGGGGCGTAGAGAAGATTCCAGGAAATATTACTACCTCTGTCCCCTTAAGTTTGGGGCAAAGGGGTGTGGTGTGGTTTTTAAGAAAAGGTAGGATTGTGTGGTTGGTATTGAATTAATAAAGTGTGAAAAAAGTAAGAATGAATTCTAACCACTCAAATATTACCAAATATGGTATGGGACAAACTTAATGAGACGGATAAAAAAGGTAAAACCGGACAAAGTTAGGGGGACAGAGGGAGTAATTTATAATATTTTCAATTATTACATTTTCAGTTATAACCATTACATATCTTTGTATTTAGTATTGTAATTATTATTATAGGCTCCCAATTATTGTATAAATACTCATACATGCCTGAGAATAAAGCAAGCAATTGAGTCTGCATATCTCTCTTCCTCTAAACTCTATTAAAGAGTGTATTGGGATTAAGGAATTCCTTCAAACTCAGTGCACTAGCTACATTATTTGCTTACAGAAGAACCAACACATAAATGCTAACAGTTGTTAATAAGGAATACTGATGCTTGAAGAGTATTCCTTCAAACTCAGCGCACTAGCTACATTATTTGCTTACAGAAGAACCAACACATAAATGCTAACAGTTGTTAATAAGGAATACTGATGCTTGAAGAGTTTTCATATAAACATTTGTCCAATGGAAAGTAAGGGCATCTTCAGACTGTTATTTATAAATGAATTTCAGTATGCATTTTAGTAGATCACTAGATTGTTCTTTCCCCTCAAGTTTGTGGCTTTGCGTACCAGACATATCCTGATCTGCAGTTTCTAAATTTATGATTATGAGTCATTCTGATCATTTGAATTTTTAAAGAAAAACTATATTAACTTGTGATACAAATTTTCAGGAAAATTAAAGTGGGGGAGGGACCAAAGACATCCTCTAATGGCAGAGACGAGTCTTTACCTAATCATGGGAATGTGACCCAGGCAGAGTCCAAATTAGAATTATTTGGCTTTGACTCTCTCGTCAATATCCTAGGTCTTAAGAGGTAATAGATGAATTCGTTACCCTCGGTTTATAATTACTACTATTCGTATTCTTATTGTTATTAATATCATTCTTTTTATTATTATTATCACTACTATTATTTTCTCCTTTCATACCTTGCATCTACAATGTTTTTATCTAAAAAATGTGTTTTTTATTTTTATTTTCGGTCACTTCAAAAGCTAATTCATTTTTCTACAGATTTTTTGACGTTTAATTATTGTACTTTAGAAATTTTTTGGCTTTTCACAGTTATATTTTAGGTGTGTATTTTTATTCTCGGATATTTGGATGATATACACAGCTTAATGAATTTTGTTCTTCTAGTATGATAGGGGATCAAATGCCAAGCCCATCACGTCTCCGTGATGGGGATGATGCAACTATCACTATTGGCCGCCAAAGGGTAAATGATAGCATTGTGAATTATCTTCTATGATATTGATTTTTAATAAAGGGTTTTCTTTGCTTATATGGTGCTTCAATCACAGTTCTTCTGCCAGTTTTCCTTATCGGTCATATCTCTTTCCAGTCATTATCGGTCATATCTCTTTCCAGTCATTATCGATTCTTTTTTATGGAATGGTTTGTACAATTACCGTGCCACTAAAAATGATGGCATTAAGGAAAATGGGAGAGAAGACTTGACTCTGAATGAACTTGTAAACATCCAACTGATCGAAGTTATGGTTCCACGCTTCAATTTGTGAGATTAGTTAGTTTCATATGGTTTGAAAAGGGAAAAATTATTGTGTTACAAATTGGTTCCAGATTGTAATGCCACAGCACTGCTTCCATGAACTGTTGCTTTGTAATCAGAGTGAAGTTTAAGGTGTCATGCGTGGATTTTTTTAGTTACTTCATTCTACTTGGTGCCTGAAAATTTTATCAATGCATTAGGCTAGCTCTTTGTAAATGTTATCTTTTGACATGCTGAAAGAGTTAAAAACAGTTTTTGTTTATTGCTTATCAATGAAAGAGAGTACAATGTCTGATTATAGTCATAATGAACAAATACAATGGGCAGAAAAATTATGCACTACAAACCATGTTCTTTACTACTCCTATGACTTATTCTATAATACTACCTTCGTCCCCAAAACTTTGCCACAACAACAACAACATCCAAGCCTTAGTCCCAAAAGAATTGGGGTCGGCTAACATGAATCGATACATGATATCGCCAAAAGGAAAAGAAAGAAAATAAAGATAAAAAAGATAAGCTATTATAAAAAAGATAATATAAAAGTGATGAATATACATATACATGATAAAATAAAAAAAGATAAAAGTAATATTTATATATAAGGATAAAAGGAAAAAAAATAGGAAAAAAAGGGGAAAGGATAATACAAGATCACTCCTCCACACGAATACCCGCCCTCCACTTTGTTCTCTCTTAAGCCATACCCTCATCCAATCCAAGAAGAAGCATATCACTTCTGACTCCCCTAACCCACGTCTGTTTGGGCCTTCCTCTCCCTCTCTTCCCTGCCTCTTCTCCACACATCTCAGCTCGTCTGACCGGTGCATCACTCGGTCTTCTATGTACATGACCAAACCACTGTAGGCACGACTCCTGCATCTTATCTTCAATAGGTGCTACTCCCACCCTTTGTCTGATTGTCTCATTCCTCACGTGGTCCTTTCTAGTATGCCCACACATCCAACGCAGCATGCGCATCTCTGCCACACTCATTTTTTGAATGTGACATTGTTTCACCGCCCAACACTCTGTGCCATACAGTAATGCAGGCCTAATTGATGTCCTATAAAATTTACCTTTCAGTCTAGTTGGCATACCTCGATCGCATAGAAATCCCGACGCATTCTTCCACTTCATCCACCCTGTTCTGATTCTATGGGATACATCTCCATCTCACTCATCGTCCTTCTGAATTATGGAGCCTAAGTAACGAAACATATCGCTGACCGATATCTCCTTACCATCCAAAGTAATTCCGCTATTACCACTGCTTCTACCTCCACCAAACTTGCACTCCATGTACTCTCTCTTGCTCCGACTTAGTCTGAAATCCTTGTTCTCCGATGTTTGTCGCCATACTTCCAACTTTGCTTTAACACCTGATTGCGTCCCATCAATGAATACAATATCGTCGACAACCATCATGCACCACGGTATATCGTCTTGAATTGACTTTGTAAGTTCATCCATGACTATGGCAAATAAGAAAGGGCTCAGAGCTGATCCTTGGTGCACTCCGATAGTAATAAGGAACTCCGCAGTCCTCCCAAAAACTTTGCCATTTCAAAAAAATGAAACCATGATTTTGATTAGTATAATATTATGAAAGTTATAAATTTTATACTTTATGGAAGTACTTTTAACAAAGAACATTTTGATTTAATTTTTATATTATAAATTTCCAATAAAAAGATATAATTGGTCGAAGTTTTGAAAATGACAAAGTTTTTTGGGACGGAGGTAGTATAATTCAACAATTTATGTGTACCATAAAAATTACCAGCTGTCAAATTAAATGATTTTCTTGTTTGACAAAGCTCTTTTAAGACAATAAAAACAAGAGAATGAGTACGTACACTATTATGTACAATATAATGAATTTTACGTATATATATATTTTTTGTGGGTGGTAAGTATTATTACTATAAATGTATAAAATTAATTAATTATACACACAAATGTGTTTGTGTTGTATGTTTTGTGTGTTCTGCGTTTATGCAGTAATGGGGTGGGGGTGTGGTGGATGCAGCACCCCCCGTCACCCGCCTCATATTTGAGACGGGAAAAAAAACTCATCCATTCCTGCTCCCACCCGTCCCACGTCCCGTTCATTCCTCCCCTGCAGTCCCACCTACTGTCCTCCAAAGGCTGAAGAGTCTATAGTAATATAAGTTTGTCATAACATTATATTCTGAAAGAGAAGGAAGGTGAAAATTTTATACGCCCTCCGTCCCATTTCAGCTGTCTTACTTCCCTTTTTGGGTTTTCCCAAAATGAATGTCATGTTTCCGTTTTTGGCAAGAAATGTATGGTCCATATCATATTATTTTATTCTACTCAAAACTCAATCAGAATTTTTACTTTTCAACCACTTTTTTAATAATTGTGCCAAACTAAAACAAGACATCCAATATGGGGCAGATGTAGTATCATGTATCCTTTTTATCTGCCTGATATCCGTATAGTTATCAATATCATCTCATTGTTCATTTTATCTCTGATTTTAGTAGACCTGAATTTGCACTATGTAGTACATATAAATTGCTCGCTGATTTGTGATTTTCGGGCACCGAGTCTTATCAGGAAATTTTACAAGTGTTTTTTGTCTTTAAATAATCAATGTAGAGTTGTCAGAATGTGTGTGTGTGTACTTTATGTAGGGGTGTTGTGTACCTTCTTCATAGACTTTGATCTCAATTACTCATGCAGCCTGCTGCTGTGAAGTCGGGAACAATGATGGGAGTTTTTGTGCCATGCTTGCAAAATATTTTGGGAATCATCTACTATATAAGATTTTCCTGGCAAGTTTTTCACTTTCATTAGAGATAAATTTCCAGTTTTAAGTTGTATTGTAATTGTGATTTGTGAAAAGATTTTGTAATACTTTTCTTTGTTTATGAGGTTGAATGCATGAACTTGGAATTTGGAAATACATTTCAGTTACTAGTCGATGGTTACATTGAGCATTCATCGTATGATTATGTGGTATATTTTCTTATTCTTCCTGTGTGGCTTTTACTAATAATGTAAAAGAGAGCCGCAGAGGAAGAAAAGAAAAGAAAGCAAAGGTGTAAATGAAGGGGCTGATTGAAAAAATTAAGGAAAAGCAAGATGGGAAGGGTGGAAAAATTGACTAGGAAAAAAGAATTAGTTCAGTGCCTGTTTAACACTTTGTTTTTTCTCTAAGCTTCATGATACATCTTATTCATCGTACACAAAGATAATCAATTTATTTTTTCATCCACCCTCAATATATGATTAATTTGCAGGATAGTTGGAATGGCTGGTATTGGGGAGTCATTGATGCTAGTGGCCTTCTGTGGTTCCTGTACTTTCCTCACTACAATTTCACTCAGTGCTATTGCAACTAATGGTGCAATGAAGGTAAAATGGAACTTTCTAGTTTATTTGTCAAATATTTTTTGGTTGAGCAGTAAAATCTTATTTTTTCAATTTTTTTTCTTTATATAGGGTGGTGGACCTTACTATCTTATTGGGCGAGCATTGGGCCCAGAGGTTGGGGTCAGTATCGGACTGTGTTTTTTCCTGGGGAACGCAATCTCTGGAGCAATGTGAGTATGCAATGTGATGCTATATTCTCATTTAAGGCATTATAATAGAATATGGCATTGATCTTATCATTGTGCTTGCATAAATCAGGTATGTATTGGGAGCTGTAGAGACGTTCTTGAATGCTGTACCAGCGGCAGGAATTTTTAGAGGTATCATATTTATGTGTACATATAGTCATGGACTCATGGAAGAGAAGTTTGGTATTGCCAAGGGATGAGGATTCTTTCCCAATCTTTCCCTTTGAGTAATTTCACAATATTAACACTATTTTTAGTTTGATCAAATCCTAGGTGCTGATAGTTTATAGCACTGTTTTAGGCAGCCTGATATTGGTCCCCATATTAAGTATTCTGAGTCTCAGTGTGTCGCTCAACATATCACTTCTTTAAGTGGACCAACCCTTAAATTTTGTCTCTGTGTTTCTGCTTCAAAGCTTCACATCTGTGTGCGGATGTGCACGTTCTTGAAGTCAACGGTGGTGGCATGGTATATTTTTTTCTATGTAAATGCAATTTGATCATCTTCTTATTTCATGATGCAGAAACGGTCACGAGAGTTAATGGCACAGCGATTGCCGAGCCCATCACGAGACCTAGCTTGCACGACTTGCAGATTTATGGGGTGGTCGTGACTATTATTCTATGCTTCATAGTATTTGGGGGCGTCAAAATGATCAACCGTGTTGCACCAGCTTTCCTTGTTCCTGTTTTATTCTCATTATGCTGCATATTTCTTGGCATATTTTTGGCGAGGAAGGATCATCCATCAGGTTAACATTGTTTGGACCATGGAACTTATCCACACTTTGAAGTTCCCAGTTCTTCAATATGATGTGCTACTGGGAGACATGGCACTTGCTCAATTAAAACATCTCTTATTTGAGCAAGGGGGTTTTTGGGTACGCGGTTCGGAAATGTGCTTTGTGGTTTTAGAATGTTGTGTTTTCAAGTTGTTTTTTGGTTTAAAAAGGTTGTAGTTTCAAAACAGATTAGCCAGCTGACCATTTTTTTCCTCTGATCTGGCCAAAATTGGAGTGCTTACCTCCTGCTTACCATCAAGACACTGCCTAGGCCACTTTTTAGAACACTGTATGGATGAATAAACAAAGTATCATTTAGCTATTAGTGTAAACGGCTTCTCTATATTCAGATTCTCTTCCTTGAACTTTCTGGAGTTTTTTTTTTATTGAAATCACGCACAAGGAAAGGTGATATTCAAGAAAACCATTGTTATAAAGAGTTACAAATGAGTCTGTAATTCGATGATTGTGTTGTTGGGAGTTCTAGTTCTCTTCAGATTCTATATTTCTATTACCTGCCTGTAAATCAATTCCTCTACCTGTTTAGCACATTAGGCATAATTCAGAACATAATACTTTAGGAAGTACATATAACATGATAAGTGAACCAGGATTGTACTGCTGTATAGTGAGTGTTGATTAAAACATGTAGTGATTGGATTTCATTATGTAATAGTTGTCTAAAAAAAATGAGTTTGTATAAAAATGATTGGAGGGGGGCAATGTTGCCGAGATTTCACAATAGTGCTATGTGTTTCTAAAAAAGAGTTTGTGTTCGCACTATGTAATGACTAGAGATTAAGTTTTGAAATGAAATTAGTTTTGTAGGTTATGGTAAAGAATCATTGTATTATTTGATCCATGGAGCTTGAGTTCATGCCTAAATGATCCTGAACTGCCAATGTATGAGTTATTCATGAGTTTGCCAATCGTATAATTTAAAGTATTAGCAAAACCGTGAATCTCAGAGAAGCAACTATTTCCGGTAGTGATTCAACCATTCAGGATCTTAAAAGGTTGGTGGCCCAGCCTGTTTCCCATTGATGTGGAAAATATATGCACTATTTTTAAATTGTCTTACTAATTCAAACTGACCTTGCATATGCTATATGTGCTCCCTTTGTTTTCATTTTCCTTGTTGCACATTATCCTTCACTTAGAAGAATATGTGTTTGTGCCTCTGACTTTTTTCTGTTGTGCTGCAGCGGGAATCACGGGACTGAGTTTGGAATCTTTCAGAGATAACTGGAGTTCTGATTATCAGATGACTAATAATGCTGGAATTCCAGATCCTAACGGGAAGATATACTGGAGTTTCAAGTAAGGCATGCAACTACATCTTTTTCCTCAGTCCCATCTTGGTCTCTTATCATTCAATCAACATTCAACATTATCAGGATGCTAGGTCTAGAACTCAAAATATGCTCTCTAGTCTCTCCATCCCAATTCATAATAATTGATTAAATTAGTAACATCTGTTTAGCTTATTTGCCAGATATTTTCCAATCTCTCTCTTCACTTACGGTCCTATTCTGAGTTGGTTAACTAAGTTCGCCATGGTTTTGTGCAATTCTTTCTGCAGTCTAATGATTTGTGGGATTTAGATCAGCAGTGCATTTTGTTGATTAGTTATTTGTGAATAACTATGAACCTTGTTGGCGGTGAAACAAGGTGGTGATAACTGATAAGAGGTCTAGATAGTTCCCCTTTCCCCCTTTTTTTGTCCTTTAACATCATACATTGCTAGTTGATGCCTTACTGTTTTCTTTCTTTTGTAAAAAAGGAATTTATGTTATTGAGTATAGCATATGCATCCAGTATGAGGTATATAACCCTTGGTATACAAATAGGTAGCGGTGCGTAAATCTTGTGAAATAGCTTCAACTGAAAGTCTCAATAGTATTCTGTTCCTGCAATCATTGTGATTAGTACCCTCTTATTGTGCAGATCAAGCATTCCGATGCTTTGATACCTTTTGTTAAGAACTCTTATCTTTGGTGAAACAATGAGTCAATGATGAAGATTGTCGGTTATTACCTTTAGTATTAATGTCGTGCTATTATAATCTAATGTTCATCAGTCCACAGTGCATTGGTAGGTCTGTTTTTTTCCAGCTGTGACAGGCATCATGGCAGGCTCTAATCGTTCAGCCTCACTGAAAGACACCCAGCGTTCTATTCCCATCGGAACCTTAGCAGCCACTGTGGCAACCACCAGCCTATATATTTTTACTGTGTTTTTCTTTGGATCTGTGGCAACTAGAGAAAAGCTTTTGACTGACAGGTACACTGAACTCCTAACGTACATGTGTAATACAATTATTAAAATATCTCTGTAGTTTTTAATTGCTCTATTTATGGAGGTGTTTTTTCCAACATAATTTCCCTTTGACCACTGATAAGTGATATTTCTTTCTGCGAAGAGTGAAAGGTTTAATTGTACTGATTGAAGTTTTGAGGATACTAATTCCCTATATTTGTACCGTTGCACACATAATCTAGGGTTAGTGTGAATCATATACACACTTGGGTTGAGCGCAGATTATCAGTGTCAGTTTTAAGTGTTTAACAACTTAAACTGACACCTCCACAAGGTAGTGTCTATGAATATACATTATATGTGCCAAACATGTTACAGATGTAGACTCGCTTAGGACTAGGAGACTTGGTGCAAATATTAGCTAATTGATTATCAAAAATAAAAATGGTGCAAGGCTGCATCCAGAGTCCAGACATAACCCCTGCTCTAACAAAATGTCATTCAACATCAATGTGCTCGTACTCCCATGAAAACACAAGGTTCAAGACTATGTGCAGAGTCACCATAATATTCCCAGCATTTACCTGACGGATTTTGGTGTTTTGCCTACCCGGACTAAAAAAAGTCACCATAATATTGCATACAGTTATGCCAATGCCATTATTACATGGTTCCATATGAGCTCAAATGTGACTAGTGCCATAGCACAATACATGTAAGTATGCTACTCACTATTCTAAGAGATTGAGTTACCCCTATGAAGGCAGCAAGGGACAATAGCCAAAGGTGGAAATGTGGAATATCTGTCAACATGAGACCTTTGAAACTTTCCCAATTAACTTGCAAATAGAACCCCTAGTGTGGGCACCTTCTTAATCTACAACAAGACTCAGATTGCAGATTGCAGAGTTGTGGTGATCATCACATGGAGTATCTACAATCTAACTCAACACACTTATTGCACATAAATGGTTTGCCTGTCTAACCAGATGATCGCGAGGCAATGTGCCGAGTCCCATGAGTCTCTGGAGCAAAACCCCGTATTTTTTAAATTCCAATGAACAGTCAATTTTAATCAATTTCACTAACTACATGACTGAATCAACTACATGATATTGCTAAAAGCGCTTGCTTCAGCATTTAAGAGCAAAGCACACGCAAGTGACACACTTGGCTTCACATCAGGGTTGAAGCGGTTTGCTCCCAGAAACACAGTTGATATGAAGTTAACGCCTTAACGGTTAACATCATTTGCAAGACACTTCCAATGGAGAAGACATCACCAAAAATCCATTTTGCGGAGCAGAGACGCTTAATACCACATTGCTTACCAATTCACATTTTCTCTTTGCAAGACTTTCATGTATATACATTGTTTGTTCTGTTCTTCTACTACTTCTTGGACTTCTAGTATGATGCATAGTTAGGCTGTGGTGTAGTGTCATCTTGTCGCTCTGCACTACTTCATATTGCCGATCGGTCATCAATCTGTTCAAGCTCAGAATCTGACCCCATACTCGGAAGTTATAAGTCGCTGATGAGAAATCAACGTGACCCCTTGAAGACCCTCAATACTGCGAACCCGACTTCAATAGCGGTCAATGTACATAATATCTTTAGTTATACGTGTTTCTAGTAAACTCTTAAGCTTTCAGTTTTTATCATCAGATTTTTTAGTACTACTTATTAATATAAATTGAGAAGTCATTCGGGCCATGTGCCCCAATTTAATCATCAGATTTCATCCCATATTTCCAATAACTAAATTATTACATTACAGCTCACCGTAGTTCTTTTTCATTTTTTATTTTTCAAATTTTTTTGTGGGCACATGGATCATCGTTGTATAATTGGAACTGATGTTTTTAACACTTAAGTGTGATATCCCTGACTCCCTGCTGAGTAGATGTTTGTATAATTGGAACTGATGTTTTTGTTTAACCGGTGCATGTATTTATTAATTAGAAATTGCCCTAAATAGGAGTAAAAACGTTTTGAAATAATAAAATAGGACTTTCATGTTTTTTATTCCCTAAATAGGAGTAATTCTGCCAAGTTTGGAAAAAATGCCATGTTTAAAGCCTAGTAATGCCAGATTTGGCAGAAATTTACTCCTATTCAGAGAATAAAAAACATGAGTCCTATTTTGGAATTTCAAAACTTTTTTACTCCTATTTAGGGAATTCTCTCTTTATTAATATATTGATGGTAGATAATATAGCTCAGTTGACAATTGGCTTGTATGAAGATGTTTTATTATCAATATTTTATTTCTATACACGGATGGAGTATTCGATCACAGGTCTTATTTGTCCAGGATACTTGGACATGCCACTCACCCATGAGATCATTCTGTGGCATGTGTATACTATGCCTGCGGGTGTACTAGCAACACAAGCATAAGTAACGCAGCAGTCTCAGAAGCCTGTAATGTATTAAAAGATCTGATATATTTCTTATTTTAGGAATTAACTTAAAACATAATATAAATTTTCAATTTAAAAATGTAACCTTTGCCCTTCCATGTTGCATTTTGTTTTTAAAAAGTGTTGCTTTCTGTTGTGCTTAAAGTGAAGCCATGCTACACCCCTTCATTATAATGACTTGAATTCTGCTGCAGGTTATTAACAGCTACAGTTGCTTGGCCTTTCCCAGCCATTGTTTATGCTGGAATCATTCTTTCCACCTTGGGTGCAGCTCTTCAGAGCTTAACTGGTGCTCCACGGCTTCTTGCAGCTATAGCTAATGATGACATTCTCCCCGTCCTTAATTACTTCAGGGTGGCAGATGGGGGAGAGCCTAATGCTGCCACACTCTTTACTGCCTTCATTTGCATTGGATGTGTCGTTATTGGGAATCTAGATCTTATCTCTCCCACGACAACAATGTTTTATCTTCTATGCTATGGTGGTGTGAACTTATCCTGCTTTCCTTCTGGATCTTTTGGATGCTCCTAGCTGGCGTCCAAGGTGGAAATTTCATCACTGGAGCCTTTCTCTTGTTGGAGCATTGCTTTGTATAGGTTTGTTTCTTCTTCTGTTATAGGTTAATTGGATTAATGAGCTTGCTTTTGCTAATTGTGCACCTGTAATGCCTCATTCAAGTTGCATTACTGTTATAACTAACTCCGTCCCCTACTCACCTTCTTATTTGCCCTCATTCTTTTTTTTATTGTTCCTATATGAAATAATTGTGTGTTTGATAAAAGAAATTGCCCTAAATAGGAGTACAAACGTTTGTGAATTTTAAAATAGGACTACATTTTTATTACCAAAATGGAGTGATTAGTGCTATTTCTTGGCATAACACGAGTACACGACTGTATTTTCCAATTTTGGAAGTATTTAATCCTATTTAGGGAATAAAAGTATAACACTCCTATTTTGGAATTCCAAAATGTTTTTTATCTTTTCCCCTCACTTTCTGTCTCTCCCTCTCTCTCTCTCTCTCTCTCTCTCTCTCTCTCTCTCTCTCTCTCTCTCTCTCTCTCTCTCTCTCTCTCTCTCTCTCTCTCTCTCTCTCTCTCTCTCTCTCTCTCTCTCTCATCTCTCTCTCTTCTCTCTCTCTCTCTCTCTCTCTCTTCCCCTCTCCCCCCCTCCCCCTCTCACCCTCTCCCCCTCTCCCCTACCCCCTCCCTCTCCCTCCCTCCCTCCCTCCCCCTCCCCCCCCTCTCCCTCCCTCCCTCCCCTCCCTCTCTCTCTCTCGTTCTTTCTTTTTTATCCTTTTATCCTCATATGTATAGTATATATAAACATTATTTTTATCCTTTTTATTTTATCTTTTTTTAGGTATATTCATCTTTTTTATATTATCCTTTTATAATAGCTCATCTTTTTTATCTTTATTTTCTTTCTTTTCTTTTTGGTGGTGATATCATGTATCGATTCATGTTAGCCGACCCCAATATCTTTTGGGACTAAGGCTTGGATGTTGTTGTTGTTGGCGAATTTTCCTGTTTGATATTGATTCTTCCCTTTTTAAGTGAATCTCAACCACACAATCTCATTTTATTTCTTAAACTCCGTGTAAAGTCAGCGGGATACATAAAAAGAGAGACAGCGGGAGTATTGCTCTTTTACTGTCCGAGTTTATGAAAAAGTGAAGCTGCAGAGCTCTACATAATCCCTCTCGCATGCATTATGCTGCAAGTTCTGTGGACTATATAGGGTTCCTCTCTTCTAACTATAGAGCAGTTGAGAGAGTAGGCATGTGCTCTGCTTCATAAAAATTGTTATTATAGATTATAGATGTATTTTTATCCTTCATTTCTTTTTGGTAGATGGTGGTTTTTCACCTGAAATCAACTTAATTGAAGATAATGTTGGTTTCAGACCAACTTAGATCAGGTGTTTAAGCCGGTTCATATCTTTTTCGCACATGCACAGACACGTATTCTGTAAATTAGCCCTTGTAATCATGTCATTTGTGGTCTGTGCTTAGCCAGGGTTTTCGAAGTGTGTTTATCAGTTAATGTTGTTATTATGGATAAAATATGTATTTCAATTGTGGGACTAATTTTTTTTAGAGTGGTAGGTGTGTTTGACCTGAAATGTAGGTTTAGATCCAACGTGGACTAGATAGATGTTATTCACGTATCTTATTTCTGCAGACATAGTGACATACACATGTAGACTCACTCTGTTGTCTGTCTACATTAAGCCTTTTAATTATGTCATTTTTTATTCCTATTAATCCATGCATTTTAAGGTTTATTTAGTCCTTGATCCTATGCAGTCATTATGTTTTTGATATCTTGGATGTTCACTGTGGTGGCGCTGGCCTTGGCCACTCTCATCTATTACTATGTCTGCCTCAAAGGAAAAGCTGGAGACTGGGGCGATGGCTTTAAGAGTGCATATTTTCAGCTTGCATTACGTAGCCTACGCTCTCTGGGAGGTACAGATGCTTACACTGAAGAGGACTTCCGCATTTGTTTTATAAATTATTTCTTGGCTTTTCTCTCTTCATTTCTCTCCCATGCATGTTTCTCTTACTGGATGTCATTGACAAAACACTGCCATATACACATGGAGTAAATGAAGCAACCTTCACTGTGCAGATGAAAATTGGAAGTTTATATATATCTCTTTGTGTATATCAGTTAATATTGCATCATGTCTTCTGATGATTGCAGTCAGGAAGGCTTAATACCATCCCTGTATTACGTTAAACGTCTTAGATGCATCCTACATATGTTGTAGTGTAATATGGGTTGTTTTTTGCATGTCAAAGGATAGTAAACTAACATATGAGATTATACTTTTATTTATGCAGCAACTCAAGTACACCCAAAAAACTGGTACCCTATTCCATTAGTATTTTGTCGGCCATGGGGCAAGCTGCCAGAGAATGTACCTTGCCATCCTAAACTTGCCGACTTTGCCAACTGCATGAAGAAAAAAGGAAGAGGAATGACCATCTTTTTTTCCATAATGGATGGAGATTACCATGAATGCGCAGAGGATGCCAAGGCAGCTTGTAAGCAGCTAAGTGCTTACATTGACTACAAGAATTGTGAGGGTGTAGCTGAAATCGTTGTTGCCCCTAACATGACTGAAGGCTTCAGAGGCATAGTCCAGACGATGGGCCTTGGAAATCTCAAGCCCAATATAATTGTCATGCGATACCCCGAAATTTGGCGACGTGAAAACTTAACCGAAATTCCCGCCACCTTTACTGGGATAATAAACGACTGCATTGTAGCAAACAAAGCTGTTGTTATCGTCAAGGGACTGGATGAGTGGCCTAACGAGTATCAAAGACAGTTTGGGACGATTGATTTGTATTGGATCGTGAGAGACGGTGGGCTTATGCTCCTTCTTTCTCAGCTACTCCTAACCAAAGAGAGCTTTGAGGGTTGTAAGATTCAGGTTTTCTGCATAGCCGAGGAGGACTCTGATGCCGAGGAACTCAAGGCCGACGTGAAGAAATTCCTTTACGATCTACGCATGCAGGCTGAGGTCATCATCATCTCGATGAAGTCATGGGAGGAGCAGCAGCAAGAATCGGTGGAGGCATTTAGTAGTGCACAGGAAAGAATTGCTAACTACTTGGCGGAGATGAAGGAAAAGGCCCAGGGACAGGGTCCAGGGGGGAGTCATTTGATGGCTGATGGGAAGAGTGTGGTTGTGAACGAACACCAGGTGGAGAAGTTCTTACACACGACATTGAAGCTCAACTCAATGATACTGAAATACTCCAGAATGGCTGCGGTTGTGCTTGTGAGTTTACCGCCCCCCACCTCTCAACCATCCTTCTTACTTTTACATGGAATATATGGACCTCTTGGTGGAGAATGTACCTAGGTTGTTGATTGTGCGGGGATACCGTAGAGATGTTGTCACATTGTTTTCTTAGTTTCTCATAGATTTGTTATGTGTTCCCTAATTACCCAAAAAAGAGGGGGTGTACACAGTGCCTGATCTCCTACGCAATTGGAAGGTGGTGGTGGTATTTAGGCCTCATTTCTCATGTTCTTGCGAGGTGGGTTAGAACCCTGGACCTCCATGACACAAGGGGAAAGTCTTCAGAAGTTGCCCGCCTCAATTACAAACAAACAAACATACATTTTATGCTTCCTTGGTACATCCCCTTTTATTTCAACTGTGTAGTTTCAGATTTTCATTGCGTTTCTCTTACCTCTTTGGGGGATGTAAGAATTTCTTCTATATAGAATTCATTCTTTATAGCGCCAGAGTATATGCATATCTTTGTTCATTTTTTGTCTTTTGAGTAATGACTTGGTGGATAGGACTTGGTGTAGGGAAAATACAGGATATGAGGGTGAAATCAAGCGCTTAATGAATTCATTAACCCCTCCCCCCAATATAAAAAATATTGATGTATTTTTCAATCTGGGAACTTTGATTCCGTGCACACTCGACTAATTCATTATTTCAACATCTTTTTAATTCAAATATCAATAGGGCCTGCTTCATACTTCATAGAGGATGTTAGGCAGAAATTACTGAATATGCCTAATTTTTATGCTGGAAACGCATTTAATAAATCAGAATTTGCTATATAACAACTCAAAAAGACCACTTATGTTACACTTGAGCAAAATCAGTAGAATGGATGATTTATATAGTACATGACTTAATAATAAAATATAATGATAATTTTATCTTCAACATTTGCTAAACAAACCAGGACCTAATGGCTAATAGTACATGGATGCTAGTTGCTACTTGCTACTTTCAGTGCCTCCTTGCTTGGTACTGTTTGGTGCCATCGATGTAAATATCCCGGAAGAGGGTGGCACGGGTTTTAAAAAAAGTTAGTTTGTGTGATTGATATTAATGGATAAAGTAAGAATAAAGTAAGATTGATTTTGAGTCACACAAACTTTACCAAATAAGGCATGAGACATTTAAATAAGGATATCACAATATGGTAAAACGAGACATTTAAAAGGAGACGAATGGAGTAGTTGATTGCAATTATCACCAACCACGGTTCCTGTGCTCTTTTACCACTACCTAGTACCTACATTGTATGCTATGGAGTACTATTTACTGTTTTGTTACAGTAATTGCCATTTCAGATGTAAATTATTTGTTAATGAAAGGGCCAAATAGGGGTACTTCTACTTAGACTTATTTCAGTTCTAAAATATATTCGATCCAACTAGATTTAAACAAACTAGATCATATTTTGACACTTATAAAATATGGACCAAGTATTTACAAGACCAGTTCAAATCAGACTAGACATAAACAAGTCAGACTAGAAATTTTTGTCCAATTAAAAACATCATATCCCCTTAACTTATTGCAATTTGACAATTGTACCCCTAACATTGATCATACGATTAAACACTCAAACTCATAAAAACATCAATTAAACCCAACTTACACTCAAACTCATAAAAACATCAATTAAACCCTACTTACATGTAGTAGCAGGTAATCTCTCCGTAACCACCATATCTATGGGCGGATGTAGGGGTGAGCTCCCCTAGGTTGGAGCCCACCCCATAATAGTTTCACAATTAGTAATAATAATTTGAGATAATTAGAGATAAGCTCACCCCAAGTGTTAACTTAAGATTAGTAAACTCAATGTGCTCTCTCTTTAAAAACATTTATCAAGTTTGAGTGTCAAATAGAATAACAAAATGAGACAAGTATAATCCGAGATTGTGAAGAGGAGTTATGAATGATTTTTCATAAATTAACCACTTTAAAGAGAAATGATAGCATTTTAACAAAATGTGCGTATGAGAATTAGGTCAAAAGTATAGCTTGTTCAAAGTCATATATGGAAAATGAAAAATGACATTTGTGGTACATCCAAATGATGAAATGACATTTATTAAATAAAGGAAAAAGGGTCAAATAGACCCTTCTACAATTGTGAATAGGTCATCTAAACCCATGTACTAAAAAAACATCAAATAAACCTATTTACTCTTAAAAATGATCAAATGAGTCAGTTTTACCTGAAATTGACCATCTTCAGCTGGTTACTTTTATTTATGATATTTTATTATATTTTTCTTTTTCTTTTTTATTTACTTTTGTTTCTCTATCTTCCTGGTATATTAGTCCTGCGCCTTATGACCTTATCTATGTCCCTGTTGCCCTTCGTCTTCATCCTTTACGTTGTTTTCTTACACTTGTTTCATTCTTTTTCTCTTTACTTTTGATTTATCCTTTTTCTTAAATTTATATGAATCAACTTGAATGGTAGCAGACTTGAGTACGTACATCAAGCTCTGGCCACCATTTTACACCGCCAATGGACACCAACTCCCTTAATCAATGGACAGATCTTGAAGGCTGAAGAGGGAAGCTGGACGGACGGACCAGAAATAAAGAGAGATGTCTCTGTCTCGAATTGAAGACCTGGAGCAGTCTAACGACACCATTCTTGGAGAGCTGGAGTCATCCCTAATGGAAGCGGGTCTTCTCTTCTTGTTGTGCTACGCTACACGCGGCGCCTGGTTGCCGGAGAAGGGAGGAGCGAAGTTCTCCGGTCAACATCGGAATCGCTCACATCGGTCCTTGGGAAGTACTCCCAGTAGGTGATAAAGGCGGGAGTCCCTTCTGCCAAACTAGCCGATCTTGAGGAGGGAAGCAAGAACACAGACCAGAAAGAGAAAAAGATTTAAGAAAAAGAGGAAAACATTACTTCGTACTAGTACCTCCGTAACGTAAATATTTTCTCACTTTCCTTTTTTGGACGTAACACTAATATCTTTTCATTTCTAAATCTTCTCATCATACCCCCAATAATTTTAAAAATAATACACTATTACACCTACTTTTTTTGGATTTATCCTTCATTCCATCACATTATTTCACTATCTTCCCATCATACCCCTAATAATACATATCTCCTTTTACTATTCTTAATTTACCCACTTTTCAAATGGGAACATCCCAATGTTACGGAGGTAGTATAAATTAACAATTGACAGGCTATAGGGAGTCCTCTTCCAGTAAATGGACTGATTTGATCAATTTTTTTTTATAGTAAATGGGTCTATATGATGCTTTTTTTAGTACAAGGGTTTGGATGACTGATGCACAATTGTAGATGGGTCTATTTGACCCTTTTTCCTTAAATAAATAATGAAAAATGAGGGATAATTATAGCCACTACCAAATGAGCATTCTTTAGTTACAAAATGAGTAAATAAAACATTTATAAAATAGATGGATGCAAGTTTATCTTCTGAGCGTCCATGAGTAACTCAATATTGTAGTCTGTACCAATTACTTTTATTTTCATGTTATTGGTTTTATTTAAACTTTAACATCTTATACCTAAAAGCACTGCATATCTTTTAAATGTTAGCTGACTTATCTTATATCTAAAAGAACTACATACGGAGTATGAGAGGGAAAATTCTCCCGATCAATTGTTTATCTTACACCTAAAAATATTACCCCATGAGAAAAAAAATTCTAGCCAACTTATCTTCTTATATTTAAAAATACAACATATGAGAAAGAAAATTCCCTTGCTCAATTTTTATCCGACTTATGGCCTAATCATCTTATACATAAAATCTTATACCTAAAAGCATTATATATGAGAGAGAAAATTATCTCGCTCAATTGCTAGCTGACTTATCTTGTACGTAAAAAAACTACATATGAGACGAAAATTATCCCGCTCAATTGTTAGCTAACTTATCTTATCTTACACGTAAAAGTACTGCATATGAGAGAGAAAGTTTTCTTGCTCAATTGTTAGCGAACTTATCTTATACCTAAATGCACTACATATGAGAAAGAGTTATCATGCTCAATTGTTAGCCGACTTATGGGTTAATCTTCTTATACCTTAAATTTTCTACCAAAAAGCATTACATATATCTAAAATCTTTATATTTAATCCTTCGACTTTTAGGCTAAAAAAAGTCTTTCAACTTTCATAAAATTGACACTAATGATCCTTCAACTATTGTCATATTGACACTTTTATCCTTGACAAAACCACATTAGAAGGACTTCAATAGTAAATTTTGCAATACATTACATGATACAATTGAAAATATTTTAAAAAATGTCATGTAATTTACATCAAATAATGAAATAAAACAATATAACTTTTTAGTTTCTCTTACTCTTCCGTCTAGGGTCGTCCCTAGGGTTTCTCTCCCGGCGGCTGGGTCACGTCCGGGCTTGGTTGTGGTTTGTACTTGAATTCCTAGACAACGGAATCGCACGAAGATCATCCGTAAGGTTGGTGTTTTGATCGCGAAGCTTGGTAGGGTACTCTGAGTGTGGCTATCATGTCTCTGCTGCGTTCGTTGCACCGAAGATTTCTCTGCAGGTTACACGAGTCGTCCCCTTCGTTTTGCAGAGTCTGGCTAGCGAATATTTTGAGGTTCGAGTTTTGCTGGTCACGTTGTTGTGCGGCTCGGACGATGGCGAGCGAAGGAGATTGAAGCAGATATGGAGAGAAGGCGTTGAAGAAGATTTCACTGGGGCTGATTTCGCAGAGGAAGAAACAGGAGTGGGACGGCGTCTCCTCACAGCCGGTCGTGACCGGAGGGAACCATGGCAAGGATGATGAGCGGTCCGCGACTGATCCTGTATGGGTGAAAGAGGACGAAGAGATGTTGATTCGTCCTCCTCCTGAACCGCCGCCATGGGAGATTTGTGCGACTAGGGTTTGAATGTCTATCTCTATTTTTGTTTTTGTTTGCTTGTGTTTTTTCTTTCAAACGTCATGTTGCTTTGTTTGTCACGTACGCTTATTTCTGTCAGACTCTTACATTAGGCAGGGGTGATTTGGTTTTGCTTTGGCCACGTTAGACTCATTTAGACCCATTACAGGAATGTTTCATTATTATTAATATAAGCCGCCTTTTAAAAAAAGTTTCTACTCTACAATCTACATGTAAGAGCGTCTCCAATGGGGATGTCTATTCTCTTACACACTCTTACAATTGATTCCCATTTTTTATCTCACAAATTTTATGTGTAGGACCTACATATCTCCATATTTATTTTCATTTTCATTTTTTATATCACTTCTAACCCACTTTTCATCCACTTTTGCTCCTCGATTCCCGTGTAATGTCTATTTGTGGACATTGTCATAGACATTGTCTACAATTTACTCCTATCTCCCTCTTCCTTCTCATTTTTCCATACACACCACTTTCTCCATATTAAATTAAAATAATCATCCTATTTCTATCTCTCCTATGCCACGTAGGATAGACTTTACTCTAATTCCTTACCCCAGTGGAGATGCTCTAACGTAATTATTTTTGCTCCTACCAAATGCATCCTAAGAAAGGAAAGGCTTAACCTCGAGGAAGATACGGCGTCGTTCTCTAACGCAGCCTCTTCCCACGGTATATTCCCCTCGAACCCTTTGCTACTATCCGTCGAGCGCGTCATTCCCTGCGCTGCCCTCTGCCGCCCCATCATTCAATCGAATTCATACCTTGATTCAATGTCTCAGCCATAAAATTGCATAATAAGACGCTGCCTGCTCTGCAGATACAGCTTCGGATCACTCACGAAGTGTCAAATTTTGTTATTAGGGCTTCGGTTTTGGGGGTCTTTAGGGGCTCAATAATCCGTATATTTGCTGAGTTTCGTCAGGTATCTCTTACATACAGCCCCTTTGCGGTTTCTATAACTTTTTACGATCTCATTATATTTATCTATTTGTTATATTGATTTTGTCTTTACTGGATTTCTTTTACTTAGAAAATTTCTGTCTTTATTCGTGTTTTAATATTCATGCGAAAAATTTCTCTTGCCCCGACGCATTAAACGTTTGAGTATTCTCAATTCAGAATTCATATTTATGCGATGATTAATTCTTTTTTATTTTCCTTTGTTGCGCAGGTGTACCTTAATTTTGGGGAACCCCTTTCTTTTTCACCCTTTCATTCCTTTGTTTTCCTCGAGTGAAAAGAAGACCTAAAAACTATTCATTAATCTTGTCTGCACTGATTATCAGTAGATAGGCTGCAAGAGAAGAGAATCTCAGGTGGTATAATCTTTCTGATGATTTTCTTTTTAATTTTCTATTTCAGTATTTGGAGCATGCGTTTTTTAAGACTTCTTCCTTCTTTATTCAACTTAAATTGCTACAGTGACTACTTACATGTGTGTTGTGGCTGCATCACTTTTATATATTTTGACATTATGTTCATGCAGTGATACAAATGTGTGATCTTGTCATGCGATGATGCAAATGTTTGATCTTGTCATGCGATGATGCAAATGTTTGATCTTGTCTGTAGTCTCTGTACTGTAATTCTTTTCACTCACTTGTAATTTCTTTTGAAATCCAGCAGTATCTTTTGCTTCTCGGATGGCTGCAGATCCCTCTCACCATGGATTATATGACGCTGGAACTCAAGAGAACGCAGAAGAAGGTGGTGGTAGTTGGTATTTCTCTAGGAGAGAGATAGAAGAAAATTCTCCTTCTAGACATGATGGCATTGATTTGAAGAAGGAGACTTACTTGCGGAAATCGTATTGCACTTTCTTACAAGATCTGGGTATGCGACTTAAAGTGTAAGTTTGCAAGTACCGATTGTTTGCATTTCCTAAGGGGGTGTTGCCCCCTTAGGAAATTAGGTTTTGGGTGTTCAATACTTTTTTACAATTACAAATTTAAAGAGTATAATAAGTAATTATACAAAATTTATACATATATACCTACATGTTTTTCAAAATTTTGGGTGTTCATGTGAACACCTTTGAACACGAGTGGCTCCGCCACTGGCATCGAGGCTAGTAAACCCATTGTATATCCAAAGTCCAAACACAGTTTATATAATTCTTTATACAAACACACTAAAAAACTATTGAGCATCATTCAAGGACATAAAATACTAAGGGGGTGTTCTCAAGATAGAATTTGATGGATTTTAAAATTGCGATGGCTTCCCAGTCTTCTCAATTTAGAATTTTGATGATAGTTAAATTCTGGATGTCCCCAACTAAGTATTCATTCCATTAAATTCTGGGTGTACTCAATTTTCAGTTGATTTTTATGGACTTCATTAAATGGTGGATTTCGGTGATTTTTTATGGATTTCTAAGCTAAAAACACTAAATACACTCTTATTAAAATCCGGCCACCTATCATTGCATTTTCATGTATTTCATAGAATTTATTAGTGTTAACAGAATTAAAGATAGAATAGTAATGAGGAGAGAATGATTTTCTGTGTATTTCATTGGAGGGTCAAGTCCCCATATAAACATTACAAAGAATGTTCCATACCCATTTTTGCTTTGATTTTCATTACTTTTGAGCACATCTAATCCAAGTCTGTTTGGGCCTTCCTCTTCCCCCCACCTCTCCACTCATCTAAAAAGTGAATCACTCAATTTTCTACGCGCATGACCAAACCACCGCAATCAAGACTCCTACATCTTATCTTCTATAGGTGTTGCCCCCATCTTTTGTTTGATTATCTCATTCCTCAAGCGGTCTTTTCTGGTATGTCCACGCATCCAACGCAACATACGCATCTCTGACACACTCATCTTTTGAATGTGATATTGTTTCACCGCCCAACACTTTACGCCATACATTAATGCAGACTTAATTGTTGTTCGATAAAATTTACCTTTGAGTCTAGTCGGCATACCTCGATTGCATAGAAATCCGGTTGCACTCTTCCATTTCATTCACTTAGCTCTGATTCTATGGGATACATCTCCATCTAATTCACCATCCTTCTGAATTATGGAGCCCAAGTAATGGAACATATCACATACTGGTATCTCCTTGCCATCAAGGGTAATTTCACTCTTGCTACTACTTCTACCTTTATCAAACTTGCACTCCATATACTCAGTCTTGCTTTCAGTCTGAAACCCTTGGTCTCCAATGTTTGTCGTCATACTTCCAATTTTGCTTTAACATCTGATTGTGTCTCATCAATCAATACAATATCTTCGGCAAACATCATGCATCACAGTATATATTCTTGAATTAACTTCGTAAGTTCATCCATGACTATAGCAAATAATATGAAAAGACTTATAGCCAATTCTTAGTGCATTCCGATAGTAATAGGGAACTCTGCCATCCTCCATACACTAGTACGGACACTTGTAGTACAAGCCTCATGCATATTCATGTTGCTGCTTATATACTTACGTGATATGCCTTTTCTAGTTGTGGCCCACCAAAGGACTTCTCAAGGTACCCTATCATATGCCTTTTTAAGTCAATGGAACACCAAATGCAGATCCTTTGCATTGTCTCTATATGACTCCACAACTTGTCGAAAACGGTGAATGACCTAAGTTGTTAAGCGTCCAAACTAATTCTCCCATAATTTTCACACTTTTTTGGAATCTTTGCTCAACCACTGCATCCCATAATTTTCACATGTTTTCTTGTACATCACCCTTATGTTTGAAAAATATTCATCATTATAACCCTAAAATCATTCATCATCCAATGGCAATCTAACTGTCTTTTTCATTGTTGTCTACTCCCTATCCCAAAGTAAACTACCCATTATATTTCTTTGGTCAACATTTTTGAACATCGATGGTTAATTTTTAAAATATAATAGCATGATAGTACTCTAGAATAAGTTGTATAATAGATTATTGAAAAAATAATTTAGTATGGACTTTATAAGTGTATAATTGTACATAATCTATTATACAATATCAAACTGTATTCAATAATTATGTAACCAGAAGCCTCAACATAATCTTTCTGATTTAACCAGCAAGCCTTAATTTGTAATCATTCAAATAGTCTTAAAATCAGAAGCCTTAGGACATGTTTACTTCACGGGTTACTAAACGGTGCTTACTAAGACCCGCGTTAATAAGTGGCGGATAAAATAAGCAACATTGTAAGATCGTGTTTACTTCAAAAGGTTTAAAACATCGTTTAGCATTAAAATGTCCAAAATAACCCTATACATATATAAACACACAAACATTCATGAACACAAGTATTATGTGTACCCACACCCCAACCCCTAGGCCCCATACCACCCTACCTACCCCTACTCCCTACCACATCAGCCCGACCCCACCCTAACCTACCACACTCCTACCCTACCCTACCTTACCTTGACCCCACCATTATCCCTTCCTCGACCCCACCCCTACCCCTAGGCCCTTACCACAACCCCCTACCATACACCCTATCCTACCCTACTCCTACCCATACCCTACCTTACCTTGACCCCAGGCCCCTACCCTACCATACCTTACCCCAACCCCGACCCCACCCTTACCCCTAACCACGACCCAACCCCACTCAATACACCACTTGCCCCTACCTCGGCCCCACCCCGATCTCAACCCAACCCCAACCCCTTAACCACCCCACCCCTTACCACCCTACCCCACACCTACCACCTCTACCAGATGCCCCTTGGCTCCACCCCCACCCTACCGCCATCATACACCATGTAGGTTGGGGTTGGAGGTGGGACCGACGTGGTAGGGGGTACAGGGTTGGGGTAGGGTGGTAAGGGGGGTAAAGGGTGGGGTCGGGGTGGTGCCAATGTGGTAGTGGTAGGGTGTTGGGGTAGGGTGGTAAAGGGGGGGGGTAAGGAGTAGGGTAGGGGTTGGGGGTGGGCCCGCTGGGGTAGGGTGGTGCTGGGTGGGTTCAGGGTTAGGGCCAATGTGGTAGGGTGGTAAGGGGGCCTAGGGGTTGGGGGTTGGGTAGGTAGGGGTTGGGTCGGGTAAGGGTAGGGTGGTGCATGGGTTGGGGTGGGGCCGATGTGGTAAGGGGTTGGGGTAGGAGGGGGCCCTAGGGGGTAGGGTTGGGGTAGGTGGTAAGGGCCTAGGGTTTGAGGGTTGGGGTAGGGTAGGGGTGGGTAAGGGTGTCAGGTGGGGTGGGGTCGGGGTAAGGTAGGGTAGGAGTAGGGTAAGATAATATATGGTGGGGTCTGGTAGGGCCGATGTGGTGGGGGGTTGGGGGTTGGGGGTAAGGTGGTAAGGGCCTAGGTGTGGGGTGGGGTGGGTGGGGTCAGGGTAAGGTAGGGTAGGTGGGGTAATGGTCGAGTAGGGGTAAGGTACGAGTATGGATGGAGGTAGTGGGTAGGGTGGGATCGGGGGTAGCGGGTAGGGGTAACAATAAGAGTAAGGGCAAGGGGTAAATTCGGAAAATGAAAAAGCTTAAAGTGCCGCTTAATTAATACATGGGAGGTGGTAGGCTTAGTAAGCGGCACTTTAAGCACCTATTTCGGTTAGTAAGCGGCTTTTCACTTGTCTTACTAACCTAACTGTGACTTTAGCAGCGAAGTAAACGCCTCCTTAATGTTTTAGCCATATAACTAAGTAAATGAGTAACTGATATATTTAATGTCCAGGACACATTATATTAGTACAAATAAACTTTACATTATAAACTTAGTTAATTCAGTAAAGGTTTCAAATGTCAAAATTTGCCCCAAGGTGGTCGGCCGTAGCCCAGCAAAGCACAACGACGTCATATTTTATTGTAAAAATATCGGCACAATAAATAGAATAGTATAGGTAACTCATCACAACTAAACAAAATCACAAGTAAAGAGAACATAACAGTAAAGTATCCTAGTCAAAAGAACATTAAATGGTAAAATATCAAAGTCAGAAGAAAATAAAATAGTAAATATCCAAGTTTAAAGATTATAATAGGCTTAGGGGCTTAAGTTTGTACAGAACAGAAGACCTCTTTGTTAGGAGTTATCATTTCCTGTTGGATCAGCACTGGTGACTGATGGACATAAAGAGATTAGTGATGACTGATGACCATTGTAAGACTAGGGTTAGGTGGAACCGATAAGCTAATAACATTGGTGATGACTGATGACCATTGGGATGGAACCGATAAGTTAATAACAGGGCACGTGAACTAGGGTTAGGTGTGTTTTAGTATTTAGGAGGGAAAATGAAAATAAGAAAGAGGTCCAAGGCTAGTAACTTTAAAATATCAGCGCAATATCTAAGAGTTTAACGTGAAATATAGCAACAAGCGAGGCTTATACCTCTACTCGCCGCAGCGCCTTACCGCATTTCGCCTTGTGCCCTTTGCATCACATATTTCAAGGCGGAAACCTTGATTTTACTGATAGAGGCTTAAGCCTCTAAGGCGCTTCATCGCCACCTTTGCACCTCATTCGCCTTTTGAAAACCATGAAACCAGTAAACTGTAAGCCCCAGGATACATTAAATCAGTAACCAATGAATGTTTATTTTGTTTCTCTTCTGACTGATTTTGGTGCTCTTTGTGCTTGGTTAAATACTTCTGGTACTTGTATGAGTTTATCATTATTTTTTAGTAGAAGGTATCATGCCCATGTTGTATAAGTATTCTTAGCAAATCTGTATGCTTAAGTTCTGTGAAGCGCGCCTTCGCCTCTGCTAAATTTAACAAAAACGCCTCATGGTACCTCATGTCTTTTAAAGCTATATTCTCAAAATGCTAAAATGAATCATTATTGAGTACTTCCGTCCAATGTGCATCCCTTTAATCCACCTTTTTCCCGTTCAAGATAAATACAGTTATTTGTTCGGCTGGAAGTTGTATTTCGTTACTGTGCTTCCAAGAAGTTTTCTGCTACTGGCCTTGCCACCATGCCACCAACAGCAGTTTAATTACCTAGATCTCCACTGGAAGTAGCAGGACCATTACAAACTCTTTTTTAAGCTTCTCACCATATTTTGTAGATACCTATGATAAAACATTAAAAAATGTCAACAGAGAAAAAAAGAAAAGGAAACTGGTGATACATCAAATCAGTAGAATAAGATCAAAGAAAAGAAAGAAATAGAGCAGGTCGCATGAGGAAAAAGAAAAAGAAAAAAGAGGTAGCTGGAGTGCTTATATATAACAAAAAAAAGACAGTAAAAGAGGAGCAGATTGTATGATGAGAAATTGAAGGTAGAATGTTGAGACCGAAAAATAACAGAGCAGCGAGCTTACAATTAGAATGGAAGAACATATAAAATGAAGAAGGAAAAAGAAAAAGAGGACGATGATAGGAACACTAAGAATAAGGAAAGGAAATAAAACGAACTGGCACCATTTTTCACTCTTTGGATCATCCATAAAAAGGACTTGGGGTTTCTGGATTATTCACATGTTTTTGAGTTTTGACTCATTATTGGGATTTAAAAACTTTGGTTAGTAACTTAGTATGAGATGCTCCAAAACATAGAAAGCTTTTGAAATATTGCATAGGCATGCAAAGGATCATATCACATATTCACATTCACACATCAGCATTCAGCACTAGCAAACTTCTTTCTCAGCGCATATAACCTTTCTTCATTGACAAGGCTGTATTCTCTTATTCGCTCATTGTACACCACTACACCCTGCAATCTTGAATTAAAGGTTTCTGCATCATTTGAATGCTTTTGACCCATTAGTGAGCTTTAGAAACTTCGGTTACTGTGAGATGCTCCAAAACAGTTCGGAAAATTGCACAGGTATACTATGGATCACACCGAATTCACATAATCACATGTGTGGGCCTGTGTACTTGTTTCTCAGGGCTTATGCCCCTTTTCAGTGATAAGGGTGTACCCATCAGCTGCTGCTTACTCCACATCAGCAGGCTTGAGTTCAGGTCCTCAACCGCACCGTGCACCTCAATTTCACCTGTTCAGATATCGTCTAATCCTGTTTATTTTGGGAAATTGGATCAGTATAGATACCTTCTTGCTCACTAAACTACTGATATGTTTAGCAGTTAGCATCATACAATTTTCATATGATTGTTATAGCATATAGATGAAATTTGAAATTAATTAGCTGATATAGTATTATAATTGAACTATATACAACAAGTATTTTAAAAAGGTTATCACAAACCTACCTACTTTTCCATAATAAAAAGATGAAAACTTTGATACCGCATGCTCTCAACAGGTTCGAATGAAATGGTATTTGCCTCTCTAAAAAAATTGGCGACACTTTGAATTACAATACAATGTCCCACCACAAATTTGATCCTTTGTTGGACGACTAACTTGTTTGTTAAAGATTTAGAGTGGTGACATTTACTTTACATTTAAAACTACAAAGATATTTGCACGTGTAGTATCCCATCCATGACTATTTAATCTTCACTCTCGCTCGGGTTAAACAAAATGACATTATACTGCCATGTGGTTGAGTGGGTCATGGATTTCTTTAAAAAAGGAAAGAATTAAAAGAACGCACAAATTTATTTCCTTGAGGTGAACATGAAGGTTGTTTAGTGATGTTCCAACAAGGTGAGGGAGAAGATTAAAAGGAAACAGGGTAGGTATTGAATTTGGAGGGTTTTCTCTTGGAATGAACTGATTACTGGGGGAGTCATTTCTCATCGCTTGAGCAAAAAATGATCTTATGCACCTTTTTATGTTATCTATATTTGAGTCAGTGTGATAGATAATATTGTCAAGTGAGAAACTCAGAAATAATATATGTACTATATCAGCCATTTGTTTTTCCTTCTTTGGATACGGTATAATATGCACAGTCCAACAAATGTCTTCTGAGTTTAATTGTGGTGTTGGATGTGTTGCCTTGCAGGCCTCAGGTGACCATTGCTACTGCAATAATATTTTGTCATCGTTTCTTTCTTCGTCAATCTCATGCCAAAAATGATAGGAGGGTAAGTAATATGTTCATATGCCACCCTACTGTTTGTGAAAATTTCAATTACACACTGCAGTTATGCCATTATATATTTCTACAGACGACACTAACCTGCTGCTGTTTGTGATATTTCTGTTGTATAAATTGTGCATTGGATGGTTGTATGGTTTGATGGTATTAGTGCTGTATTTATTTACCTTTTACTAGTATTTATTTCTGATCAATTGACATTTAATGAAAAGTGTATTAGTTGATGACAACTTTTGTTCATGGTTATTAACACCAATACATTTGAACATATGTGGTCGATGTTCTTATACAATGAGAGATTTTGTTTTTGTCATGTTGATTTTATCATATCGATCCTGCAATGGGACTATGTGAACTTATAAATCTATTATGATGTACTCCATTAATGTATGGCAGTTATCTATCGCATCCCATTATTCCTTTGTAAAATGGTTGAGAGTTTGATAGAGACCTAAGACTCTAAGAGTATTATTAAGTCTTTTATTATTGTGTAATAAAAAGGGTTGAGGCCCTTTAACTAATTGGAGGTGGGCTGGCCCATTAGAGAATGAATAGTATAAAGGTGGATAGAAGGGTAGAGTAAGGGAGGTTTGAATTATCTTGGGCTTGGGACTGGGAGTCGGAACCTTGTTACGACTTGGGAATTGTATTCGTATATCTCAGTTTAATCAATAAACTTCTGATTTCGATCTTCTTCACCAATTTTGAGCTCAGAATTACTGTTGAATTGGCCAATACCTAACATTGGTATCAGAGCATTCGTTCCTGTAGCCTATCAACGGTCGATACACGCAGAGCGATGGAAGGAAGATTGGAAAAATTGGAGCGCGATTTGGCGAGGCGATCGGCAAACATGGAGCGCGAGTTTGAGAGGCTTCGCGAAGAGGCCAGGATCAGGAGCGAAGAGGCCCGAATCCGGAGCGAGGAGGCTCGCGATGAAGCCAGAATCAGAAATGAGGAGGCCCAGCGCATTCGCTATGAAGTGTGGAAGGCTAGCGATGAAGTGCGGAAGACTCGCGATGGAGTGCGATGGAGTGCGGAAGACTTGCGATGAGATGCTGAAGACTCGCGATGAAGCCGGAGGTATGTCTCGAGCTTCTTCTTACAGTTCGCATTCCACTTCGCACCTTAGGAACGCGAGAAATCACGTCAGTCCAGAGGAATCACAAAAATTACCTGTATTCAAAGGGGATGACCCGCACAGATGGATAATTAGGATGGAACGCTACTTCAGGCTCAACGGATCTGCTGAAAAATATAAGGTTAGAATCGCAGAAGAAGCAATGGAGGAAATGGCGTACAATTGGTTTCAATTGTGGGAAATTGGAACGAGAGAAAAGAATTGGGAAGTTCTAAAGGAAGCAACAATTCGGAGTTTCCAACCTACACGCAGGCGGAAGACAGAAAACCGGGAATCATCACGATCGAAAAGAGCTTCTCTAAGTTCGTCATCTATAGCCGATCCTCACAGTTCCTCTTCGCTAGCTGTTTTGACCAATTCACAGAATGCATCGCAGGTTTCTGAGTCGGCTCAATTTTCCTCCTTGGGGATATCATCGACAACAAATATTGAGTCGGTTGAACACTCAATTTTGGAATCAATCCTGACAAGGATACTAATCAACAGACAGGATACTCAGCAGATAGTTTGGAAGAATCCGAACAGCTCAAACCTGATATTCCTTACAATCAGGAAGGAAATTGTACCTACCACCATGATCCTGCTTTGGGAATGAACAACAGTATCACAGGGGCTGATGAGGAGAGCATGTCTCACCTACGAATCCATACTTATGATATTCCAAGTGTCCACCGTCAGATATCAAAGGGGATTTCAAAAGGGTTGACTGAGTTTGATGGCTTTAGAATTGATGGAGATACTTCTAGTAAGAACACTCAAAATGTATTGGGGGAAAGAATGACTGGAAATTGGAAGAAAATGGTTGGATCTACTACTGATGGTTACGCTGGGATGTTCCTGATGTTTGACATGGTGTATATGGCCAATACACCGGCCTTGCCTATCTTAGATCCAAATGTTTCATCTGATGGGACTAACCTTGCATTTGGGAAACACAGTGAGCTTAAGGATGAAAGTAGGACTGATTCAGAAGCACAAGAGAATCATGCTCACCCCTGTTCTGGGAAATCAGATGCAAAGATTCCACTTGGGGTAGAGTTTTCACATGGAAGTTTTGTAGATCGTATGGAGGTGTTGTGCAGAGGAAAGTTTGCTATTCAAGATAGATTGGAAGGAATCCTCAGCTCATACACTGATGCTATTGATGAACATAACTGGGAGTCCTTCCCTGTACCTGTGATTCGAAGAGTTCAACCAGAGCTGGTTGGCTGGGAAATGTTCTCACAATTCACTTCTAAGAACTCTCGTACTGAACCTCATGTTGCATTCACTATTTTGGCTGCTCTTTGTGGAGAATCTGCAATCATCCTTAGAAACAACACATTGATTTGTGATGCTGACAGGTATTTACGAACTACACTTGAACATTACCATCAGTTAGCTACCAAGTTGGGCTTAGGATCATGTCATTATATGTACGTTGGTTCCAATAGAGGAGCTATGGGTATTGATGGCTTCCGGTTAGATAGTGTTACTTCTATGATGTGCACTCATCATGTTGGATATGTTACTGGGTTTGAAGCTGACTTGAATCTGAGGCGGATTAAAGATCTCTTTCCTGGTCTTTTCCCAGATGTCATAATCGTGGGTGAAGATGTTAAGGGACTGCCAGCAGTTTGTATATATGTTCAAGAGGAAGCTGTATGTTTTGACTACCTGTTTCATATGGTTAATGCTGGTGAAATTGCAGTTGCCTTTTTGTGTGGTGGAGTTCATATTTTGTCAGATTCAAGTTTCACCCCTATGGAATACTACCATATTAATGTGGGGACTGAAAATGTTGCTTCCGTTTTCTGTGCAACAAGTTGTTTTATCTCTGATTGGCATGACACTAGCAAAGATTGTTCCCTCTGGAAGCTAGTCCACGGTTTCCCACTCGCTTTTCCAAGAAAGCAAGTGAGAGTTAACTCTACGCCTTGGGAAGGTGAAGTTGCAGAGAGGTTTTCGTGGAGTCTTTCAATGAAAGTTGATTGGAGGGATGCTGTTGGGTGGACCCAAAATGCGGCTGAAGATGACATTCTTTCACTGGACAGCGTCATTGCGGTTATGGATGCAGAATCTGGGAGTAGCTTGGAGACAACTCTAGTAGATGCTACTAAACCAAACCAACCAGCAGTGGAAAAATGGGCTAAGCAGAACCATAGAGCTGAAGTAATTGATGCACTATGTGGAAGATCAGAGGTGAATCAAGTGACGAGGAAGATTCAAGTATGGAAGCTCCTTGTCCAGCCAGCAGTGAGGTACTGGGAAGGAAGGGGCACGAGGATGAAGCTGGATGGCAGGGCTGCTCTTACTCCCCACCTTGAGGACAAGGTGGTTGTCAAAGGGGGGAGTGATGATAGAGACCTAAGACTCTAAGAGTATTATTAAGTCTTTTATTGTTGTGTAATAAAAAGGGTTGAGGCCCTTTAACTAATTGGAGGTGAGCTGGCCCATTAGAGAATGAATAGTATAAAGGTGGATAGAAGGGTAGAGTAAGGGAGGTTGGAATTATCTTAGGCTTGGGACTGGGAGTCGGAACCTTGTTACGACTTGGGAATTGTATTCGTATATCTCAGTTTATCAATAAACTTCTGATTTCGATCTTCTTCACCAATTTTGAGCTCAGAATTACTGTTGAATTGGCCAATACCTAACAGAGTTCGAGACAAGGCATCTAACATAAAACCTTGCCAATAGTTTTAGACTATTGATTGACATTTAAAATCTCATGCTACTGATCTCAACATTATTGGGATTGTTTGGGGGTAATATTAATGGTATTGGACTGGGTTATCTACTCGGTGAGTACTTGGCGAGTACTCGCAACTCGGGTACTGACCTTGTCGAGTAGCTACCTAACTCGGTCCGTGTTTTATTTCCGAGTTACTCGCCGAGTACTCGGTGAGTTTCTCAACTCGGTGAAGTTTTCAACTCGGCGAGTTACTCGGTCTAACTCGGCCCCCCTTATAAAATTGAAAAATTATGTTACAAAACCTAGGTTAAACAGAATTTCTGACATAGTGACATCTACTATCCCACTAGAGCTATGACTACAATTTCTCAATAAGTTGTCATCTTCTTTCTCGTATCTTCCCCTCTCCCCTCTCTCGTTTCTTCTTCCACCCTCCCAATCAAGGTTGTTAAGATTGCGTGTCAACTCGTAAGATCGTCTAATCTTGCGAGTAAAGTGCACTTGGATGATCTAGATCGTGCTAATGATCGGAAAACATGGCTGAATTGTGGGATCGACGAGCTGGATGTAAAAACGCCGGATCGGAGTTCCGAGTCGATCTGCGAGAGAGAAGTCGCAACGCTGGGTCGAGTACTGTTCAGCAAATATGGAAAAGCTCTTACATCGGAACTCCAAAAGATGCGAAGGAATTAGAAAGGCGCAAACGTCCTAAAAGTCTTAAAACGGAACGTAAATTACGAAGAGTCCTAGTTAATGTGAATACCCAGTTAATGTATAAGTCGGCCATTTGCAACTCCTGTTTTTCTTAGACGATAATATTTTTTATTTTTCACTGTCTGTCCCCTAGATACCAGTTCTTCATATCCACAACTGAGACATATTTTGTAATCTCTTAAATCCATAATAAGTCTTTATTTATAGCCATAAACCTATTTAAGTAATTAATTACTTAGGGTACATTAAGATATTTTTAAATTTAATTAATTATAGATGCATATTTTATAAATTTTAATGGTCATGAAGTTATTTAAGTAATTTATTATTAAGGGTGAATTAAAAGAATTTTAATATAACTTAATATAGATGTATGTTTTATAAATATTACATATGAGCTTTGATTCTAAGATCTTACGATCCGAGTTACGATCTACCAATCCTCATCCGATCCGTGCTAGGATCTCGAGTTTAACAACCTTGTCGCCAGTTGATTTTTATTTTAAAGTATCAACACACATATATTTTGATATAAATAAATTCTTTTCACTAGTACGACTCTATTTTATACTACGTAACTTTTAATTAATATCACTATATTGATTGTTTACTATGGCACATCATTGATTGATACACACTGACACACAATCTAATTGACATTCATGAGTTCTGCTCAGTCTGCTGAGGCTTCTAATGGGGCTGAATATGCTAATACTACACTTAAGAGAAAATCAGATGATATAGGACGGACATGGGGAGAGAACAGAGATCTTACCAAATTATTAAATATTTAAATGATTGATTTTCTTGAAAACTTAGAATGTTTATGACTTTTGCTACTCCATCATTAGCATTTCTATCATTTTATTCATTTCTATGCATTTTAAGATAATTTTAAGACTATTATATTTCTATAATCTCGGGCACTTATGTTATTAAATTTAATTAATACAAGACCGAGTAATCACCGAGTAATCCCGAGTAATTGGTCCTACTCGCTACTCGGTCCTTGACCGAGATACTACCGAGTAGCGAGTTATTGGATGCGGTCTCAACTGCTCTGTGATGCCCAGAGCAAGGTTGCCTCCTTCCTGACCAATATGAAATTTCTGCTTTGCATTATCACCGTGTTTTTTAAGGTGTTTGAGGTGCATGGCTGCATGCCAAAGTGCATAAGCATATGTTGATATGATATTCGCAGAATTGGCTCATTTGGACTGCAAATAATATAACCTGCAAACCCAAAGTCTTGTGACAGACTGTCAGGCCTCTCTTTCTAGGATTCCAATATCAGGCAGCCACATTTTTTTACTTTTGTTTTTGTTGCTCTTCTGTGCTTCGCTTCTTCACCTGCAGTCACCTGTCACCCTTCATGCCTTTATTTTGCAATTCTTTTCGCATCAGGAACTCTGATCATACTCTGGTCACTCTCATTTCCGTCTGCATTAATCCAAGAGATGAGGCTGCATTTGTATCTTCAGTCTCTATTCTCATACTTTGCCCAATACAGATTCATATCTAGCAATTACACTTTTATAATGGTTGCTCTCAAATTGAGATGATTTTTCTGCAGATTCAATGTGAAAACAACCACTCTCTTTAAAGGTGTTATACACCTAACTATTTGTGTTATGTAAATGTAACTAAGAAGAATGTATGTCAGGTTATGAAATGTCAAGATATCTGTTTTTATTCAATGGTATGTGTAATTGATCTCGATGTACTTCAAATCATATCATTAGTAGCACCTTAATCCCAACTTTTTAGTGTCTTTAATTTATAATGCCAATTAATTATCTAGAACTGGTGAATACTATTTTTATGCAAAATGACTAGCGGTTCCTTAGAGAGAATGCATGCTGCAATCCTCTTACGAAGAAGTAATGAGATGCCATTCTAAACCGCCATCATTATAGGATAATTCCCTGTGCTGGAAAATAGAATGAGATGATGATTAGTTGAGATTGTTGCTAATGGCATGTTCGTACGTGATTGATATCGTAAAACCAACATGAAATCATGATGAATTAGAGTCCCTCTTAAAATATCATATATGGATGTGGTGATACGATTAAATGATTATTTATATGGATGTACGGTGCAACATGTAATCAAATTGAATTTGCTACATGGAAGATAAGATGCTGAGTTAGTTGCAGTGAGTTGGTAGAATTAGAAGGGTGGGTGCAGTGGTGTAGCTGTGTAGGTTACCCCACCAATTGCCACCCTTAAATTGCCTAAGAAATGGAATAGTACAATCAACATTTGGTTTGCATTGAAGTTGTTTTCTAATGGCCTAGATGCATCTTTCAGGCTTGCCTTTAGTCTTGTAAAATTCATGTCGTGGGATCATTTATCTGCACCAATTTTGCTTCGGCACTCAGCAGTATCTCTTAGACTATAAAATTTCAGTGTCACCTTTTGAGAAGGAGAAGAATTTGACCACCTATCACGAATCTCAAATGTTCAACTTGTGGATGTATAATATTTTTCATGTTAATTTAACTGTCAACTCATTTATACCTCTTGCAGAACATTGCCACTGTATGCATGTTTCTTGCCGGGAAGGTTGAAGAAACACCTCGACCCTTGAAAGATGTTATACTTGTGTCATACGAGGTTATTCATAAGAAGGACCCGGCAGCAATACAAAGGATTAAGCAAAAGGTATTTTATACGTACTGTAGCAATGCTTATACTAATCCGGTGCATTCTCGCTTACTGATTTCCTGTTTGTTACTTTTTTTCCCACTTTGATCCAAGGCTGAAATTACTTGGGTGGTTGTTATGAGGTTTCCATATCGCAACTATCTAAAACTTTAACATCCAATGCAGGAAGTCTATGAACAACAAAAAGAACTGATTTTGGTGGGAGAGAGGGTAGTTCTGGCTACCCTTGGTTTTGACCTTAATCTGCTTCATCCATATAAACCCCTTGTCGAGGCAATTAAAAAATTCAAGGTTGCACAAAATGCACTTGCTCAAGTTGCATGGAATTTTGTTAATGATGGGTAGGATTGCATTATTGTGGTTTTGTTGTTGTATGGAATTGATCCTATGACATATTCTCCCCTTATCTCTTTTGATGACCTGGGAAAGCCACATGCAGGCTTCGGACATCTTTATGCTTGCAATTTAAGCCCCACCACATTGCAGCAGGTGCCATTTTCCTTGCTGCCAAGTTTCTCAAAGTTAAGCTCCCACATGATGGTGAGAAGGTTTGGTGGCAGGAGTTTGATGTCACCCCACGTCAATTGGAGGGTGGGTTGGTGCTTTGCTTTGGATATACTCTACATTCAGTCTCTTATAGATAAAAAATAAATTGTGGTATTGAATGACTAACTGACTATACTTTCATTTATGAAGATTATGGCTCATTATTTACTAAATATTCTGAAAAATGGCTTTAGGATTCTTAAAATGGATTATTTATCCCAATGTATAAATGCATATACTTATTTATTGTTCTTTTGCATGGAGGATTTTAATAAAGGAGAGGTTAAAGATGCCTGTATTGACATTTACTTTTTAAAATCTTGCAGAGGTGAGCAACCAAATGCTAGAACTATATGAACAGAACAAAGCACCACCACCTTCTCATGCCAGTGAAGCAGAGGAAAGTGCTGCTGTAGCAGCAGCAGGAGGTACCCAAAGGCCCACAGGTTCTTCTGTTGCAAATGAAGAGAACAACAACATTTCTTATGGTGGTAGTGCAAAGACAGGGACCTCCATAGCGTCCTCCTCCCATAGGCCAATTCCTGATCATTTACATGCTGATAATCATGTCAGGGGGGGAGGTCAGAACCACATCAATGATTATGAAAGTTCTGAGAAAAGCATTTTGGAACGACGCGGTGATGATGGTGGCAAGGCAAGTGATAAGCGGAATCATGAAAGAGAGCCACCATTGCCGTATCATGGTGAAGATGAGCTAGTAGAAGGAAATGCCGCCGTCATTGCATCATCAAGCAAGCTGCACAATGGTCGGGCCTTGGAACACAAGGATGTCACAACAGTTGTCCAGTCACCGCAAGAGGTTATCATCAAGAAGATTGACAAAGACAAGGTCAAAGCGGCACTAGAGAGAAACAGGAAGTCTCGTGGGGATGCAGCCAGGAAGGTAGATGTGTTGGATGATGATGATCTCATTGAAAGAGAGTTGGAGGACGGGATAGAATTGGCTGCCGAGGCCGAAAAGAGCAAGCGGGAAAGAAGACAGAGTTGGTCTAAGCCTTCAAACAGGCCAGATCATGACAACACAATGAAGCACCATCAAGAGACTTCCACAGGCAATAGGCATTACGACCATCACCACCACCAAGAAATGAAAGGAGAGGGTCAGTCTTTGGAAAATGATGAAGATTACAAGAATAATAACAATGTAGAAGAAGGGGAATTGGAACCTTATATTGGGGATGATGATGCTGACAAGGGGGGGTATCAGTCGCCCAAGTCAGTCAACCGTAAGAGAAAGGCAAGTAGTCCTCTGGAGGAGGGAAAGCAGCGTCACGAGTACATGTCTTCAGCAACTCACAATCACACATACCATGACTTTCCAGACGACCGGAATAGGAGCGGGAGACTTGGTGGTTATTCAGAGAGGGACCACAAAAGGCACCCACAGGAGAACCATGTGTAAAATGTTGTCTTATTGCTGAACGCTGTTGAAGGTTGTTTTGGTCAAGCAAAGCTCTATAAAGCGAGTATGTTGTTTGCTGACCTGCGAGTATATTATGGAGAGCTTATATCTTCAACTGGTCTGGGGTTGATCTGAAGTGGTGGGTTGCTGCTGGATTGCTGTGTTGATTGAAGTCCGTGGTTTTGCATGGTATACATTTTTGGGACAGTATTAATCCTCAATTGGTTGCACAAAATCTAATGAAAATGTTACACTAATATTTTTTGTTTGGGATTTGGGAACATTCCATCCCCCCCTATCCTCCCCTGCATTTTCTGTCTCCAATCATACGTGTTGAAATATCCAAGGAGCTGTTGTATTTTATGGTAGCTGAGCAAGTTAGCCAAGGACACCTAAGCCTTAAGTACGTATTTGATCTGTTTTTGCACACATTAATTCATTTACCATGTGTAAAAAAAACTTCATGGACTGGGTACTTCAAATTGAAATGGAAATCGATGCAGATCTTAGCGATCAATGCACGAGAAGAATGAATTAACATTTAATTTTCCTTAACTTCAAAGTTCCAAGGGACATTTATTTACCACGCCTAGATTTTTTTCATGTCAGTTCCGCAGTATAAAAACACCAGACACAACGTGAACGTACTATGATACTAGTAGCGGCAAATGCCCTACAAACGTATCAGCTAACAATGGGTGTGTCATGCACATGCTACATTGAGAATCCCTTTGCTTATTTTTATAGTGAAAATCCATCCCAGGATTTCTAGCTGATGCTGAATGAAATTTTGTTAAGATAAGAATGGGATCAAATTTTGTATGGACTAAAAGGAACTAAAGAAGCTATCAATGGACGTGAATGCCCCCATCCTAATCAACCCTTTTTGCGCTTGACATCTCTGCTTTTGACTTGTGAATTCGACCTCTCTTGTAGTGCTCGAGTGCCTAACCTTCTCTGCTAGTCTCAGTTTTAAATTTTTATATTTTTGAAACCCTTTCCACTCCCTACCTCCCATTTACATCTTTTGAATGGGTTCATGCCTTTTAAAAAATGATTCTGAACCTTGAAATGAAAAAATGATCGAACCAGGACCTAACCGTCTTGTTCCAGTATCTAAATACCCTAACCATACTGGCGTTGGTGGGAGAGGGGTCCAGTTGTTCCAAGACCGGACCAGAAAAATTGGTCACGGTCCGGCTTGAGGACCAATTGGTTCTACCGAGTCAACCCCTAGTTTCAACTAAGGCACTAAGCTCGTCTAACACTTCCCAGTAGTCCTGGACTCGGGCCGGGCGGACCGAACCGGGCCCGACCCGGCCCGCTCACTGTAGCAACCGGCCCGACCCGGTCCACCGGGCCACAGGCGGTTCGGGCCTACCCGGCCCGGGTGTAGGGCGGTCCGGGCCCGGGCCTTTATTTTCTTGAACCGGCCCGGCCGGGCCGGGCCCGGTCCGGGCCTAACGGCTAATTTTTAAAAAAAAAAAAAAAATTCTTTTTTCAAATTTTTTTGGGGCTTGGTCTTGGTCTTTGTAGCCGTTGGGGCTGTTAGGGAGCCTCCAAACGGCTCTATAGCCGTTGGAGGGGGGTGGGGGGGTGGGGGGGTGGGGGGGGGGGGTTGGGGGGTGGGGGGAGAAAAAAAAACCTATTTATACTCCTATTTTCTATACATTTTTTACACCTTCTCTACTCTCTAATTCTCTATTCTCTCAAACTCTAAAATCTTCATTCATCTTCATCTTCATCTTCTATATATATATATATATATTATATAACTTATATTCCTTATCTACTTAATTTCTACTTATTATTAATATATTATATCTACTTATATATTTATTATCTACTTACATATACATATAGTACTTTACTAATATTTATTGTCTACTTAATAGTTAATATATACTTACTATCTTCTTAAAGTAGATAATTTGATATCTAATTATCTACTTTATATACATATATTATCTTCTCCCTATTCATCATCAACCAATCGGCCAATCCACCAAGCCTTGGTGACCAAGGTATTCTTCTCTTCTTTTATCCATTAATGGCGTTATATTCAAGTAGTAAATTTGGACATTTTAATTTAAGTATAAAACTAGTTAAGTTGTTGCATTATTCATTAAAGTGTACAAGTAGTAAATCTAGACATTTTAATTAAAGTATAAAACTAGTTAAGTTGTTGCATTATTCATTAAAGTGTACAAGTAGTAAATCTAGACATTTTAATTAAAGTATAAAACTAGTTAAGTTGTTGCATTATTCATTAAAGTGTACACCTAGTAAATTTAGACATTTTAATTAAAGTATAAAACTAGTTAATTTGTTGCATTATTCATTAAAGTGTACAAGTGGTAAATTTAGACATTTTAATTAAAGTATAAAACTAGTTAGTTTGTTGCATTTGTCATTAAAGTGTACACCTAGTAAATTTAGACATTTTAATTAAAGTATAAAACTAGTTAAGTTTTTGCATTATTCATTAAAGTGTACACCTAGTAAATTTGGACATTTTAATTAAAGTATAAAACTAGTTAAGTTGTTGCATTATTCATTAAAGTGTACAAGTAGTAAAATTGGACATTTTAATTAAAGTATAAAACTAGTTAAGTTGTTGCATTATTCATTAAAGTGTACAAGTAGTAAAATTGGACATTTTAATTAAAGTATAAAACTAGTTAGTTTGTTGCATTTGTCATTTAAGTGTACACCTAGTAAATTTAGACATTTTAATTAAAGTATAAAACTAGTTAAGTTTTTGCATTATTCATTAAAGTGTACACCTAGTAAATTTATACATATTAAAATATTTGATATACTTTTATATTTGTTAAGATGGAGCGCGGTAGACATTCTTTGGATATCGGAAATCTCCAACGCAACCGAAAGAAGGAGATTGCGAGAACTCATCCTAGTTTGCGCAAAAAAAGCGGGCAGTCCGGATCTTCTTCTCAAAGTGGATGGGAGGACGAACCGGAATACCAACAGCGAGATGGCGAAAGAATGTCCGACGAGCAACTACAACAACTATTGGCTCAAAATCCTCAATTTTTCCATCAACGAGACATCCCGGTCCTCCCGGACGATATTCACACCATTGACGAAGAAGAGCTCGAGGATGACGATCCGGAGGAGGACGCGGGGGGCGCCGGGAGTCACGGCACCCCGGATGAGGAGCAAGCGGCGGACCACGAGGGTGACGAGGGTGGTTCATCCCAAATAGGTACGAAATCTAAATCTCCTATTATAGAAAATAATTTTAAAAAGTATAAAGACCCAAGCACCGAGAAATGGTACGCAAGTTGCAACCATTGCGATAAGGTGTACAGTTTGGGAACTTCGGGCGGATACGGGAGCCTCAAAAGGCATCTTATGGGCAAGCACAAGGTGGAGTACGCAAAAATTGAGAAAGGCAAGGGGAAGCAAACACAAATATCGAGGTTTGCAAATAACCAACCTTATGGTAATTTCTCATACAATGATCAACAAAATTTGACTGGTATGGCTAACTTTATAGTTGAAGAAAATTTACCTTATTTGTTTTCTGAAAGTGTTTCTTTTAAAGAGTATGCACAAACTTGTTTAAATCCTCAATTTCGAAGTTATAGTCGAAAAACGGTTAAAAAAGAAATTATAAGGCTTTATAAGGCGGAAAAGTTGAACTTACAAAATTTTTTTGCAAACTATGATGGACGTGTTACTGTTTGTTCTGACATATGGGAGGACACCTATCATAATTTACATTATTTGGGTTTGACTGCACATTATGTCGATGATGATTGGAATATGCATAAACGTGTTCTTGCTTTTCGTGAATTTAATGATCGTCACACCGCCGAACATATTTATATTTTGATTGAGCGTATTTTAATTGAGTATAATTTGGTTCATAAGGTGTTTGCTATAGGTTTTGATAATGCTACTAATAATACTGCTGCTATACCTAGATTGCGTGAATTGTGTGGTGCTACTACTTTGATGGGTAGATTTTTTCATCAACGATGTGCATGCCATATAATAAATTTATGTGTGCAGGATGGTCTAAAAGCGTTGGGAGATGCTATGGAGGTAGCGAAGGGGGGGATTAGACGTATTTGGGCTAATGGTCAACTTAAATTAAAATGGAAAAATTATTTGAATGAAAGAAATGTGAAATATGTTGCTTTTCCTAAAGATTTGTCTATTCGGTGGAATAGTTCTTATAAATTAATTAGAGTTCTTATTAGATATAAAGAACATTTTCCTGCTTTTTTAAAAGAATATGATAACTACATTTTAAACTCTGCTCACATCGACACTTGCGAAAAAATTTGTAATGTTTTGATATTTTTTAATAATGCAACTGAAAGTTTTAGTCATGTTTATAAACCTACTTCAAACGAATTTATGCGTGAACTTGTTAATCTCGCCGGTGCTTTTAATGAATTTCAAAATGCCGATTATGTGAGCTATTTTTGTACTTTTATGAAGGAAAAGTTTTTAAAATATTATTCACATATTCCACATATTTATGGTATTGCTTTTATTCTCGATCCTCGTTATCGACTTGGTAATTTGGAACAATGTTACAAGTTCTATTATCAATCTTTTTATGGTGATTTTCCAATGTATGAAGATAACCCTATAGATCCGCAATCTGAATACAACGAGGTTAGTAGTTTATTTTATTCTTTATTTAATGAGTTTCGTGCACAATATGGCAACATGCCCCCTCCCCCAACCCAAACATCTTCATCTAAAGGAAAAGGTTTTTTTAAATCTGCATTTGGCAATCTTATGAAAAAAGCTAAAACAACGCACACTACTGAACAAAGCACAATTAATGAGATTGCTTTGTATATTAACTATGAGGTTGAGTTTGTAGAAAATGAAGATTTTGACGTCCTAAAGTGGTGGAAGTCAAAAGAAAGAACGTTCCCGATTTTGGCACGGATGGCTAAGCAAGTACTATCAATGCCGGTTTCAACAGTTGCCGTGGAACAAGAATTTAGTTCGGCCGGCAACGTCCTAACTAAATCGAGAACGTGTTTGAGTGCCGAATCTCTTGAGACACTTATATGCTACCACGATTGGTTGAAGGCAAGACGTAGAACTCAAGAACTTAGCCTCATCCCCTCCCAAGACTTTATGGATGAATCAACCGATGGTGGTTCTACCTATGCCGGGGATTCCGATTGATTAGTATTTTACAATTTCTTATTTTATCCTCAATTCTCTATTGTAATTTGTGAACTTGTAGATTTGTAGTTCATATTTCAAAATTCAAATCAATAAAAGTTAAATTTTTTTATATGTCGCATTTTTTAATTATATTATATTATTATTACTTAATAGAAAATGTATTAGAATTAATTGTTCTCAATTCTCAAAATGTACTTATTACTTATTTCACATAAATGTACTTCAAGATTGTTTTTAAATAATTTTAATATTCAAGATTCCAAGTAGATGTATAAGAATATAAGATAAAAAAAAAAAAAAAAAATTCTAGGCCCGACCCGACCCGCCGGTTCACCCGACCCGGGGCCCGGCCGGGTCACCCGGCCCGAACCGTCACCCGCTCACAGGCGGGCCGGGCCCGGGCCTTACATTACCGAACCGAGGCCCGGCCGGGCCCAGGCCCGAACCGGGCCCGAACCGGCCCGAGGCCAGGCCTACTTCCCAGCAAAAGTGACTAGAAATTTTGGGATGAGTTTGACATAAAGTAAAACGTTATGTTTTTTTGCTATAATATTCATCAATAAGGCAAGTACAGTCGCAGCCTCTTCGAGAGATTATTGAATGTTTAACAACTTAATTGTTTTAATAGATTTTTTATCTTATCTTCAAAAACCGAAATGTGCTAAAAAGATTGATATAAATAGGAGTAAAAACAATGTCAAATCAAAATATATCAGCATTGTGTTTTTATTTTTTTAGGTATGAGTAATTACTATAATGTTTTGAAAATAGTCATTATGACTTTAATATTAATGATTTAAAGCAATGATGACCAGGTTTGACTAATGATAAATATGAAAATTATTTATATATAAAAAAATTAACAATATTTTCATAAAAATATAAAATTTATGAATTTACATACAAATATAATAAGTAAAATCATTGCTTAAAATTTACCATCGTTGATCAAGAGAAGTCAATATGGCAATGTTTTTAAGACGGGGGTAGTACGAAAGTGTAATTAACGTTGAAATATGATACTCCCTCCGGTTCTAAATAAACTTCACACTTTCCTTTTTGAGACGGTCCAAAATAAACTTCACACTTTCTTATTTCTTTATTTGGCAAAGAAACCTACATCAAAACAGTGTTAAACAGTGTTAACCAGTGCTAAACAGTGTCAAACAGTGTCTCAACAGTGCCAAACAATGTCTCAACAGTGCCAAACAGTGTCTCAACAATGTACTCTACAGTAAAGTCAACATTATTTCCTTAATAACTGTGAAGTCAAACACTGAAGTTTAAAAAGATCCGAAGGGAGTAGTAGAATTTCAAAATGGTAGTAAATTACAATTATTTAAAGAAAAATGTAGTACTCCCCTCTTTTGGGAGATTTCCCTATTTCACAATGTTTTTACTCATATTTCGGAAAGTTTCCTATAACTACAGTTCCTTCAACAGCATTTTTATGTTAATCCTCTTTGGAAGATTGGTCCATGTTTGTAATTGATAGAGTTTTCGTTTATATGGAGCAAGAAACTATTCAAAATGTTAGTGTCCAACTTTTAACAACCACACTTTTAAACTATACTACGAAAATTAATACACACTACTGTTTCGTATAATTTATACTACCTCCGTCCCATATTGGTTGTCCACTTTCAGTTTGACACGATGATTAATAAAGTTATTGAAAAATAAAAATTGTGATTGAAATTTGAGTAGAATAAAGTGAAATGATAAGGACCACATATTTCTTTCCAAAAAACGAAACAAGACATCCATTTTGGGACAACCCAAAAAGGAAAGTAGGACAACCAAAATAAGACGGAGGGAGTATTAGAAAGTTTTGACTAAAACATAGACAATATGTGGAAATGTGACTAATTATGTTTTATTCTCAAAATAGGGCTCATTCATTTCTAATTGAGAATGTTTCATACATTTAGGTGCCGTTTGGTAACACCCCTTTTCGGCTTATCAGGCTTATCAGTCAACTTTTCCACCAAACACGTAATTTTTGCTTTAGCGCGCTGAATTGTGTAATAAGCAGAAAAAGTAAGGTTGGAGTTACTTTTCTGGCTGTATTGGCTGAAATTACTGTAGATGGCCATTTTAGCTATTTTTACATATAATTTTTTCTTTATTTTATTAATAAAATATATTTTAAAAATATTTTTTTCTTAAATCAGCAGAATCAGCCAATGCAGCCACTTCAGCTAGAACTTCAGAAATTTCAGCAGAATCAGCCAAACCAGCCGATTTTCCTTCTACCAAACGGGCTCTTAATGGGATCCAAAAAATCACATTTTGGAAATAAACATATGAAGTGCTATATATACGTGGACTTAGTTTATGTTTTAGTTTTATTTGGTGCAGTTTCTTTTATATAGTAGTAATACTTTGTATGTTTTGCCGAGAAAATAGTAGTCATTTCATGTTATGAAAAATGCCACCAGAGTGAGTGTTGCTTGTGAAATGAAATGTATATGAGCCAAAATATGTAAATCAATCAAAATATATCACCAAGCGAGAACTGGCAACAAAAAGGGCAGTAGCCTATACATATCAGTACATATGGAGCATTAGGAAATCAATCAGATACCAATCCACATGAGCGCAATGTCATCCATAGATGTATGCTCCTATCTACAACTAATACAAGTCACCTTGATTTCTTTGTTATTTATGAACAGCTAGCTAGCTGCGCTGATGATACTTGGCAGGAGAAATCATGCTTTCAAAATAAACATGAGCAGAAGAGCACTTGCTTAGTCCAGTGTACCTAAAACTCTTGTCTTTAGCATTGTAGATCATCACGCTGTCATAACAATGGAGCAGCAACTCACTCTTACTGAGCTTGTATAACGGTGTTGTTTGCCCCATCCCACGACCCCCCGCGAAAATTCTAAACATTTTAGACCAACTTTGTGATTGCTGCTGCTTGTTCTTCATCAGAACCCAGAAGGTTTTTTCATTGTTAGAAGAATTAGAAAGCAGACACAGGCGCCCGTCAAGCACAGCCACCGTCAGGCTTTTGGGAGCATCAGGTTTCGGTGAAAGCGGCTCAATTTCTTCATATGTCTCTGTCTTCACATCAAGACAAAGAACACCCACCACTGCCTTCCCTGAATATTGCTTCCATTCTCTATGCCCACAAGTATATACCATCGGCCAATAAAGCTTCCCATCCACAAATTTCCCTTGAGGAGACTTCAATTTGCCCTCAATATTCTCTATAGTCTTCCAAGAGTCAGTCTTGAGACTGTAAACACTTACTACTATTCTCCGGAGCAATTCAGGTTGATCCTCACGGCCTTCAATGAGCTTCACTACCTTATAATCACCGCAAGATTCGCCAAAACCAAACCCAATTTCATGATAGTATGGCCTTGGTTCCACCTCTGCGGCGGCCACATGGGGTACCATTTTGGATTCTCTAATAGCAGGGTTCCACAAGATGACATGCTGGTCAGTAGCGAGACAAAGCAGCCCATTACACGAATCCACAATGGAAATCCTTTCGCAATCCGCTTCCACGGGGAAGGGGATGGGCATCTCACCACAAGTTCGGCTACACAGCGCAGACTCCAAACAACAACAGTCCATGAACTGTAATGAGAATCTGGTCATGAATTTTGTTAAAACTCTGGGCTTTTTCGGTCGGGATTGGATGAAATGGTCGCTGGAGATGAGGGAGAGCCACAATTTCGAAACGCACCTGAATTTTAAGATGGATTTGACGGGCAGCCATTGCAACACCTCAGCTACGATTTCCGGGGGGAAATAAGGCCGCCGCGGCATTATTGTTTGCCAAGCGGGTTGATGATGAAACTGCAGGTTAGATTTGGCGCGATTCATCATCATCAGTTGCTGCTGCTGCTTCGGTGTTGTCAATCGATCCTTCACAGGAAGGAAGAGATGGAGTGATAAAAGTTTATGATCCGATCCCCACTATAATATATACGCACGGGCCGGGGTATAATTGTAACCGAAATAATAATAATACCAGACTTGGTCAAATGAATGGCCACATGAACTATGAACTGAACTTGGGGCGCACGCGAATGGATGTGGAAGTTTACTTGGAGAACACGCGATGGATGTGTAGTACTTTTGCTAAATTAAAAGCATCCGTTACTACACAAAAAAATCTGATAAAGTTTGGGCAGTAAGGATGTTTTCTTTTGGACTGAAATTTACTGGTCTGGTCTGGTCTGGTCTGGTCTGTTTAAGTCTGGTCTGGTCTGGTCTGGTCTGTTTAAGTCTGGTCTGGTCTGGTCTGGTCTGAACTGGTCTGGTCTGGTCTGGTAAACGTCTGGTCTCTGTGTATTTTATAACTACGGAAGTCTGGTCTGGTCTGGTCTGGTCTGTTTAAGTCTGGTCTGGTCTGGTCTGGTCTGTTTAAGTCTGGTCTGGTCTGGTCTGATCTGTTTAAGTCTGGTCTGGTCTGGTCTGGTCTGGGACTGAAAACAGTCCAAAAGAAAACATCCTAAATCAGTTTTGAAATTTTAAAACACCACGTGTATTTTTTTATTTAAAAAATGGGAGTGACAAATTTAATTTGTTGTCATTTTGGAGTTATTATCTACTTACTTAATAATAAAGTGCAACCTTCATACTAATTGCTATTGAGTACAATTTATCAATTATCTAATTGCTATTGAGTACAATTGATGAGTTACTCCCTCCGTCCCATAATTATCTTCATTCTTTCCTTTTTAGTCCATCCCAAATTTATCTCCTCTTTCCCCTTTTAGCAAAGGATTTGTGGTTCACAACCATTCTTACACATTTCTCTCTCATCTGCACAACTTTCCGCCACACATTTCCCACTTTATTAATCTCCGTGCCCAGTCAAAACCGAAGTTAATTCTGGGACGGAGGGAGTATATATTTGCTATTAAGTACAAAAAAACGTTTCAACACGCATTCAATACTCATCAATAATGCCTTATTTTACATTCCATATACTACGTAAATTATACGAAGTATATTTATATCTCATTCCATATACAGTATAGTTTGAAATATGGAATATTACATATTCTACCTCATTCCAATCCAATTTTTGCAAAGGTAAGATTAAATATATTTATGCATGTTAACGTAAACACATTAATATATTTGATCACAAAGTGCACAAATTCATGTACTACAAATTAATATAAGGACAAATTCCCGTCCACCATTCTCATGGACAACTTAAATCATTTTTAATATTTTGCTTCATATATCAAATTCACATTTTTTTATCAGGCTTTGTAGCGATTTTAATGTAGTTTCTGAATATATAAATTTTTATTAACTAAAAAATTCAGAGTGTGAACATGGATTAAGTTGTTTTATCGTCAGTCAAGCATCGTAAACCGTTCACATGAACCTTCTAACGGGATGGAGGGAGTACTTAATTCCATTGATTCCGTGTAAATGTGCAAATAGATGCAAAATTTGTTTATGTATAGAAAGTTTTTAAGAACAGATAATTCAACCACAAATTATTTTTCAAGGTACCAACAAAAAGTATAATTACAAAGATATAAAATATACCTGTGGTAAATTTTTTAAAACCATAAGCTCTTAAACCCACTGAATTATTCTACAAAGTATTATTTAAATACTTCATATCAACCTCAATTATATTTATCAAACAAAAATGTCTATCACGTCTATTCATATGTACAAATTAGAGCCACGCACACCTGCGCACACACATATATAATAAAAAAATATTAAGACACGAGGTTCCATCCTAAAAGGTCAATCTGTTAGGAGTAGCTTGAAGCTTAATATAACACTCTAATGCTTCTCAATTTACCGGTGTGAGACTTTATCACCTCTCCTCACGACCAGACACTTCATCCGGATCGTGCCGTCATTCATTTTTTTTCGTCATTTTCATTTTTTTTAATCATGTCATCATTTTGCGTAAGGGGGCACACACCATAGATCGATTTGGCTTTGATACCATGTTAAGACACGAGGTTCCATTCTAAAAGGTCAACCTGTTAGGAGAAGTAGTCCGAACCTTAATATGACACTCTAAGGCTTCTCAATTTACCGGTTGGGACTTTATCACAAGTATATACATCCTACCGAATTAAAACTTCTAAGAAATTATAAGATATACTATCTGCATTTTGTATTATTACTATCTTTATTTTCTTTAATATATTTGTAAATATATTCGCCAATAATTAAAGATGTTTTTACTCAAACTGATTTTAGTCCCAAACCAGACTAGACTTAAACGGATCAGACCAGACTTGACTTCTGCAGTTATAAAATATACAGAGACCAAATGTTTACCAGACCAGACATAAACAGACTAGATCATAGCAGACCAGACTTAAATAAATCAGACCAGCAAATTGCAGTCCAAGTAAAAACATCTTAAGAATCCAGACTTTTATTCCCTAATACATTATAATAACTAATTGAAATGAGCAGAGGTAAATAATAATGACATATCATGCTTATGGAGGATTGTATGTTTCCGAAAAGTTCATTTTTTTATACTCCCCACATTCATTTTTAGTTATACCACATCCATTTTTACGTTTAATTTGCCAATGCTCCCTACTTTGGTTATTAATATATAATTCGTTGTAAGTAAAAATTTTAAAAAAAGGATTTTTGAAAAATCAAATTTAACGAATAAAGCAATATTTATAAAAAACTAATGCATTAATAAATACGATATAGTCAAAGTAGGGCATGCAACCCAACAGGGGCAGACCCAGGAAATTCATGTTGGGGGTTCAAAATATTTTTTGGAGTTAATAAATACTTGATGCAAATTCTCTTTTACGAATTATTACCACCTACTTAATAGCATATATCACCCTACGTTTTTGTTATAGTTTTTAATTTACTTTTAATTTTTTAATTTCATTATCTATTATATTCTCTTTTAATCCAGTTTTATCATATTCATTTGAAATTAATATTCTTTTTTAACATAGTTTTTAATTGATAGATAAAATAAATAAATTCCATTTTAGATCCTAATCCATCACATACAGGCTAAAAAAACTTATGTTATGAATATAAAAATAATGTATTTTAGTGTTGGGATATTATAAAAATAATATAGTGTAACCAAATCTTATATTTTATATTTTTTATAATAATAATGTAAGAGTTTTTATTAAATTTGTGGTGAGTTAGAGCCTATCATGATATTTATTTGTTTCTTATTTTATATAGTGTAGAGTTATTTTAAATTATTTTTAATTGAATATATCAAATGGCGTTGTATTATAATTTTGCATGTATCAAATTAAGCATTACTCATGTATCATACGGAGTATTCTCTAATTGTTTATGGAAATTATGGAAGGAGTAATGTATAATCCGTTTATGTTAAGTATACGTAGAGAAGAAAATGTATCAACAATTAAATTCAGTCCAGTGGCTTGGTAGTGAAGAGTTCCTAATGAAGGTTGTGGGTTCAAATTCTTGATACTCCATATTTTTTATATTTTAATAGCAACGGGATCGGAGTGAATATGATGCTTGATGACATGAAATGGCTAGAAGATGATTTGGAATAAGTGACGTGGTGAAATGGGATGACATGGCAAAAACTACCTTACCTTGGGAAATAAGTTTAAAACTACCTTTATTTGGTAAATAAGTTTAGAGACTACCTCCCTTTGAGAAAAAAACTCAAAAAAGCATGGGACTGATTTTGGGAGGGAGGGAGTAAAATGAATTTGTCGCAACCCAAGAAAGTAGGATTCGGCGATACCAATTAATACAAAGTACTCCGCACTTCAGTTCGGGCAAAACATTGCACCACTAAACTACGCAACAGTATTTGATGGTTAGGGAAAAATATGTCCAGCCTTTCACATGTTGAGATGTCCTTATCCAGTGTTTTAAAAAGTTCGGGACTATTCTACTCAACTGCTCACATTGTTAAATTCAAATTGTAATGGTAGAAGTTTGGGTATGGATTCAGGTGAAAAAACAAAAAGCGCTGGTGGTCTTCTACTTAGTGGGCTAAAATTAGTTATTCCTACTTGGATGGCTAAAAATAATTCTTACTAATTGATTCATTTGGAGCTTGAAACCTTGGGATTGAGCCCTCGCAACCACATAAATGGATTTGGATTGTTATTGGCTCTCTTCTCTTTCCTTTTCAATGAAAAGCCTTGGAGAGAACTTTGTAAGACAGATTTTGCTTTAATAACTATGTCTATGAACAAAGTAAGTTTTTTTTGCACACATATCATATGTTCCTAACTTTTTAGTGTCGTAAGCACATTCTGGCAGTGATTCAAGGAAAGAGGAACTTCACGTGCCCTATACTATATACTTGTATAAGCCTACTAAAGACATTTCAAGGTTAAATTAGGGTAAAATTTGTTTGGATTGACTGTAATGTTATGATTGAATGGCCTGAGTTGTTCAAAAAACGATTTACGGTTAAATGTAACCCGATTCCCGGCACCCGCCGTTGCTGGGGTTCGAGCGCATCGTCGCGGTCGTCGCCGTTTAACCGGGAAACCGGTTACTTACCGACCACAAGGGCTTAATTGAACGTTTTTTAATAGTTCGAGGACTTAATTGAGTGTTTGTAAGGTTCGGCATAGTACAGTGGCTTATTTGATAGTTTTCCCTCTAAACCAAGTGCAAAAGTGTCGTATCATTTCATCTTCTCCGGAAAAGATTCTTGCACTATGTTTTGTGTATTATTAGCGAATTGAACTATTGGAGTCAATTTTGTAAATACACCTGATAATATTGATATGCATAAACATTATTCTACCCAAGGACAATCAAGGTGTGTATTACATATTAACATCTCTTATGTCTATTAATGTTGTTTTTGTTTATACCATGGAATAAAAACTTCACGTTATTGTGGTCTTCTCCTTGTGGGCATTTAAAAACTAGTCAAATATATATGAGCCAAAATATGTACTTCAATCAAAATATATACTCCATCCGTCACCTTTTAAATGTCTCGTTTTATCATATTGGGATGTCCATATTTAAATGTCTCATACCTTATTTGGTAAAGTTTGTGTGGCTCAAAATCATTTTTACTTTATTCTTACTTTATCAATTAATATCAACCACACAAACCCACTTTTCTTAAAATCCGTGTCACCCTCTTCCGGGACATTTAAAAGGGGACGGAGGTAGTACGCAGTATATCTATAAGCGAGAACAGGCAAAGGCCAGGCTAGGAGCCTATACATATTACTACCTCCGTCCCATTTTATGTGTCTTAGTTTGACTTGGCACGGTTATTAATGAAGTGGTTGAAAAAATAAAAGTTGTGGTTGAGATTTGAGTATAATAAAGTGAAATGGTGTACGCCACATATTTTTTTCCAAAAAGGAAAGGAGACACTTATTTTGAGACAACTTAAAAAAGAAAGTAGGACAGGTAAAATGGGACGGAGAGAGTAGTACATATAAAGCAATAGGAAATCAATCAGATACCCATCCCCACATGAGCACAATGTCGTCCATAGATGTATGATCCTAGCTACAAGTAATGCAAGTCACCATAATTATATTCCTCTGTACGTTATTTATGAACAGCTAGGTAGCTGCGGTGGGATACTTGGTAGGGGAAACCAAGCTTTCAACATAAACATGCGCAGAAGAGCAGTTACTCAGTCCAGTGTACCTGCAACTCTTGTCTTTAGCATTGTAGACAAACAAGCTGTCAGAAGAATGGAGCAGCAACTCACTCTTACTCAGCTTGTACAACGGTTTCATGTCCCCCCTCCTCACGAAAATTTTGAACATTTTAGACCAACTTTCTGATTGATGCTGCCGCTGCTGCTGCTTGTTCTTCATCAGAACCCAAAAACTTATTACTTTACTGTCAGAAGAATTAGAAACCAGACAAAGGCGTCCGTCCAGCACAGCCACCCTCAGGCTGGGAGCATCAGAGTGCGGTAGAAGCGGCTCTATTTCTTCATATGTCTCTGTCTTCACATCGACACAAAGAACACCCGCCACCGCCTTCCCTGAGCATTGCTTCCATTTTCTTCGCCCACAATTGTATATCATCGCCCAATAAAGCTTCCCATCCACAAATTTCCCTTTTCGAGACATCAACCTGCCCTCAATATCCTCTATGCTCTTCCAAGTGTCAGTCTTCAGACTGTAAACACTTGCTACTATAATTCTCTTAGATGCATCCCCACGGCCTTCAATGAGCTTCACTACCTTGTAATCACCGCAAGATTCGCCAAACCCAAATCCAATTTCATGATCATATGATTTCGGTTCCACCTCTGCGGCGGCCACATGGGGTACCATTTTGGATTCTCGAGTAGCCGGGTTCCACAGGATGACATGGTGGTCAGTAGCGAGACAAAGCAGCCCATTGCACGAATCCACAATGGAAATCCTGTCGCAATCCACTTCCACTGGAAAAGGGATGGCCGTCTCACAAAAAGTTCGGCTACACAGGGCAGACTCCAAGCAGCAGTCCATGATCTGTAATGTGGATCTTGTCATGAGTTTTGTTAAAACTCTGGGCTTTTTCGGTCGGGATTGGATGAAATGGTCGCTGGAGATGAGAGAGAGCCACAATTTCGAAACGCACCTGAACTTTAAGACGGATTTAACGGGCAGCCATTGCAATATCTCAGCTATGATTTCCGGCGGCAAAGCGGGTTGATGATTCATCATCATCATCATCAGTTGCTGCTGCTTCCCCACTATCAATCGATGCTTCACAGGAAGGAAGAGATCGAGTAATAAAAGTTTATGATCCGCACTATATATACGTACGGGCCGGGGGTGCCAAAGAGTTGGGGCCGGCCACCATTTATGAACTGAACTTGGTGTGGAAGTTTACTTGGAGCACACGCCATGGATGTCTAGTACTTTGTGCCCCACCACAATTGCACTCTTGGTCAAGGAAACTCGCGTAATACATCAATTCTGATGGTTTTCAAATTTGTCTTTTTTCATAAAGTTAAATCCCAAGGAAAAAATCAATACTCGTAAATTTCCTTAAATTAATTAATGGCGTCAGATTTCCTTAAATGTTTTTAGCTTTATACCTAAAAAATAATTACCTTTAAAGAATACTCCTAATCCTAATAGATTACAAATTCTAACTTCCACCAAATATATAAATAATAATAACGTAGTATAAACCGGTGGGCGTAACTCAACTGGTAGCAAGGGGTGTCACAAGGGTTAGGTCCCGGGTTCGAATCCCGACAACTACGATAAGAGGTTACTTTGCTAAAAATTCATAGGGCCTCTGCAAGTACCGGGGACGGAGCTCCACCCTCTATCTGTCAGATTGTGATTATAGTCCAATTTACATTCTCTCATCGTGTCGTCCGGTCAGTGTTGGGGGCCCTCAGGGATGGGGTGTCATCGTTTTTAATAATAGCGCAGTATAATGCTCTTATAAGTTTTTTACAATCTTCTTATACAATGAAAAATGAATATGAAGTTTGTCTAGAAAATTGTACTCTTGACATTCATTCTTATGAGGTACTCCCTTCGTCCCATTGGACTTTGCCAAGTTTCTTTTTTTTGTTGTCCCAAAAAACTTTGTCACTTTCCCATTAAAGTAACTATTTTGTGCTTTTGCGGTTCTGCTCATTTCTCTCTCATCTACACAATCTTCAACCACACAATTTTTACTATTCTTATTTCTCACCTAACCTCAATTAGTGCAAAGTCCATTGTGACAGAGGTAATATTTTTAGGTTTAAATATGTTTTTAGTCCCTACAAACGTAGTACATTTTGTTTTACATCCCTGCAAAATTAATTTTTTATTTTTCGTCCCTGCAATTTATGCTAGTTTTCGTTTTAGTCCATCACTGATGATAACAACCTTTGATTGACTTCAAAATAACCCTGACTAATACATTTCCTCTAATAATTTGTCATGTTATTAAAAAAATATTTTATTTCATTTTTTTGAAGGCTTTTGATATATATTTTTAAAATGTGAATACTTAGTTTTAAATTATTTTTACTCTCATATTAGCATCAAAAAAATTATAAAAGGACAAATTTAAATATTTCTAGTAAATCTATGCAACCGGAAATAATTTTTTTCCTGAGTAGAGTGGTTTTGAAATTTTAGAAGAACTAAAACTAAAATGGTGCATATTACAGGGATGAAAAACAAAAACAAAATATTTTGCAGGGACCTAAAACAAAGTGTGTCATATTTGCAGGGACTAAAAATGTATTTTAGCCTATTTTGTATCTTCATTTATTTGTTATAATCACTTCATCTTCCCCACTATTTGTATCTCGGTTTTTATTTTTGATCTGTTTCATTAAATTTATCGCATTCAATATTCGGTAATATTTGGGTGATCATATATACTATTCATTCATCTTTGTAATGGATATTCTATTTATTATATTATCATTCACAGTAATACAAAGTAACTATAATATACACTTTTTAAGATGTGTTTTTAATTTGACTCTATATGATCCCACACCAAACTAAACTACATGTAAATAGACTACATCAAACCATCTTTTGATATTTGTATGCCACACATAGAACATAAATCTAATATAACAGACCAGTTCAGACTAGACTAAACCAAACTTAAACAGATCAAATTGAATGACATCATACCAGATTTGATTAGACTAGAAAATTTTAATTCAATTAAAAACATCATTAATGGTAGTATAGTTATAAATTAATGTGTCATAATAAATGTATTCTTCTATATTTTAGAATGTTAATTTAATACTACGACATGGTCTTACCATCACGACGCTAGTGTTACTGGATGTGATACATCACTTCTTCGAATTAAACAGTTTAGAGAATGTGGTAATGTTATAAGAGACATTATATATTATAAGAACTTAAACTTTTTGCTTTTAACTTTGCAAAATTTTATATTGGATTATATATTTGAATAAGTAACATTTTTAATTCTAGTAAAGTAATTATCCTCATTTTTTATTTGTTTGACTAATTTCAAAGGTGGACGGTCCTGCCTTTTAAAACTCTATCGGCACCATGCTAATTCCGTATTACAGCCATATATGTCACATGATTAGATTTACGATGTGAATGACATTTAAGATGTTTTTAATTGAACTAATTTTGATACAAATAAATTCAAACAAATCAAATCAGACTAGTTTAGATTTACATAATAGTAAATACACATTTATCGTCCGTTCACGAGCACTGATCTGTTTTTTAAATTTTTTTACATATATAATATTGGTGTCATATGAAAGCTCATAAAAATTATTTAATTTGATGTACCTTTTATAAAAATTGGAACAATAATGAAGATTTATAACATTTTATAAACAAAGAAGTATTTGCCCACTAGATAGTTAAATCCAAATCTGATCACAGTCAACTTTCGTCGGTACTGGTACCTCAGGACGAATCCAGCGTACTACCTTGCCCCTGAATCCAGAGGGTCCTCCCACCATGCGAACTCGAGCCTGGTCAGCATCCTCTCCCTTCTTAGAAGCTAAGCAACATTGTGAAGGTAGAAAGAATCATTGGGAGCAAGACCTTCATCATCTCCCTTAATGTGCCTAGCGGGTTTCGAACCCGAGTCCTCACACTAGTCACAGTAATCTCACATCCACCGGGCTGGAATGCTTGGTTAACATCAATTTTACTTCTTAGCAGTATGGAATAATTTGAATTTAATAATTAAAAGGGCAAGATTGTCAGAGCATGGTTACATTTAGTAATCAAGGGGGTGCACAAAGCAATCCCCTTTTAAAATAAGATTTATATTTTTAAATTTCTAGAATGTGAATAACATGACAATATTTAGGGGTTTTGACCCCAATATTACTAAAAGGTAGACAAAAGACAAAAAAGTGACCTTTTTGTTTAATTTTCAAAAATGTGACTAATAAGGATTAAGGTTACCAATTTACCCTTAATTTGCAGTGAATTTATTTTATAGTTACAAACCGGCCATAGTGACACCCATTACAGTGACACCCATTACAGTGACACCCATTACAGTGACACGCATTGTAGTGACAGCTGACACCGTGACCATCGGCCTCTGTTGCGGGCCATTGACCACTGCCGCTGCCACCGGCCGGTAACTGCCACCGGTCACAGTGACAACTCCGCAGTGACACTTGCATAGTGACTCCGGTACAATTACTTCTACCACATTTATTCGGCCAATTTTATCACCGGAAACCACCACCGTCCAAAACCGCTACCATCGCCGCCAGCTCCTTTTCAACACAAACCCCAACCCTGACCCCCACCTACCCCAGTCCCCCAGCCCCACCCCCTCACTGCATCCCTCCCTAGCAGATTCAGCCCCTGAACCACCGCAGACCCACCCCACACCCCATCTCAGCCCTCGAATGCCTCTGTGTCACCCCTTCAACGACGGCGGCAGAGCGATGAGACGGAATCGCCGTCCCCATTGCGTTCGACTACAGATGCGAACCCTAGCCCCGACAATGCCTATTGTTGCCGGAATTTCCATTCTTAATAACCCTCGTCACTTTCCTTCATTATAAATGATGAATCCTCGCTCGACATCGTCAGATATCCACCATCACCAGGCCGCCGCCATCGCAGGTGTCGAGATTTGTTGAAGAAGAGGAGAAGAAAACAGAAGAGTGGCATACATGCATGTCCGTACGGTGTGGAGAGACGGCGTGAAGATGGCGGCGATTTGGAGAAGGCGATGGCATGCGGATGGCTGCGGCTGATCGAAGAAGAACGATGCTATGATCTTGAGGAGAGAAACGACAGAAATGAATTAGGGTTGTAGTCCAGGGGTATTAAAGTCACTTCATATATTTTGAGTAACTTTTTTGTGCCAACCGGATTGTACTCATCTTTTTGTCTTTGATAACTCTGCAGCTATTATTTACGCCATTATTTCCAATATTGAATTTATTGTCATCAAAATAGTTACATTAGTATACATTATTATGAAATTATTTTTCAATTGTGACATTAACAACTCATATTTCAGAAATAAAAAGATAGATGTTTACTCTTACTCAAAAAAATAGAGTAAACAAAACATGTTTACTCTTGCTCAGAGTAATTTACCAATACATTTATGTTTGACATAGATACAAAATACTGCAACTCCATCCCCATTTGGACTAGAATCAGTCCAATTAAAAATATTTCGAGCCTCTCATGATAAAATTAAATGTTAGTTCACTTCAATTTACGATTATTTACATGTTTAGGAATTAGGATAACTCAAAAAGGAAAGGAGAATCGTAAAATATTACTTGTACCCTTTAGAAGAAAAATATGGGCAATTTTTTTATTTTACAAAATATGTGACTAACTTATGTTTAAATAATACTATCGTATACATAACTTTAACTTCCAATTTCTATCCAATTGGCTAATTTGGGCCAAATGGGATTTTTTTAGGAGTAGGGGCAATTCAATCCTATAAATCTATTATCTTTTTATCCATATGAAAATTAACTCTCATTTTTGTCTATTCAAAAACTTTTAGTTTTATTTTTTGTTATTGTTTCTAGATTAACACTAAATATATCTTTCAAGTTTTAAGTCTAAACAATTTAAAATGAAAAAGTCCTATTTTTTAAATTACAATTGAAGCAACACACACATATAAACATAGAGTACCAGTTTTGAGTCTCGTTCCAGTTAGGAGCTCCTGACAGGAATTTTGGTGTGGAATTTGCCGTTTGAGACGGTTCTCAGATGAAATTTTTGATATTTTTTCATGAAGTATAGATTATGTTCATAAAATTCCATTTTATCACTCAGAAAGTCTAGTTAATAATTTATTGAAAATATTGCACTGTATACACACACACATAGAGAGAGAGAGAATGAATCTGGTGAGAAGGTTGTTACGGTTGAAAAGTGAGAAGCAACGGGAAGCGTCAGATTAAAAGTACATCAGGGGCTTGATTTTTAAATTGAGAACCCATACACGCCCTTTTAAAATGACATTCCAGAACCACAAGACGCTAGTTTATCTCTCCGACTAGCGACATAGCATCTTCCCCATCAGTTCTACGAAGTTCAATCGCGCAACGACGAACATCCCAATACCTCTGATGAAGTGCAACAGTACAACAACGAACATCATTCAAATCACGGAGAGACGCGGTACTAGTTATTTCTCAAAGGTAAGTTTTCATCTAACAACTTCTATAGGAGAAATTGGCGAATTCTTACGGATATTTATCATCACTAAAGTATTATCAACAAATATTAGAGATGATTGCTATCTCCAATTTCTTAACTGGAAAAAGTTAGGTTTGCAAATTATAAGCTTTTATTCACATTTATCAACTTTGCTAAATTTTGCGCCTAACATGCAGATCCTGTGAAGTTGAGATTGATTCCGCCATTTTTAGGTCATGTTTTTCTTCAAATTATTCAAGATGAGGTTTATTTTTCATAGTTTTATAATTTAATAAACAAAAGTTTAGCAAATTTGTGATATACTTTTTTCTGAAAAACGGGAATTTAGTTCTAGTTTTTTAAATCTCTAAAAACTTCTTCAATTTTAGGCTTTGAATATCTATAACTTTACATAACAGACTGAACTTAATTAAAAACATGTTATTCTAATTTATGAAGACTACTAGTGTGTCTTCAATTAAGCATATTTACTATCTTTGTCTATGTATACTAACATAGTGTTTGTTGAAATGTTTAAGTTTACATTGGTATTTGAATTTGAGCCTATATTTCTGCACATTTAATAATGTCAAAAATATCAGTTTAGTTACAGTACAAGTGACTGGTTGTATTGTCAACATATGGTACTTTGGGTGTTAGCTATGCTCATTAAACTTTACAAATTATGTTTGTCCATTAAAAAAGTGTAGTCCAGTTTGTTTATACATATACACATACGTACGTACGTACATACATACATACATACATGAGGAAAGTTCATGTCAGGACCTCTAAAAACGGACCTCCGTACGGACCTCGGCGTTTGGGCTCCTTCCCGGTGGAATTTTTTTATGGAACTTTTTTAGCATGTTCTTCATCAAGTCTAGTTTATCCATACCAAATTTCAACTAAATATTTCATCGGGAGGCAGTCAAATGATTTTTGGAAGTCTACATATAAAATGCAGTTAACTTCCAAAAATCATTTGACTGCCTTCCTGATGGAATATTTAGCTGAAATTTGGTATGGATAAACTAGACTTGATAAAAAACATGCTCAAAAAAGTTTCATAAAAAAATCCACCGGGAAGAGGCCCAAACGTTGAGGTCCGTACGGAGGTCCATTTCCGGATGGTCCTGACAGGAAGACTACTCTACATATGTGTGTGTATGTATATATGTGTGTGTGTGTGTGTGTGTGTGTGTATATATATATATATATATATATATATATAGAGAGAGAGAGAGAGAGAGAGAGAGAGAGAGTTTGGTTCAAATGAGAACATCCCTTAATGTGAGAAGTGAGAACAAATCACAGCCATCCAAATTCATGTTGATCTGCCATCTACTAAAGGGCATTTTCGTATATATTAGTCGGCATTTAATACATCCGTTTCTCTTACCATGACTTAACAATAAATCCATATCCTATTAAATATTCCATTTTATGTCTCACATGGTTTGACTCACGTACTTATAGGAATAGTTACTTTTTGTAAGGGATGTTCGTTATTGACTATGAAAAAAAGCAAACAAAATATTATTCCCTTTTTATTCAATTATTCCTTTAATAATCTCTCTCTTTAATTGTTAATCACCATATCATAGTTATATGTTTCAACACATATTTTCTCTTTATGGTATATAAGAAATGTGAGTAAGATACTAGTTCATGTCAATTTCATAAATGAGTTGTGTGTCAGTTCACGTGCATTATATATTTGGGGTTGTGTGTTAGATCATGGTTGTTGTGCATGATATATTTTGTTGTGATTCTCTATATTCATACTATGTGCAGATAAGAGTTCTCTAACATATATACATATTGTGCTTTATATACTAGTTCATGTGTATTATATTATATGAAGTCTTGCTAGATATTAGTTATTTATTTTTGTGTGTTAGATAATGCTTTTTGTGATTGAGATACTTGTTATGGTGTATTGTATACAAACTATGTGTTAGATATTACTTTTCGTGTGCATTAGATACTGATGGTTGTGTGTTAGATACATGTTCTTGTGTGTAATGTAGTTGACGATGTTTGTTGTGTTTTATAGTATGCATATTGTGCTTATTTTTTTAAAAAATATATATGCAATATTGGTGTCATATGAAAGCTAATTTTTATATATATATAATTTGATATAATTTTTGATAAAATTGGATTACAATATAAAGAGTTAAATCAATTTTAAACTAAAAATATTCTATATGATTTAAGTCTTTAACTCTTTATTTATGCCTACTTCTTTGGAAAGTGGCTCTAAAACTGTTACATTAAAAGACGTAAGATAGCAACCTATAAAAGGAATCTGGCTGTTAATTACAATTTCACCCTTTATTCACTAGTGTAGAAAACACTTTCTATATGGGTTAAAAAGCACTTTTTATGTCGGTTCCCGTAACGACATAGAAGCCAACGATATAGAAAGTCGAGCTCTTTTCGTGTCGGGTAGTCGTACCCCTTATAGAATGTTTTTTATAACGGTTACGAATTTAACTGTTATTGAATGTTTTCAGTGTCAGTCTAGTAATACCCCAAATAATATCAAGCTTTTATATCTGTTCGTTTACAACAGATATGAAATGTGATTATAATTTAAAAAAAAAAAATACGGGCATACAAAAAATCGGATCCAATACCAAATTAGATTAATATATAAATTTATCCATAAGAAATTACAGCATGAAATATCACGTCTGAGCAACTAGCCGTAAACAATGCACTTGGCCAATTTATACAATCTGTGCAAGCCCACCATAGGCAATTTAATAAAAAAAATCTATATAGAAAATAAATTTGACATTTTTGCCAACATATTCAAGGACACCAACGTAACCAGGAACCAATATCTCCCATTTGACGTTCCACCAATAAAACAGCAGACTTTCCCTAAAACCTTAGCAAACCGAGATCCAGCACCTTAAACCATCATAAAAGACAACTATCAACTATGAGTTGAAAACAAGGTGAAGTCAAAATTCAAAAATAATAAATGTGCCATTTGAGCGAAGTCATTTTCTATTGTCAAAGCAAGTACCTCGAAGTTGAAACATCTTTTTTTCACATATATTAACATACTTCACTTTCATAGCGCTTTTTATCCCTGTCATGAAAAGCTGAGGCAAGGAAAACATATTCATAAAGGCCTATTCTAGTTTCAATAGGATTAAAATTCCAAATATGCTTACAGAGAAACAACTTTGAGCTAAACGAGATGCATGGTAGATGTCTATGAGTCATGGGATCTTATACTTGTTGGCAAGATCAAAGCTTATGTCATTAACCTCCTCAAGTAATTGATTAAATTATTAAATCTGCTACCATGCTCAAATCGTGTACTAATATTTTCTAACTTCCAAATCCAGTTGGAATAAGTTTAAAATATATTTATTGTGACATGCTTTCCTGATGTTTCAAAAGAAAAGACATCCTGAAAATTAAATCATTGAATCTTAATAAAAATACATAACAAAAAATCCTACTATATATGCACCAACACGTTTGCCATTACTGTAAAGAATCCCACCTAACTGAGATTTTGATTAAAACCTATTATCCTACAATGATAATCACTACAATTATCAGTAAGTGTAAGGTGTGTTAATCACTACAATTATCAGTAAGTGTTTGGGTAAGGTGTGTGTGTGTGTAATATATGGATAATATGAGAACCTCTCTTACTGATGAGCATTTTCTCAATAAATGGGAACTTCAAAACTCTCTTCAATTGGCTCACCACATGAGATTTCACTTGACAATCTGCAACAACACTGGGGTGTGAGGTTAAAGTTGAGCAAAAACCTGATAATTTTTACTTAAGAATAAGAGATAAGAATGAATATATACATATACATACATACATACACATACACACATCCATATATGTGTATGCATATATAAATTGGTCCTTCAAAGGAGGTCCCAAAATTGGGCCAAAAATACCTATAGGTTGTAATCTCTTGCTTCTCCACTAGCGAGCACCACTAGTTTCCTATCCCAAAATCTCAATGTGTTCAGGTTTCTTCCATAGTCCATTTTTTGCAGCCCAGGATGGTTCTGCCCACATTTGTGGGCAGAAAGTAGTTTGGAAAACCTGCTAATTAACTGGTTTAGACTTGGAACTAAAGCATAAAACATGTACTATGCACTGAAGGTGATTAAAGAGACCAATGAACCCAAAGCTTAGCTAGTGAAATGATATATTCCATATCATTAGCTTTCACTTCTATAATAAGCAGGTTCAAAGCGTATTAATAACGGCAGGAGGCTTACCAATCTTAGGTCAGCGCCACCAGACTTTGTTCGGTGTTCTTCTCTAAGATTAATTTATCACTTGATTTCTCAGATAAACCTGATTCTTGTAAAGGTGTAATTGAGATATGATGCTCTTTATCTGCAATAAAATTGAGCCATGATGCTAAAAAAATATTGGTCGTTCAACTTGGTTATGTTGGGCAAGCACAGTTGGCCTAATATGGTTATTGAGACAATAAAACTAATCTAAGTCATACTAGTACTTTGTATATGTATGCAAATATCACAAAACAATGTCAGAAAGGAACTCCATTTTTTTAATCAATTTGCTTGACCCAGTTTTTTTTTTAAATCAGGAATTATAAGGAACATATGTTTCTTCATCTTGTGTAATAGTTTCAATTCAACAGAGAACGCCCAAGTACCAGGGATCATTAAACCAGGGTAATCAAAAGCGCGCGCCTGAGCGCTTAAGCGCACCAGGCGAGGCGCATATGAGAGTCAGCGACTGTTAGAGTCCCAGGCGCAGCCAACTGAGTGAAGCGCAAGTGAGGCGCAATAAGCGCAGAAGCGGTGAAGGCCTTAAGTGCAAAAAAGCGCACGCTTCAGTCGCCTGGCCTGGGAAAGGAGTAGCAGCCTATTTATTTGTTTGGTCCTACTTTAAATAACAAGCCCATACTTATAATAAGATTTAGCCCATTCAAATAACAGGTCAAAATAACTTAGACCCATGTTAAGCCCTTCTAACTTCTAAGTCACGGTAAAATAACTTCTATAGCGTGACTTCATCGTTACTCTGCTATGCTCTACTCGTGCAACTAGTTCAGCGCTGAAACAACATTCAATGATCAACCCACAGAAGTCAGAAGCCCATAAGGTGTCTTTCTTTTCATCATCTTCCCATGTTCTTTCATTTTTCTTTTTCAGATTATAGTTTTCATTTATTTTGTCATCTTCATTGATCCTTTCTTTTTTATTCTTTCAGTCTATCTTCATCCTTTACTTCTATAGTTCTCTTTTATTCTTATATATTTTATACAACTCAAACATATTATATTTCTCTTTGCTTCTTATATATTCTATAATTTATAGTTCTCTTTGCTTCTTATATATTCTACACTTTATAGCTCTCTTTGCTTCTTATATCTTCTATACTTTATATGCAGTCTATAACTATATATATCTTCTTATTATCAGTTCATATTATAATTTTATTAAACTTCATATAATCTAACTTAATTAATAGTTTCATACACTACACAATTTATGCCACCCCAATCATCAAACCTCAAAACCAGCTATTGAAAGACATGACTTTTTAATGCATTTAGTTCAATATGATGTTGAATATGTCATATTTGATCACTCTAGAATAGTATACATAATATTTTCTACATAGTGCGCTTGACATGAGTCAGGCGAGCACTTTTTTGAGCCTTGCGCCTCAGGCGATATAAATACTCTAGCGCCTTGAGTGCGCCTCACGACTTTGACTACCTTGTATTTAAACCATACTCAAAATAAACTATCTCTTCTTACTCATTTTCTTAATAGGTATATGAAAGAGTGTGACTTTTTATTTAAAAATATCACTGAGATATTTTTACAAACACATCATAGACATTACACAACAAAAATGTTACGACCTAACTTTCTTTTTCTTCATTCCAAGATGGGAATGTTTCATTCGAACAACTCAATCAAGAATTTTTACAAACAGCAGTATCCACATTTTAATGATATATCTCAAATTTAAAGTTAATAAACGAACTCAAGACAAAAGGATAAAGAAATTTCGATCTGTGCGATTACTAATATAGAACATATTTGGAAAAAATGTACTTTTACCTAGAGAAGCCTGAAGAAGGTGTGATGGACAATGCTGGAGATACAACGGCTGAAGAGAGGTGATAAGGGTGATGGAGAGCCGCAGCATGGAATTGCTGATGTTGAGCGAGTGACAGTCAGATCTGGAGGAGCGGCGCATAAGGAACAGCGCTGGAGGAGCGGGGCTGAATGAGCGGCGGAGCTTCGTGAGGCTATGTCTATCTGTGTATGAAGTATTCCGGTGATGCAGAGCAGTGCGTCAATTTGCTGCCAGTTGAGGAAGAGCAGTGCGTCGCTTCGCCGTCGGTTGATGCAGAACCGTCGTATTCGTCCGTCCCTTCGTCTTATTTGCCGAGTGTTAATCTGGAGCAGAAGCAATTGGGAACCCTAGCCTACTCCGGTTTTAATACGGAGTAAAGCATATGAATAAACTTATACGGAGTAATCCTCTACTTAATAGCACTACAATTCTAGAAATGAGTTTCCCGCTCATACAAACTTCTCATATCATCCGTCCTATTCTAATAAAATGAATCGACGGCTTCTACCTTCCGTTTCTTTAGGTTCTTGACTTCTTTCTTTACCCCAAATGGAAGCAAGGTCTTTGGGAAATCATCTACCCGGAAATAGATCGGTCACTATAGCCTCCTTCAACTTCGTTCTTCAATGTTAGGTTCAGCCATCTTTGCTGAAATCAACGTCACCGATATCGTCCGCCCAAAAATCATCCTTAAAAGGTGTTTTCTTCAATTTCATTCTTCAGCCATTCTCCAGCATCTATCTTTGCGGAAATCATCCGTCGAAAATGGAGTCAACCATTACAGTCTGGGAAATATCTTGGCCGAAATCCAGCCAATTCAAACTGACTTTGAGGTAAACATATTCTTCTTCCTTCGGAATCATCTTTGTATATGCGTCCATGCCTACAATTTTTTTTCACAAGTACTGCTTAATGTAATTCTACTTTGATTCATACAATTTCCTTCCATCTTCTATTTAGTCACGTGAATAGCCATGTGAATAAACTGATTTATTCACATTTTGTTTTGTGAGAAGTAGATACTTTGATTACAAAGTTTTTTTTTAATAATTCCTCAATCAACAATTTATGATTATTCTGGAAATTTGAGAAGTAGATAGTCTGATAGAGAGGGAATATTGTTTTTACTTAAAACTTCACATTTATGTTCTGTTTTAACTTTTAATTACATCTTACTGTGAAAATTGAAAGGTCAAATTTTCACTTACAATTATGATGTAGGAATTATATATACATTTGAGATTTTTCTTATCATTTATATATAATTTTCAAGTATATAAACACAATTAGTGACTCCTAAACATTGTTACGTCATTATCGAAATGACAATTTTATTTGGTTAAACCTATGCGCATATGATCTATATGCATGTCAATTTATTATAGTTTTTTCTCTTTGCTTATTTAAACCATGTAGGTTCCTTAGGCCAATTGGACTGAATGTGTTGTGGGCAGTAGCAAAGGGGCCTCACCGCCCTTGCTTCAGCCCATTTGTCTTTTGTCTGCCCGTGTCATTAACTCCTCCAGGTCTGCCTACGATTGATTGGAGACTTATTCAATAGGTCCTCATTCCTTGAGCTATTTACTATTTGCTCTATTTTTTTAACTATATACAAAATTTGATGTGCATGTGTATCATTAAGGTATACAATTAAGAAGTGTATTAAAATCTACGGGTTAGTGTCATTTTAGAGGCTGTAAATATCAAGCTTTATACAATTATAGTTAAAGGTGAGGATAAGGTTATTAACATTTTTAGACTATAGAACCACCTGCTAATTATGTGTCACAGAGTCAGCACTCTTATTATTAGAAAATTACTCTATGTGCAGCTTCAAATGCAATTAAGGAGCTTTCTAACAGTACTCAGCCAGATTGATGTTTTGGAATCACAATTTAAGGAGCTTAGAACTAGAGTTGATAAGGTAATGAGTGGAATTGCAGGGATTTTCTCAAGTTCCTTGCCTGTTTTCAGCATCTAATGTATGGATTTCTAGAAATAAATCGCCTTTGACAAGCTTCTTTTATTTGCAGGTACTAAAATTGCCAATAGCTTGCTTTCCGGAGAATACTCAATTCCAATTTTGATGGTATGCAGGTTTCATTTGGATGATAGCACGATACATATTTTGTTAATTTTGTTAAGTCAAACAACCCAACCGATAAATAAATGATTACAACTTGCTCAACCAATCAGCAACTAGCGAGCCAGAACAATTTTATATGCATACTAAATGCTATTTTCACTATGGGTCATTCGGAAACAGTCTCTTTGTGCTTTAGTACAGGGGTAAGACTACGTACATCCGACCTCCCCTGGGGTAATGATGATGATGATGATGATGATGATGATGATGACTAAATGCTATTTTCTACAATGTAGTATTTTAGTGTTGTATCTGGACTAACAAATGAAGTCTTTGATTTTCAAGACTTGGCTTCAACAAGATTAATATACTTTGTTTAGCCAGAAATATGTCAACATAAGGTAAACATCCCACATGTCAACTATGTAGTTCATAGTTCACCCCATTTGAAAAAAAAAGAGGTTGTTAATAATGATTATCAATACAATCCTCATTTTTTATTGAACTACAAACTGTTTTTTCTTAGGTTAAAGCCTTTGAAAGGGAAGATATACCACTATGTGGAAATGGAATATTAATAGCAATGATTAACCTGATGAATTTTTGAGTTATTCTCTATGTATGCTGATGCATCAATTTGCCTTGGTTTCTCACCCTGCACTCCTGCTATGATGCCAATTTAGTTTTAAAATCTGGAAGAGATCAACAAGTGAAGTGAGAGTAAGGGCCAAAACTCTCCTTTTTGTCTTATTAAATAAAAGGAAGGATGCTTTGTTTTTCTTAGTTTTGCTTCCACTTTGTAGTATGTTGTTGTTGCCTGTAGCGATTATCCCCTTCCTCACCATCTTTGTGCTAAATACACTTTGGTAAAATGAAAGGTGCTGCTCCCCCCATGATATGATCCCAGTTCTCTGCCAAATGAACGGGAATTTATCATATATATGAAATGATGATGATGGTTGTCAAATAAACAATACTCCTTTATATGTTTTGCACAAATAGGTTTATAGGTTTATAACCTCGAAAGAATCAAGGAGTGCAATGAGTGTAAGAGCCAAAACACTCCTTTTTAGGTCTTATTAAATAAAAGAAAGGATTCTATGTTTTGCTACCACTTTGTTGTATGTTGTTGCCTGTAGATATTTTCCCCATCCTTGCCATTTTTGTGCTAAATTCATCATGGTAAAATGAAAGGAGCTGCTCCCCCCCTACAATCTAAACCCCTTCTCTGCCAAATCAACGGGAATCTATCATATGGGATGATGGTGGTCAATCAAACAATACTCTTTTACATGTTGGTTGAACTTCTTCAATTAAGTATCTCTTTCTACATTTTTTTTTCATGTTAGATATTATATATTGACATTACGTAATATAATTGTTGTTTTTTCATAGTCTCTTTGGTGAAACTATTAGGTAAAAATAGTCCTTGATGAAGTTATATCACAAAATCAAGCCACACAGATTTGGTTTTATTAAACTTTGTGTCAAGTAAGTGCACAATTATATATGGACATAAGGGATGCCATGGCACATGACCCGAAAACTAATTGGTGGATATATCTAAAGTCTTTGGGACGTTTGCCTATCTCTTTTGGAACTTGGCCCTGGAATGTACACAATTTTGTAAGAACCTGCATAAAATAAATAGGAACTTATTCCAGTAATTTGGACTCTATTACAAATCGGTATCTGGTTTTTTTCCTTTCCTTTTTATTAGGGAAAAAAGTACACACCAAAGTAGGGCATCTTACATTTGTTTAAGATTTATGAGGTTTGCTCTCAACCCAGACAATGTCCCTGATAAGTCTTGACTTTGTGCTATCCTGTAAAACCAAGCAATGACTTTCCCTTCTTTACCATTTGCTTAAAATAAATTAAAATATTGAATAGTTGGTTTTTTCATTTTTTTTTGAGTTGGACATTTTTTCGAGTTTATTTATAGGATGCTTAAAATACATTTTTTATGTCTTTTGACCAATGTGTTAAGAATACCTGGAATGCTAATGCTAAGAATACTAAAAGCTTTGCAGGCTCCTATTTTTTAGATGTACTCTTATTTGCAAAAACCATGTAAAGGTGAAAAACTACACAATAGCAACAACACGTTTTTCTCAGGGTTGGTTGAATGCCGTGTGTCTTTCATCATTTGTACGTTCCTTCATAATTAGTATTTTATTTTTCGGTTATATTATTTAGTTATCTGTTTCTCATTATATTTCTTTCTTTGGGGTCAGTAGTCGTGAACTTTATTCAGTTCTCCACGTGGACAAAATATATTCTTACTAATCATGCTATGAGTTATATATGTCACTTATGTGATGATTTGTATTCTTAACAGCCTGATTGTTCCAATTCTTTGATAATAAAAAAGAAATTTGAGGAATGAAGACAAACTTCAAGACTCGCAATGTAAGTCTACTGAAATTTATTACATTGCCTATATGGAAAAATATTGTGATGTGTTAACTTGAAGGATGTTTTTTTTCCTGCATTTTCCCTGTAGCATGTGCGAAGGCAACTTCTTACAAAATCTAAACAGAAACAAGAGGTAAAGTTCAAACACTTCTATGAAATTACAGTTAGTCAGCTATTCTTTAATACCAATCATGAATCATGATAGTTTTTCCTGTTTATTGTCAATTTATGAGGCAGTGGATGACCACAATGTTAACTGACTAAATGCATATTTTCTGATATTTTCCCAGGTAGTTGATGGAAATTTTGCATACCAGGGAAGCCAAACGTTACACCTGCTTTTACCGTATTTATAAAGTGGTGTTTAGCCGACTCCAAAATCTTTTGGGACCAAGGCTTTGATGTTTTTGTTGTTACATGTTTTACTTCATTTGAAATTAGTTTATTATTCAGAACAACTTTTTAGGATGTAATTGAACATGGGTAGTCAAGTGAAAAATATTTCCTATGATGAAAAAAAATGGTTATTGTAAATTTATTTGAGAGTTCCTCTGTTTATTTAAATCATTAATATGATTTGGACTGTTCCTTATGCCTTATACAGTTTTACTTTCCAGTTCCTTTGTTAACTTTGTCTACTCCAATAATGATTTATTTTGTGCTTGATGTGAGCTTTCATCTGACTAAATGACGAAACTTTTCTTACTATGTTCACGCATCAATGCATCATTAGTTTTTTTGAAACTTTTCCACCATGATCGAGTGTTTGAGAGGTCAACTGAATGTTATGTATTTGTCCTTCCCCGAACAAGGGAGAGGCAAGAATTCGGGTATCTTCACATATGATGATATGACCTTTTTTAAATGTAATATCTTTCCGGTTTGCACTGATTATTTTCATAATTTCGTACCACTAACATCAAATTATAAAAGCAAAGTGGGTATGTCTCTCAAACATATAAAACATGCATAAAAAACATTCACTTCTTCATATCCCTAATAATCCCTCCCTTTATAAAAACGAACAATTTTGTTGCAAAAGTAAAAGTTCATTTCACACATTGTGCTCATGACTTATTTTGTATTTGTGTTGGTGATAATGAATGAAGAGGTAATATACTTATGTAACAGATCAAAGTGTCACATATATAATGAATTTAAATCATGCAGATACTATAATTCCATCGGGTTTGCGTGACAAGGAAATCTTCATGCGAAAATATAGTGATTGCAAAATATTATGGTCTTAAGAGGGCACATAAATGCTCTTCTCAATGTCGAGTGGATGATTGGCGGGTTGATCATAATATTTGCAAATCCTGTCAAGACACTTAGACCTTGGGATTTGAAAAATCCTATAATATCGGTCCAAGTAGTAGTGATTAATGGATCTATCCTGGTGAGTCTTAAGGGGTTGACCCGGTTCGGCGGTCCGACCCTGTCGAAAACCGGGTCCGACATTGTTTGGCAACGGGTCAGATATGGAATTTCTGGTTTCGGGCCTGGGATCGGCCCTTTCCGCTCAAGAGTGGAACCCGATCCCGGTTCACCTATTTAGGGACCAAATCGGGCAATTTTAGTCTTGGACTGACCAATTTTTTTAAGATTAAAACCAGGTAAAGAAATATAACGTGTTCGAGACTGGAACCAGACCACCTGGGTACTCGGAATCGGCCCAGACCCGGAAAATATCAGAACGGTCCCGGGCTATGTCAAAATATTGCTAGGATCCGACGTTCTCGGCCCTAATGGGGACCAGATCGACATGGATCCACCACCACCTGCAAGATACAAATCGAGAATTAAGATTGAATTTCCTCTTCCTTAGTTGGAATTAGCTTTTCTCGTGAGAGCATGGTTTTATCTGACAATGACAAAGATGTTTGTTCAACTTTGATATGTTTTAAAAAGATCTCTCAATTGGAGTTTATTGTTCCCATGAGATTATTTACGAGTGAAAATTATACGTAGTATGTATCATAAAAATCTCGTGAAGTACACCATACGTCCATATATGTAAAATATTTATGGGTGATAGCGTGAATCATACTCTATATTACAAAGTAAACTTGAATTAAATGGTTTGATCCTCTGAAATATTAAACCGGGGTGCTGTTTATTTGGGTTAATAGCGTGCATGTAGTTTTATCCTCTGAAATATCAAACCGATTGGTCTTTAAATATTTGTCATTTGTATGAGATGATGACTTTTTGTTTGAATTAAGGTCTATGCATTTGTGTATACATGTATGGAGTATAATTTTTTAAGATTTCACCCCGTGCAACGCACGGGTGAGTTACTAGTACACTTTTCATAAGGGTCAAAAATCACCTGACATAATAAACCATTTTTTAAAATTATAAAAACGACCCCATTTGTAAATGAAGTTTCCGGAAATTAGAAAACTTACCCCGTTTAACTTAACTATGTCAGTTCTGATTATAACCGTTATAGATAATTATTTATATTTATAATATTTACCCCTTGAACTTGCTAAAACTTTTATTATTTATAAATATGACCCCGTGCCTACATATTATAACGGTTCTAATTGAACCTATATTAAAACATAGTTATAGAATGTGTTTTTTGCACTAGTGATTGTCTCCACATCCCAATTTCGATCCTAAAAGGCCGTTTATAATGCACGGAAGTGCATCATTGTACCGTGCACTAATTAATAATAGTCATTCATTTATTAAGATGGTTGGTTAGGATTTGTTCTCACTTCTCACAATAAGAGGTGTTCTCATTAGAACCACTCCCTATATATATATATATATATATATATATATATATATACACACACACACACACACACACACACTGTTGGAAATATTTAGAGTACTTCAAATGAATAATGTTTTATTTTATTTTATTTTTTGATTACTTTGATAACCTTTTAATTTAATTAAAGCTTACTAAAAATTTATTTGACATGAACGTTACTTTCTAAAAGTTGTGTGCTGCTTGGTGCTTGCATCTATTATTCTTGATATTGAGCTTAAAAGTCTATAATGATGTGCTGAACTTCATCTTTAATAATAACCGTTTGGGCATAACTCGTTGTTTTCAGGAGTTACAACAATGGAGCCTCAACTTTAATTCTATTAAATAATTTGAACGTTGGGGGTCTATTATTACTAATTAACGTCTGCAGCATGCTAACAACGTCCATTTTGAGTATATATATATGTGTGTTCAGCCAGCCAGTTAGTTGGCTAGAAAATAGATTATCATTGAGCAAAAACATCCTCTGCTGGATTAATATATTTTCAGTCTCGTTGTTCTGTTACCGGCTTACGCCGAAGAGCTCGTTATATCTTGGGGAAAGGTTTTCGCTAGTCGGAAATACTTTCTTGAGGACAGCGTCTGACGCGTCTCGAGCTAGATTATTTTCTAACGTTTTTGCAGGTTTATCCGGCCGATTATTACAACAATCTCAAGAAAGTATTTGGCGTCGGATATGTCTGCACGTGTGATCTCACAAGGCGTTGTCGCTGCACTCATCACGGCCATGTTATTCTTGCATGTGTGGTGTGATTTAGACTGGTATTTGGATATATCTCTACGTATAATGCTTACTCTTTTTACTTTCCTACTTACAATAAGCCATACTTTAACACCAATTTTTGAGAAAAATATTATTCCTTTATTTAGTGGTAAAATGACAATTATGAAAAACAACAACCCACTAAAATCAAGTTTAAACTTGGTTAGTAGTGATGATAATTTTATTGCGGTTGTTTCTCAAAGTTGTAAAACTAATGATGTGAATGAGTGGGTGGTAGACTCCGGGGCTACCAAGCATATTTGTAAAAACAAAAATGCTTTTACCTCCTATACCATTATAGGAGATGGTGAAGAGCTCGTGTACCTAGCGGACTCTAAAACTGTTAAGGTGCATGGAAAAGGGAAAGTTCTTCTTAAACTCACATCGGGGAAAACTTTATCACTAAATGATGTGCTTCATGTGCCCGAGATTCGGACTAATTTAGTTTCTGTTTATCTCTTGGGAAAAGTTGGGGTTAAAGTTTCTTTTGGTTGTGATAATTTTGTTATGACCAAAAATGATGTTCTTGTGGGAAATGGCTATTGTAAGAAAGGACTATATATACTTGGCATTTCTGAAATATTGCATGATAATGCTTCTGTCTATTTAGTTGATTCTTATGATGTGTGGCATGCTAGATTAGGACATGCAAGTAATTCTTATATTAAAATGCTAAATAATTGTGGTTTGATTTCTAGTAAAAATAAAATGACACTAGAAAAATGTGATGTTTGTGTTCAATCTAAACTAACCAAAAAACCTTGTCCCTCCACTTATAGGGAATCGGAATTGCTTAGCTTAATTCACACGGATTTAGGTGATTTAAAAAATACAATGACTAGAGGTGGTAAAAAATATTATATCACTTTTATAGATGATTTTTCTAAATACACTAAAGTTTATTTGCTTAAAAATAAAGATGAGGCTTTTGATAAATTTTTAGTGTATAAATCCGAGGTAGAAAATCAATTAAATAAAAGGATTAAGAAAGTTAGATCAGATAGAGGGGGCGAGTATATTTTATTTAATGATTTTTGTGAAAAAGAAGGGATAATTCATGAGGTCACTCCGCCATATTCACCCCAATCTAATGGAATAGCTGAAAGAAAAAATAGGACACTAAAAGAGATGATGAATGCTCTTTTAATTAGTTCTGGTGCACCTGATAATCTTTGGGGTGAGGCTATTCTTTCTGCTTGTCACTTACAAAATAGGATTCCTCTTAAGCACAATAAGAAAACCCCTTATGAATTGTGGAAAGGTTTTGCACCTAATTTGAAATATTTGAAAGTGTGGGGGTGTTTAGCTAAGGTCTTATTGCCTGATCCCAAGAAGAGGAAAATCGGTTCTAAGACTTCTGATTGCATGTTTATTGGTTATGCTGAATCTAGTGCTGCTTATAGGTTTCTTGTTTTGAAAAGTGATGTGCTTGAATGTGATACAATTGTTGAAACAAAAAATGCTGAATTTTTTGAAAATGTGTTTCCTTTGAAACGTGAACACAAGACCGTTGCACCATATAGTGAGTATGATCCATTACAAGGAAATGAAACCTTTAATGATGAACCCTCTAGTGATAGTGAGCCATTAAAAGAAAATGATTCTTTTAATGATGAACCTTCTCTTTTGAGAAGAAGTAAGAGGCCAAGGATAGAAAAATCTTTTGGAAATGATTTTTATACATATCTTGTTAATGATGAACCTTTAACTTATTCACATGCTATTTCTTCCAAAGAAGCTCCTTTTTGGCTTGAGGCCATACAAAACGAAATTGATTCTATCAAACAAAATAAAACTTGGATTTTAACCGATTTACCGAAAGGTTGCAAACCAATCGGATGCAAATGGATTTTTAAAAAGAAATTAAATCCGGATGGTTCAATTGATAAATACAAAGCGAGGCTTGTGGCAAAAGGGTTTTCTCAAAAGCAAGATGTTGATTATTTTGACACATTTGCACCGGTAACGCGTATTTCTTCTATACGAACTTTAATTGCCTTGGCTTCTATTCACAAACTTTTTGTCCATCAAATGGATGTTAAAACTGCGTTTTTAAATGGTGAGCTAGAGGAAGAAATTTATATGGTGCAACCGGAGGGTCATGTAGTTATTGGTCAGGAACACAAAGTGTGTAAGTTGATCAAATCTTTATATGGTTTGAAACAAGCTCCAAAACAATGGAGTGAAAAATTTGATGAAGTGTTATTTGTTCATGGTTTTACCTCACTAGAAGTAGATAAGTGTGTATACACTAATTGTGAAAATGGTGTGTGCATTATTATTTGCTTATATGTGGATGATATGTTAATTTTTAGTAGCAACCTTGAGTTAATAATTGAGACAAAATCCTTTCTTGCTTCAAAATTTGTTATGAAAGATTTGGGGGAAGCAAAAGTGATTTTGGGTATGAAAGTCATAAGGAAGGATGATGGAATTATACTATCTCAAGAGCATTATGCTGAAAAACTTCTAAAGAGGTTTGGACATTTCGATGTCAGCCCCGTGAGCACCCCTTATGACTCTCATACACATTTGAAAAAACATAGAGGTGATCCCGAGGCTCAATATGAGTATTCCCAAAATATTGGAAGTTTATTACACTTGATGAATTATACAAGGCCCGACATAGCTTATGCTGTCGGAAGATTGAGTCGATATACTCATAATCCAAGTGAGGATCACTGGACCGCATTGAGGCGGTTACTCAAATATTTGAGAGGTACCATTAATTATGGTATATTTTATCGTGGGTTACCCGCTGTACTAGAGGGATACAGCGATGCTAACTGGGTCTCTGACTCAGATGAGATAAAATCCAATACTGGATATATATTCACCCTTGGAGGTGGTGCCATTACGTGGAAATCAACCAAACAAACTATAATTTCTAGATCCACTATGGAGTCCGAGCTTATTGCTTTGGAAGTAGCCTGTAGTGAAGCGGAGTGGTTGAAATCTTTCTTAGCAGAAATTCCGGTTGGTACAAAACCAATACCATCTGTGTCTATTCATTGTGATTGCAGAAGTGCAATAGATACTGCTAAGAAAATGTGTTATAATGGGAAGAATAGACACATTCGTTTAAGGCATAAAGTCATTAAACGATTATTGAAGAATGGAATTGTTTCCATTAATTTTGTGAGGTCACAAGGAAATTTAGCGGATCCTTTGACAAAAGCCCTAGGACGAAAATTAATAACCGAAACATCTAAGGAAATGGGACTAGTGTCACTTTGAAACGAATGAGGATGGGAACCCAACTTGTGTGATTGGAGATCCCATGAAGCAAGTTCAAATGGGTAATAACAAGTCTTCCATTTAGTTCTGCTAGCCTAACTAAATTTGCCCATTTCCATGATGTGAGATATAGGCTAGAAACCGCATTCTTTGAGAGGGTGAGCTAAAAGCTCTTAATGATTATCATAGCCCTTAATTTAAGGGTGGTGTGCAAAAGCGGTACACACTTGATGATATCACCTATATGAGTGTGAGGTGGGGCCGCCTCCATGAAGCGTGACAAAACTTCTAGAGCACTCATGAAAACCAAGCACGCGCATGGCCTTACGGCGCACAACGGCGTAATAACGAGAAATTGTGCGAGGTGAGACACGACCGTTAAGACCCTGATTTACCAATAGTAGCTTGTTGGTTCAATAAACTATACGTTTCACCAAAAGCTCGGTTCATTAAGACTTAATCGTCTCGGTTTGGTTCAAGTCTACGGACACCAAACTTAAAGTCTCATTCCTTTAATCCAGCAGAAAATTCTAAACTATTTTTAACATTTAAAATTATTCATTTGAAATATGTGGGGGATTGTTGGAAATATTTAGAGTATTTCAAATGAATAATGTTTTATTTTATTTTATTTTTTGATTACTTTGATAACCTTTTAATTTAATTAAAGCTTACTAAAAATTTATTTGACATGAACGTTACTTTCTAAAAGTTGTGTGCTGCTTGGTGCTTGCATCTATTATTCTTGATATTGAGCTTTAAAGTCTATAATGATGTGCTGAACTTCATCTTTAATAATAACCGTTTGGGCATAACTCGTTGTTTTCAGGAGTTACAACAATGGAGCCTCAACTTTAATTCTATTAAATAATTTGAACGTTGGGGGTCTATTATTACTAATTAACGTCTGCAGCATGCTAACAACGTCCATTTTGAGTATATATATATGTGTGTTCAGCCAGCCAGTTTGTTGGCTAGAAAATAGATTATCATTGAGCAAAAACATCCTCTGCTGGATTAATATATTTTCAGTCTCGTTGTTCTATTACCGGCTTACGCCGAAGAGCTCGTTATATCTTGGGGAAAGGTTTTCGCTAGTCGGAAATACTTTCTTGAGGACAGCGTCTGACGCGTCTCGAGCTAGATTATTTTCTAACGTTTTTTGCAGGTTTATCCGGCCGATTATTACAACACACACACACACACACACACACACACACACACACACACACACACACACACATATATATATATATATATATATATATGGTAGTATTCTCCTAAGGTAGACCTACAACTTACAAGTTTTAGGCCTCTTTCATTTGAGGTGCTATCGGGTTGAATTTTTTGATGAAATTTTGTGAGCATGTTGTCAATGAAGGGTAGACTATGTCTACCAAATTTCAGTTGAAAATTCAATCGAGAAGACAAAAAAATAAATTATTGAAAATTGTGCAGTTTTATATAGGTATAAATTGCAATTTTTTCAATAATTTATTTAACTTATCGTTTGAATCTTAATCTAATATTTGGTGGACATAATCTACGCTTCATGGAAAACATGCTCACAAATTTTCAAAAACATATTCGACTCGGAATCACCTCAAATGAAAGGCATACCTTAGGAGAACATTCTCCTATATATATTTACTAGACAAAGTACCCGTGCGATGCACGGGATATATCTAGAGTAGAATTATAACATGTTTGAAATAACATTCTACTCCATATTACGGAGTGTAATAGTACGTAATTCATAATTTTTTAAATAAAAATGGGAAAAGGTCAAATAGTTTCTTCAACAATTTCCAATTCATCAAAGTCTCATAGTATAGGCGGTAATGTAGGATTAATTTTTATAGCACACATGTAATTTAGTAATATGTCATTAAAACAGACGACAACTTTGCATAAAAAAGTTATAGCAATCTTGCTACTTTTTGAGTATAAATTAGTTTTGGATAAGACTATCGTCGTATATACTATGAAATGATTACTAATATTTCTTAGGAAAAATTGATAGTAATAATCCCAACTATTGGCGGTCCGCTCATAATAATCCCAACTATTGATTATTACAGAATAATCCCAACTTTAGGGACCTTCCGCCAATAATGGTCCCTATGAATAAATTCTTGTAGTTTCTAAAGTGGATGAGATGAGATATAACAAGTAATCCCTATAAATAATCTCAACTTTTAATTTTTACGCTTAATTTATATTTAAAATTCACTTTTTATAAAGGTAATATATGGTCATGGACCATTATTGGCGGATAGTCTATATAGTTGGGATTATACAAAAATAATCAATAGTTGAGATTATTTTCAGCGGACCAGCAATAGTTGGGATTATTGTTTTCAATTTTTCCTATTTCTTATACATTATGTCGGTAAAATTAAGAGAAAAATTCTATTGCTAGGACTAAAACATAATTAATTCATTTTTACCCATTAATGAAATAATTCATTTTTACCCCTAAATGAATTAATTAATTAACTTAATTAATTGCCTCTAGCTCTCTTGCACAACAAAGGCAGTCTGCTGGTAGCAGGGACGGTCTGGTGGTGGTGGCAGCTCCGCCAGCGGCATCGGGGGCGAACTCCGACAGGGGCGGAAATACTGGCAGGCCGCCAAAAAAAATTCAGGAAAATTTTCCGACGGCAGTCCAAGGGCAGCAATGAGGGCATTTTGGTCCAATCACGAATAAAAAGTCCAATGTAAGGATGTTTCAACTAATTGTTCAAATTTTGAGGGAAAAAAGGAAGAATAATTTAAATATCCAAACTTTGAAGGGGTGAATAAGCACCCCAAACTTGCACATGTAATATATATACCCTAAATTTTGTATGAAAAGTTTTATGAGCCCGTTTGGTGAACTTGTTTTTCGGCTTATCAGCCAACTTTTTCACCAAATACATAACTTTTGAATTCGCACGCTGAATTGTGTAATAATAGGAAAAAGTAAGGTTGAAGTTACTTTTCTGGCTGTATTGCCTGAAGTTACTGTAGAGGAACATTTTAGCCATTTTTAATAAATTTATTTATTTTATTAATACAATATATTTTATATATAATTTTTTCATAAATCAGCAGAATCAGCCAATACAGTCACTTCAGCCAGAACTTCATAAATATCAGCAGAAACAGTCGATGCAGCCGATTGCAAGGTGAGCAAAAGGGCTCATATTTAGCACCATGATCATATATTTTTTCACAAATGTAATTTATGGAGTTAAGTGCATAATATAAAATACAAAAACACTCATGAGGATGCAATTAAAAATAAATTGTACCAGATGTAATATTATTTATTTCACACTTGAAATTAAATTTAGGGATGTTAATTACATCGTCAAAAAATGTAGAGTATTTTAAATAATGTAATTATTCTAATAAATTTATATTTGTAAAAAAACACAATCATAATGTGAAAAAAAATGTTTAGATAAAATCCGGTGTGTGTGTGTGTGTTACATCATATGCAAGTTTGGGGTACATATCTCACACCCCATCAAAATTTGGGGTATTTATATTATTTTTCCCAAAAAGAACCATACTTTAGTCATATTAAGATAAATAAAAGCTCCTAAAGGTAAACACAGTACTGTTCTCGAATATAGTACACTTATGTAGTTATGTGGCTACGTGCTAAAAATCTAAGAATGGCTCAATATATACTACTATTCTTGGTAACAAACAGCCACTAATTGGATGGTCATTAATTTGGTAAGAATTATTAAAAGTTAATGGAGAGATTTTTTAGACATGCATGTACAATATTGATAAGAGCATATATTTCATTATACCATATAGATGGTTCGTTTGATTAGTAGATTCTTTCCAATTTAATGATCATACGTGTAGTTTTAATTGACCATACGTGTAGTTTTAATTTTGCATTAATTGTCTATTATGACCCTAATTTGGGCGGGATTTTTCCCTCCAATTGCTGTGCAATGACTGTTACTTTATATTATATAAAGATAAAGATAAAGATAAAGGTAATATAAATATATTTAAAAAGTATGTGTGTGTTTACATATGGTCTGGAATTATATGCTCCATGTTATTTGGTAATTGGGAATTGGTAATGCTCCATGTGTGTGCAATGAACCATTGTTTTTCGGTTTATCAGGCTTATCAGCCAACTTTTTCGCCAAACACGCAATTTTTGCTTTCGTGCGCTGAATTGTGTAATAAGTAGAAAAAGTAAGGTTGTAGTTACTTTTCTGGCTATTTTTACTGTAGATGACCATTTTAGCTATTTTTTATCATATAATTTTCTCTTTATTTTATTAATAAAATATATTTTAAAAATAATTTTTTCTTAAATCAGTAGAATCAGCCAATGCAGCCACTTCAGCCAGAACTTCATAAATTTCAGCAGAATCAGCCAAATCATCCAATTTTCTTTCTACCAAACGGGCTCTTAGTGTAATAGATTGTTCTTATGTTAAAATATTGTCTACTTATTCCACTTATTTTCATGGATGACACTTTATGTTATAAAATAAAGGTTCCTAATAACATAGATGTTTGCACACGTGTTAAACCCTATAATTGGCAAGTTTATGCACTTCATTGGAGATTTAATTGAGGCATATATAAGGGAATAAGGGAAATAAATGCCATAGCAATTCATTAATTTTCTACTAACGTACAACTCAATATATTACATTACATATAATACATTTCTACGTACATAAATTCAAAGTGCATATTTACATTTTTACCCCTCATTTTGGGCGGCAATTTTGCCTCCAAAACTTGTAGCAGACTTTGCTACTTCATATAATATAAAGATAAAGATATAACACAATTCTTTTTAATAATTATTTAGCTGACTTCCCTATTGATTTTTTAGTTGAAATTTTATGAACAGAATAATTTACACGTCATGTAGAAAATTCTTACAAAATTGCATAAAACATTTCCATGGAGAATGACCTCAAAAGAGTGAATCTGCACGGCAATTTCGGTAAGGAGCCCTCAATACACGGATGAAAAAGTATACACGGATGAAAAAGTTGTTATACTTGAGGAAATGTTGATATAAGAAATTAACTAACTTTGTTTAACATATGATTAATTCAGCATATCAAAGTACTCATTATCACTAATTGATGTAATGGAGTTAGAATTAGGGGTGCTTCCGTACACATATCAAATATTTTATCGCATACCTTCGTCTTAGTGAAACTTTTGATATATAAAAATTACATATCGTTATCTTATAAAGAACTCGACATATTGTATTTTGGTATACCAAAGTTTCAGTTCAATAAACATACAGTATCAATAAATTATCATGCATGTCTATCAATGCAACAAGTTAATTATCATATACTGACGAAATATACAAAATTGGCGTTGCTAGCGACATACTTAATACATTACTAAAAAAGATTATAAAATACAAATAATAACTTATGGATATCATATTTAATACTCCCTCCACTCTCCAATACATGTCTCTCTTTCTATTTTGGGTCGTTCTTTAATATTTGTCTCTCTTTCCCTTTTTATAAAGTTTTTTCAATAAATATACTTATATACCTCATTCTCTATCCTCATTCTTTTCCTACCTTTTCATTAAACACAACCCAGTACATCTTTTACATCACTCCTATTATTTTGCTTTTAAATCTTATGTCAAACCCTATAAGGCCATCTATTGGAGAACGGAAGGAGTATTGAACATTAATTATTGTTATTATACTTAAGAAGTTCAACATGCCTTCTAAGAAAAAAAAGCTCAACATGTCACTTGTTAAAGACCACGTTCTCCTAAAAGTAAATTAGACAAGATAAATGTAATTAAATCAATAATGCTCTCTAAAAAAGTAAAAGTATTCAAACAATATGGATATGAAATCATTTATCTCTAAACTCTAAAATGATGTTATCCATTTGTTCGTTTTTATAAATTTAAAAGCAAAATTATTTGAATATAGCTTTAAGCACAACATGCTAGCTATAATTCGTTGTTTAATAGTTGCAACAGTTTGACTTTCACGTTTGTCAATGCATAACTTTGACCGTAATTATATTTAATTACGTATTAGTAAACAATATAAAATTGATATTTTGGAAATTCACGTTAATAAAAATTTAATACGGAGTAACATTTTATACTCCCTCCGTTCTTTATTATATGTCCTCTTAGGCATTGGCACGAGTTTTAAGAGGAAAATAATAGAGGTAATGTAAAAGGTGTGGTGGGTTGTGGGTAAATAAAGAAAAGTATGAAAGATAAAGGGGTAATAGTGATAAAAGTGTGGGTATAAAGGTATTTTGATGAAAAAAACTTACCAAAAAGGTAAAGAGAGACCAATAATTAAAAACGTCCCAAAAAGGAATGCGAGACAACTAATAAAGAATAAAGGGACTCAAGGGAGTATCTAATAGAGAAAGTTCCCGAAATAGGACTAAAACAGTTTGAAAATTCCAAAATAGGACTGTCATGTTTTTTATTCCAAAATAGGAGTAATTACTGTCAAGTTTGGAAAATACTGCCATGTTTGAAGTCTGGTACTGCAAAAACATGACAGTAATTAGTCCTATTTTAGGAATAAAAATATGACAGTCATATTTTGGAATTTTCAAACCTTTTTAGTCCTATTTCGGGTAATATTCTCTATCTAATACGGAGTAGTTTTTTTTGTTACAACGGAAATAAAGTATCTAATAGTTTGATTAATTATATTAGTAGAAAATGACGGTCAAAATAATGTGTGAATATTACAAAAATCCCAATGTTGCAACAATTAAAGAAGGAAGTATATTGGTATTAGATTTATATTCAAAACCTACATCCATATTGCACCGTGTCGTAATTGCTAATTGGTACTCCATATATGACACCGGTGCCATATATGGAGTACCAATTGACAATTAGAAATTTGCTTAACGTACACCCTGGATACACCCAGATGTACACTCTGAGGCCGTTTTGGCAACACAGTTTTTCCGCTTATCAGCCAACTTTTTCACCAAACACATAACTTTTGCTTTTGCGTGCTGAATTGTGTAATAAGTAGAAAAAGTAAGATTGTAGTTGCTTTTCTGGCTGTATTGGCTGAAGTTACCGTAGATGAACATTTTAGCTATTTTTAGATATATTTTTTCTTTATTTTATTAATAAAATATATTTAATATTTCTTTTTCTTATATCAGCAGAATCAGCCAATGCAGCCACTTCAACCAGAACTTCATAAATTTCAGCAGAATCAGCCAAAACATCCGATTTTCGTGCTACCAAACGGGCTCTCTATATAACCCCCCATTTTTTACTTTCCTACTTCCCCATTTTCTCTCTCTCCCTCCTCCCCTCTTCAGTCATTCACACACCCTCCCTTTCCCTCTTTGTCTTCTTCTTTCTTTGTTTCTTTCTTTCTTCTTCGTCATCATCATCTTCGTCTTCTTTTTCTTTACTTTTTTTTTCCCACGTTTTATTCACCATCGTCATCTCCACCATCATTTTCACCGAAAAATTGTTGTTTGAAAATGATCAGAAATTCACCGGAAAGTCATCGAAAATTTAGAGCCACCGGAATTTTTATCGGTATATAAATAGTGTATGTAAGGTGTACCATGCTAAATAATGATGAGTATTGTATGTAATGAAAGATGAAACTAAAAAAACTATTAGCATTATACGTAGTATAAATTTTCGCCATAGACAAAAATGAATGCGTGCCGACACTGGTTTTGTTTTAGTGTCTGTGTACAGAGGCAAAAAAATATTATAAAAAAGTGAGGGTTAGATTGCACCAAAACAGGTGTGTACATTAGACAAAAATTTTTGTATATTTACAGACATTTATTTGTTACCTAGACAATTAACAACTAATGTATGCGTACCCCGACGTTGGTTTACATGCAACCAACCTAACAGATCTGCAATAAAGTAAACCAATTGACGAATATAATTTTGTTCACATCGATAATTTGTCGAAAGTATTTGTACGAGAATGACAAATAAAGAGGATGTAACCTAGGATGTCACCCTGAGACTCATTGATTTTTTAAGTAAGTTCTCTAATTTTCAATATCTAAATTCCGAACCTAAGAAGATGTTCTGTTCGTCTTATTCTTATTACTTATTGCTTATTCATATTTTATTCAAATCAGATCAGATAAGAAAAATTCAGATCAGAACAGATCAGAAGCATTTAGATCAAATCAGAAAAATTCATATCAAATCAGACCAGATCATAAACATTCAGATCAGATCAGAAAAGTTCAGATATGATTTATCCCTTTTATTATAATACTCCCTCCGTCCCGATATAAAGAGTACATTTGCTTTTTCACACATTTTTTAATAAAGATCACATTCTTTGACACTGTTTAAACATTGTTTGACACTGATTTGTTTGCAAAAAAAAAAAGGAAAATGTGTCTTTTATATAAGGACGACCCAAGAAGGAAAATATGTCTTTTATTCAGGGACGGAGGGAGTAATAATTATAATTATGGTAATAATAATATTTATAATTATTATTATTAATTATTATTATTATTATTCTTGTTATTATTATCAGTATCACCATCACTATCACTATCACCATTACCATAACCATCATTATCACCATCACCATCACCATCACCATGACCATCACCATTATCATCACCATCACCATCACCATCACCATCACCATCATCATTACCATTACTATTACCTTTATCATTATCATTACTATTATGTTCGCTATTACGGTTACTATTACGATTACTATTACTATTACTATTACTATTATCAATACTTCTACTGTTACTGCTACTATTACTATTACTACTACTATTACTATTACCACTAGTATTGCTACTAGTATTACTACTACTATTATTGTTATTGTTGTTATTATTATTATTATTATTATTGTTATTCTTATTGTTGTTGTTATTGTTGTTGTTATTGTTTTTGTTATTATTATATTATTATAAGTAATTATAATTATAGAAATAAATTTATAATTATAATTACAATTATAATTATAGAAATAGATATAATAGAAAATTTAATTACATTTATAATTATAGCTATAGTTATAATTAGTGTAATAGGTATAATAATAATAATTGTACATGTTATAATTATAATTTTAATTTTAATTGTGATTTTAATTATAATTATATGTTTTTTTGAAGAGGGGGGCTTATATTGAAATCAAAGCAATATCGTTCAGAAAGGGAGTAAACTGAGTAAAAGACCACAGACACTCGTCAGCGCTCAAACCAGACTTGGAGTTAATCACCTTCAAACAAGCAATATAACTCGTTGATCCATTAATGAGCAAACCTGAATCACAGACGATTGAAGTATCTAAACTCACATCATCCTAATGCAAGAATCTTACAATAAAAAACAATATCAACAAAACAAAAAACAGTATGATTGAAGAAAGCGACAATAAAAAATGCAGAAAAATAAACATTCCTTTCCATCTTCACAAGCACCCTCACAGATCCGCCGCCGGAACTATCTGCATCCTTAAGCGAAATGGCGGACCTATAGGTTGAGGTCCGCCTCCTCCCCATTTTTTGCCTATCCAGTGCCATATCTTCACCGGTTGGGTCTCCCTGTATGTTTTTCCCCCATGTTCTTCAATGCTTCTGCTCTCCCGACCCCTCCGTTTGACTCACTAAATTCCCTTCCTTGATAAAACTAGTTCCCGTGCATGTGGTAGCTTCCTTCCAGTCCTGCCCCCATGTGTCCTGTTTATCTAAAGCCCCATATCAGTACTGAAGGATCCTTCAATCAATCACCTATTCCCCTATCGGACTAGTCTTCACCCCCCAACTCTAAGATCTACTCCATAAGTTTTACCAAAAGTGATATTCTCTCCCTCATACACTACCATGCAAACTTTATCAGAATGCTCAATAATTCTACACACAAAGCAAAACTTAGGGAGTTTTTCATATTTAAAATCCACCCATTGGCTAATCCCCACCTTTTTCAGAGTAGTTACTTTTTTCAGAGGTCTCCTAACATCCATATGGACTCTAATTCTCATATATCCCTCCCATTTTCATCAGACCGACGATCATCATAACTAACAAACTTCCCAATATAATTGCCTATGCGTCTAGCTGAACCCAAATTCATAAACCATATGCAATGTTATGTACTTGAACCCAAAAATCAGCCTCATAAAGACTAATCTGTTAAGGAATATCCTCTGCTTTGATTTCTTTAAGAAGTAAAAGATTTCTTTCCAATAACCACGGACCTTCATCAAGAATATGCCTCAATCTAGAGTATGGTAAAAAAATAAAGATATACCTCTTATCACCAATTTATTTGATAGATACACATTTGACGGTCTCCATAACGATGCCTTTAATTCTTTGAAGAATTGGAATTTGATCTTCTGATCCGTAAGAATCATGCCCAATACCGGGAGGATCGCTTTTCCTTTGATCGCCGATTGCTCTCCTTCATCATCGTCATAACAAATAAGCTTTTCTTTGTCCTTGCCAATAGCAATCTGTTTATATTGATTAACAAAGCCTTCCATTTAAAAAACCCCTTTGTGTCGCACAACCCGACTTCCTGCAACGGAAACCGCCGAAGAGAGATAAGCAACTCGCAACCTGCAACACGTCCTCCACCCTTGCGTAATCGATTGCCGAAGCAGAATCGAAGCTCGTCCTCCGCCGCCGTAGAAGGTTGTCGCGACCTACAACACGTTCAAAAACCTTCCCTCCAAAACCCCCAAACCCCCCTACCGGCGGCCGCTCCTCGGAAAATCGATAGCAGAGAAATCGATGGCGGCGTTAAGCCCTAGATAGAGATTTGTTTTTGTGTTTAATAATAAGTTAAGTATAATTATATTTAAAATATTTTTATAATTAAAATTATAATTATAAGTTATAACCATGAAGATACAAATCAGAGACCAAATCAGAATGATTCGCAATTTCACACCAAATCAAGAAAAATTCAATCCTTTTAGGGCTTGTTTGCAATCAATTAAAAAAAGTGATTTAATTTTTAACAAACACTATCAACTTTTACTTCCTCGGTTTTCGCGTAGAATCTAATTTTTATTTTTTCTATTACAAACACTTATTTTAACAAACACTACCGACTTTTATACTAATTAGATCCTTGCCCGTCAGTCACTACGTTGTGAACGGAAAGCATGAATCGGGTTTGCGACAGCATCTTCTTTCTAGGTTTCCTCCCTGGTTGCCCTCTGCGCTTCATCACCTAGCCGACTCCTTTGCTTCAATTGCAGTTCAACAGCCTGCCATTATCGTTCACCCAAATAATTGCATTTATAAGCGAACTAGCTTCCTTCTCTATTGGCTCCACGGTTAACAGCAGCCAGCCATGACCGGGCGAAAATATAAGTCTCCACGGGGGAAACTCCAAAAAAGGAAACGTAATAAGAAGGAAGAGACTGCTGTCTTGCCATCAGTCCCAGAAAACCAGGAGAAAGTTTTGGAAACCAGTTCATCAGCAGACACTGAAACTATTGCTGAGTATCTTACCCGCTTTATTAAGGATACCGTTAAAGATGGTCACTCAGTTAACCAGTTTGGGATGCTTGGAAATGATGGCTCCTCTTCACCACTAAGAGGGGAATATGGCGAACCCGAAGGTCAGACTGTTAGCTCGGAACAAAATGGCCAAGAGGTGTTTGATGAATGTCGCAAAGAAACCAGAACACCAAGAGCAAATCCCCCTGGGTCAGTCTATGCATTTTATATCGGTTCTCTGAGAGTGAACATAACATCTAAACATGAAATCAGTTTCCTTAATTCTGAAAGAGTTATTATATCATTTGAAAATTTAGTAGATATAAAAATATTATCGAATTTATAAACTTTAGCAGCTTTCTATCTGATTTTCCAGTTGAACTTGTATAAAAACAAAATATGGGGTAAATTTCACTATTCTGTATTTTATACGTAGTATCACCTGTGCAAGTGAGGAATATTATAAGTCTTAAATCTATTCATATAAAATGATGTGTTTCCATAATTTTGTAATATGTAAAAGTTATGGACACACCAGGTGAATGTGTGTCACCTAAGAATGTCTCTTTTGAATGTCTGTGTTGAATACTTTCGTTTTTATGCCATCGTCACTTTAAACTGAAAAAACTGAATCCTTTTTTTATATCAGTTGCATCATTAACTGATATGTTAACGTTTTGTATCAATCAAATGGTTTTTTTATCATCAAAACAAACCACTTATATTAATATCATTAGGAATCGGATCGTTACAGTGAAATCAAAACTATCCCTAACCAACTAGCACTCAACCCTAAGTTAGACTCAGAGACGATCACCCCGAAAGAGCAATACGAATCGCTAACCACTAAGCGGCTGTGATACAGTAATCACTGGCCATAGATCCATATAGATCCTTCTAACGACATAATATCTAACAGAATTGTCAATTATAATTGTAGACCTAAAACTAGAGACATCAACAAAAAACAGAGCAACATAAAACTTAACGCGAAAATAAAACAATAAAAAATTAAATAACCGATAAATTTTCCAAACCCTAGCACCTCGATCGCTCCAAGGCGGCGGTTCAGGAGGGGGACAGACCGCCGATATGTCTTCTCCCTTGCTCAACCCTTCACCACTCATCGTGTTCTCATTGCCCGTTCCACCTCCACTATCACCACCACCCTCTACCCATGTTGATTCGTCAGAGACTAACCCTTTGACCTCCTCCTCAATTGCAGGAATGAGACAACCAGGGTAGTCAAAAGCGCGCGCCTGAGCGCTTAAGCGCACCAGGCGAGGCGCATATGAGAGTCAGCGACTGTTAGAGTCCCAGGCGCAGCCAACTGAGTGAAGCGCAAGTGAGGCGCAATAAGCGCAAAAGCGGTGAAGGCTTTAAGCGCAAAAAAGCGCACGCTTCAGTCGCCTGGCCTGGGAAAGAAGTAGCAGCCTATTTATTTGTTTGGTCCTACTTTAAGAGCCCGTTTGGTAGCACGAAAGTCGGCTGTTTGGGCTGTTTCTGCAGAAATTTATGAAGTTCTGGCTGAAGTAGCTGCATTGGCTGATTCTGCTGATTTAAGAAAAAATTATTTTTAAAATATATTTTATTAATAAAATAAAGAAAAAATTATATGTAAAAATAGCTAAAATGGTCATCTACAGTAACTTCAGCCAATACAGCCAGAAAAGTAACCCCAACCTTACTTTTTCTGCTTATTACACAATTCAGCGCGCGAAAGCAAAAATTACGTGTTTGGTGAAAAAGCTGGCTGATAAGCCTGATAAGCCGAAAAACAGTGGTTCCAAACGGCCTCTAAATAACAAGCCCATACTTATAATAAGATTTAGCCCATTCAAATAACAGGTCAAAATAACTTAAACCCATGTTAAACCCTTCTAACTTCTAAGTCACGGTAAAATAACTTCTATAGCGTGACTTCATCGTTACTCTGCTATGCTCTACTCGTGCAACTAGTTCAGCGCTGAAACAACATTCAATGATCAACCCACAGAAGTCAGAAACCCATAAGGTGTCTTTCTTTTCATCATCTTCCCATGTTCTTTCATTTTTCTTTTTCAGATTATAGTTTTCATTTATTTTGTCATCTTCGTTGATCCTTTCTTTTTTTCTTTCAGTCTATCTTCATCCTTTACTTCTATAGTTCTCTTTTATTCTTATATATTTTATACAACTCAAACATATTATAGTTCTCTTTGCTTCTTATATATTCTATAATTTATAGTTCTCTTTGCTTCTTATATATTCTACACTTTATAGCTCTCTTTGCTTCTTATATCTTCTATACTTTATATGCAGTCTATAACTATATATATCTTCTTATTATCAGTTCATATTATAATTTTATTAAACTTCATATAATCTAACTTAGTTAATAGTTTCATACACTACACAATTTATGCTACCCCAATCCTCAAACCTCAAAACCAGCTATTGAGAGACATGACTTTTTAATGCATTTAGTTGAATATGATGTTGAATATGTCATATTTGATCACTCTAGAATAGTATACATAATATTTTCTACATAGCGCGCTTGACATGAGTCAGGCGAGCGCTTTTTTGCGCCTTGCGCCTCAGGCGATATAAATACTCTAGCGCCTTGAGTGCGCCTCACGACTTTGACTACCTTGGAGACAACAATGTTCTAGATCGTTCATAGAAGACATGATTATTGTTTCTTGAACCTTGAATTCGTTTCCAAAGGCTGCAGCCGCACTCACGCCTCCTTAAAAAGCACTCCAGAAGCCTAGAGAAGAAGAGCCGCACAAACAATTGGTGGAAAGAAACCCTACGCGACGTCAAAGTCGCTAGGGAGACAAAACCCTACGCGACGGCAAAGCCGCAAGGGAGAAACCTTGATTAGGGTTAGAGAGATGTTAGAGCCTCTCTCTACTCCGTGTAATATTTTCCAAAATCTGCAATAATACTCGCATCAATCAAATGGTTAAAAAATGTAATACGCAACAAAATCTGGCAGACGCGGCAAAACATAATTGTTACAATAGCAACAACAACATCATCCTAGCCTTAATCCCAGAAGAGTTTGGGGTCGGGTAACCTGAATCGACACAATAAGCATTACAATTATAACAAAAGAATCATCCTGTTCCAAAATCCCCTAACAGCTAGTCAGCCTCATTACAAGCCAAGCTCTACCTCTACCAGCAGACACCCACTGCTCATTACCTCATTGCAGCTCTACCACCTCTAATATCTATCCCTTTAAGGACAGAATGATAGCTTTTGCATACACTCTTTCTCATTTATCTAGGATTTAAGGGTTTGACCATGAAATATATTGTGTGTTGTGCTTAAATAATGATACTCTGGTTGATTTTTATGTTTGCTTGCTATCAATTTAGAGTATTTCTTGAATTCTTGTATAGAGTATTCTATTTATCTTAATGTAAACATCTCGTTTTCTTTTGGCATGATGTTAAGGAAGCAATAAATTCATAACTTTATTGAAAAGGGGGGTGGGATAAGGGAAAATTTATTAAAGGAAAACGTGCCTTTTTGGAAATGAGGAGTTTGTTGTGGGACAATATAAAGAGGCAATGGGAAGTTTATCTTGGGATGGAGGAAGTGAATATTTACATGCTCTAAAGAGGAGTTTAAGAGGCGCGATATGAGACACCCTCTAGATGAGGTAGTCAGTGTGGATATTGAGGATTAACCCCTCTTCTTGCACGATACAAGGCTTATGCCCCAAACAGTCAAGGCATGACTTGTGGTGTGCCTCAGAATGTTTTATAGGAAGGGCTCTTTGTTTTCTTTTTCTTAGACTGTTAGAAAGTTCGTAATAAAGCTCACAGAGTAAAAGTTAGTCCATATATACGCTTTTGAAATTCCAACTAAGAGTTAAAAGAAATCACTGCCTCTTTAATGATTGGCTTGTGGGTGAAAGTGATGGTGAAGCTAACACATATAGGGATGACCGATGCCCTTGGTGTTGATATTTTTGGAGGAGAATCAACAGAAGGAACTCAAACTCATTCAAAAGAAAATTCAACCAAGTAGAGCGGTTCTCACTTCTGATCGTATAAATCATAAAAAAATGGAGGTGGATGATGAGGAATGGAGGGAAGTTACATATCTGTAGCAGAGTAATGTTATATAACTAAAAGTTACGGGACTAAATCTACAGTTTTCTTTGATATCAGAACACAATGCATTTCTAGAAATGTGTTGCATTTTATTATGTATAATTATGTGTACTAATATGCAATTACTTTCCTTATTTGAACATGCAGAATGTATGCATTATTGAGTTATCAGACTAGTTATATGAAAAAAGTATGTGCATTTGTATAAATGAAAAATCCTGTGTATATGTTAAAAAGTATTTATAAATATATCCTTATATTTGGTATGTTTGCTATATTGCTATCTATGACTGTTTCATATGTAAACAGGGAAATGGATGATCAACCGATTCCGCCTACTCAGTGTAAACCAAAGAGTCAGTCCCGCCAGAAAAAGGGTAGGCATGGCACCCGATTGAGGGAATTGATTTCCAACCGTAGTGGTAATTCACTTTTCACCTATAAGGCTATAACTTAAGTACATACTCTATCTAATAACTTAGTTGCTGTTGTGGTGTACTTAGTCGTGTTTATTCTATTGCAGCTCATATAAGACTGCCTATCGACTTTCATGCTAAAACTGGGAAACCAATAGGCCCACAAAAAAATAAATTCAAGAGTTTTGTGGCCCTCCTAGGAAGGAGTTTTGCTAGTATACTTAGACCGAATTGGAAGAGCGTAGAGGAGCGTGTCAAGAATCAGATATGGGAGAGTATCCAGGTTGTAAAATTTCAGCTCAAACCGCAAAGTTTTTATCTGAAAACTCATCATATTTCTATTACATTGGCTAACCCTCTTGTTGATGCCAAATACAGCTTACCTTTGACGTCCCTAATGATCCTCGACTGAGAAAGAGATGGATCTCTTTTGCGGGTGCAAGGTGGAGGGGATTTAAGACACAGCTCACATCACAGTACATATTTGGCAATCGATGTGACCAGTCTCCTTGTGAGGAGTACCCATTCATTGACCAGGACACTTGGCAACAGTTTGTCCTGAGCCGACAAGACCCTGCCTTTCTGGTAAGTAGCATTTATACCTTTTTAACTGATATGCAATTTCTTGTTTAATGTGCTATGCAGTGTGTTTTGTTGCATAACAGGAACGCAGACAAAAGGCAAAGAAAACTCAGGCACTTAATGTCTGCCCACACATACTATCTCGGGGTGGATATGAGTTGCTTGAGGAAAAGATGATGGCTGGAAAATTGAAAAACTCTGAGGAACCCTCCCAGCCTGATCCTTCTGAAACTCTTGATCCTCCTCCCCCTATCCTCCTTTCACGTCATGAAAAATGGAAGGCTGCACGAAAAAGGCCCTCTGGGGAGTATACGACACAGGAGAGCCGCATGGTGGCTCAGAAGATTGTAAGTCAAAGATTGATTCTGGCTAGTAATTTTAAAAGACTCATATGTATTGAATACTTTTTTGTTTTGCAGGATTCCCTAGTTGAGGAAAGCACACAAGGAACCTTTGTTCCCAAGGGCCGTGAGGATATCTTAACTGCTGCTCTTGGACGATCGGAGCATCCGGGCCGTGTCCGTGCTGCTGGATGGGGTGTTGGTATTCGAGAGTACTTTGGGCCCCCAGTACACCCTCCAGTTTTTACTCAGGAGGATGTTGATCGCATCAAGTGGGAGGTGCGGCAGGAGGTGACACAGGAGTTGACACAATTATTCTCCCAAAAACTCCAAGATGAGCTGGCAAAGATGGGGTTTGCTCCACTACAGCAGCAGCACACACAAGTCCGAGATAGTCGTTCCCCTGCAAGTGTGAGTGTAGAGGGAAGCAATGCCCCAGATGATGCCTCTGAGCCTGATGATGATGAAATGTGTCAGCTTTTCATTGATTCTCCTTTCCACTTAGTAGCAATGGGAAAGGTATGTTAAATAAAGAAACTACTTCTGTTGATATTAAACTCTCTTAACTTGCAATGTTTTGATGCTTCTATAAAATATTTTAAAATTTCAACTAGGTGCATGAATTGGGACCTACTATACACCATGAGACTATAGCTGCAGATATTGTGAGGGTCGAGATAATACAAGCTCTGGATGCAGCTGCATTGGTTCCTATTACCACTGAGGAGGTTCGCACTGTGGGCCAGGCACTTAATCACTTCATTTCATGGCCACGAAGATTGGTCGGTGCTCTTGAGTTCCAGGTTCTATTAATTTAAACACAATTGTACTCTTCTGTTTAAGTTCTATATGAATTTTCAAGCTATTTGCCTAATATTACTGTACTTGTGTTATGCAGGATGATGGTAGTTCTGACCAAGATGATGCCCTCTATGAGCATCGAGACCCACTTTCGCGTTTGCATTCAATGGCTACACATCTTGGGCCACATCCTGTAGAGCTCATCCTGAGAAAAGAGGTCACTGGCACGGCAGATGTGCCTCTTTATGTCGGATCAGAAGAAATAATGGAGATTTGTTTGGGTAATCAAATGCTTAGTGCAATAATTATACAAGTGTGGATCATGTAAGTTCTCAACATTGCACGACTGAATAAGTAAGCGAATACCAGTTGTGATAATAAACCTATACACTAATTATGCTTTTATCATAGGTATCTGCATGGAATATGTGTGCAAAGAAAAAATGTACATTTGTACGGATTTCTTGACCTGCAACTTATTCAAGATGTAGGAAGCAGACACAAGGAGATCCAGACATACATACAGGGTCAGCTAAAGGACGGTGGCAAGGAGTGCTACCTTGCACCTTATTTCTACCCGTAAGTGCAAATTTATGGTTAAATTCGATTTATTTATATCCAAACGACTTATTAAAAAATCACTCTCCATTTCAGGACGCACTGGCAATTGTTTGTATTATGCCCTCGGCAGAATACAATTGTCTTCTTGTGCTCTCTAGGGAATAAGCCGAAAAATAATATCAAGAATGTCATGAACATGTAAGATACTATTTTAGTACTCTTAAATTGGCTGATTATTACTACAACTGTATGTAATCTGTTACAGAAGTGACATGACTACTTGCATTTTATTAGGGCCTTGAAGGGACATCAGGTGCTAAAACCCACTAGGAAAATCAGTCCAAAATGGGTTATACCCAAGGTAAGTGACTTAAAACCCAATATTTGTTTACTGTTGGTCAAGGCTGTTATGACTTATGAGTTCGATTAGGCTTTTTATGGGTTTTTTAGGATAAAATGGGGCTGTCGGATTAAACAAATCTAACTGCAGGCCTGTAAATCTAGTCTGTTACATAGGTGAGAGATTGGAATGATCATGATCCCGATGACAGACATTTCGGTCTCGCCCGATCTCGATTAGAGGCTAATAATAAATCTGATTCTCATCCTAATCAAGTTGGGACACCCCATCACATAGAATAAAATATGGAGATGGTTTTTTTAGTGAATAAAAAATCTTTAAACAGTAGTAATAATTGATTACTCGTTGAAGAAAATGTTACGGAGTATTTTTACTTTTTAGACAAAAATTTTATTAACAAATTAACAGTCAACCAGACAGGACCAATTTCCAAATCCCAAGGGAAAGCGGGAAGTAATTGTTGGGTAACTGCCTAAGAAATATTCGTAATATTCGTAATACTTAAAGGAAAAACAGTTTTTAATGAATGTGTAATCAAAGTGGGAGGATGAATAACTAACTACAACAGAAATCTCCGTTAAGTAGGGATTTGATTGGGATATCTGAAGTATTCTTCCAATGAAGTCTCAAATAAGTCCCCACTTATGATATGTTGGCCTCCATTTAAGTTCTCATTTTTTATTTTTATGGTATTCAATGTTACCATTATTATTTACCATTGTGTAATTGTAACATCTACGACAAATTATTGTTTCAATGATATATATAAAACAAAATGTTCAAGAATATCTTTTTATAGTAATTAATACACCCTTCGTCCATAAATTATTCTCACATTTACTACTTTGCAGTATCTTTACTCCTTTTTTTTAAGAAACCTTCTTTTTAATTTGTAACTAGATTCTCACCCGTGTATTGTACGAAACAAAATAAATAAAAAAGACATAGTATCATTTATTATATACTACCTTTGTCGCAATTTGATGTTCCTAGTTCCTATTCACTTAGCCAACACAAATCACTCTTAATCTCTTACTTTATATATCAAATTTTTATCAAATTTGAATATTTGATTATGGTTTTTGTGACTTTGTAAAGATTTTAATATAGTTTTTGAACATGTAATTTTTTTATAAAAATAATTTGAGTGCGGACAGAAATCCGTTTGCTTTATTGTCGGTCAAGCATCGTAAAACGCAACAGGAACATCAAATTGGAACGGAGGGAGTAATGTTAACATCAAAGCATTCATATGATGTGTAAATGTGTGGAAAGAGAATATGGAGTAATATATATATTACGTAAGAAAAGTTATATTTTTTTGGAAGAAATAGGCTTAAGTTGATAACACATCATCCAGATAGTAGGTAATCCGACAAAAAGATTCCTGATAACCGCCATCCCGCGAACCAGACTTAAAGTTAATCACCTCAAAAGAAGCAATATAACTCGTTGATCCATTAATGGGCACAAATGAGCCAAAGACGGTTACCTCAATCCTTCTATCACCCACATCCAAATCCATAGTCTTACAGAAGAGGAAAACAAAAACAAAAACAAAAACAAATACACCTGTCTTGACAGAAAAAAGTAAAATTAATAAAAAATACTTCTTTCCCATCCTGCCACTCTGCACGATCACCCAAATTCCTCGCCCTGGTTGTGACTGAAGCAACTTCGGTGGACTTACTGGTCGAAGCCCGCCCCTTCCCCGTTTTTTGTCCCATCCATAGCCATGTGTTATCTTCCCCAATCTTGTCCTCTCCCTTGGAGTCCCAAACCCGTCTTCGTTTTTGCTTCCCCGATGCTTCCCCCTTTGTTTCCACTTCCACATTTTTAGTTGTGCTCTGCGTTGATTCTGAGATAGACTCCTATGTTCCTCCCATGTCCCATCCTACCATCAGACTTGTAATCTCCCATGTACCTGCGCTCCCTGCCAGAGCTCGATGAACCCTCCACCGGCCATTTACTTCCTCCTGTTGGACTGGTCTTCACCCTGTTACCTGCTCTAAGTTGAACCCCAATTTTTTTTCCAGAAATAGATCTTCTGCATAGGTCAAAGGGCAAAATTTATCTGAATGCCCAATTAAGCAACTTTTTATATTTGAAGTCTACCCAATAGCTCCTTCCTTCTTTCTTAAGATTTGTGCCCTTTTTCAAAGATTTTTCCACGTTCATGCTCAACCTAATTCTCATATAAGGCACCCACTTCTCACTATTCGGATTATCATCATATCTTATAAATTTTCCAATAAAATTTCCAACCCGCCTAATTCTCATATAAGGCACCAACTTCTTCTCAGTATGGTGGACAAAACGCTAAGCGTTCCCCGAAGGATAAGAAAAGTTATATTTAGAAAGGGTAATAGCTAATGTTCACAATGTTTTGAAAGAACGCAAAAATAAACATTGTAGTATGATTGATTTGTTTGCCATTTTAATTACAAATCATTATTTTCAAACTGTTATGATTTCTAAATGCAACATTATATTGACCTTTACTCTTATTTATAGTCATGACATAAGAGGTTATGATCGATAATTATAATCTCTGAAATCAATAATATAAATGTATTTTTGAATCATTAAGTTTAAAAACATATTTTCTAATGATTTATAATAGAATTTTGACTTAATAATATTAACCTTGACTCTAATATATAATTATGACATAAGCTGTCATGACCGGAAATGGTTGTCTCTGAAATCAATCATATAAATGTAATTTTGAATGATTGAGTTAAAAGGCTTACTTTTGAATGATTAATAATCAATACGGAGTAATATAATTATAACATTTCGATAAAATTTCACAAAATCAGTAATTGCCCCATAAGTTACGTCTGACTCCACCAAACATTCCACTCATCAGACTTTTTAAAAATATCATTAACCCAAAAAATCAGACCTTTTAACCTAACCCAACCAATGTAAGACAACTGCCCCATTTAGTGATATACGGAGTATTTTCTACTCAATCCTAGTTGGACTATTTCCTATAGATTAAAACCCAACAGCATTTTAAAATCAAAGGATGGTCCATTTAATTGAAAGACATCCCATCACAGTCTTGAAAGACATCCCATCACAGTCTTGTATACCCAACAGCATATTATACTGCCGCTCAACCTTGTATTAACTTCCGGTACAATACACCATCAATTAGGGTTGGATTGACTTTTGACCATGATAGTGACATTTTTGAGCGGGAAAATTGCCAAACTTTCCACTCTGATTTGTATATAGACAGATTTTATATACAGACTTTTTTATATTCAAATTTGATTTTAGAACTTTAAATATAGTTTTTGAATATGTAAATTGTAACAAGTAATCTCTAACACTAAATTATGCATTATTAATTTAGAGACCGAGGTACTATAATTTTGAAATGATCAACGATTGAATTTAACAAACTTTTACTCTAAATGAAAGCTAGAAGCTAATTAGGGGCCAGATGGAGTGATGACATATGGTTTGAAACCCAAAATTCTTAGGAACCCTTATTATGAAGCATTTATGGCCAATGAATATAAATTGTATGTATATGCATGTTGTACAAAATGTTACTGCTAAAGTCAATATAAGAACTCAATTGGGAGACAGAGGAATACTTTATCATTGGAAATCCAAAAGCTCCACACACACCTTTATTGAGAAGCATTTATGACCAATAATTATAAACTATGTGCACTACTACTTAATCGTTTATAAAAAATATTACAATCATGATCATATCATGACATGATCTGATCAGGATTAGGAAAAAATCCTACTAGTTGGGATCAGGATGTTGGGGTTATGATTATCGGGTTCAGAATATGCGGGATCTAAAGTCATTTCCCACTCTATTTAGAGTTAGAAAATTAAAATTAAAAGTTGTGTGTGTGTATATGTATAATCACACTGTCGGGATCCCAACTTTAAAATAATTGACATTGTGGATCGAGACCAAGGGGGTGTTTGGATCTGATTCCTAAAACTACTTCTGCTCCTTCAGGGAGCAGAAGCAGAAGTTGAAGTGTTTGGGTGAAAGTGGAGAAGTACTTCTGGTGTTCTAATTTATTCCTAGAAGCAGTTTTTTTAGAAGCCGGGGGAGACCAGCTTATGAGAACTGATTCTGCTTCTGCTTTAAAAAAGAAGCAGAAGCAGAATCACTTCCAAACACCCCCTAATTCCAATACAATAGAGATCTAGACAAAATCCCAACTATTAGGGACCGGACGTCATTTTAGGTAAACAGAAGCAAATCCATCTATTCATGAATTCGTCTACTCCTAAAAGCTCTATATATAATTCCCGAAGTGTGAGAGGGTGTGTTATTTTCGTGGTATGTATGACATTTCTTTTATATCTAACCGATAACAATTAGGATAAAAATTCACATCATAAGTATGCAAAGTGATTTTAAGATGCAGGAAAGTAAGCAAATGAACAAGTGAACAACTAAAAGAAAGGTTCTTTTAGTGCACACACGTGCACATACACATACATTTGTGTGATTTTTATGCATTTTCATTTACTTCAAAGTGCTCTTATTGGACGTAATTATTCTCCATTGTAGTATGTGCTTTTATACGGGTTAGAATGACTTCAATATTTATATGCAGTCCCGAATGCAAATGGGAAATTATGAATGCGGGTACTATGTCATGAGACAAATGTTTGCCATCATCTATGCGGGTGATATCAATTCGTGGATGGGGGTAATACAATTTTATATACCAGTCTTTTATAATACTACTATGTATATACAAACACACACACATGTAGAGAGGGAGAATATATCTCACCAGCTCGTGTGATCGAAATCCCGCAAACAGGCTTCATTTTTAGCGAAAAATAATTAAATATTCCACTTTTTACTCATCAGTATTTACTATTATTTTAAACAGCTAGATCATCGGAAAAAAATAATTTATGCCGAGTTTAATTCCATTTTTATGATAACAAAACTCTCTTGTTATGCAAGTATTAGAGGTGAAAAGTGAATTTGTAAGGTTCGCTTTTGAACAATTTGAAAATCTTAAGGTATAAAGTTATAAACTAACAGTTATTATTAATAGCAAAGAATGTTGGATCACTATATTTTTGGTCAAAAATGAAAATCGACTGATGGGATTTCCGTTAGTCTAGAATTTAAAGAATGACCTTAAAGACTTTGTGGGGGGTCTAATGTATCCATCTTACCATGAGAATAACCTTAAAAAAGGCCTAAATCGGAGTAAAACAATGCGAAATTTCAAACTATGAGCATTATGTTTTTTTCTATGAATAGAGTAATTACTAGCTCAAAAAATAGCCCAATATGACGTCAAACATTAAAACTACCATATTAGCGTCTTAGTAATTTCAAAATATGCTGTGTGATTTTAGGATGGCCCTAATTTATATTATATAGGGAAAAAATAGTGTTGTTTTATAATTTCTAAACGTTTTTACTTCTATTTCGGAAAATTTGATTAACTTTTATTAATAGCAATTTGATTTTCGACTTCTCATTTTTCTAATTAATGGCTACCTCTCAGTTAATTGATTTTTTTATAGGCATTAGGGTTTTTTTTGCATTTTTTTAAATAATTACAAAAAAGTCACTTTACCCATATTCGCCATTGATTGGAAAGGTAAAAGGCAAAAGGGTAAAAATCAATTGTTCTAATCATCATTTATAAATATGTTCTCGTCTAGTAGTCTTACAATGGGGTTACTCATCTTGTAGGAACTTGACATTCAAGACGCATTCACTGAACAAGAAATCAATGATGTGCGGGAACGTTGGGCATCGTATTTGTGTGACATTAGGGGGTTTTGATATTTTGTACTAGTGTTTTCAAGGAAATGAATTGTGTTTATATATTAACTATGACACATTATTACCGTCATTTCCCAGGGCCACAACTCCCTGAGTTTTACGTACTTGTATGTGTGCGACACTGTGCGTGCGTGCGTTTTCAATGAAGAAGGTTGTTCTCATGGATGCAAAATAGTGTACATTTTCATCCATGATGGTGCCATGTGTTTCTGACTGCATTGTTCAAGGTGAAGAAAATGTCAAGTTTATTTATAAAAATGCAGTATGTTTTTTAGTTTACAAGCGTTGTACATTACATATATTAATTTGATCCACATTACTCCATATATATTTATGTGCGAGTGAAATATAAATCTAGTCATAGACCCGGGCCGGTTCCGGGCCGGGCCCGGCCGGGCTTTTTTTTTGGGAAGGCCTGAGACCGGCCTAGGTAGCCACCGGGTCCGGGCCGGGCCTCCGGTTTGGTTATTTTTTTTTTTTTTTTTGCTTTCCTAACCCCCTCCCCCTCAACCACCCTAAACCCCCCAAACCCCTCCTAACCATCAAGCCCAACCCAGGTGGAACCCCAAAAAACGGAAAAAAAAGTCAATTCGGCCCGGACCCGGGCCCACCACCGGCCGGGCCGGTTCGCCAAATACAAGGCCCGAGCCTGGACCCGCCCCCCCCCCCCCACCGGGCCGGTTCCGGGCCGGGCGGCCCAAACCGGGTCCATGACTATATAAATCTCAACCAAAAAGGTCACTTAGATACAATTGTCATCGTGTTTTCAACCAAGTGTACATTTTTGCCGGGATATATTAGTAGTTCAACATAAAATTGGAGTCGCTTATGAGAACTGTGTCCGAACTCCGAAACAATGCACAATTTGTTTCATGTCAGTATCAGTGTGTATTCATATTTAAGATGATGCACACATAGAAAAGTTTATTTTATACGAAGTATACAAAAGTGCTATTGCATTTTTTTACTCATGTTCGGGCACATTTCTATTACAAGAAATGCATAATTCTTAATGCATTTGATTCATTCTCATTTCCAGCTCTAGATTGAGTTCTCATTTGATCTAAATTACACACGTGTGTGGTGTGGTGTTCCATTAAAAAAATTGTTTAGTGTAAGAAATGTGAATGTGTCGCTTAAGATTCTCTATGTTGCACCTTTAAAGTGTAAAGGGTGGTAAAAATTCATTTAATTATCGTACCACATTATCGGCATAATTTAATGCACTATTGGCACAATCTAGGAGATGGATCTTTAATAGCGATATCAAAATAGGAGCACATGATATGATGTGTGTGGGATTATACGTTGAGGTTCACAAGATGGGATTAGACGATCGTGACTTGCACCAACGCACTAGGGCTCGCAACAACAGTCGAACAAGGCTATCTGACTGAGACCAGCAGAGACAGTGAGTTCAATTGTAGCAAGAGGTGATTTGAATGAAAGGGGACGGCCGGACGGGAAAAGGCGACAAAGTAACTTCGAAAATCAGATGTGGATAAATTAGCCTGTTACTGGTGCCTATTAGCTGATCATGCAATTTGCTCTCTTCATAACAGTCTAATTGGATAAGCAAAGGATTGTAGGAGAAGACACCAAAAACAGGATAACACATCATCCCTAAGGCCCCTAGAACCGATCAGACAGTTATTTGGAATGATTTAAGTTGCGTTTTGATCAAAATCTGATGGATAGAGAGTGGTCAGTGGAGTTCCATCTCAAGTCATTGCTTGGAGTTGAACTCAGGACCTTTCCCTTGTGACACTCTCTTCCTACCAGGTGAGCTATGCCTCCGATTAGGAGAAGACACCATATTTAATAGGTTGAGGTTAATCCAAACAAATTCCCATTGGAAGTAAAACAAAGTTGTTTTCATCAAGGATCAACAAAATGTTTCTCTTTTTCTTGGTGAGGACGGAGTTAACAAGCTTTATGATGCTTTTTATTGTATTCTTTTTTTTAAGATGGGTCAAATAGACCCATCTACTATTCTCAATCAATCACTTAAACTCATATACTAAAATAAGCATCATATATAATCATTTGTACTCTAAAAAATCAATCACATAGGCCAATTTAGAGGAAGATGACCGGTTTTAACCGGTCATTTGTAGATTGTTTATTTTTCCTTTATTGTTTACTTTTCCTCATTTTTTTCTCTTTCGACTGTTTCTGTGATTTGGTCCTGCCCCACTCCCACTTCTTCCTTTCCTTGTTCTCGTCTCTTTCGTCCTTTATTTTACATCTGCCTCCCATGTTCCTACGTACTCCCACCAAATTCAACTTGACGGTGTCACTCTTCTCGGATATGGTGGCGAGTCTTTAAAAGAGATTGTCCACTTGATTATGGGCAGCTCTTCTTTGGCCGCCGCGGTTGACATTGCCTTAATGTACGTGTAACGTTCCTTTAATTTTGATACATTACAGGGATGTTCTTGATTATGGACAATCTTCTCTCCCGCGGGAGGTGGCCGACCAAAGAAACGAACTCGTCGGAGTAATCGGATGGAAAAGAGAAGAGCACACGCACAAAATTCTACGGAGTATATATACCAGAGCTAGAAGAAGATAATGTCTTATTCAATCAGTCCCCCCCCCCCCCCCCCCGTATTTTTCTTGAATTGAAAGCATTAAAATAATGGAGTTTATTCATACTATATATATCAACAAGTCTCGTTTTCCCATATAACCATGTTTAATGAATTAAAACTATTTTCTCAACAATTAGGCATTTAGACTCTTGTTGTATATACATTAGCATCGTAATTTTTAAAGTTAACATTCCTACATATATAAGATCAGCTGATCAGAGTGGATGACGGGTAGATGCGTACTGTACTCAACAAAGAACCACGCCCAGACAAGAGAGTCCAATAGTAATCAACATACACATCACTGTAGATTTGATTAATTAATAATCGGCAAGGGACTGAACATTATTTTATACCCCGTAGTTAGAAAAAAGGTACAGGAAAAAAAGAAGAATAAAATATAAGTGAAAAAAAGAGACTAAAGGGCGCACGGCCGGGAGCCGGAAAAGAAGCCTAAGAAGATTAGAAAAAGAGAAAAGATCAAAACAAAAGGTAAATAAGAAAGAACGAAAGAAAAATATGGAGTAAGAAAAAGAATAGTGAAGAAGAATGGGCACCTGCGAGCAGGAAGAGCATGCGAGAAAGAAAAACGAGAAAGAAAAAAAGGAAAAAGAAAAAAAAAACACAAAGAAGCAAATCATCACCGGTTAAAATGGTCATCTTCCCGGTATATTGGCTTATGTGACTGATTTTGCAGAGAACAAATGGCTATGTGATGCTTATTTAAGTACACGGGTTTAAGTGACAGAATGATAATAGTAGAAGAGTTTATTTGACCCTTTTCTCTTTTCTTAAAGAATAGTGATACTACAACTTTTTCTGCTATGTATTTATAAACGAACATGTCTGAATCCCAGTTCTACACAAATGATTACAAACATAAACGAGTCCTAAACAGTTCAGAAAAAAATTATCAAAAGCCTCAATCTTCAATTGCAACAACTTAGAAGCAGCTCTATACATCAGAAGTGTTCAAACGTATAAAAGCAGTGTTTGAACGTATATGATCTGTTAGACGCCGACCCTCTGGCTCACTGAGATACCTCTTTGACTCTACATAACTACGGAGCTCAGTGACCACTACGTGTGACTGAAGACCTTCGTCCAAAGCTTTCAAGAAGTCTCTGGTGAGGATGTTCAATAGCTTTTCAAAATGACGCTATTGCAGCTAGTGCTGTTATTCGAGCCGAGCCGAGCCCGAGTATCACACATTCGAACTCGACTCGCTCAAATTTCGAGCCTGGCTCGAGCTCGGCTTGTTAAATTTCGATTCTGTATTTGAGCTCGAACTCGGCTCGTTAAAGTAATTTACAACTCGAGCTCGACTCGTTAATATACCCGAGTCAAGCTACTCGAGCTCGAGCTCGACAACTCGAACTCGAAAAACCCATGTATTAAAATGGGCCTAAACTAAACGCCTAAACCTAATGCGGAGTATGTAATAAAATGACAATATGCCCACCTCACGAGCCCTATCGAGCTTCACCGGGTTTTATCGAGTCGAGCCAGCTCGGCTCGTGAACTTTATCGAGTAAACAAAAGAGTTCGAACTCGACTCGTTTTCTCTAATATACGAGCCGAGCCCGAGTTTAATCGAGCCGAGCTCGAGCTGAGCTCGATTTCCATAACAGCACTAATTGCAGCATGTCCTATTTTATTATTGTAATAACTAGTTAAGTAGCATATTCATTATTTACGTATTAGACATTACTCCTATTATTGAATGGACCATGCAATAATAGGAGTAATGTCTAATACTATCCGTAAATAATGAATATGCTACTTAACTAGTTATTACAATAATAAAATAGAACATGCTGCAATAGATGCTTACTTGGCATCTATTAGGGTAGACTTATTCCCTACTCCCTTTCCCCTATAAATATGGGGCTTTCCCACATGTTATTCTTTTTGGATTGGTCTCTTCTTCCCCATTTCTCCTCCTTCTCTCTAGAATAGAATAGCTAGCTAAATACTCCATTAATGGGAGCTTGTACATTGTAATGGTTGGTGAGGAGAGTCCTAATGAGAAAGAGAGGGCTTGGACATTAGCCTAAAAAGTCCCGTGGTTTTCTCTCTTTCGGGTTTCCACGTAAAAACTGAGCTTGTTCATACACATTTATACATATATTTACTATATAGTGTTGGATTAAACTCAACAATTATGTTGGCCCATCTTCTTCGCCGTCTCAATCTCTCTTTATTTACGGACATTTAATATATTACTTACCGCTATATTTTGTGTTCAATGCTTTTTACGTTTTAATAATGAAATAATTACATAAATGTGACCAAAATAAAGATGGTTTACAAAAATATGACTAATTACTTGAGCAGTAAGGAAATCATAGTAATTCATGTTCAAGTTTTGAACTTAAGTTACCACAACACTACGTTGTAGTAATGAATAGTTATATTTATGTAAATAAGTTTTATTTTAGTAATATTCTTGTAAAAAAACCTTTAATAATAGACTTTTTAATCATTGTGTTAACTATAAAAATGCGGATAAAAATGCGGAGTTTGCCATCACCAAATGAAGCAAGTTCATCACAAATATGTACTACGTATATTCTTCTTTTCTATTTTAATGTTTACGTGTATATTTACAACTTTTTAACCATTTTTAACTCAGTGGAATCGATTTTATTTTTCTTTTCTTCCTTCTTTTTCCACTATCTCCGGCTTCTTTATTCAACAGCTTCTTTCTTCCGCCCTTTCCTTCTTTCCCTCTTCTCCCCTTTCCCTTCGACTCCCGCACCCTCTACCCCTTTCATCAACTTTGACCAATTTTATTTTTTAATACGGAGTATGAAATTATTTTGATTATAAAAAATTATATCAAATTGTTCCTTGTTGAAAATATTTTCATAAAAAATTATATTTATAACAAGTATAATAATTAAAATGATTGTCTAAAGTTTACCATCATTGATTAAAGTCAATTTGGCGAACTTTTTTAAGAACATAGGTAATAAGTAATTATTATTTCCTTGTCTCATAGCACGTAGTACTTGTATATATATTTTCAGCATGAATGAATATGAAAAATAATTAGGGGGTAATTTGGTGGTCTACAAAAATTAAAAGGGACGTTAAAGATGGTAGAAGAGTTGCAACCAACAATATGAACATAGGCAGGCAGCCACGTAAAGGGATGGATGATGTATAAATATGCGGTGCCGAAACATCATTCTATAGCTCTTCATCCGCCGGCCATCGACACCAGGTAATTAAGTTACGTTGCTTCTCCGATCCGATCCGATCCTTGCATTAATTTCTTCAATTCGTGTGATATATGGAGAAGATGCATATGAATATGATGGCCAATATAATCTTTTATACATACTGTGTTCGATCGGTTATTGATTGGATATTTGGATGCGGCATTTGTGCGTGCAGGTGGTGGACAGAATGGGTGTAGAAGATGGAGGCGGAATGAGAAGGAGAAGGCTGTGGCGTTTGTGCACAAAGGACGACTTCCTCCCCGAGGAATCCTTCAGGTCCTGGGGCAATTACGTCAATGCGCTCAAGCAAACTCCCTCCCGCTTTGCGGAACGGGTATTCACCCGCTCCCACGACGGCGCAGAGCTGGCCGCCGCCTCCCGGAGCAACCACCAGATGAAGAAGACTCTCTCCTGGTGGGACCTGCTGTGGTTCGGGATGGGAGTCCTCATCGGCGCCGGAATATTCGTCCTCACCGGCCTCGAGGCTCGGGAAGATGCCGGCCCCGCCGTCGTCCTCTCCTACGCCGTCTCCGGTCTCTCTGCTTTGCTTTCCGCCTTTTGCTATACGGAGTTCGCCGTTGAAATCCCCGTTGCAGGTCTCCATCTGTCCCTCACACTATATATACTAGTCATGCGATGCATGGTCGGAGAATATTCTCAAAAAATCGATCAAAAAAATAATTATATGAACATATATTATACTACGCATATATAATGAGTGGATTGAGATGCGATATTGGTTCGAACCCTAATTTAAACATTAAATAACATACTACATAATAAGGATGTTTTTACTTGGACTGTAATTTACTGGTCTGGTCCGGTCTGTTTAAGTATGGTCTGGTCTGGTCTAGTAAACGTCTGATCTCTGTCCATTTTATAACTACGAAAGTCAAGTCTGGTCTGATCTGGTCTGTTTGAGTCCGGTCTAATCTGGTCTGATCTGAGACTGAAAACAGTCCAAATAAAAACATCCTAAACCAACGGACAAAAGTCACAATAAGGATAATTAAAATTGTTGAAATACAATTAAAGTCAACACCCTAAAATCAAAACAATGATAGAGATTTTGTAAAACTTCTTTATGCATCGCATTCATAATTTCGTGATCTGAATTACCGCCTCCATTTGAAATCAAAATTTTAAGATTATTCATATTGGTTACACTTGACAATCCGGTTTCTACAATAACACACCAACATGGAGTAATGATTGTCCTTAACTTTTGTTTGTAATCATAACATATGATGTCATTATGGAATATTGTTGTAGTATTTTAAATCAGAATGACAATCTAACATTGAAAAAGTGATAATGAAAATCTTGAAAATAGAATCTCTTACCTGTGCTGAACCTATTGAGAGTATTACTTATTGTTATAATAGTAGAATTATGTGATAGTAAAAATAAGTAAAGTTGAAATTCTTTTTTTGGATGATTAGATTAAGTTACTCTAGAGAACTTATCCATTTAATTTTTTCTCCACTTTATTCATAAGATATATTTTAAGTGTTATGTTTCCATAACTTTTTCTCAACTCAACCAATTCAAACGTTTCACCCATAATTTCATCTGGTTAGCACATTATTTTCAAAATACACTATATCTAACAACCTTGACTTGCGACCACCCGTGTGATGCACGGTCGGTGAGTATTCTCAAAAATATCGGGCAAGAAATTAAATTAATTATAAAAATATATACTACTCTCATCCCTTCAAGAGATTAAACAATTCAACAGTTTAACCAAATCAATAGTAAATTCAAACAGTTTTAACCATATTTTTATAAGTGTTGACCACTCATCGGTGGTGTAAATGTTGAGTAACAATTACCGATCTTTACTACAAAATAATAAAAATACGAAGTACAAAAAAGAGGGGAACCAACAACAATATCTCAGAATACATTACTCATAGTAAATTATAGCTTTACCGAAAGTTGACATACTATCTCAAAGTACATCATTATTGATGGTAAATTATAGACAAAGGAAAGAAAAACAACAATAAAGCATAAATTAAATTACTAATAAAGCACAAAAACTACTGTCGTACATAAAGAAATCCATACTTATCCCTATTAAGCAATTGAAACGTTGAAAAGGAAATCTCATTCAGCTGCCTAAAATCTCTTACCGTTACTAAATGCATCCCTCAGTTCCCCTGCGCTGGTATTACAACATAAGCTTGGAAAGGACTAAGGGTCTGTTTGCAACAGCTTCTGCTTTTAAAAAAATGTTTTTTTTAATGAAATGGGGAGAAGTGATTAAATAGAAGTTGATAGTGTTTGAGAAAAAAGTGATTTTGAAAAGTAAAAGTGGGTAGTGTTTGGTAAAATAAGTGTTTTTTGTGTAACATAAAAAGTAAAAACACTTTTGACGCGGAAGCCGAGAAATATAAAAGTTGTAGTGTTTGGGAAAATAAGTGCTTTTTTAAAGCCAAAAGCTTAGAAGTGCTTTTTTAAAAGTAGTTGCAAACAGACCCTAAAAGCCTTGCCCCAAATTAAAATAAAACGTGGGCCAGCAGCGGCCCATAAAACCTTCTACCCATAAAAACATTCTGGTCATTCTAGAGATATAGTAGGGGAGAGTTTGAGAGATCCGCCTGGAAGATTTACCAATCAGCCTGCGTCCCAAATTGGAATGACGTTGACTTCTCTTGGCCTAGGGAGAATGAAGCCGATCGATCCTCGCTTCTGCCTCGGCTTGCTTGCCGATTTTGGTAGCCTGGTTGATTTGGAGGTTTCCGTCGCAGCGCACGCCTAATTTGTTCACTCGATCAGGTGGATCGCTTTTGGGTCGCAGGTACAATATTTGTTCCTCGAATGAATGACCACATTACAACCATGCTTTGAGAAAATCCTACCGGAATGGTGCTTTTATAGTAGAAAATCTACTTCCGTATTCGCTAAGAATAGCATGACCCATTCCATTCACTGTTTGACCGGCCTTATCCACCCATACAGCGAGAGCAACATGTTAATCAAATTTTTTGTGAGCAGTAGCCGCCACCCTTTCACCCAATAGGAGGCCTGATTTTTTTTTTTTTTTTTGCATTATGCGCACCTCCATCTTTGGCCAATGGGATTGGCTTTTCCAATACGAAATACATCTTTTTTATTATTCTCTTGAGAAATTAAAAAATGAATAAGTGAAGTTGACAGGTCCAGGCGGGAAAACTGTGCCACTTACTTCTTTTCCTTTTATATAAGAAGAGTTATATGCCCCGTTTTTTCAAATTGCCCCGTTTCCCTCCTAAAAAACCATGGTCCACCTTTTCATTTTCATTAGCACTAAAAGAATAAGTTTACTTCCAAAAGCAAAAACGCCCTGGTTAAGGAGCAAAAATACTCCTCTCAGGTTTTCCTTAAAAATATACCAGTACTCCGATCCGTATTACGTATAACTAAAAAAACTACTTCGGTAAAAATAAGTAACTATTATATTGAGTAGGAGAAACTGAAAAAAAACCTTTTTTCTTACAAAACTGTAATTTACAAGTGTACAACAAAAAAAATTTCAAAATAAAGACAACATTTATTTTGCTTGAAAAAGCTGTAAACAATATTACTCTATAGTCCATATAGAATATTTTTTTTAAAAAAATTGTAACCTATATGAAAATAAAATATTATTTTGTGTGAAATGCTTCTGTTTATTATTCTTAAAAAAAATTACTCGATAATAGATTTCTTAACATAAAAGATTTATTGAAAAACTTTAACATATATGGGGTATGTAAGATTAATTGGTGTGGGCAATGTGGCACAAGTTGTAAAAAATCCTTGCAATTTCAAAGTTAATAAGATTCAATAATTGCTTCATTTAATTAAATAATTCTACACAGCTAAGATTATTGAATAGTTAGCTTAGTCTATTAAGTGAAAATAATACTCCGTACCAAAAATGTTATTTTTGGTATCATTTAAAAAAATTGCAACATAATATATTCAAAACTGTGCAACAAGACTGACATTAATGCTGACATGTCAAAACATTACGTTTGTTTGTCTATAGTAAGATCTGAGTGTATCTTTTTATGAATAAAGAATAGAGAAAATTATCTCCCGTAGACTAAGAGCCTGTTTGGTAGCACCAAAATCGGCTGTTTTGGCTGATTCTGCTGAAATTTATGATATTCTGGCTGGAGTGGCTGTTTTGGCTGATTCTGCTGATTTAAGAAAAAAATATTTTAAAAATATATTTTATTAATAAATTAAAGAAAAAATTATATGTAAAAATAGCTAAAATGGTCCTCTACAGTAACTTCAGCCAATACAGCCAGAAAAGTAACTCCAACCTTACTTTTTCGGCTTATTACACAATTCAGCGCGCGAAAGTAAAAGTTGCGTGTTTGGTAAAAAAGCTGGCTGATAAGCCTGTTAAGCCGAAAACAGAGTTCTCGAAACGGGCTCTAAAACTTCATATGTTTCCCAGTATATGACTTAGTCCTTATTCCTATTTTGATGCATCGATGTTATGCATGGTCATTTATTAATTTTTTCCCTTGTTTTTATTACGCCGGTGGCCTCAATGGCTCAATGAATAAAGATGGCAAGTTTTATTCCTGATTTCTTGGATGCTAAAACGATGCATACGTGGCATGAGAAATAACCAATTAAAAAATAATAAATACAATATATCTCTCCTTATTTAAAGGATCTTACATCATTTTGATAAGTTTATCTTCACAATGTCAAATACAATGTCTAGATGTAGACATTGTGATTGACATTGCAGACAAAAACTTACCATACACATAAGACCGTGGAAAGAAGGAGAGAGATATTGTATTTATTATTTTTTAATTGGTTATTTCACATGGCACGTATGCACCGTTAACGCTTTATCATTGAAGATGCTCTAAGCATGACGCCTGTATTAATTAACTTTCCTTAAAATGTGGATTTAACTCATGGTAGTGTTTGATAACCGTTTTCATCATTTTTATTTTATTTTTTTGGAACCTCATTTTCAATAATTACTTTCCCTTATTTCAATTGTATTCGTAACCAAAGACGTACAAATAAACAAAATTATTGCAGACTTTTTAATGTCCTAATTTTATATCTCTCTAAATCTCTAATCCCCTTTATATTACTGTCCTAGCTAATTTTCGTATGACATTCTTTTTCATGTTCTTTAATTTCAGTGCCCAATCATTCGGGAAAAAAACTTCATTATATTGCCCAACAAACATTTTCCAAATTCACCCGATTTAATGTCCTATCTCCAACTCATAGAATTTGAGATTCATTGTCATTCTAACTGCCTTATGAGATATGCATATCTTAAATTAATGCCCTATTTTAATGTCCCATTACTTACTGAAGCAGTGAAGCGCAACTTACTGCACTAAATTGCAGTAGAAATCTGAACGCCACCGGTGGCGTACGTGGCTTTTGCATTTTTTGGGAAGATCAGTGGTTTTGGCCGGCCGAAGTTAATGCATTCAAACCTTACAAAACGCTACTTTCCGTCTTCAGTAAACCCCCACTCTCTGTTTAGCGGTTAACTATTGAGGATTTGAGGGCATTAAAGGAATTTTACTCTGGGCATATTTAACGCACATGCATGAGTTTTTTGGTCATATATTGGGAAAACCGTTATCTTCTAGTAATATCTAGTTAATTTTCGAATACCCTTACACTAGGTAACTTTTTCGTGCGTTAACCTTCAACCAAAATAGAACTATTATGTTTTTATCTCTTAAATAGGAGTAATTACTGTCACACTTTGGCAGTACCGGACTTTAAACTTCGCAGTATTTTTGAAGATTGCCAGTAATTACTCATTTTAGGGAATAAAAACATGACAGTCCTATTTTCAAATTTTCAAACGTTTTCTTACTCATATTTCGAGAATTTTCCTTTAACCTTTGTGGTGATGATGACGCCTTTACTCCATTGACTTTCCCAAGGCCAGAATGAGTTGGCCTTCTTATTTTGACAATAAAATTGAGTCATTACTACCAAAATAGTTGTAGTACTAGGGATTAACATGACAATATTAATCTGTCAATATTTTTCAATTATGGTAGTAACGACTCCAAGACTCCAATTTTGAGGAAAAAATATAGGAGCTCTATTTGGAATTCCAAAAGAGAAATTTACTTGACGTGTTAGTAAAAGTTCCAACTTTTCCCATAATATGACATAGGAGTCTTTTTTGAGTTTTTCCTAAGATGATACTATAGTTATGGTAACCGCTATTATTATTAATTTTCATTCCAGAATCGGCAACTTTAGGGGAAGTTGGAGGCCCTCTACGTGTATTTGTGTTAAGGTCATTTTGGTCTTTGAATATTCTTCACCATACGGATGCCATGTTTTAAAAACGTAACCTTTTGTAGTCATAAGATGGTAAAAAAATAAACCAACTCATATATTGGGAATTGGGATGAGTTTTACTCATAGATACGTATTTTTCTCATTCCAAAACATGTTTACTCCAATTTAAGACAATTTTCCTAAAATAGAGATACTTTAGACATTTACTAGATCAAACCAATAGAGTCCAATTAAGAGCATCCTAAAGATGAGGAGTCATATATGATATTATAAGAATATAGTGAATATGAAATGATATAATTTAACTACGCTTTGAAATTAGTTCGTTTAGTTTTTAAGTATAAAAATCACATTCAAAACCAGTTTGGGAGTAGCTGGGTGAAATGGTTGAGTATATTGAAAGTCCACAAAATATTTTATATTTTGATTATTCAGCTAATAACTGTATTTGGCAACCAAAGAGCTGTTGCCGTCTTGGTTTGTATTTAACTATTTTTAGATCAATCATTCAAAGACTACGCAAGTTTAAATGTTTAATCATCTAAACAACTAGCAAATTGGAAGAGTTTTTCTGCAACAGTTTTAATGATGCTCTCACTCTTTTAGGCTGGATTCCGTTATCCGTGAAATTGTTAATGTACTATTCTGGAAAACTCAAAGTGAGGATTTTTAAAGTGAAGATTGAAGAATAAGATAGGGAAAGTTCCCAAAATAGGACTAAAAAGTTTGAAAATTCCAAAATAGGACTATCATGTTTTTATTCCTAAAATAGGAGTAATTACTGCCAAGTTTGGAAAATACTGTCATGTTTAAGGTCTGATACTGCCAAAACATGGCAGTAATTAGTCCTATTTTGGGAATAAAAACATGACAGTCCTATTTTGGATTTTTCAAACTCTTTTAGTCACATTTCGGGTAATATCTCAATAAGATATGAATGGGTTTCAACTTTCAACTAAAAGTTGGGAATTTCTTCCAAAAAAACACACACTAAAAGTTGACAATTATGATAGTACGGAACTTCGGATGTGTAGCTTGACATTCATGTTTCTTCAGCTATATATTTTCTACAAACTCCAAATCCATTTTGTCGGTCAAAGTCATAGCGTATCAAACATTTAGTTTCACCTTGAAATAATATTTTCTATGATTTGCAAAAAACAATAGTACTTCATAGTTCATACTACATACTTCGTATATTATTACTTATTAGGTAACTCGTATCATTAAGCAAATTCGGCTTATTTTATCCACAGCTTTTATATTTAATCATTTCAAATTAAATTTTACCTTTACTAGACCGGTCTCTATAATGAAATGATAACTGATAAATAACAGCTATATCAAAAAAGAGAAATGACTACTTTTATTTGAAGCTGAAACGACTATTTTTAACCAAACTCCGTTCTATCAGGTGGGTCATTTGCATACTTAAGGGTAGAACTTGGTGACTTTGTGGCCTTCATCGCTGCCGGTAACATCCTTCTCGAATATGTGATTGGGGGAGCAGCGGTGGCTAGATCATGGACATCTTACTTGGCCAGTCTCTGCAATAAGGAGCCTAGTTCCTTCCTCATAAAAGCTCATGGTTTGGCAGAAGGCTATGACAAGCTTGACCCCATTGCAGTTGGCATATGCATAGCCATATGTATGGTTGCAGTGCACAGCACAAAGGGCTCCTCCCGCCTCAACTACATTGCCTCCATTGTCCATATAATTGTGATTTTATTCATCATAGTGTGTGGACTAATCAAGTCCAATTACAAGAATTATACACCATTTATGCCATTTGGTCCACGGGGGGTTTTCAAAGCAGCAGCAGTGTTGTTCTTCGCCTTTGTTGGATTTGATGCTGTTTCAACCATGGCTGAGGAAACAAAAAACCCTGCAAGAGATGTACCAATTGGGTTGGTGGGATCAGTGGTGATCACAACCTCTATTTATTGCTTGTTGGCAATCACTCTATGCATGATGCAAAAATATGACACAATTGACATAAATGCCCCATACTCAATGGCTTTCAAGAGTGTTGGGTGGTCATGGGCTCAATACATTGTTGCCTTCGGAGCTCTTAAAGGGATGACATCTGTGTTGCTCGTCGACGCAGTAGGGCAGGCACGCTACTTGACCCACATTTCAAGAACTCACATGATGCCACCTTGGTTTTCGCAAGTGGATGCCAACACGGGAACCCCCATAAATGCAACAATAACTATGATGACAGCCACTGCAATGATAGCCTTCTTCACAAGATTGGACATTTTGGCTAACCTTCTCTCCATTTCAACCCTCTTCATTTTTATGCTCGTGGCCCTTGCTCTTCTTGTGCGCCGTTACTATGCCACCGGGGTGACAGCACCCCGAGACCGCAACAGGTTTGTTTTCCTTGTCTCACTCATCCTTGCATCTTCGGTAGGTACATCAGCGTATTGGAGTTTAAGCAAGGATGGGTGGATCGGTTATTGTTTAACGACCCCAGTGTGGTTCTTGGCAACTGCTGGCCTTTACTTCTTTGTTCCCCAAGCACGTGAACCAAAGTTATGGGGAGTTCCTCTGGTGCCATGGCTTCCCTCTGCATCCATTGCCATCAACATCTTCCTCCTCGGCTCAATTGATAGACAATCGTACCAGAGGTTTGCAGTTTGGACTGCTTTTCTTCTGATTTACTATGCCTTTTTTGGCCTTCATGCATCTTATGACAATGCAAAGGAGATGGAAAGGAATCAAGAGCCTGGGAAGATCGAGGAAGGAGATGTACCACCTTCAGCTACAATATCTAGTTCTGGATCTCCAAGTGCCACTTGAAATTAGCAAATGGTGCAAACATTCAAGAAACCAATGTTGAGATGAATACAGCTAGCTGGGATATGATTTTTAATGAAGATAAAATTATACTCTAATTAAAGACAAAATAAGAACTGCAAATTAAAACCAAAGTATTCAAATCAACATTTACAAAGATCATAAAACTGTTATAACCGCCAGGCAATTACAATCCTGAAAAATTAGATGTATAACAAATGAAACTAAACCTTTTCAACCAAACCTATTTACTCACACAATCCATGATGTACGTTACTCTGGTGTTTAGCAATTTGCAGTTTAATGTTAAACCAAAAAAACGGGTCAAGAGAATAGGGAACCAAAAAAAGGATTAAATAAAAGACCCGATCAAAACAAAGAATGCCATTCAGGCTACATTAGTGTACAACATGTTGCGGATGATTCTATGTCTCTATCTTCAGAAGGGAGTTGAGGGATGTACTGTTAAAGCGCTGGGCAAGGCCTCGGATAACAAGTACAATTATATCACGCATGTGACGTGTCTGGACTAACAAGTCCGCTTCATTTTCACTGTCGACCACAATCCTGAAACGATGTTGATCATTTCGAAATAGCTCTACCTGCACACAATCGGATTTTTTTCTGCTATTAGATTGTATTCATTTAGTTAATGCAAACTAAAGAGCCACAACCAGCATAGATTTTCATTAATTAATGGGAAAGGCCTAGTTATACCAAAACCACTACATGGCACAAATTCATGGACATCTAATGGAAGTAAATTTAACTGAGATTAAGACTTTGTTGAATTGAGTTTAGCAATACATTCAATCTCAAGGAGAGAGCTATAACGGGTTGGGGTGGTCCGAAACCAGGAGAGAAGTGAGAAGGCAATTATCTTCTTCATCACCATGGCTCCCAAACTAAGCCATACCCTTGTTCCTTTAATTTGTATTCTAACTGAAAAAATCGCATGTATTGTTTCTATTTCAATTACTTTGAATTTATTTGCTATACTTTCTAAGGGTCAGAGGGGCTTCTCAGAACAGGTTGTGCTTGTGTTGATTAACTTACACGGAATGGAGGAGCATAAGTTCCTCGAACTTCAGTTGTGGGAAAGGAGGTTTTAGAACCAGGCTTCACAACCTTAACCCTCTTTCTGTTAACCTCCAAAATTCTTCTCTCAAGGCTTCCTACTCCAGGAACCTGCAATGCATATTTAAATGTATACATATTTGTTTGTGTTTCTCATCACTATGCCCAAAAAATATACAAAATGGGGTCATACTTATACCTTCTTAGAAGATCTATCCTTGTCACACAAGGCCTACAATTACAGAGCACACATAAAATCATGAGTGAGTACAGTACAGTCAATCAGTTTCATTAATCACATCATGCTAGATAAGACCTTTGGTTTGAAGACTGAACATCTGTTCAATTTTACAACACAAGTTTGGTCACATCGGTGGAGGAAGGCATCATCATTTTCATTTCTTTAATAGAATAGAGAAGGGCATGCACGTGAAAAATATTGGAATTGCTTGGAAAATAAACCAAAGCAAACGTTGCTAAAGGACAAATAGAACTCTGGTTCTGAAATTATAACAGACATAGTATGAGAAATTTCTTTCACTCTAGATTGTTTAAGGATTCCTGAACCTTCTATGAAAGTTGGATAACTCTTACTTTGGAGTCCAAATCTGGTTCTGCCCCTGGCTCATGCGATAAAGTGGCTTTTTATTGACCGGAAGTAAAAGAGGAAGAATAGAACAAGGTGTGATTCTTTTGAAAGGGAATTAGGTTGAAGTGCAAGAATAAGATTCAAGTTTTCATGGTGTCAAGTCATTTTGCAAGTGAAAGTTAGGTCTGAGGTTCAAAACTAAGTCCAAGATCAACTTAAGTTTTGACTTCAATGTTCAAGCTCAATTCATCTCAAGAAAAAAGTCAAGGCGATTCATTTTGGGGTTATTATGTTGAATACTACATTTATATCAGGCTTGCCTACCACTTTACCAGAACTAGAACATAACCTGAGAACACAGTACAAAGTGTTTGTTTGGTTATCTCCTAACAATACTTCAAATGAAGTCGTCTACGATTTATTAAGTAGTAGAGACACACAAAAGTTCAGTAAAAGTAAATTCCATCCAGAGTAGCACCTCAAACTTCACTGATCCAATTTCAAGTTTCTGCTTCACTTCTTTAAGAACATCAGGCTCTGCCAAACAATGTTAACATTAGAAGTTGAGTAAGATGTGTTTTTTGTATGGTGGAACTTCGAAAAAATCAAGCGGTCAAACAGAAAAGCAAACACTGCCATAACTCAACAAAATGATGGCCTGATGGGAAAATTCTAAAAGAAGACCCAAAAAATTCTGTACCTATTTACTGCTTATTCTGGTTGGAATCTGAGATCAACCAATACACAGCATTTAAACTTTAGACAGTTTAAAAGGACTATTCATTATAAAAATGGAACCTGGTAACCAAGTTAATATTTTAAGTACCATAAAGTTCTAAAATAAATAAAATGGGGCCAGAACAAAACATAGGATCTCCAAGGGGCGAAATTAACCTAGATGTGATGTACACGCTTATATATTACTTGGTTACCTAGAACAGACATGAAAGATAGCAAACTTAACTACCAAATGGACTTATCTTACAGTGTGCCCATGAATGCTCATCTATATACTACTCGATTGGTTGGAAGTTTGGAACAGACATGTTAAATCAATTGTGAAAGAATTAATGTATATAAGAATATGCTTTAGGAATATACTCTAGACATTATTATTGTATAGCATCTTATGTAGGAATATTCCTTCTTTGTAACCTATATATAGGGCCTTAACCCTCTCATATTACATACAGAAAATCCTTCTCTCCATGTTCAATATCATTCTAGTTTATACTTTGACATGGTATCAGAGCCATCCATTTCAGTTTAATTTTCATATTTTATTTTAGTCATTCATATCTCAGTTTGGTTTATTAGTTTAGTTTACAGCGGGGTTCTTTCTCCAAGAGCTTATTTCAGTCCAGAAACTTCGGAATCCTACCAGATTCTTAATCCATAAAATCAATTAGCTGCTACTTTCCAGAAAATCAATTAGCTGCTACTTTCCAGAAAATCAAGTAGCTGCTAATATTTCAGAAACTCAGTTCAGTTAGCTTTATAGCCCCAGATTCTTCAGACCAGAATTCGAGTCACATCCATAGTCAGGAGGTGCGCCTACCTCAGACGACCCAGCAGCTGAAATCCGACACCGAACTGCAAGGCGAGCGTGCTACACTTTTCTGGCCAGAGATTTGATTGGAACTCTTCAACAGGCTCGGCTGAACTCTACCACCAGGTACACGTTACTTCTCTCTCGTTCTTCCTTTAAAAAAAGGGACGATAGCTGTGGAGGAGATATAGTGGTTGGTCGTTACTTCTCGCCCACTTCTCGCTCGCTAGGGTCTGGCATCGAAGCATCCGGGACATACGCACGTTTGTTCCTGGTCTTGCGTCGCTGGGGTGTGGGATCCGATGTCTGTTAGTCTGATCCGATATCTGGTACTCCGTATTACTTTATTTTGTTGAGGGTCTGGAATCGGACTTTTGTCCGGAATCTGGACTCTGAAGTAACAGTCAAAGCCCAAGCCCAAGCAGATTGGATCTTTTATTCTCCAAGGTCAAGTCCACAAACGGGCTGCTGTAAATTTTCATTGGATATCTCAATTTTGAACGTAATTACATTCTCATAAATAAAAAAAAAAAAAAAAAATCAAAAAAAAAAAGCCAAAAAAAAAAAAAAAATGTCTCGTACAACAGGTCAGTTTGACAAAGGAGTAATATGCAATTACTGCAAGAAGCCCGGACACTTGATTAAAGAATGTAGAAAATTGCTATTCAAAAATCAAGGAAATCAGCTTGCTCATGTTGCTTCCGCTACCAGTTCCTCTGATGGATCAATTGCTATTTCTTCAGACGAGTATGCCAAATTTATTTGCTACCAAGAATCTCTAAAGCATTCCTTTGTTCCTACCTCGGTAGTTGCTAATTCAGGTATTTCAAACACATGTCTTGTTTCATCATCCTCAAAATGGGTTATTGACTCAGGTGCCACAGATCATATGACCGGTAATCCTAGTCTATTCTCATCATTTCATTCATATTTACCTACTTCTAATGTCACTTTAGCTGACGGGTCTACCTCACTCGTCCTTGGATCCGGTACTGTTGTCCCAACATCTACTTTACCATTATCACCTGTTTTGAGTCTTCCTAATTTTGCGTTTAATCTGCTTTCCATCAGTAAAATCACACGTACTCTTAAGTGTTCTGTAACATTTTTTCCTGGATATTGTGTGTTTCAGGATCTGTTAACGAAGCAGACTATTGGTAAAGGACATGAGTCGGCTGGTCTTTATATTTTGGATACATCAATAACAAAAGGTATCTCTTGTCTTGGGGTTGGAACTTTGTTAGAGGCTCATTACAGACTAGGACACCCATCTCTCACACTTATGAAACAGATATATCCTCAGTTTAATAAGGTGTCATCTATACAATGTGAGTCATGTGAATTTGCAAAACATCATCGCACTACTTTAAGTCCCCGACTTAATAAACGAGCCAATGCTCCATTTGATCTTGTCCATACTGATGTTTGGGGGGCATGTCCGGTTGTGTCCAAATCTGGTTTCAAATATTTTGTTACTTTTGTTGACGATTATTCTCGTATGACATGGTTATATTTTATGAAGCGTCGATCCGAGTTATTTACTCATTTCTCTGCATTTTGTGCAGAAATTAAAACTCAATTTAATGTTCCTGTTCGTGTGTTAAGGGGAGACAATGCCCAAGAATATCTATCCGCTCCATTTAAATCTTTTATGCTTCAACATGGCATTATTCATCAAACTTCATGCGTAGACACACCTCCTCAAAATGGAGTTGCTGAAAGAAAGAATCGACATCTGTTAGAAACTGCAAGGGCTCTTCTATTCCAAATGAATGTGCCTAAACAGTTTTGGGCTGATGCTGTGTCTACTTCATGTTTTTTGATCAATCGTATGCCATCTTCTGTTTTGGATGGTAAAACTCCTTATCAATGCCTTTTTCCAAATAAAGAACTTTTTCCCATTCCACCTAAAATCTTTGGTTGCACTTGTTTTGTTAGAAATGTTAACCCTCATCGCACGAAGTTGGATCCCAAATCATTGAAATGTATTTTCTTAGGTTATTCTCGAGTTCAAAAGGGGTATAGATGTTTTTGTCCGAGTACAGGTCGATATCTTGTTTCTATTGATGTCTCATTTCATGAAAATACACCTTGGTCATCATCCAAGACAGATATTCATGAGGACAACGATGAAATACTCATTTACACGGTTACTATACCTGAGACTACCCCTTCAGTAACTATACCGAATGTTCCTATTCCTGACCCCAGACCTCCAGTACACTTGGTTTACACCCGTCGACACAAAGCACCAGATCACCATCCACCTGTGACACCTGTGATTACTTATCCTAATACTAGTCCGGCTTCGATCTCATGTCCTGAACCAGTACCTGCATCTTCAGATCTTGTCTCTACATCAGATCTTGACCTCCCGATAGCACTACGTAAAGGTACACGGTCTTGTACTCATCCTATTTCTTCATTTGTGTCATATAGTCAGTTATCCTCTGCCTCATGTTCTTTTATTGCTTCCATTGATTCTATTTCTGTTCCCAAATCTGTTAAAGAAGCTTTGTCTCATCCTGAATGGCGTCATGCCATGGTAGAGGAAATGAATGCTTTGGATCTTAATGGTACTTGGGATTTGGTAGACTTGCCTACAGGGAAGAAGTCTATTGGATGTAAGTGGGTCTTTGCTGTTAAGGTTAACCCAGATGGATCTGTTGCTCGATTGAAAGCTCGATTAGTTGCGAAGGGTTATGCTCAAACCTATGGTGTTGACTATTCTGACACTTTTTCTCCTGTTGCTAAATTAACATCTGTCAGGTTACTTATTTCACTTGCTGCAACTCATGGTTGGCACTTACATCAGTTAGACATTAAAAATGCATTCTTGCATGGTGACCTTCAGGAGGAAGTTTATATTGAGCAACCTCCGGGGTTTGTTGCTCAGGGGGAGTATGGGAAAGTTTGTCGACTTCGCAAGTCTCTTTATGGTCTGAAACAAAGTCCCCGTGCATGGTTTGGGAAATTCAGTCAATCCATTGAAAGGTTTGGAATGATAAAAGGACAATCAGATCACTCCGTCTTTTACAGACAAACGAAAGCAGGTATCACATTGCTTGTGGTGTATGTTGATGATATTGTGATTACAGGGAGTGATAATGCAGGTATTTTGGCCCTTAAGAATTTTCTGCATAGTCAATTCCAGACGAAAGATCTTGGCTCATTGAAATATTTTTTGGGAATTGAGGTAACACGAAGTAAGAAAGGCATACTTCTATCTCAACGTAAATATGTACTTGACTTACTAGCCGAGACAGGGAAATTAGGGGCAAAACCAAGTACAACACCCATGGTTCCCAACGTGCAACTCACTCAAGAAGGCACACCATTTGAAGACCCAGAAAGATATAGAAGATTGGTTGGAAAGCTTAATTATCTCGCAGTCACTCGTCCAGATATTGCATATTCTGTGAGTGTAGTGAGTCAATACATGTCATCTCCAACCATTGATCATTGGGCTGCTGTAGAACACATATTATGTTACTTAAAGGGTGCACCAGGACGAGGTATTGTTTACCAAAACCATGACCACATGAGAATAGAATGTTTTGCAGATGCTGATTGGGCCGGTTCTAAAGATGATCGAAGATCTACATCTGGTTATTGCGTCTTTGTTGGTGGTAATCTTGTATCTTGGAAGAGTAAGAAACAGAATGTGGTTTCTCGTTCGAGTGCTGAATCAGAATATCGAGCTATGGCACAATCTGCATGTGAGATCATATGGATAAGCCATTTATTGACTGAGCTCGGATTGAAGACATCAATGCCTGCTAAATTGTGGTGTGATAACCAAGTTGCTATACACATAGCAAACAATCCTGTATTTCATGAGAGAACAAAGCATATTGAAGTTGATTGTCATTTTATTCGAGAGAAGATACAAAAAGGTTTGATCTCTACCGGTTATGTGAAGACTGGAGAACAACTTGGAGATTTATTCACTAAAGCTCTAAATGGGATTCGCGTTGAGTACTTATGTAACAAGTTGGGCATGATAAATATCTATGCTCCAACTTGAGGGGGAGTGTGAAAGAATTAATGTATATAAGAATATGCTTTAGGAATATACTCTAGACATTATTATTGTATAGCATCTTATGTAGGAATATTCCTTCTTTGTAACCTATATATAGGGCCTTAACCCTCTCATATTACATACAGAAAATCCTTCTCTCCATGTTCAATATCATTCTAGTTTATACTTTGACATCAATAATATGTTATCTGCTCCTCTCGCAAATTGGATATCAACTACCAAGTTTACTATTTTGTGGCCAAATCGGATGAATCTTATGAAGTGATGATAATCCTGCCCTTCCTTTCATTCACTAACCGAACACCTCTCAATCAAAACACTACGAATCTTATGAAGTATTGATAAGGAAATTCAATGCATATTACAGTAGCAGTAGTAATTGTTGTGATAAACTGGTGAAACAATAACGCCAATTTACCTACTGCAATTGGATCCGTTGATGCAGAAATGGGCTGTCCCTCAACTCCGTCATCTCTTAAAGGGGTATAAATGACCACCAGCCTATATCCCACATCATCAACATTAGCTTCATACATCCTTCCTGACTCCCCTGCGAACATAAAGTGGGGAAATGAACGAACTTCGGCATCTTGATTCGTGAAATCAGTCTTATTGCATTGATGAAAGAATATGCAAAGCAAAAGTGAACAAATACAGTTATGCTCATTACCTTATACCTCTAAAAGTTTATTTAACTAGCTAAGTGGAAAAGGACATAATGATGATGTATATGGTATACCAAGTTTGCACACCCTCACCGATTTAAAAAGTATCAACACTTGTCCAGATTTAGGCAGGTCATGTCAAACTAACATGATAAGATGACTGCACAGTTTTCTCACATTCTGAGGTGTGGTCTCAACAGTATCATAACCTTAAAAAAGATTATTTCAAGTAGGTAGTAGGGACTGGTGCATCTCAAGGATTTAAAACCAAAATGAAGTAGATATTATGAAGTGGAGGAACTAATATTTAGTATTTCACTATACCTGGAATAGAAATGAGATCGGGACTTCCAACCATTGACCTAAGCCACTGAATTTTACTTTTACCCTCCTTTCCACCACTATAAATACCACGAACTGCGAACAAATTAGTGTGAAACCCTCTTCCCTCAATCTCTAGCTTTTCAATTTTAGGCATGCCTGAAAATAAGCATACTTTTATTAGGTTATAGTCATACCAACAAAAATGATAAAGCTAACAAGAGCTAAGAGGGGAAATAATTTGGGATCAAATTTTATAGGTAATGTGTGATAGTGAAATTAGTAAGAACAAAACTCTGCCCCAAAGAAAGGGGAAAGATTAAAAAGTTCACGTTGGGCAAGCAAAAAGAAGAGATGTCTACTTGAAAAGGAGACACAATGACACAATACGGATACTTTTTAACACTTGAACCCCCAAACAGAGAAATTTCTCCCTGTTTAAACCTCAGATAATAATTTTTTTAGAGCAGCACACTAGACCAACCAGGAAAAAAACAAGAAGTAATATTTAAAAAAAAATACAAAAGATGGATGATGAAACCTGCATAACCCGTACAAACCAAAAGTCATTTATCTCCTAAGTAATGATAACTAAAACATAGCGTTTCCGCATATAGTAGCAGTTTCTGCATAAAAACCTGGTAAAATAGTAGTAGTTTCCGCATAAGCTGGATCACTTGACCTTCCAAAAACATCATTCACAATGCATTTACACCTAATAGAATGGCCTATGTCCTCAAACTGAAGCTTGTATGAGCAAGAATGCTGTGATGATAAAGGCTCAAAGGAATTTTCACTGCCCTTTTCAGATGAAACAAACCTGCAGTACATCAATGTATCAAAAGTTTTGATTATCTATTTTAAATATCCAAAAAGATAAATGTTCAATGTGAATACATATATTCAACTATAATTGAAGAAAGTGATAACTCAATAAAAATAAAAATAATAACCGAAGAAAGGTGATAACTAGTATTACTTGGAGATTTGAGAGCCAAACAGAAACCCTTATTAATATATTAATTAATATTATGGTATAGAATTTTTTCGAAAACAGTATTGATTATTACCATCAGAATTAAGCTTAACAAAAGCTATGAGTATGTTCAGGGTAATCATAAATGAGTGGCTGAGCGCTTAAGCACAGCAGATGAGGTGATACCAAGGGTGAGCACTTTAAGAGTTCTCAGGCTCATCAAAAGCGCACGAAATGCACAAATAGGTACAAGGTACATGCTTAGAGCGCCTAGGTCGGATTTGGATTTTAAGCCAATTTTCTTTCCACAAAGACGTGGGCCTATTTTTCCAGAAAACCTATATTCATAATTACAGTTTAGTGGGTTATCCCATCAAGTAATAAGGCATAACGGAAAAACCATCCTCCACACAAGACAGTAGGACATGGTGCAGGGACTGGTAGCATAAGAGAGTTTCTGTGTTCTTTTCCTTGGCAGTTTTCTCTCCAGTGAACATGAAGGTGGTGGCTTGACATGGGGTGATGTTAGGAAAACAGGAGTACACGAACTCATGAGATTTACTAGGAGACATAACACATTTACTAGTGTTGGAGAATATAAGCAAATGATAGGAAAAGACCGACTCCTTTTTAATAACAAATGATCCTTGAGAGTTAGGACTTGGGCTACAATGTAAAACACATTGCGATTTTACTTTGTTATTATAGTTATGACTTATGAATTAGTGTTTCTTTTTGCAAATCATGACTTTTTTTAATTTGCATTCGCTAGCATCATGGATTATGACAGTATAAAGATTGTTAAGTTTATATCATTTTGGTGCATATAGTTTAATTTTACATTAAATAGATCATTTTTGTACATATATCATCATGCATATGGTTGATATATAATCTTTTCAAATTGTATGCCTTGCATAGTTGCATGAGTCTGGTGTGCGTCTTGTTTTGCGCTTTGTGCCGCAGACGATATAGGACTGGCGCCTGAGCCTGTTACCAATATAATACCAAGCAGACCAATTGAAGAAAAGAGCACGATATAAATATCATTCACATGGCAATCACACCTCCTGAGAATAATATACCACATTTGCGTTAACAAAACTGTACCAAGAGTATCTGTTTTTTTTTCATTATCTGTTTCAGATAATGATGTTGATTTGAGTGATTTTTTTCATATTGATCTGCCATGCTCTATGATATTGCAAATTTGGTTGTACAATATCAATCTTGTAATGGGACATAATTGAAGCAATGATCTTGTATAATGACCTTTTCATGCTACTTTTCACTAAATTACAATGATGAGTGTTTGGAAATTCACCTCTGCTTTTTAGGCTGGAGTTACGGTGTTTTGTGGATACACTTAGGGGCTGTTTACTGTTTTTTAAGTCCTATCTGGATTAAGTCGTCTGTAGTAAGTCGTCTGTTTGGATTAAGTGGTGTTTGTATATGAAGCGGTTTATTTTGTGTGTTGAATAAAACATCTGAATATTATTATTATTAATCAATTTAATATTATTATTAAGTTATATTGACAATGAATAATGTCATTTATTAACATATATCTATTCCATATTAGGTATTAAAAAAAATTGTCTGAATAAACGTCTTAATGAGCGTCTAAATGGTAAGGAGTGCCTTTTCACAGCTTAATGATTAAGTCAATTTTTTTACTGCATGAATAAGTCGTGTTTTCAATCAAGTCGTAAGTAAACATGACTTAATGACTGAACGATTAAGTCGTCTTTCTCACTAAGTCCATTAAGTCATAAGTAATGGTCCCTTAGTCTGTTAACGAATTAACAACGTAAATTTCATGCCACCAGTCCCAATTTGTCAGGGTTAAGGTGTCAATGATTAAGATGGAGATAATGCTCCCTTGTAAACATTGAGAATCAGAAAGACAAATTTCGTTTTAGAAAAAAGCTAGGAATCCACGCATATAGAACTCATATAAGAAACCATACCACTGGTATCTGACATCTTTCTTGTATTTTCCCCAAACATGTTCTTGGCTTTCACTTTGTGGGATAACCTCGATAGCTGTGAGAACATCCCCTTCAATATTCTTCCCAGAAAGAACTAGTTTCTCAATTCTTGGAAGCTCTGAATTGCAAAAGAATGATTTTCAGAAGCTGAGGGTGTCAAGGTTATATGATGCTGATGCTATAACTGAAATTTTGCATCTTCATCAACCACAAAAAAGAAATACTGTTGCACATTCATAGAAGTCATTGACTGATCTACGACTTTGCGCGACCCGTAAATGTAGAACTTTCATTTGAATATTTACGCACTAGGCAATATTGCAGTTTATACAAAGTAACATTGGATTATTGGCTACAACTATCTTGATATTACAAAGACTTCAGATGATTACATGTTCAAGTCCTTGACAGTTTATATCATTAGAAGATGTGATGCTTTGAAAACAATTTATAATACATCTCCAATGTAATATAATGATCAGAGATGAACCTGGGAGAACCACATCAGTTGGCTGAGATAATTTAAGTTCTCCAACAACCGAATCTGAGCGGATCGGTGTATATCTACAAGATAGATCAACTTGTTTGTGAAGATGGAATTCAAAATTATTATTATATCTTATGCAATAGGAAAATGTACATCAAAGATTTACCCACAAGATTTCCAAAAATATGTTTACTTACACACATGGACATAATTGTTTATTACGAATCAATCATTTCTTTTTCCCTGAATGTTTCAGGCCATGAAATAAATCTGATTAGACAAATTAGGAGTAGACAAATTCTACAGAGCCACCAGTCTTCTTATCCTACATCTAGTACACATGCATTAGGTATTTTTAAACTGCACATTCACACACATTTGACTGTGTTACTGTGTTTGTTGGGAGAAAATGTGAATGTGGTTTAAAAAAATCTGGTGCATGCACACCAGGAGTATGGAAGAGGCCAATTATAACTTAGCATCTCTACATAATGTAGCACCAACTAACTCAAGTATCTTGCCAATTTTCTAACCAACTCTTAACAACCATAGAGTTTAGACATGAACAATAGGAGTTGGATGATTCTACAGAATCATCTTTTAGCAACCACAGAGTACCATCACCTAACATGAGTATCTTCTAATATACACTTCAGATGAAGATAATATGATCATATTACCCAAATACAATACGGCAAGTATAGTCTTCATCGGTTACTTCATATGTTCTAGAATTTGCTCCATCAATTAGAGTTCTTTTCCCATCACTGGTTTCTCTATACCAACTGAATAAGCTAGATCCTTCATAACCACCAAAATAGTTTCCTTCCCCGAGGTAAGTACTTGATGATAACTCCTCTATATGAACATTGGAAACTACAGGAGAAGCTGCCATAAATTTTATTTTAGCATTTTAATAAACTTTGAGATAACTTTGAACTCAAATAAACACTTACCAAAGTTGAAATAGACAATGGTGTAAGGAAAAGGATTTAAAGGATCTTAATAGTGAATCCAAGACTAAATACAAAATTCCTTTGAATGATTTGAAATAAGGGTGATACAATGGTTTAATGAACCACTTCATAAATAGGTACCTCAAACGGTCATTACTTAATAATACAAGCAGGATTATGTAGTAAGGACTGTACCAGCAGAAACAGGAAATTCACAAATGGAAACCAGTGCATTTCCAGATTTTCCATCGACACGCGTTGGAAGCCAGTATAAAGCCAAGTACGTTCCCACGTCTTCCAGGGTAGGAGTATACATTCTGGCACGAAAATAGTTATATGAGTGCTGCCATAGTAGACTTTACAGTAGCATGTCATATCACCAATTTATACTTAAAAACTTACAAAGTCTTGCAACATGTATGAGCATCGACTAGGCTGTACGGTGCATCTAGTAGTGCGGCTCCATGAAGCTTATCCTTTATTCTAAACCATGTATATTCTCCAAGCCCTTCTTTACCTCCAAAATATCTCTTTACAGGAATAACCTCCTTGCCTTCATAGCATTCGGGAATTGTTAATTCTACCCCCTTTGGTTCCCCTATATCAAGGAAATATAGTTAAATAAAGAGGTTGATGATGAGAATAGACACCCAAGCACATACACTATGTTACCTTAACAAATTTCTTCTATAATGTCCAAATGTCAATATATGCGGAAACGATAACCCATTTATGATTATGTAGTGAAGATAAAGTATAGATGATTGGAAAGTTACAATGATGCACATTATTCAAGCATAACCTGCTATTTCATGATAGTCCAAGCAACAGTAAATTTTGTATGGCTGAATATTATTGTTATATATCAACTGCAGTATGTAATCATTTGATCTACGAAAGAATATGATGTAGAATCAAATGAAACAAATCTACCATCACATTGTATACAAATTTGCATATCCTACAATCAACTTACGAACCACAACTTGTCCAGACATTTTATTAACAAAGATGTATTAATGTATGCATCTATGTAAGCACCGGAACGCAGAGCATGAAACGGGAAACGGAAAGTGTGACAAAAGAGATTTCTAAAAAATATAGGATATGAAAAAAATCACTACATTCCATCAAGGAGTCCCAGAAAAAGAAAACAAAATTGGAAACCCAAAGTTTTTGAAAAGCTAATTATTTAGGGAAATGGATTTCCCAATTCTTTTAAATTACGGAAATGGTCCTGAAAAGGGAAATTGAATTTTCTGAGTTTCCGACATGCTTCCGAGTTTCCGAAACGGGGAAACGTAAGCTTTGGGATATTTATGTGACTCATAGGTGTGCATTAACGGAAAAACTCACCAGGCTCTACTGGTCTAGACATAATGCTCTTGGGACTTCCTTTCATCCCATCTTTTCTTATAGGAGTGTAAATAAGCTCTATGCGACTCTCAACATCACTAATAGTCAAATTCAAAAAGTCTGCAAAGAAAATAAGATCACCTCAAACATTTGAGGTCTGACATCTTGACAAAAAGTTCAAAACGTATAAATTTTCATTTCAGGAATACTTGCCGCTAGAACTGATTTTTTCTTTGATACCACCAGTCTTCACTCGAAACCATTCACATGAACATTCACCCATCTCCCTGAAGAATAAATTACTAAAAGATAACACAATAGAAGAAATCAAGGAACAGAAATCTATATATTGGATACATGTCTAGTAGTTCAACCCGCCAGTATAAGAAGGCGTGAAGCCAACACGTTCCCCTTCAATCAAAGATCCATCAAATTCGAGCAAATGGCAAGTTGGTGGCCCTGCAAATAAGAAGTTGCACACTTTTTATACTGTGAAAAGTATAATGATATTTATTATTCTTGATATCAAAATGCTACACAAGTAGCTATATTTATAGCCATATTAGAGTATTAAGGTTCCAATACAAAATGGGCTAGGTGCAATACAACTAGGGTTTCCGTACTCCCCCTCAAGCGGGAGCATATAAATCATATGCACCAAACTTGTTTCAAATATACTCCACTCTAGGACCTCTAAGAGACTTAGTTAAAACATCTGCAAGGTGATTTTAACTTGGCAAACGTTCCCCGGCATTTGCCCCACTGATTTTGGTGGTTTGCCTTCCGGGTTAAAAAAACATCTGCAAGGTGATAATATTTATTGGGTTGGACATCCGGCCCAATCGGCATCACAGTATCCCACAATATCACAGTGACCTCGGTCATCGAATAGATCCCCTTGTCCTGATGTTTTAGTGATGCACTGATGCATCTTAAGACTCAGATAACTACATCCCAATGTTTGTTACATGGCTTATCAAGAAATTGACTAAGAACACCTATCGCGAATGAAACTATCTGGTCCCGTGATGGAAAGGTAATTTAGTTTGCCAATGAACCTTCCATATTTTCCCTTGTTGCCCAGAGGGTCTCCTTCCATATTTTCCCTTGTTCTGACAACAGTTTGATGTTTGGATCCATTGGTGTATCCACTGGTCTACACTCCAGCATACTTGTTTCCTCAAGAATGTCCAAGGCGTCTTTTCTTTGTGAGAGGGAAATTCAGTTTGAGACAGTGCGACCTCAATGCCTAGGAAGTACCTCAGCTTTCCCAAGTCTTTTGTTTGGTGGGATAGATTTATAGGTAAGCAATGAAAGCATTATAGGCCCAACTTGAAGTTAATATATAGTTTGGAAATGACAACTAGTTATTTGTCGATACCTGGAAGGATAGGCCCAACTTGCTCTGAAAGAACAATAGCACCACGGGCCCAATCACAACGGATGGGTTCACAGGATACAGATATAAAATAGCCAACATCATCAAGTGAAAGTAAATAGGATGAATCTGTAGCGCCATTGATTTCAACGCGTCTTCCATCTGAAATGGTCTGCACAGGGAATTTCTACCAGTAAGACAGTGTCAGATCTAATTCTAGAAAATGCACAAGACATGACTACTATGCTTTGCTTATTTCAAAAAGCTGACAAGAACATGTTTCCTAACCCCAAAAAAACTTCATTATATGGAACCGTTCCATATGTTCAACTCTACTTGTGGCTGTGAACTAGGATATATAAAAATTAAAAGGTTAAAAGTCTAATAATTATGCTTGATACGTTTACTTACCTTGAACCAATGGTAGACAGAGTCTCCCTCTTCACCACCCCAATATTCTTTTTCAACATGTAATGTGGAGCCTTCAATAGCAACCCCAACTATTTGTAAGGAAAGCAATCTCGGAGTCCCTACAAAACCATAACCATTTTAATGAAACTCAGAATACACATAATTACTTTGGTGGCGGTGCTATAAACTAGTTACGTCACTTACATGTGAGAGGCACAAAGTGAGGCAACACCCAGAGCATACTTGGAGTAAATTTCAATTAAAACATATATCCATTTATATCAATATATGGTTTTCATAAGGATTTTACTTTAAAATGTCCAATAATGCCTTAATGGGCTTTCAGTTATGCATACATTGGGGTAATACCAAGTCACCAGCAGGACCTATGTGCCCCTCTCTTCCCATGCTACATCCATCCGCTGGCTGAGAATACGTATCAGAATATGTAGGCTGTTTAGTCAAGGATAAATGACACAAACTAGCACCGGGTCCACTACCGAGAGACTGAAGCTATACCAGGAGACTCATGTGTTCAGTGATCCAGATTCCAGAAGTAAGTGAAAAACATCATGTGATTGTTCAACTTAAGTAGAAGATGCGTATAGATTGGCCACTCTACCACCTATATATTCCGTCGAGTAGTTTAAGGTTTTATACCCTATCCTTGGGACTCTGCAGGTTGTCAAGTACTGACAGTCTGAGAGGGATTACTTGGATGGTTTAACTAAAGAAATGAAGACCAAGAAACTGTGTAACAAGGAAAAAACGCAGCATTGATGCACAAACGTCCAAGTCCATTTCAACATTAATAATTTTAAGTTTAGCTTCTATATTCGCAAGATTTGACACCATCAAAAATCAAGGTTACAGTCTCGCGGGATAGTCCAACTAAAGTGGTTGAGAAGAAGAATGGAAATGGTTACAAGATTGACCTTGGAACAAAGCTCAAAGGTATGAAGCACAGAAACATATATGCATACTGGTACGGATCCAACATTTTCTAAGTATACTCAACACGGTTACAGCAGGGAGACCACAATTTAGGCATAATATTCCTGTTGCTCACTTTTACTCACACCAGTAGTTTTTCAGGGAAATTAAGAGTCAGCTGCAAGGGTAGTTGATACAGAGCAGCAGATCGCTCCTGAGGAGCCAGCGATCGAGGAAGATCAGGGCCTTAGGCCCTGGATTGTTTACCGGCGGCGTGGACGGGATGGGCCCACATCCGTGGGCTGGGGCGACCAGCTTAGTGGCTGAATTATTATGGTCTTAATTAAATTAGTTATTAATTTTTAGTATGTTTCCTAAATTGAGTTTATTTCCTAGTATGAGTTGTTTAGGAGTTTTACCTTAATTAGGACATGTAGTCTATTTATACCCCTGAAGAGGGTTATTCAAACTATGCTTTTCAATAAGAATTTGTGTGTTTAAGCTATATGCTTTAGGCAACGGTTGCTACCGTTGATTGTTATTTTCTGTCCTTATCAATTTGGTCCGACCTGCCGGATCCCGTCCCGCCACAATGACGACAAGATCTCAAAGTGAACGGTTGCAAGAATTGGAAACTGAACAAAGTCGCATAGGAGAAGAGGTCGCCCGCTTGGGGGCCGAACAGATCCGGACGAACCAGACTCTCGCCGATCATGGTACGAAACTAGAAACGATGAACCTAACACTCGGAGAACACGGGGCGAAACTGGAGGAGATCGCGTCCTCTCTGGCCGCGATAACAAAGGCGTTAATTCCGCCTAAATCACCGACCGGCGACGAGGTGGGTGCCCACATCAGCACGCTGATCGTGCCGCATAGCGACGGGGAAGGTCGCACTTCCACTCCGACGCCACTTCCCACGTTTGATGGTGGGGACCCGATCGGTTGGTTAGCCCGGGTGGAGCAGCAGTTTGAGTTACAGGCAACCCTACCGGAAAAAAAAGTGGCTGCCGCTATGGTGGCCATGGAAGGAGGAGCACTTTACTGGGTGACGTGGCTGAGATCACGCAAACCCAATCTGTGCTGGGACGACTTCAAACAAGCCCTAGTGACTAGATTTGATTCCCGATACCAAGGAAACCGATTTGAACGTCTTTCTGGAGTCAAACAAGACGGAACAGTGGAAGATTACAATATCCTTTTTGTCCAATTAGCCAGCCAAGTTCCCGGATTGACCGACGATCACTACATGGGGTACTATATGAACGGGCTTAAGGAAGAAATAAAGTGCTCACTGCGTTTACTTCGTCCAGATTGTCTAGAAACTGCTATGGAATTGGCCCACGGAGTGGAACATAAGCTATTAATTCAGAATGGTGGAAAAGGGGGAGCGAATCAATATTCTTCCGGATCACGCCCCAGTATTTACCCAAGGTCAAACCCGGGGTTTTTCCCGAGTACGGGCAGCAGCAGCAGCTCGCGTAATCCCAGTGGCAGCATACCAAGGGTCACGGGTCAGCCGATGGGACCCACATCACGCGCGGCCGCAGCAGTTACCGGATCTTCCGGGCAAACCACGGAACGTTCCCGATTTACCCGACTGCCCACAAAGGTACTAGACGAATTGCGCGCCAAGGGATTATGTTTTAAATGCCGGAAGCCGTTCACTCCGGGTCACGATTGCCCTTTTAAACAATTAAGGGTAATGCTTGCAGAGGAGGACGAAGAATTTGATTTTCAGCAGCACGACTATTGCGAAATAACGGGGAATGAAGAGCTGCCACTTTACGAAGAACCCCCTGATGGCGAAAACAGTGACTTTCCGGTGTATGCCATGGCTGGAATCTTTAGTCCCCAGACAATGAGGCTTCGCGGGATCATCAAAGGGTGCTCCGTCACAGTGCTAATCGATAGTGGGGCTAGCCATAATTTTGTATCGTCCTCATTAGTTTCGTTACTGCACCTCACACCGGACAAGACTGGTAAATTTGGAGTACAATTGGGAGACGGGCACAGGCAAGAGTCCGAAGGAGTATGCCGTCAGCTGCCCATAAGCTTGCCGGGATGTGCTATCAAAACAGATTGTTTCGTATTTCCATTAGCTGGAGTGGACCTCATACTAGGGGTTGCGTGGTTAGCAACGCTAGGGGAAGTGCGAACAAACTGGAACAAGTTAACCATGCAGTTCAAGGTTAACGGCAAGCAAGTCGAGTTAAAAGGGGATCCTTCCATGTGTAAGAATGCAGTAAGCTTACGTTCTCTTCTTAAAACAACCGATAAGGAATTTGGTGCAGTGGTCCTCATCCGCGAAGCTAGCAAAATGGTGGGTGCTACGGCAGATACATTGGAGGATATTCTGGGAACATACGCAGAAATATTTAGCGACCTACAAGGGCTGCCACCGCAACGCTCAAGAGACCACCGGATCGAGTTAGTTCCCGGGGCAAAACCAGTTTCGGTTCGGCCGTACAGATACGGACATTTACAAAAGGATGAGATCGAGAGATTAGTTGATGAGATGCTTCAGGCTGGCATCATTCAGCCCAGTACCAGTCCACTCTCCAGTCCGGTATTGTTAGTAAAAAAGAAAGATGGCAGCTGGCGCTTTTGTGTGGATTACAGGGAACTAAATAAGTCGACTATACCAGATAAATACCCCATTCCGGTGATTCAAGATATGTTGGATGAGCTGGCAGGAGCTGTGGTTTTTTCTAAAATTGATTTGCGCTCCGGGTATCACCAGATCAGGGTGGCTAAAACTGATGTGCATAAGACCGCTTTTCGGACTCACACCAGACACTATGAATTTCGAGTGATGCCATTCGGGTTAACTAACGCGCCGGCTACTTTCCAAGCGATCATGAATGATTTGTTCCGGCCCTATTTGAGAAAATTCGTGCTGGTATTTTTCGATGACATTTTGGTATACAGCAAAACATGGGCCGAACACCGGGAGCAGTTGGATCACGTGTTAAGTATCTTAAAGGCGCATCAGTTCAGAGCCAATAGGAAGAAGTGTAGTTTCGGCCAGCCACGTGTGGAGTATTTGGGACACATCATATCTCAGGCAGGGGTGGCTATGGATCCTGCCAAAGTTAGTGCGGTGGTAGAGTGGCCCCGGCCGAAGTCTGTACGGGAAATTCGGGGGTTTCTGGGGTTGACTGGTTATTACCGAAGGTTCGTAAGAGAGTATGGGTTAATTGCACGTCCACTTACAAACCTTTTAAAAAAGGAGGCCTTGCACCGATTTCAATGGACGGAAGAGGCCGAGAGAGCCTTCCGCCAACTTCAGAAGGCCTTGACCGAGGCACCAGTGCTTGCCATGCCCCAGTTTGACCGCCAATTTGTGGTGGAATGTGATGCATCAGGTATCGGTGTTGGGGCGGTACTTATGCAAGAACGGAGGCCTATTGCTTATTTTAGTAAATCATTGGCTAATAGAACACTGTCTAAATCAGCCTACGAGCGGGAGATGATGGGACTAGCTTTAGCCGTGCAACATTGGAGGCCATATTTAATTGGAAGAAAGTTTATCGTGCGCACGGATCATCGAAGCCTTAAGCATCTACTCACCCAACGAATTGCAACGCCTTCCCAGCAGGTTTGGGTTGCCAAGCTGCTTGGCTATGACTTTGACATCGAGTACAAAACGGGAATTTCAAATACGGCTGCGGATGCTTTGTCTAGAAGAGGCGAAGAGGCAGAATTGGCAGCAATTAGCATACCAGAATGGATAGGATTGGCTGACATAGAGGAGGAGCAACGGAATGATACCAACTTGCGGGACATTATACAGGCAGTGGAGGCCGATCCGAATAGTATGCCGGGCTATGAACTAAAAGGACGAAGGCTGATCTTCAAAGGACGGTTGGTGCTGGCTTCAGACTCAAAATGGATTCCTCTCCTTTTAAAAGAATTCCATGACACGCCGACGGGAGGCCACGCAGGAGCTTATCGGACCTACCGAAGACTGGCCATGAATGTAACATGGAGAGGAATGTTCCGTAGGGTGCGAGCTTATGTCGCTCAATGTTTGGTCTGTCAAAAGGTAAAATACGAGGCCGCATCACCAGCAGGACTGCTGCAGCCCCTGCCGATTCCCAACCTGGTTTGGGAAGATATATCCATGGACTTCATCACTTGTTTACCAAAATCAAAAGGACACACATCTATTCTGGTGGTGGTAGACCGTCTATCCAAATATGGGCATTTCATTGCACTCAAGGCCCCTATCACAGCACGTTCGGTGGCAGAAACATTCGCCCAGGAGATAGTTAGATTGCATGGCATTCCTCGCTCAATTGTAAGTGACCGAGATTCTCTATTTGTGAGTGCTTTTTGGAAGGAGATTTTTGCCTTGTCGGGTACACAATTAAAGTTTAGTTCGGCATACCACCCGGAAACCGATGGCCAAACGGAGGTATTGAATCGAGTATTAGAGACATATTTGCGGTGTTTTACTTGCGAACAACCAAGGCAGTGGATACGTTGGCTACCGTGGGCCGAATATTGGTATAACACTGCTTTTCAAACGGCAGCAGGAATATCCCCATTTGAGGTGGTTTATGGGCGGCCACCCCCCACAATTCGGCAATATCTTCCAGGAGAGGGCGAGGTGGCAGCCGTGGCAGATGTACTGGGAAGTCGGGACGTCATGTTAAAGCGCCTTAAAGAAAATCTGCAAATTGCACAACAACGCATGGCGACCCAGGCCAATAAGCATCGCCGAGACGTAACTTTCCAGGTAGGGGACAAGGTATTCTTAAAGGTTAGACCACACCGACAAACCACTCTTTTCCGCCAGCCACATAATAAGCTCTCGGCCAAGTTTTATGGACCTTTTCTAATTGAAGCACGCATTGGACCTACTGCTTATCGTCTTGCACTACCGCCAACTAGTCGTATTCACCCAGTATTTCATACTTCTCAGTTGAGAAGGGTAGTTCGAGATCATCCGGTTGAAAGTAACTTACCAGAAAGTTTAGAGTTACCAGTTGGGCCAATTTTTGAGCCTGAAGAGATTCTGGCAACACGAAAGAAAAATGACAAGGACGAAGAGCTATTAGTCAAATGGGCAGGGCAGTCAACTGATGATGCTACATGGATGGATAAAGCAAGATTTCGGGGCCAATTTCCAGACTTCAACCTTGAGGACAAGGTTCTTCCGAGGGAGGATGAAGTTGATACAGAGCAGCAGATCGCTCCTGAGGAGCCAGCGATCGAGGAAGATCAGGGCCTTAGGCCCTGGATTGTTTACCGGCGGCGTGGACGGGATGGGCCCACATCCGTGGGCTGGGGCGACCAGCTTAGTGGCTGAATTATTATGGTCTTAATTAAATTAGTTATTAATTTTTAGTATGTTTCCTAAATTGAGTTTATTTCCTAGTATGAGTTGTTTAGGAGTTTTACCTTAATTAGGACATGTAGTCTATTTATACCCCTGAAGAGGGTTATTCAAACTATGCTTTTCAATAAGAATTTGTGTGTTTAAGCTATATGCTTTAGGCAACGGTTGCTACCGTTGATTGTTATTTTCTGTCCTTATCAGTAGTGGACAGTGTTGAAAAGCTAATAAAGTAGCATAGAGCGGAAGACGTAGAAAAAGATCGGAAGAGATTAAGAGAAGACGAAAAAGTAGGGATAATTATGTCTTTAGAGATCAAAGGGTGGGAAAAGTTACCAAAAAATCAAAGAGGGCAAGTAATATTAAATTCCCACAAAAGGAAAGTGGAGCAAGTAGAAGTGAACAAACCGAGCATAATGGATACTCCCTCTGTCCCATTGGACTTTGCCATCTTTCCTTATTTGTTTGTCCCAAAAACTTTGCCACTTTCCTTTTAAAGTAATGAATTTGTGGTTCTCCTTATTTCTCTCTCCTCAGCACAAATCTCAACAACATAGTTTTTATTTTTCTTATTCAACACCCAAATCAAAGTAGGCAATGTCCAGCGAGACGGAGGGACTTTAATGTTTGATTAGAGTCTGGGTCGTTTCTTCTGATTCAGAGCAACAAATTGGTTGATGTGAAACACGAGATAGATCTAGGTTTTTGTTAATCGTCACTTCAGTTAAGCATTTTATAGTTATATTAATTTACCTAATTCTATTAATAAAATTAGTAAGGTAAGCCTAGGCCTTACCCCTCACACTGAGGTTTACCTTCTGGGTTTTAAAAAAAAATCCTAAAAAATCATCTTTAGTGTCCCTAAAGTATCCCTTGCTATCCCCGAATATTCCTGTGTGCCCCATTTTATGAATAACAAAAAACAGAAATGAAAAGGGAAAATAAAAGGAAACTTAATCAAGTGTTTTAGATAGTGAGATGAATGTCAAATAAGTGCCAATACACTGACAGAATGCACAAATAAAAGAAGTGTTGCCACATGTTGGTTGGTAACCGATGGGTAACAGGCTAAATAGAGGAATGAAGTTGGGAGTTCTTTTAGTTCTGGGGGGATTGTTGGGCTCTTTTAGCAGGAAGGTAGATCAGAAAACTTTCCTAATAATATATTTCCAACTATCGTCAAATTCAAATATATATGCTATTTTTTACATTTTATCAAAAAACTCAAACATCATCCTTCTTTGCAATTATACTTCCAGTAGGTATTTAATTAGTAATAATTACTTAAGGAAGAATTCCCAACTTTTTCCAAGTTTTTTAAGGTCAAGAACTTCAAAAAATAAAATGTGCGGAGAATCAAGCACTCCCACTGTCCCCTTAATAAACACCAATTGATTTAGCATGTAGATTAAGAAAGTGAGAACGGCATGGTTACAATATAGAGGATGGAAATGGGTGATAATTTTGGGATGAATGAAAAAGCATGTGGATTATTTAGGGACGGAGGGGGCATTAATTAACATTACAAACTAAGAAAATAATGGTGCAAAACATCTGAAGCACAACTAGGAGAATAAAAGCGTCACACACAACTATTAGACTGAGAAAGAGCTCAAGATTTTAGTGGAAATAACATAACTTTATTAGATAATAAATATGACTGCTTAGATTAAGTTTTTTCCGTATTAATGCTAATTAATTAAGTATTTACAAAAATAGGGTTGGGTTAAAAGTATTTACGGATATACTGCTGGGCTTAACTCTGGTCGGGGTGTGTCGCCAAACCGGATGGCGACTTATAAGTCGCCCAACGGTTTGGCGACTTACCCATAAATTAAAGCACCGGGTTCGGGGTTAATTTAAAAAAAAAGTCAGTATCGAGAAAGAAAGTTTTAAAAAAAAAAAGAGGGGCAAAATTGCCTTTTGAGACCCGCTAAATTTTTACGACTATCTTGTCCGCAGGTCGCCGGCGCAGGGGGGTGCGAATTTTCGATTCTGAACTAGAAGCCGGAATTCTTGTGTGCGCGAGAGCTCCCCTCTTCTCATTCACCTTTTAATACGAAGTGAAGAGTGGTTCATATTTATAGGCTCAAAAGTTCCTAAGGGGTTTAGGTGTGGGAAAGTTTAAAAGATTCCTTTTTCTCCTATACTTAAGAAGAGCATTTTTTCCATCTACCTTCTTTAAGAGCTAGTTTTTGAGCCACTTCAAACTTCAAAGTCCTAAACTCCAACACCAAAGGTCAACACTACAATCAAAGCTTCCAAGAGTCAACCTTGAGATTAAAAAAAAAATCTCAAGGTTAAGACTACTTTTCTCAAACTCCAAGCTACATTTCAAGGTCCAGGAATTTGCAGAAAATTTCAATCAACCTCACGTCTACGGTCAACATTCAACAATCAGCAATGGATGTTGTCCGAAACTGACAATGTTTACATTCCAAATCTTAACAACATCCATTGCTGATTGTTGAATGTTGACCGTAGACGTGAGGTTGATTGAAATTTTCTTCAAATTCCTGGACCTTGAAATGTAGCTTGGAGTTTGAGAAAAGTAGTCTTAACCTTGAGATTTTCTTTTAATCTCAAGGTTGACTCTTGGAAGCTTTGATTGTAGTGTTGAACTTTGGTGTTGGAGTTTAGAACTTTGAAGTTTGAAGTGGCTCAAAAACTAGCTCTTAAAGAAGGTAGATGGAAAAAATGCTCTTCTTACGTATAGGAGAAAAAGGAATCTTTTAAACTTTCTCACACCTAAACCCCTTGGGAACTTTTGAGCCTATAAATATGAACCACTCTTCGCTTAGTATTAAAAGGTGAATGAGAAGAGGGGAGCTCTCACGCACACAAGAATTCCGGCTTCTAGTTCATAATCGAAAATTCGCACCCCCCTGCGCGGGCGACCTGCGGACACGATAGTCGTAAAATTCAGCGAGTCTCAAAAGACAATTTTGCCCCTCTTTTCTTTCTTTCTTTTTTTTAAAACTTTCTTTCTCGATACTGACTTTTTTTTTAAATTAACCCGGTGCTTTAATTTATGGGTAAGTCGCCAAACCGTTGGGCGACTTATAAGTCGCCATCCGGTTTGGCGACTTATAAGTCGCCAAACGGTTTGGCGACTTACCCCGACCAAGGTTAAGCCCAGCAGTATACCCGTAAATACTTTTAACCCAACCCTATTTTCGTAAATACTTAATTAATTAGCATTAATACGGAAAAAAACTCGCTTAGATTATTGTACCAACTATTGTCAAATAAGTTATTGCACGAACTGCTTATTCATGAAATAGTCAGAGAATATTTAATTTGAGAGACTTAGAAAATTTGGCAGTTAGAGATTAATGTGTAAAACTAAATAAATGTTTTTTTAAATATTGTTTCATAAGTTTCATTAAACACAAGCATATAAAAGTGTTAATTATGAGATTAATTTTAATTTTTAAAACTCAAGGCAAAGATTATAATTACAATAGTTATGAAAATTTGAAGATTAAGACTTCTTAAGATAAAATGTATAGAATAGGATAGATTTGTAAATTTGACGACAGTTGAAAATATGTATATTAAGTTAATAATAAAGCCATAATTCAACATCTCAAGTCCTTAAGCCAAACTCACCCTTACCAAATACTCCCTCCATCCTGCTAAGATTATCTCATCTTTCCTTTTCAGTCCGTCCCACTAAGATTGTCTCATACCAAATTTGGTAATGTTTGTGTGGTTATAAATCGTTTCTACTTTACTTTTACTTTATAAATTCAATATTAGCCACATAAACTCACTTTTCTTAATAACTGTACCACCTCCTCATGTACCAAACTTAGGGGTACGGAGGTAGTAGCTCTTAACTTTGAAGCGAGTCTTTTAAATTCTTCTGCACAATCAAGGCTCAGAATGCAGTTCCTTTGTATTACCTGGGCGAACACGTTCCTTGTTATTTTAAGGTGATGAAATTTCTCACACTAAATAAAATTACCTGGGCGAACACGTTCTTGGCCTTTGCAAACTTTTGACTCACCAATTGTGCCATCATCTCGGACTGGAGTGCATTTAAATGATACAAGTTTACCAATAGCATCCTTAGCTAAGCGATATTGAAGAAGACCTGATACTTCTGGTATATTTACACCAGAGTCATTTTCACCCTGCAAAATCAAGGAACATAAAAAGCATATAACTGGTGTATGGTAATATCATAATAAGCAAGCGCACCAATTAAAGCAAAAGAACTAGGACAAAGAACATAAATGGTTTGTGTATGAGTGCATCCTATATTCCATTATAGCGACCTTTTACCACTTGGTGTAAATACAGTATCTTTATTTGTTAATTATGGAATGTGACCCATGAGTGTGTGTATTAGGACTGGTCTTCTTCAATGTCATGTTTTAATCATTTAAGAGGCCATTTCCTAATTATGTGTTTCTTAGACATATTTTGCCTAAAATAAGAGAACCAAGTACATACACCACTATCATCTAATCTAACAAAATAACATAATACCTCATGAAGATACCAATTATAAATACTTTTTCCTTCATGACCACCAATATAACCATATGATGCGGTAAGAATTCCACCCTCAATGCAATCACCAGTGAGTGATAAAAAGTTCAGGCTGGGTGGAAGTGCTGCAAACAGTTCAAACCCATGTAAGCAATCTTTCCGAGAAGATGGTCAAGTGAGCATAACATCTGAGTGAATTACAATTATGTCCAAAATATCAATCTTTTAACAGAAGGGTTAGCCTTTGAACAACTAAGGATTCGAAGGTCCAAACTAGAACAAAAGAGTTTGAGCTAATTGAATTTATATCCAAGATATTTAAGTTAAAAACATAGAGGTTTGAAACTTTGAACAACTTAGGAACCGAAAGTTTCTCTGGGACTAAAACTTTGAACAATAAATAAGTTCAAAAGCATCCATGTAAAGCACCCAAACTAAAATGTAATCAGAATATTGCAAGAATAGTCTATTCAATAATAACTCCAAATGGAGAAAATAGCTATCTCATATTTTTAACTACGATATCATTTGCCGATTAATGTTAGCCGGCCCCAAATTCTTTTGGGACTGAGGCTTGAGTGTTGTTAGAAATTCAAAACAAATTGGAGTTGAACGTACTTTCGATTTCTCTTTCCGATAAAATATAAGATGGTTCACCAGCATCACCATCTGGAGACATTGGAGTAAATTTTGCAACAAGGAAGTATCCAACAGCTCCCAAGGGTATTCGGAATGCCTAAAAGAAAGACACTATTTCAGTGGACACAAAGACAAAGCTGAATTTTAGACATCACTGATAAATATTCACACCTAGGAATTTTAGATGTGCTCAAAGAAAGTAACTAATTCAGTAGACACAAAGAACAGAGCTGAATTTTAGACATCACAAATAAATATTCGCACCTTAGCAATTTTAGATGCGCTCAATGATTCAAGATCTTTCTCATCGTCAAGTGACGGTGAACCAGATTTGAACCATTGAACTCTACTTGATCCTTCAGTTCCTCCAGTTACAATACCAGTTACTGTGATTTTGCTGCCTTCCTTCAGTTCTCCGATTATTTTCAGATTTGTTACCTTCGGGGGAGCTGCCATAGGACCGACAGAAAGGATTTTAACCAAAAAAATAACATCAAAGATCACACCATAACCTTAATTTTCCATGGAGCTTTTCTTCATGACTTGAAACATTATACAAGTCACCATGATATAAGAACGCTACTAAAAGCAACAGTATGAGAACTTGGTCAAAACAAACCTTTCTTAATTATCGGAGACACAATTGATACAGATTTCCCCTCATGGCCTACAAAATAAAAGGGAGAAACAGCCAATCAGCCTTCTGCAAATGTAATTAACATAAAGAATAAAGCAATGTATTGAAAGTCCAGCATATTAACATAATTTGCTTGCCTTCAAAGTTAACCGGTACATATACAAAAGCTAACCGGTGCCCAACATCCTCCTTCATCAGAGTATATTCATTTGTACCAGTTGATACTGACACAAATCCCCTGTTTCAAACAACACAATAAAAAAAATTAAAATAAATAAATGAACTTTTAGAAGAGTACAAGGCATTTTGATCAAGTAGATAAACGTCAATTTCGTTTAAAAACCGTAATCTTCCACTAGAAAGAAAGAGTACTTTGCATACTAACAAAGATTTCAGGGATTCCATAAGCATTAACAGTGATCTTAGCATAATAATATTGAATAAGAATTACTGATGTAGGCTGGAATAGCTTAAGTTGGCTAAGGCTCCTATATTGGCAAGAAGGATTTCCCTTGGTTCAAGAGCGAACTACTTTCATCCAATTAGCCCCAGAAGATGTCTAATTAATACAAAATATAGCCATTTACAGTAGTAGAAAAGTGATAAATTTTAGAACTATGATAAAGCTTAGGATTATAACACAAAAGGGAAGAGAACTAACCCAGTTTCATTATCTTCACGCAACCATTCAAATTTGCTAGGACCTTCCCTACCACCAAAATACTTCCCAACTCCTTTAATGACATTACCTTCAACTGGATCTCCAATGAAGTGCAGGCCACTGACAGATGGGGAAGCTGTCAATATGAGGAAAAACTGGATTGGTTCAGTTGTCACAATTTGAAAACCAAGAACCCAGTAAATGGATTTCTCCCAATCCTGAATTTGAAATATAACTCCCCAGTTCTCTGTTTTGTAAGTCCCGAACATTGTCGGTTGCACTATTCACATACCCTATTTTAACCTTATTTTTACTAATATATAAAACAAATCATGTAATTTTAAATGCTGATAAATTTGTCAATTTATACATTCCGAATATCCACTTTTTATTATTTCTACTAATACATGATTAAATAACGGGAAACTGTCAAATAGGCTCTCGTAGTACATCAAATAAGTCAATTAAACCCTCAAACTAAAAAAACACTCAATTAAGCCCGTGAAGTTTACAAAAACGTTAAAATGTCTGATTTAGTAGGTTACGTTCCAGTCAGCCGGTTATGATGCTTATGTGGATTCTACTTTTTTCACTTTCTTCCTTCTTTTTTCTTTTTTATGTTTTATTTCCTCCTCTTCTTTATTCTTCCGCCACCTGCCCCTTATTCTTTCTTCTTACAGTCGTGACCCCACAAGTCAACTTCTTCCTTGTGGGGTTACGTTCTGGTCATCCATAACCTACTAAACATTATACAAAGTGAATGAGACCCTAAAGAATTGTTTGCTATTACTTCTATTTTTTCATATTAGAATATAGAAGTCACTTTTGAAGAACTAAGGCAAAATATCAGCAGCTAAACTTTCTAGTGGTCAACTTGTATTGGGAACTATTTATCAAATGAGAAACACCAGGAAAAAGAGAGGACATCCCTGCTTCAACCATACCTGCTTTAACGTAATCAGTTATTGCATATTGTGGTTCCCCTTTGGAACCTTCTTCAGTAACAGGGGTGTACATAAATACCAAGCATGAATCAATATCATCGATATTCAATTGGTATTCATAACCCTCAGCGCCAACAATGACCACGGGACTGCTATTCCATTTTTTCCTTAACCAACTGAAATACAAGAAAAGTGTGGTTACTAAGTTGATTTAGAGCACTTAAGGGTATTTTGGCACAGAATCATGGAGCACTCGTAACTTTAAATAATGGTTGTTTGGCATGACAAGAGGGAGGGAATGAATGGTGGGGAGGGGAGCTCCCCTCCAATTTGGGGGGGGAGGGAAGTAAGGGGGTGGGAGGAAGGAAGAATTTTGGCCCCTCTCTTTACTACTACCTCCGTCCCTTTTATATTGGTACGGAAGGGGGTGACACGATTATTAAGAAAAGTGGGTTTGTGTGGTTGATATTAATTGATAAAGTAAGAATGAAGTAAGAATGATTTAGAGCCACACAAACTTTACCAAATATGGTTTGGGACAATTTTAGTGGGATTTCCCGAAAAGGTAAAACGGGACAATATAAGGGGGACGGAGGGAGTAATATTTAAAGCGAACAAGGCGAAGGCAGATGTTTCTCTCCCCTCCTCTCCCCTACCCTCAAATCATGCACACTCTACGGTCTTTTATCAGAAAATATAGAATCTGATACTGCATTGGCAGAAATATAATATGACTCACTTTGAAACACTTTTCCCAGGAGTACCACCACACCAGGCAACTTCTGCATAACCTTTTATTATGCATCCCTCAACCAGGTCCCCACAAACTTCAGTCCTTAATACTTTTGGGCATCCAGTTCCTTCACAATAAACATAATGAAATAATCACTTATTTGGTCCCCAAAAAGTTAGGGTGCAAACCCAACAAAAAGAGCATACCGTGTGATACTGGAGACGAAATTGCAAAAATGGTAGGATATTCCTTTTCTCCCAGGACAGGAGTACACTCCACTTTCAGAATTCTTCCAATATCTTCATGCTTTGGCCAATAGAACTGATTCTCATGGAATTAGTTACAAGAGAGAATAAATAAATCAGACATATAATTTAGAAACAACTTGAGGTACATGAGAATGACAATACCTCTCCTGTTGCACCAGGAATTTCCACAAAGTTGGAAGGAGTTTTCTCTCCTAGAAACCATTGGTATTTCAAGACTATTTCCGAATCACTAACATCAGTTTTGTCTTTAGAGAAGTTAAAGTGGCAGTAACAAGCATCTTCTTCGAATGGAAGGTCTATAAAAGCTTCTTTGAGTAAGTATCCTGGTGGAAGCTTTTCCTTCCATTGTTCAAGCAAAAACTGAAATGTCGAATCTGTGGAAGACACAAAAAGCTATTCAAACACATGAGAAGGAAAGGCTAAGCTACCAAAGGCAACGGATTCCTCTTCCCGATGCTTTGGATTTGCATATCTAGACAGTGCACAGAAACCCACTCACATATACCTAGATATCAGTCATCAGCGCATAGTACATAGAGAGATCGCCGATCAAAGTATGAGAAAAAGAAATCAGAATATCTTATGCTCTAAAATCATGAAAATGAAATATTCCGAAAGGACTGCGGCCAGTATTAATTAAAGGCTATAATGCAAACAAATGTTTTACAAGTGAAGTGCTACTTTTTCTTCTGCTTCCAGTTTCCGAAATAGTGTACATCAAGACAAGCCTAACTCCTGTTAATCACTATAAACACCTCCTGGTTTGATCAAAACAAAATTTTTGTCCTCTGCTTTCAAACGTCAACTAAGTATACCATCAAATTTAGTCAAATTAACTACTACCCCTCCATTATTATATTTCAAGTTCATGTACCACATATATCTTATTCCTTTGTATTTTTAAAAAATGATTACATGAAATTCAAAAATGTCAATAATTATTCTATGCATAAAGTTGTAATGGTTCTAACCGCGGCCATAAGTTGAGCAAGCGTTAGAAACGTTAGACATAATTGCTAATGTTACATAATAATTACTTCTATCGTAAATAATTATGATGGGATGATAAATGATCAAATGCCATTATTATGCCTGTAATAAGATTTTAATGGTCAATTGTCTATAGATTACGGATGATGGCCTTGATGTTGCTAAACTCCACATGATTCAGTTTCAGTGTACCATTTATTTGGTCATGTGGTTTACTGGAATCTGATATTCTTGTTGAACGAGTAAAGTTTACTTGTGCTTAAAAACTAAACATCTTGTAATTAGTCCAACACACATGTAATACAATGACCTCAAGCTCACCATTTAGAATATGGTCACTGATATTATAACATACACAATAATAAATCAATTGACAATCTACCATCACAATATCTCATCATAATTAATTAAGAAGTAATTATTGTATAGTGTCCCTAATATTTACAATATATTTTATGGCAACGATTAGAGGCATCACAAACTTACATTTATAATACCTAATGTCGTATTGAGAATTCAGTTTCTAATAATAATTTTTTTTATTAAAAAAAGAATAAGAAATGTGCGGTAATACTAGATGGTTTTAGTAAACTAGAATAATTCCTGAATTGAAGAAGAAAAGGGAGCATCTGAACTAGGAAAGTAAAGTAACCTTTAAATAAGTGTAGGATATGCAAATATTAAGGCATCGTGTGATACACTAAAGCTTATAAGAGCACCTACAAATGGCACATTAGTGTTTGCATTCGAATTAGACTACAAGACTGGATCACAATTGTCAGCAAAGACAAGGTTGTACAGGATGCACAGTTTTTAATGCATAGCACTAGTTCAGTACTGGACCATAGGACACAAGAAATTCTTAAAACTCTTCAAATTCCAACTATCTAGAATGATATGAATTATGAGTAATATATAGATGTGTAACATCCAGAGAGCAAAAATGTAAATCCAACTGCTAAAACAAGCACACTGTAGAGAACTCACCTACAGCATGATCAGGACGACAGAACTCCCAGCCACCTCTGATGCAGAGAGCAGTGTGAGCAGGATAACGTTTGGCAAGTGAAATTTCCTCCCTTGAAAGATCTGCAGGTATTTTTAGAGACAACTCCTTAACTTATATGTGTGTGTAGAGAGAACAATAAATGCACTAAGAGATTAGAGTGCAGATACTTTTCCAATTCCAAACTTTCATAATCTAAGAAAAGTAGGAGCAGAAACAAAATTATTTTAAAAAATCAATTGCAGATTTAGAGAAAGACATGTAATAGTATCATAACGAAGACAAACATAAGCATGGGAAGATTTTAATCTACTGATAATTCTTGAATACCTCTGTCATTGAACTTCTTTAGAGTTGGACCCACAAGCAAAATGGACATGGCTTCTAGATGAGACAACTTAAGAATAGGATTCTCCTCTATGCGTAAATGCTGCAGCTCATCAACAAAAGTAAAAGTCAGATATACTGTTCACATAGTACAACAAATTTCCTTTTATAAGCAGTCACTTACCCATTTATAAAAAAACTTACACCATTTTTTGCCTTACACTCAATTTGTTTACACAATTTACTTAAATGGCAAAAAATAGATTAAACTATTGCATCACTTTATAGAGCATCCCTATGAAAAATGCATCGAGGATAAGAGTCAGATGGTCATGGTCCTTGCTCAGATCGGAAAGATAAATATTAGTTAAACAAGAAGACTTTGGCAAATTAAAAATACTTTGGAAGACAAGCAATAGCATAAACTCAAATGAATGGAGAAAAGGCACTTCAAAACGAATCCTTGAGATAAAAGATATACAAGACAACTTGTTATATCTTTGACCAAATACATTGTGGGCTCTAGATGTGCCATGTGTGTTTGTTGTGGAAGAACAGCATTATCATCACTTTCATATTTATTATTAACATGATTCTTAATAAAACTAATGATCTATACCATGAGGTTATGGAAGGGTGCTGGAACACATATTAATGAAATGTATATATCATAGAAACCAATTAAGTTTAAGACAGATATGCATTCATATATCACGGAATAAATTAAGTTTAACTGTTTAAGACAGCTCATGGAGTATTTTCAGGTTGGAATAAATAGCATGACCTTTACAGACTTGAAAATTGCATGCAATACGGTAACTAGGGAACTGCTTAGGTGGGCTGAACAAAGAAGCTATATTATGAATATATGTAAATATAATGAACAATATGAATCAAGACGTTAAGACAAGTCCATAAGGTTTATTAAAAACCTATGCATATGGTTTTTGTAAATACAGAACATTAACATAAAGGTTTGCATTAAAATATTAGAAATCATAGAGGTTTAATCGATGATATATCACGTTCACACTACATCAATGATTGGCCTTGAGCCTTGTCCACTACACAAGTCACAACTATCAACCTATCATGGATGATGGATGAGTAAGCCAAATGTTCCAAGATGAGACATCATTAATCTATCTGGTTTCACTTAGTGTTGTGTTGGTATAATGATTCAAAGCAGTGACAAATAGTAAGTTACAGTGATGGAAACAAAAGTTAAACCACCAATCTTTAAGATAAGTCAAAGAAAAACATTGTATTAGGAGTATAAGTTTAATGTTTATTTTGGGAAGGTGTGATAGGAACCTCAACAACGCGGCAGAAATTTAGAGTTAAATTGACAACCCCAGGTTATATCGGAAACACTGTAAATAGAATTCACAACCCCAGGTTAGCACAAGAGTGGATGTAGCGCTCATTAAAAATGAGATCGTTGTGGTTTAGGCATGTTTATAGCCCAGAGGTAAATGCACATTACATAGAGTAGAGCGTTGGAATACTGTAGAGATCTGAAAAGAAACCGAGATAGACCAAAAATGAGATGAATTAAGGGTGAAAAGAACAGTAAGACATTGTGACTACAGGAACTGATGGCACACCATAAAAAAAAGTGTGTAAAAAGAAATTATTAGTAAATGACCTGACGAAATATCTCTATGATCATGTAGCTAACTGCAGCTGTTTAGGATTACGGTTGGATTGTTATGATGAAAGTGCCCCAAGAGCAAAAAAAATCTTTGGTCAGACGGCCCAGACTCAGGGAGTGGCATGTAATAAAAAAAGTGGTTTGGCATTGACACTAAAATACTGAACAATAGGAATAAACAGAAATGATAATTAGAGTAATTATAACACAGTAATAAAACATATCACAGTAAAAAGTGCTAACATGTATATAAAACATAACACAGTAATTATACTGAACAGACCCGATAATATATTCAATTGCTTACATCCGTAACTGACCTCTAGAGAAGGTAAATGTGGAAATCCTTTTAAAGTTGATATTTTGTTCTTGCTAGCAGCTAATACCTGCACAAAATGATATGCAGATTGCATAAAAGCAAGAAGCAAAGAAGATTCAGACAATTGGATCAAAAAATAGTGAGCTGGACGCAAGGAACCCAAGAAGCCAGAAGCATCAAATCACTATGCCTACTAAATAACAAACATACCTGCAGTCGAGGCTGACTTGCCATTGAAAGGGATTTTAACTTATTCTGAGCAACAGAGAGAAACTGGGTTTTCCAAAAGGAAAGAAGAAATTTAGAATAACTGATACAAATCAAAGTGCAGACAACTACTGATTGAAATTAATAATGCAGTGATATGTAGTTTACCTCCAAATTAGGGAGCTCGGGAAGGCTTTTCAATGATGTAATTTGATTTCCAGCAAGATAAAGTTGCTATATTAATAAATAAATCAAGTTAGATTCATATAAAAAACATTGACATACTTTAGTACAATAGGGTTAAAAAGAAATGTAACTTGAGAAATGCAAACCTGAAGGGCTTTGCAATTCTCAAGTGGTTCAAAGCCTGGACCTTTGAAATCATTGAAGCTCAAGTCAAGAACCTAATACACCAATACAATGTAAAATATACTACATTTTGGATCAATTGTGAAATACAGGTGGCAAAACAATGTAAAAAATAGCAGCTTGAATAATTTGGTTCTCTCTTTAAGATAATGGTAACTAAAAAGTTGGTTCTCTCTTTAAGATAATGGTAAGAAAATTATTCTTACAAACCTTCACCCGCTTTAGTACTTCAATACCATCCAATCCAGACAATAGGTTGTCTCTGAGGTAAACAAACTGAAAGAAAACAGATAAAAGAGTAGTAATGGCATCATGACTTTCCCTTTCTCGAACGAAATAATACTCATGTTCATATGCATGTATTTAACCCCCTTCTCTCTCTCCTAAGAGAAAAAAAAAATCTCAAACCCTCAGCAACATTATACAATTCTTTGAGGAAGCCAAGTTTGAATTTCAAAATAGTTGCAACTTGCAACTGAAAATTCATTCAAAGTAGAAGGAAGAAAGAAAAGCCACATCAAGTGAAAATCAATATTCAACTCAATCTTAGCATATAATTGAAGCTTAATGAAAGCAGAACATGAAGAATGGAATGGGTTGTGAATGTGGTATTAGCCCCTTCCATAGTCATCGTGTTTAAAACGGTGTGCTGAAGTATTAGTCCCACCGGATTGGTATAACACTAATACACTATATAAGATCATGGGATGTTCCTCCTATAAGGTTGAACTTTTAAGTTTTAAGATAGAACTCTTGATCTTAACATGGTATGAGAGACAGGTTCAGTTGTGGTTTGATTGTTATTTATCACCCATGATTAATGGTAACTCGTTTAGGATCTTTTTGCCACGGTTGTACACCCCGGTATTGTCCAACCTGATTTGGGCTAAAGTGGCATGCTAAATTATTTGTACTCACAGATTGGTATAACCTAATAAACCACTATATAAGATCTGGGATTAGTCCTCCAATAAGGTTGACTTTTCCAAATGGAATCTCAAATCTTAACACTTTGTATCTGGGACTACTCCTATAAAGTTGACTATTATAAATACAGACTCAGATCCTTAACACTTTATACACTAAAGGAAACATAAGATACCTCTAAAGTGGGAGACAAATTCAGCCCGCTGCTGTTGAGATTGCGAATTCTATGACCTCTGAGGTCCAGCCTCTTGATAGAAAATCAGAGAAATTATTGTTAGAGTGTCAGATGATATTTAAAGATATGAATGAAGATACACAAAAGATATCACCAAAAGTAACAAAGTGAGAGCAAAATATCAAACTGCTGAATATCCTAAAAGTTGTCAAAAAATACTTCAGGGTTAAGTTCATTTTCACTTCACTAAAAGGTTGTCATTGAGACTTCAGAGTCAATTATCATATATATCTTTCTATTCTTCCTATATTTGTTTCCAGGTTTTCAAACGTTTCTTTACTATTATATTTACATCCATGCATCATTATGTCATACAAGTTAAGATTCTTAAGAACAAGGTCAAATAAATGTATCCAAGTCTTAAGCAATTAATCAAGAAGCAAAGTTTCCATGATTCAAAAGTTACCTTCTATTGAGTAGTTGATACTCCATAGTTTTTTAAAGAAACTGACCACTTTAATTAAACTTCCTGATTGGATAAGAAAAGTTTTAGCCGACCCCAAACTCTTTGGGATTAAGGCTTGGATGTTGTTATTGTTGTTGTATAGGCTAAGAAAAGTTCACTTATTAAGTATATATATATATATATATATATATATATATATATATATATAGGTATAGACCTGAAAATGCGATACACACTTCAGATAAGAAATGGCTAGAACTTGTATCCAAAGTCATTGAGATGAACTACAAACACATCTTCGACCAAAAAAAATTTAAAACTGTTTCAATGAGATTAAGATGCTCTAGCAAATTGGTTTGGGAAAATTCTCGAAATAGGAGTAAAAAAGTTTTGAAATCCCAAAATAGGACTGTCACGTTTTTATTCCCTAAATAGAAGTAATTACTGTCAAGTTTGGAAAATATTGCCATGTTTAAAGTCTGGTAATGCCAAAACATGGCAATAATTACTCCTATTTAGGGAATAAAAACATGACACTCCTATTTTGGAATTCACAAACATTTTTACTCCTATTTTGGAATTCCCAAACGTTTTCACTCCTATTTAAGGGAAATTCTTAATTTGTTTTGATGTAAAATGGAAAAGATATCATCCAAACCAACCTCCCGCTTAAGTTCATGACAATCTTTCAAAACCAGGTGATATTTTCAACTATCATTTGGAAAAGGAAAAGACCATATGAGGAATCTAGGATTCTAAAAAATGATTCTGTAATATGAAGGATGAGGTTTATTATCTTAGATTCGAAAAACATCAGGAAGGGACACAAATCAGTGCCTAAAACCCTTAAGATAGCAGATACAAAGTGATGCAATAAGAAGATGTGCATATAACAAATTAGTGTGGGTGTAAAATGGAAATGATATTATCCAAAGACACACACACACCCCCGCCTAACTCGTGATAGTCTTCTAAAACCAGATGATATTTTCAACTATCATTTGGGAAAGGAAAAGATCATATCAAGATTCAAGGCTTCTAAAATTAATTCTGTAACATGCAGAATGAGATTCAGTGTCTAGGATATGAAAAAACGTCAAGAAGGCATCAAAAGCAATTCCTGAAATCTTGAATATATTAAATCTATGCCTCAGTACTCATAAAAACAACTCTGGTACTGGTCTATGAACAATAAAAAATCATATAGTAGTACTGTGAATATAGTTCTTATGTGGGGTATGGCAAGCTTATTAAGAAAGTGGTTCATAAGAAAAAGATTTGTCATTGATGTGGTTGAGATAAGGATAGTAATGAGTCAAATGATAAAAACACATAAAAGAAAACAGTCAAATTATTTTGGACGACCAGAAAAGGAAAACAGAAAGTTTACTTTGGAACGGATGTACTAGCTGAAAGTAAAAAAAAAAAAAAAGCATTTGGCCTGCATCTGAAGCTCCCAGAACTTCCAAACTCACAAGTTAACCCCTTTTAAAAATGAAAGCTACAGAATAGTATACATGGAGATTGAGGATCAGTTCCTAAGATGTGAAACAATGGCAAGGAATATGGAGTGAATATCATAATTACATCGTCAATAATCCAAACAAACAAATAATCCTTCCATTAATTTTCCACGTATGTGCACACTCACATATTCAAGAAAATATGGAATATGTATAAATACTTTTAACTGAATCATGAAGCCACTTGCAGAAATTATTACCACATCATCACCAGCTTTGATTTCCACTTGAGGAAGCATAATAAGACGTGAATCCCAGCTTTCAGTTGTTCCAAGTTTTTTACGGTTTGAAAAGCCTGAGGTCCTTTCCACTGAAGTCGAAGAAGACCCAGTCCTAGATCCACTGTTAAGCGAAGGTGAACGTGGGCCAGTAGATGACAACTTTGGGGCTACATTTCGAATCAAGCCACTACTTCCTGTGCTATCAAATGGTATAGACTCGTGGCTCCTGATAGAAGTTGAAGAAGGTGATGATTTAATTGAAGCCTTCTTAACATATTCTTGTCTGAATGCCTCAGAGCTGGATGGTGTTTTCACATTAGGAGACACAGGAACTGGCTTTCTAGTAACTGAAGGAAGTGAGATCCGTCTAGTTTCAGGAAGAGATCGTCTCAGAGGCTCAGAGGCAGGGGAAGAAGGCTTTTTAGCAGCAACAGGAGTTGCATTACTGGTAGACCGCTTAGTAATTGTTGACTGCTGTCTTTCAGGAAGGCTGCCAGTGCTGTTCCTTCTGGCAACGGGTGGTGCAGCAGAGCTTCTTGATGCACTACTAAGTGTAGATTTTGTCAATGTTGACGACCTGAACCCACTAGAACTAGTATCACCACCATTCTTTGCTACTAAGCCAATATTCTTTGGGCTTGAGTTCTGTTTCACATTCTTAGTTAATTTTACACTTTCAGTGGAAGATTGCTTCTGTGGCTTGTCAACGGAACCCTCAGCCAAAGTCAGCTTCTCTAATTTTGTACTATGTATGTCTTCAACGTTACCGGTCGACCTTGGAGCTGAAACATCCATTCTGCTGTTCCACTACAGTTGAAGAAAAACTACATTTCCAACAAAAGTTTCGTTTCTAATAAAATCAAACAGGTAAACAAGCCAGAACAAGAAAAGTATTGTTACTCCATCTCTTGACCATGATAAATTTCATGATGCATAAAAAATATAAATAAATAAAGGCAACACAACATAACTGTTTCAAAAATAGTAAAAATGTAATAAGTTTAAGGAGGAAACTAATGTTACCAAGTAATGCGCAATAAGAAACTGGAAAAAATACTCATTATAATAAATTAATAATTATAACGGTGCTGGTTGCTAAAAGAACTATTCCGCATTCTGATACCAAAGTCAGTTCCGAAGGTTTGATAATAAATGTTGTTCATTTTGTAATTTGAGTAAAACGCATTATAATTAACAAGAGACATTCTGCTTTTCAGGGGAGGGATACATATTGTTATCCAAAAGAAAAAAATAGAGAATTAAACAACTAAATAAACAGATAGTGGGCTTTTCAGAGATTAGAGGGTCGTATCGATTATCAAAATAAAGAGTAGAACACAATTTTAAAAAATTGAATGATAGTAATAATAGTAATAAACTAATACTAGTAATGACGAAAATGCAACTAATTCGTTGTTTCATATAGCAAGCAACATTTTCAAGATGCAAAAAACATGCAATGAACTTGAAAGGGACCTAGATAGTGTTAGTGATAAGAATAATAGTGTCTTTTAATAGTGTATAATAAAAGAGGCTTAGGCCCTGTAACTAAATAGCAGTGGGCTGAACCATAAGGAATATAATAAATATGAGTTGGGGCGTAGAAGAAGGCAGGCAGAAATTGAGAATAGGAACCGAAACTCTTGGGAGAGATAGGCACTCTCGAACTTGCCTCTATACTTCTTCTATTATGTTTCTTATGTTGTTTTGTAATTTCCTAAGAATATCTGAGGATTTCTCAGACTTCCTTGATTGAATATACTACTGTTTTTACTATTTGGATCGATACCTAACATTGGTATCATAGCAATAATGGAGAAGAGGGTAGATTCGCTGGAGAATAGGATAGATTCGCTGGAGAGGGACTTTACCGACTTGAGAATGATGGCGGAAAACATCGCCGTACAGCCAGCAGCGATGATCGAACACCTCCAGACTAGAGGACGATCGCCGTTGCCAACAACTTCTTTCAGTTCGCAATCTTTGTCGCGAACTGTTTCTCACAGTTCATCATCGCAAGCCGTTTCTCACAGTAGTCCGCAGATGTCATCGTCATCGCCATCGCAAACAGCTTCTACCAGTTCGCAGGTTTCCTCGACAACATCTTCTTCCAGTTTGCAATCTTCTCCGCAAGCCGTGTCTCCAGGTTCGCAGACTTCATCAAACGCTAGAAGTTCACTTCAAGGTACGATGCGACCAGAAGGAGAAGCTTCCAGTTTGCCATTGTTGTCCGAGTCGCAGGAGTCTGGCAATCCACGGCAACCTCTCTCTGAAGATACGTTCATCGATAGTGATGAGGGACGAGAGGAGAAATCTGTTGTGGTGACTCAATCCTCTATTTCCATGGAATATGAATATGTCGTTGATAAATTTGCTGGTTTAAATACTTGGGAAAGCTCTACATGGACTGTCCACATCGAGGAAACTGAGGAAATAGAAGAGGAGAATAATGGAAAGAAGCTTCAGGGAATCATCAGCGCTGACACTGATGCTACTGAGGAACTAATCAAACAAGGATGGATAATGAAGATTGAAAAGCATGGTTGCGTTGTTAGGTTCTACAATGGCTTGCAAGGTTTTACTTCCGAGTTTGAGTGTGGATTAGATCCGAGCTCTGAATCAAACCAACGTTTAAAATTGTGTTCCGCCTCTACGCAATAAGGTTAGATTTGTTACTTTTTCAGATTTTAGGGTGCAAGGCTTAGACTAGATTAGGCAATAAAAAATTATACGCCTTGTTTCCTTAAGCTTACGCATATTGCGCACGCAATAGAGCGGGAGATGAGGTGCGCCTCAAATAATAGGTCCAACCATCCAACTGCTGCAGCCCAATTCCTAAATTAATTTTACTTTAAAATACATACTGCACAGCGTATGCCAATAGTATTTACGTATGCTTAGCAAATATGTAGTAGGTAGTAGCGAATTCTGCAAAGGCGATCATCTTCTCTGGCTTTCCTCTCTGTGGTGGTCATCTTCTGTTGCTATCTTCTTTTCTCCACGTATTTTATACTACATATTGTATTTGATAATATTGTAGACAATATTGATAATCGGTAGTGGAATAGTGGGGTATGGGCAGAATTATTTTTGCAGAATAACGTGTACTCTGCTAAAAGTTAATATAATATTTCAATAGTAGGGCATGGGCAAAATAATTTTTGAAGAATAACGTGTACTCTATAAATGGTAGTGGATGAGTATTATTTATGAGTTAGTGGATCAATAATACTATGTATAATCTTATTTGTGAGTTGGTGGGATCAATTTAATATCATGTATGATTTTATAAGGCTTTTTTGTTAGTTAGGATGTTTTCTTTTGGACTGTTTTCAGTCCCAGACCAGATCAGATCAGACCAGACTTAAACAGACCAGACTTAAACAGACCAAACCAGACCAGACCAGACTTGGATAGTTATAAAATACACAGAGATCAGACGTTTACAAGACAAAACCAGTTCAGACCAGACCAGTTCAGACCAGACCAGACTTAAACAGACCAGACCAGCAAATTTCAGTCCAAAAGAAAACATCCTTAGTGGCTTAGCGGATGAATACTATGTTATGTATAATTTTATTAGTTTATTTGTTAGTCAGTGGATGAATATTATACGGAGTATTACTTCATCTGCTTTTTTGTTAGTAGTACACGTTATAGTCCATAGTAGTTTTTTTATAAAAATAAATTTGTTGAAGAATTGAGGCTTACGCCTCATTGCGCAATGAGGCTTACGCAATAGGCAATGCTAAGAAATCGCCTCAAACACGCAATACGCAATTTCGAACCTTGATTATCAAACTCAAGTTATCATGTTGCACCAAAGAGGATGTTAGCTGGGCATCTTAATGTTGTGAAGAAATTCTTGTATATTTCTGTTATGAGATACATCCGGTTCTCATTTTTTTTCAGTTGCCCATACTCTGCAGGTATCTGGTTTGAGGTCCGTAGATGGCTGGGAATTACGAGAAACATGACAACCATTGCAAGCTCAATCAAGTGGATAAGAAAGGAATATGGGGGTGCGTGGGTCCGGATCAAAGCTGTTGCCCTCGCCTTCTGATGTGCAGTTTACACAATTTGGAGAACGAGGAACAACACATACTTTGACCATATCAGGTGTTCGCCTCATGATGTTGTTATGAAAATCAAAGTTGTGGTTTACCGAATACTGTTCACCATGTATCCAACTGCTGCTATTGATTTTTAATATCTGGTTTTTATGCTGCTTGTTTGGCATTTGAGTGCTGATTTTTCAGCTTGTTTGTGCTATTTTGGACATTCGTACTTTCTGGCCTTTTTGTTTTTGATTGATGTTTGACTTAGGCTTGTAAGGGATCTCTCCCCGTTGTATTTGGTGTTTGGACAGCAGGTTTTTGCACTGTTTGCAAACTGCCTGCTATGGATTTTGTTTTCCCAGGGGTATGCCCCGTAGACTGTGTATTCAAATTTTTGAATGAGTTCAACATATACATTTTACCTGTTGTATATTTCTGGTGCATTGTAGGCTCGTGTGACTACAATAAGTAAGGTGGTTAAGAATTCAGGAAATATCATCATTCTTATTGATGAAGTCCCTACTCTAAGTGGATCTGGCATGGATAGGAGAGGAAGTACGGAATTCAGACTTGACATTGATGGCAATGTCAAATTGGATGAAAGGAGGAGACAGATCAAGAGTTCATTGATGGGAATAGCCTTTATATGATATTACTTCTGAGCACAAGAGATGGTGAATGGGGAATATATCTCAGTAGTCCTAAATCTGAAAAGCATTTGGAGGATGGTGAGACTGCACTAGGGAGCTGTGAAGCTGTGGTAGAAAGCATATTATATCCTAAGATTATTGATGGAGTGCAGCAGTTTGTTTCTGAGAAAAGAATAATCTATGTTTGTATTGATGGGCAGTCTTCTATTCAATCATTCCATAACTCAAAAGAGGCTGAAGAAAGAGCTCATAGACAAGAGCAAAAGAATGCAGTCAACCTGTATATCCTTTGTGCAAAGGATGCCTCGGATGAAGTTCATTGGCAGAACTTGAATAAAAGTTTGCATCGAGTTTCATCGGCAGTGAATGGAAAGTATGAGGCAGTCCAGGAAATAGAGGTTGATATTGTTTCTTACCTTGAAAGAACGGCTGGAATTGAAGAAAAGTCATGTGAGAGGGAAAATGGTGAAAGTCTTTCACAGCCAACAGAAAATGATAATGGCTGCTATAAGGAATCAAATAAGATGATGACTAATGGTGATCAAGAGCAGAATGAGAGTTTTGCATGTCCATCATCTTCTCGTGCAAACAACCTTGAGCAAGCTACTACCAATACCAATCATTGTGACCTCATTGCTGAAGCTCTCGGTCCAAATGGGAAGATTTTGCCACATCATGTATCCGAGCTGAAGTATTGGGAAGGCAGAGGCGCGAGGAAGAAGCTGAATGACATGGCTGTTTCTTACTCCCCACCTTGAGGACAAGGTGGTTGTCAAAGGGGGGAGTAATGATAGGGACCTAGATAGTGTTAGTGATAAGAATAATATTGTCTTTTAATAGTGTATAATAAAAGGGTCTTAGGCCCTGTAACTAAATAGCAGTGGGCTGACCCATAAGAAATATAATAAATATGAGTTGGGGCGTAGAAGAAGGCAGGCAGAAATTGAGAATAGGAACCGGGACTCTTGGGAGAGATAGGCACTCTCGAACTTGCCTCTATACTTCTTCTATTACGTTTCTTCTGTTGCTTTGTAATTTCCTAAGAAAATCTGAGGAGTTCTCAGAATTCCTTGATTGAATATACTATTGTTTTTACTGTTTGGATCGATGCCTAACAGAACTTTAAAACAATGTCGTCCAATATACTACCTCCGTTCTCTTTTAATTGCAACATTGGATTTTTTACACTATTCATATATTCTATTTTGACTACATTTTATCAATTAAAGTATTAAAAATGAAATTTTTAAAAAATATCGTTAAATTCTTCTTATTCTAAATTTTCAAAATATGAATTTTTTAATTTTTTTAATAATAAGGAATGAAAGATATTAATGGTCAAACTTGTGCGTTGGCAAACGTGAAATGTTGACTGTTGCAATTAAAAGAGAACGGAGGAAGTAATATTTTATCAAATACTCCCTCCGTCCCTCAATACTTTGCCATGTTTGACCGGCACGGGAAATAATAAAGTAAAAACTGAGTGATTGAGATATGTGCAGAGGAGAGAGAAATAACAGGAACCACAAACTCATTGATTAAAAGGGGAAGTGACAAAGTTTTTGGGACATCTAAAAAAGGAAAGATGGCAAAGTTATAAGGGACGGAAGGAGTATTATGAAGCTTAATTCTATTAATTTTAATCACAAATTCATTAGTATGAAACTAGATTGATAACTTTAAACTGCAAATTCATTAACTTTAACATATAATATATGGCATTAAATTTAATCCTACACATTTAAAAATAAATCAATATGAATCGAGACCAAACAAGAATTCAAAATTGATGATGATAATGTTTTCAAGTTTTGAAGTGATTCATTTTAATTTTTTTTAAAGCTAAATACACAGTCAACGCTATTTAATAGATAGTTGGTCTACTAAACAAGTATTTTGGATTAGGCCTTAAGAAAAGTGTGATATGACTGCTCAATTTTCATTAATAACATCTAGGCAGGACCGGTCGCGTATTCATGTTTATTTACAGCCTATGGGTGATGCTCTGTTGTGGGCCTATTTAAAAAGTGTTGTAAATCATACTTGCTTAAAGTATGAAGTATAATAATGTTATGTAAAAGAACCATAATACAAATAAAAACTTATTTATAATGAGATGAGTTGAATATTTAAACAAAAGTAGTAACACAACTACACAAGTATCAAATAAAGTTAATAAGAATTCACTTCAACTTTTCAAAATGGATGCAGGTTCACTTATATGATGTTTATACAATCGACACTTATCTTCTCGACTCTTAACTCCATTTTAGGGCATTTTTGTTTTTGTGGTCATATTCCAGAAAATAATTAACGTGAACAAAACTATTGATCTAAAAATTAAAAAGTAACCTTTGCACTGAATATATAGAGAAAATTGTTGGGCCTTGTATCGATGCTTTTATGACGCTGTGCTATTTTACACCATTAAAAGCGATCATCCGAAAACAATTGGATGATGGCAAAATGATAAAGGGTTTACATTACTTAACTCAAAGATGTTACTGTTTCATTCAATTATTAAAATAGATCACAGGATTAAGACTTATTATAACAAACGAAAGAACTCGCAGGTGTGTTTTGTGACAATTCAGCTTAGGAATTGTTATCAATTTTTATAGACCTAAGGTTGTCACCTATGTTGCCTGCCCCTAAGGCCGGCCCTGGGTCTAGGCCAAGGACGACCCTGCTTTAAGAAACAACTAATAAGGTATGGAGTAGTCTAGGGTCATTAGAAGTGTAATAAGTGTACTAGAAATTTGGCACACATTCATGATGATGAAAAGATGGGCATATGATCCCAATGAATGAATGTCATGTATGATTGCCTTCTCCCTATAACTTACATTTTTAATGAACCCCTAGACTAACTCATAAAGTGGGTGCTTATCACTATCAGCTTGATGTTTTAAATCTTAGAGAGTGGTGATTTTAAAAGAAATTATAGAAATTGCATGATGAACAAAAATATCATGATTTTGATCATGTCAATTTTGATGTGAAGATAGAAAACTCAAAACTTTATTTTTCTGCTTTGCAGAACTTTGCATTTAGTTTCCGATAACAAAAAAAAACTATAGTAAACAAGGCCGAAGTAACTCGTTTTTCAGAGAAAGAGTTCCAAAAAGACATACATTTTCTTGCAGCACGTACGAAAATCAGTAGAAACACTTTTACCCACATTCCAGCAGCTTAAAAAGCAACACTAGAAAGCAAAAAAAAAATGCCGGAGGTTCCATACTGCCGTGCACCGGCCATGCCCAGATCTGGGCGAGAAAGAGACAGTAGAACGGCACTTACCTAAATGCGTTTACTTTAGGGTTCTGAGGGAGGAGGAAGTTGTTGGGAACAGATAATCCATGGAGAGAGCTCAGTAAGCGTTACAAGATGAAAAATTGTTTAAGAGTGGGAGAGTGATAGCTGGATGGAGTAAATGAGGGGAGACCTTCTTGCATCATTTAGAAAAGCTTTTGTCTATGTTACGCCCAACCGCTGTCTGCAGCTTTATTCGATTTTAGGGAAAAAATACCCGTAGTAGTCAAATATTGAGTTGAAATACAAAATAGCTTAGAGCATCTTCAATGCTATAATGTCCACGGTGCACATGTGTCATGAGTGATAGCCACATAATTATTAGCAAATAAATTATTTCTCTCCTTATTTGAATGATTTTATATAATTTTAGTAAGTTTTTCCCTGCAATGTCAACAACAATGTCAACATTAGACGGTCTCTTTGACATTGTGGAGAATAACTTACCAAAACTGTATAAAATCATTCAAATAAGGAGAGAAATAATTTATTTGCTAATATTTATGTGGTCATCTCTCATGCCACGTGTGCACCGTACACATTGTACCATTGAAGATGCTCTTAGTATTCAGTACAGTTATAGGGGCCACCCCACTCCTTAGAGTCAAACTAAAATCATGAGGATTGCCCAGCTTTGTCACTCATTGATTTATTTTCATAATAGTTTGTAATTTCATTGAAATACAAACTAATCTCTATTTGGAGCTTATCGGTTTTATCCAACTTTTAATTTCACGCGCCAAATTATGCATTTTTTAAAATAAATAAAACTAATTTTCAAGCTCGTGTGATGCACGAGCAGTACACAATTTAGTTCATTGTAAATTGAAAAATTTGATACTAATAATTCAACATTTACCCGATCTTCCCAAAACGGTCCCAATTAATAATAATCCTAAAAAAAATCCAACATTTCTATTCTGTCTTCTTTCTATGGTCCCAATCTAAAATTCACCGGTTGTTAAAGTTATTAATAACAAATACTACTGGTTCTAAATAAAACCGTACATTGTCTTCCTACTTCCCACTTCTCTCTGACCTGACCGGCCAAAATGTCTTCGGAAGTTCTTCCGGCTCCCGATCAAACCCATCCAATATCTCAGTCTCTACCATCATCTCCATCATAGACTCTCTAAAATTCTTAAAGATCTCTCTGAATACAATACTACTGTATATTCCATCTTATTACATATTGTTCCAAAAGTTGTCTACTAACTCACTGATTCGATCAGGTATGCATATATATGGAGTACTAAAAGGTATTGAATACTGCCGACTCTCTGAACACTACCCTTGAAGATCTCTTCTTTCTTCCATTCTTAGACTTTGAAATGTAATGCGGCTCTCTTTCAGGTTTGGAATTTCCTCAATCTCTAGAAGGCAAGTTTACTGCCTTCCTCTTCGGTGAAACAGGGAAGACAAGGCAGTCTTCGTTTTCTGGGGAATGAATCGTGGGGTTGTTCTTGTTTTTGTTGTGTTCTTGTTTCTGCTGTTGGGTTTGTAAAAGAACCAGTAATTTGATAATCTAAGTAAAAATGTTAGAGATTAAAAAAATAATATAAAGGTAATGAACTCCGTCCTTCTCTGTCGTCCTTCTCGGCCGTCCACTCCGTCCTTCTCTGTCATCCATCTTCCCGGTAGAATGAACTTTGCTAAAACAAAGTTTACTTTGTTAGCCGGCAACAGGTAACAGGGACCACTGAACGAAGGATAGATACAATGGTTGGGTTTTTTTAGGATTATTAATAATTGGGACCATTTTGGGAAGACCGAGTAAAGGTCGGATTATTAGTGTCAAATTTTCCTTGTAAATTTGATATTTTGGAATCATATACTCCGTATAATTTAATGTGATGCAAAAGGAAATTAAACTCGATCTAATATAAAGCCGTTTGATAATGCTAAAATTTGCCGAATTGTCTGACTCTACTGTAATGAATTAAATCTAACTGAATGAGCTAAATTGATGGAATCTCCCAAATTATGAAAAAGTAAAATAAAATATACTACCTATTACTTATATAAATAAATTCAAATTTATATGAAAAATATTTAAATTGGACTTCTACATAAGCATCCCGACTAAACATAATTGTTATGAACCCGATTTTAAAGAATTCATAAAAATGTTTCTTAATTAATTTCACATCCTTTATATTACTTCATTAATCATCTAAAAACACTATTTTTAAATATTTCACATTCAACATGTGGTATGAAATAAATCAAATAAGTATTTGTAAATTTTATTAGTGAGATATTACATTTTACTCATTATTTTGTCACATTAACAATGTATAAAAATGGACCATTTTTACAATTTACTCATTTATTTCGTCAAATTGAAAATATCATTAATAAATATATTTTTAATTAAATTGACATTTTCATTTTTCAGTTCTAATTTGGTCCGAAGTAATACAATGTGGAAGATGTCTATTTTATGTATAATAATAATAATAATAATAATAATAATAATAATAATAATAATAATAATAATAATAATAATAATAATAATAATAATAATAATAATAATAATAATAATAATAATAATAATAATAATAATAATAATAATAATAATAATAATAATAATAATAATAATAATAATAATAATAATAATAATAATAATAATAATAATAATAATAATAATAATAATAATAATAATAATAATAATAATAATAATAATAATAATAATAATAATAATAATAATAATAATAATAATAATAATAATAATAATAATAATAATAATAATAATAATAATAATAATAATAATAATAATAATAATAATAATAATAATAATAATAATAATAATAATAATAATAATAATAATAATAATAATAATAATAATAATAATAATAATAATAATAATAATAATAATAATAATAATAATAATAATAATAATAATAATAATAATAATAATAATAATAATAATAATAATAATAATAATAATAATAATAATAATAATAATAATAATAATAATAATAATAATAATAATAATAATAATAATAATAATAATAATAATAATAATAATAATAATAATAATAATAATAATAATAATAATAATAATAATAATAATAATAATAATAATAATAATAATAATAATAATAATAATAATAATAATAATAATAATAATAATAATAATAATAATAATAATAATAATAATAATAATAATAATAATAATAATAATAATAATAATAATAATAATAATAATAATAATAATAATAATAATAATAATAATAATAATAATAATAATAATAATAATAATAATAATAATAATAATAATAATAATAATAATAATAATAATAATAATAATAATAATAATAATAATAATAATAATAATAATAATAATAATAATAATAATAATAATAATAATAATAATAATAATAATAATAATAATAATAATAATAATAATAATAATAATAATAATAATAATAATAATAATAATAATAATAATAATAATAATAATAATAATAATAATAATAATAATAATAATAATAATAATAATAATAATAATAATAATAATAATAATAATAATAATAATAATAATAATAATAATAATAATAATAATAATAATAATAATAATAATAATAATAATAATAATAATAATAATAATAATAATAATAATAATAATAATAATAATAATAATAATAATAATAATAATAATAATAATAATAATAATAATAATAATAATAATAATAATAATAATAATAATAATAATAATAATAATAATAATAATAATAATAATAATAATAATAATAATAATAATAATAATAATAATAATAATAATAATAATAATAATAATAATAATAATAATAATAATAATAATAATAATAATAATAATAATAATAATAATAATAATAATAATAATAATAATAATAATAATAATAATAATAATAATAATAATAATAATAATAATAATAATAATAATAATAATAATAATAATAATAATAATAATAATAATAATAATAATAATAATAATAATAATAATAATAATAATAATAATAATAATAATAATAATAATAATAATAATAATAATAATAATAATAATAATAATAATAATAATAATAATAATAATAATAATAATAATAATAATAATAATAATAATAATAATAATAATAATAATAATAATAATAATAATAATAATAATAATAATAATAATAATAATAATAATAATAATAATAATAATAATAATAATAATAATAATAATAATAATAATAATAATAATAATAATAATAATAATAATAATAATAATAATAATAATAATAATAATAATAATAATAATAATAATAATAATAATAATAATAATAATAATAATAATAATAATAATAATAATAATAATAATAATAATAATAATAATAATAATAATAATAATAATAATAATAATAATAATAATAATAATAATAATAATAATAATAATAATAATAATAATAATAATAATAATAATAATAATAATAATAATAATAATAATAATAATAATAATAATAATAATAATAATAATAATAATAATAATAATAATAATAATAATAATAATAATAATAATAATAATAATAATAATAATAATAATAATAATAATAATAATAATAATAATAATAATAATAATAATAATAATAATAATAATAATAATAATAATAATAATAATAATAATAATAATAATAATAATAATAATAATAATAATAATAATAATAATAATAATAATAATAATAATAATAATAATAATAATAATAATAATAATAATAATAATAATAATAATAATAATAATAATAATAATAATAATAATAATAATAATAATAATAATAATAATAATAATAATAATAATAATAATAATAATAATAATAATAATAATAATAATAATAATAATAATAATAATAATAATAATAATAATAATAATAATAATAATAATAATAATAATAATAATTATTATTATTATTATTATTATTATTATTATTATTATTATTATGATTGATGTTTGATCCGATCTTGTCTGAGACTTAAATTGGTCCAATTAAAAACATCATAAATATGTGAAGATTTCCTAATTTGGATTAGGAATCTATTTCAAAAGTGAAGGGAAATCTAAATTGTAGTTGTAAAAATAAAGAAACAACTATACATGTTTACTTTTTTGACTAGGCTAAACGTATTCATATGTATGTTATGAATTTCCATTTCCATCCTCATAAAGGTAAGATACTTGATCAGAAGTTTTAAATGCTTTCATATATGAACGCCTAATAGTATATTTCATAGGCATGACAATGGGTCGGGGTGGGGTGGGTACTGCAAGACCCGGACCCACCCCGTGACTTCACTGGGTGGACCCACCCCGCCCCGTGACCCGCACGGGTCCAAACTTGTTGACCCATGACCCGCCCCGTTGTAACCTAGTTAGCTAGCATGCATTTCTATTTGTGTGAAGTTGTTACCACTCGAATCTAAATAAAGTTTATCTCTAAATAATTATTAAAAAATATATATTAAATCAAAGTCACAATACGTTTAAAATTTTAAAAATTAAGAAATAAAACGTAGAATTGAATAGTTAATCTATTTATATTAATAATTGAATGTATAAAAGACATTGATAATCTGTCGTTCATCTCATTCAAATACAAATATTACGAAGTAATATATTATAAGACCAAAGAATTTATGATTTATTGTATACGCATGTATGCATGTAGAAGTATTTTTGTGGTTTAATTTAAAAAAAATGTACACTTATATATTGAGCGGAGCGGGTCAGGGCGGGTCGGGGTGGCACAAGTCAATATTAAGATCTAGACCCGCCCCATTGCATGGGCGGGGCGGGGGGACTCGCCCCATTCGTAAGACGGGGCGTGGCGGACCCGCCCCAAATGTCTCGGGCCAGGGCGGGTCATTGCGGGCCGGGTTTTTTTGACATGCCTAAAATATCATTTTCATTTTTAAGTTAAAAAGTCTTGTGGTTATAATTTCCATCATTATCTCAACAACTAAGAAAGAATGGTATGAAGATGCAGAAAAATATGAAGTATTAAAACAATTGCAAATCTAAGGCTTATAATTTTAGCCATTATCGCATTGAGTTTAGAAAACATTAAAAAAAAATAGTTTAGAAAAATAAAATATTACATTTTAGGAAATGGAGCACTATTAGTACTTTTTTATAAAACAACTTTGAAGAACAAAATTAATAGGAATTTGGATGACTTATCTGTTAGGTGGGCAAAACAGAATGTAATAAAAATGAAAAGTATAAAAATAATTAAATAAAATAATGTTTATGTGTACGATGGCTATTTATTATTGTGGTTGCAATTGCTTATTTTAATAACTATCCATATTAATACGGAGTAAGTAATAGATTCTGAAAAAGTTACCAAATAAGATGGATTCTCTCCTACGGTCTTTTGTTTCCATATCAATATGCAATAAAAAATAGAATGTAAAAAAAATTAAAAGGTATAAAAAGTAATTAAATAATTGTTATATATGATGACATGGCAAGATTATGTGACACGCTGTATGCTCTTAAAAAGTTCCTCTTTTAAAATATGTGCGTAAAGTTTTTTATTAAAATTGTCGGGAAAATGAATTGACATGCAGTGGCGGAGCTGTATAGGTGCAAAGGTGTTCATATGAACACCTAGATTTGAAAAAAATAAGCTAGTATACATGTATAAATTTAATTTAATTATGTATTGCCTTTTCAAATTTTAATTATAGAAAATAAATGAACACCCATAGTTTGGAACATAGATCCGCCACTATTGACATGAATTCATCAATTAGTATTTAAAAGAAAATTCAATTTACTGTGGACAGAGCTGTCAAAATTAGTCGAAGTCCGCATGGCTAGCCCATTTCATCTCACTTCACGGTGGGTTAGAATTGTCATTCTTCAATCCTGTGAACTCACCGGTTTCGTGGTGCAACTTGCACGGGTAGTAGGTTAAGTGAGTTGACTCATGTATGTTGCGAGTCAACAAAAATGTAAACATCTATTTTTTACTTTTATTATCTTCAATATTGATGTTTTTCTACCCAAATTATTTTCAAATATACTTATTAATTAACAATCCTCGTTGAACTATTATTTTTATATATAATAATTATTCAAATAAATTACTCTAGCATTATTTCTATATATGTACCAGAACGTTATATTTGAAAAATGTGTAATACGGAGTATAATAGGTTGTTACCCTCAGTAACAACCTATTATCTTCCCAATTTGCCTCATTTTAATTTAACCTTGTTTGAAGAAATTAAACAAGTAGCCACGGGGCTGCTGCTAACCTTGGTAAAGTTATAAAAAAAAGTAACATCAAAATCATATAACCCCTAGTTCCTTAAGTAGTTGTTTCCATGGAGGGTGGCACTAAGCTCCGAAACCAAGTACAAAGAAAGGTCAGTGAGCAAACTAAATAATAGCTTTGAATAATAAAAAAGACATTGATTCTTTGAAGTTCCATTGAGATGCCTCTTAGGTGACTGATAGAAAACACAGACTCAATTCCATTGAGATGCCTCTTATGATGCCTCCAAATTGTCAATGATGCTTGGTTTGAAGACAATGCACGAGAGGCTGATGAAGGACTGGAATTAGAACCTCGTGCATCCATATGTCATTCTATCACTATGGATGGTAGATGTGGACTACCACTTTCCTGTTAGAGGAAACGCTAGCACTTCGATGGCATATTATGCTACTGCAGCCACCGGCATATGGGGTCAATGTGGAGGAATCCATGCAAATGGAGTACACGAAGATTGTTTGCTTCCACACCTGAGGATTCCCCTGAATCATAGAACAGAAGATCTAGTGAGTAAGACAAATCAATCTGGACCAAAAAAATCATCCCTTTCAAGTGAGTGTCATATTAGGAACATGAAGTTAATGTTATCCTTAGTTCATCACCTAAAATATTGCATACTTGGACAGAAATACATGCAATTTTTCTCCATGGTTTTCAATTTAAGTACAACTTAATGAAGGAGAAAAAAGTATAATACAACCCAGAATTATAGACATGCACATTGCGCTTGTCATGTGAGGCACTCACAGTGAGAGTTTCCAAATGGTGAGCTAGGGCAACCATGAGAGCTTTGAGTTTTGACCAATAACAAAATAACCATTATGTAAGCAATATTTCTAAAACAAAATGATTAGTTTACAATTTGCAGCAAAAATATGTACATTTAAGAAAAATACAAACAACACTTTAGGCCTCACTTTTCTTCTAAGGATCATCATTATCAGAACCAATAGAAGAATAACCCCGAGAAAGATCATTCTTAGCGTTCAGATATAATTCCAGCACTGAAATAATACAATGGCCTTGTCTCAACACTTTGTAGGCATAAGGGTGTCAAATTGTCAATGATGTTTGGTTTGAAAACAATGCACGAGAGGCTGATGAAGGACTGGAATTGGAAACTCGTGAAGCCACATGTCACTAAATCACTATGAATTATAGATGTGGAATACCACTCCCCTGTCAGACGAAATGCTAGCACTTCGATGGCATATTATGCTACTGCAGCCACCGACATATGGGGTCAATGTGGAGGAATCCATGCAAATGGAGTGCATGAAGATTGTTTACTTTCATAGCTGAGGATTCCCCTGAATCATAGAACACAAGATCTAGTGAGGAAGACAAATCAATCTGGACAAAAAAACTATCCCTCTCAAGTGAGTGCATAGTAGGAACATAAAAGTTAATGTCATAATCCTCAGTTCATCACCTAAAATATTGCATACTTGGACATAAGTACACACAATTTTTCTCCATGGTTTTCAATTTAAGTACATTTAATGAAGGAGAAAAAAGTATAATACAAACAAGAATTGGATCCATGCACATTGCACGTGGCATGTTGGTGATATAGGACAACCATGAGAGCTTTGAGCTTTGACCTATAACAAAATATAACCATTATATATGTAAGCAATATTTCTAAAGTGAAATGATTAATGCACAATTTGCAGCAAAATTATGTGCACTTAAGAAAAATACAAAAAAACACATTGGGCCTCACTTTTCTTTCAAGGATCATCATTATTAAAACCAATAGAAGGATAACCCCCAGAAAGATCATTCTTAGCATTCAAAAATATTTCCGACACTGAAACAATACAGTGGCCTTCAGGGGGCGTCTTTAGCATTTGAGAGGCCCTAGGCAGGAGAGAGGCCCTAGGCAGGAAAAACAACTACGGTGCAAAAATCATATCGAAAAGTGACAAATTGAATAAAAAACATCACATGACAAAAAACATATTCAAAGTTTACAATATAATATTTTTAATAATCATAACGATAAGTTTTTAAATGCAACGATGCAAACATATATATGCAAAATACATTGCAAACTTGTACTTGTAACACCCTATTGACCTATTCTCCTTGCTTTTTGAAGTGCAAAATCAGTAATAACATCACTGCAATCAAGACTAGTCAACACCGTTTTATCAATCGATAACATAGCTAAGCCACTTAACCTATCTTCCGACATGGTTGATCGTAGATAGTTTTTTTATAAGCTTCAACTTTGAAAAGCTTCTTTTCGCAGTAGCAACTGTCACCGGAATAGTCAATAGAATTCTGTAAACAATCCAAGCATTTGGAAAAGAACATTTAATTTGTATTGTCATTATCAACAGTATTTGAGGAAGAAGGATTTGTCTTTACATACCGATCCATAGAGCTGGCAAACGATTGTATAACCAAATCTCTCCTCAATTTATTTTTTCTCTTTGTAGACCCCGACTCAAATTTCCGCTTCCCCGTCATACTAAAGACTACCCTAATGACAATATTTATAGAAAATACAAAGTAAATAAGTAATACTACGTATCAATCACAAACAAATTAATTAATTAACCAAAATCCTAAAAAATATATTCTTATAAATACGATCAAAGATTAAACAAAATACACTCAATACTTTTTCAATTTTAATCTCATACTCTCATTGGTCATATACCCAATTCCCAAATGACTCACACAGCCACACGGCAATATGGTAGGCAATAACAAAAAGGTCTGTCAATAACATGTACTCGTATTTCAATTTTCAAATTCTCAATTTCATTATTTACAAAGCAAAATCCTAAATTAGAGAAATCTGGAATTAGAGTCTTAGAGATTCAGAATTTAGAAAGATTAGAGAAAGATACTCACAGGTGAGCCGTCTGGCTTGTAGGCCTCTTCCGACTTCGCAGAGACGGAGTGCTGGACGTTGGTCTCCGATGCAGGGCCTGATTTCAGCCGTCTGGCTACTCGCGGTTCGAACTTCGTCGCCTTTTGGTATAGCCGTATGCCCGTATAGTTACTCCGTATTTGCTTACGAATTACGTACGATTGAAGACTGGAGTCGGTTCAGCCGTTCCGTATTATTGTTCCCTAACTAATTAATTAATATTATAGGCTAATAGTAATATTAAAAAAAATTGTGGCCCTCTTGGGAAGTGAGGCCCAAGGCAGTTGCCTGGCCCAACTCCCAGCAGAGACGCCCCTGGTGGCCTTGTCTCAGAACTTTGTAGGCATAAGGGTGTCAAATTGTCAATGATGCTTGGTTTGAAGACAATGCATGAGAGGCTGATGAAGGACTGAAATTGGAACCTCGTGTAGCCATATGACATTGTATCACTTCGGATGGTAGATGTGGACTACCACTCCCCTTTCAGAAGAAACTCTAGCACTTCGATGGCATATTAGGCTACCGACATATGGGGTCAATGTGGAGGAATCCATGCAAATGGAGTGCACGAAGATTGTTTACTTCCACAGTTGGGGATTCCCTTGAATCATATAACAGAAGATCTAGTGAGAAAGAGAAATCAATCTACACACACAAAAAAATTATCCCTTTCAAGTGGGTGTTATATTAGAAACATAAAAGTTAATGTCATCCTCACTTCATCTCCTAAAATATTGCATACTTGGACATTGCCCGTGTCATGTGAGACACTCAAAGTGAGAGTTTCCAACTGGTGAGCTAGGACAACCATGAGAGTTTTGAGCTTTGACCTATAAAAAAATAACCATTATGTAAGCAATATTTCTAAAACGAAATGATTAATGTACAATTTGCAGCAAAATATGTGCACTAATGAAAAAAAAACCTTGGGCCTCACTTTTCTTCCAAGGATAATCATTATCAGAACCAATAGTAGGATAACCCCCAGAAAGATCATTCTTAGCGTGCAGAAATAATTCTGACACTGAAATAATACAGTGGCCTTGTCTCAGCACTTTGTAGGCATTAGTGTGTCAAATTGTCAATGATGTTTGGTTTGAAGACAATGCACGAGAGGGTGATGAAGGACTGAAATTGGAACCTCGTGCAGCCATATGACATTGCATCACTACGGATGGTATAATCCATGTTATGAAAGGAAACTCTAGCACTTCGACTGCATGTTATGCTATTGCAGCCACCGGCATATGGGGTCAATGTGGAGGAATCCATGCAAATGGAGTGCACGAAGATTGTTTACTTTCACGGTTGAGGATTACCTTGAATCATAGAACATAAGACCTAATGAGAAAGAAAAATCAATCTGCACCCAAAAAATTATCCCTTTCAAATGGGTGTTATAATAGGAACATAAATGTTAATGTCATCCTGAGTTCATTGCCTAAAATATTGCATACTGGGACAGAAATACATGAAATTTTCCTCCATGGTTTTCAATTTAAGTACAACTTAATGAAGGAGAAAAAAGTATAATACAAACTAGAATTAGATCCATGCACATTGCCCGTGTCATGTGAGACACTCACAGTGAGAGTTTCCAAATGGTGAGCTAGGACAACCATGAGATTTTTGAGCTTTGACCTGTAACAATATAACCATTATGTAAGCAATATTTCTAAAACAAAATGATTAATGTACAATTTGCAACAAAAATATGTGCGCTTAAGAAAAATAGAAACAACACCTTGTGTCTCACTTTTCTTCCAAGGATCATCATTATCAGAACCAATAGAAGGAGAACCCCCAGAAAGATCATTCTTAGCGTTCAGAAATAATTCCGGCACTGAAATAATACAGTGGCCTTGTCTCAACACTTTGTACGCATAAGGGTGTCAAATTGTCAATGATGCTTGGTTTGAAGACAATGCACTAGAGGCTGATGAAGGACTCAATTAAATTGGAACCTCGTTCAGCCATATGTCATTATATCACTGTGGGTGGTAAATGTGGACTACCATTCCCGTGTTAGAGGAAACACTAGCACTTCGATGGCATATTATGCTACTGCAGCCACCAGCATATGGGGTCAATGTGGAGGAACCCATGCAAATGGAGTGTACGAAGATTGTTTACTTCCACAGCTGAGGATTCCCCTGAATCATAGAACAGAAGATCTAGTGAGAAAGACAAATCAATTTGTACCAAAAAAATATCCCTTTCAAGTGAGTGTCATAGTAGGAACATAAAAGTTTATGTCATCCTCAGTTCATCGCCTAAAATATTGCATACTTGGACAAAAAAACATGCAATGTTTCTCCATGGTTTTCAATTTAAGTACAACTCAATGAAGGTGAAAATAGTATATCTTTATCTTCTAGATTTTTTATGCTCTTTTATCTTTTTATCTTTTGTCTTTCTTATATTCTTATGTTGTTGTTATCGTATATTTATTTATTTATCTTTATCTATTTCATTTTATCTTTTTCTTCTTCTTGTATATCTTCTCTTTTTTGACATCGATATCATGGATTGATTCACGTTAGTCGACCCCAACAGCTTTTGGGATTAAGGCTTGGATGTTGTTGTATATGGGGTTAGGGTGCAAAAACAAAGTTTTTTAAAAACAGGGCACAAAGTCTAATTTGGACAATAAAATGTGGTGCAAACTCAAGTTACCTCTTCTTTAATTGACTTCTAGATTGAATTTAGAACTGAATTTGTATGGACATAATTACACTTCATATACATCATGCTCATAAATTTCCATAAACAAAATCATTCGAAAGCACAATAAAAAATTCCACTTGAAAATTTATTAATTCATAAACCAGTCTACTCACACGAATTATAAAAAACTAAACACATGCCAAATTCTTTTTCCATTTTTTGGGCCTGGGACCCCGCCACCTTGCTCCCCTAAGGCTGCCTTTTCTAACAAGTCCTAGGCTTGAGAATAGTATTTTTTTAATTTGATTGAAATTTTATGGATTAGCTAACTCTATTCTGGTCTGGTTTGATATGTTAAAATTGGCCTAATCTAAACTAGTCTGATCAATGTCTACTTTATGTGTATTCCAAAACTGTAGAAACTTGATTTGGTTTATTTAAAGGTGATCTAATAAATGTGATCATCTCTTCGTGATCAGAAGGGAAAAATAATTAAAATACTCCAAACTTTGAAAAAGTGTGAGATAAACACCCTAATCGTTCATATGTAATTTAAATACCACAAACTTTATATGAAAAATTATTTTAACATCATGATCATGTATTATTTCTTTAAAAAAATATTAACTTTAATTTATGATGTTATGTGCATAATTTAATATAGCAAATTAAGAACGTTGTGCCGCCACTCACAGTGGTTGTCGCCGTCAGACACCTGGAGAGGGAAGAGAGAGCAACTAGGATTTATTTTTCATCATTTTACTTAGAATGAGGTGAAGCACTCTACGCCAGTCTCACAATGTTTCTTCGCCGGGTTGCTACAAAGTTGCCTCAACCATCCGGGTTCTTTTGCAATGCTAGTAACCATGATATTTCCAATGTTATTGCCGAACTTAACAAGGAAATGGAATCCATATTTGGTGACCCCCCAGCTAGCTAGTCGAATGGTAGACGTATCCACTAAAGAGGATGGCAATAGAGTGGTAGTTGCTAGCTGCAAGGTCATTTTGGGAAGGAAAGTGTTCGACCTTGTTTCAGCCAACGAGATGGGGAAAGGAGACATTCTTGGTGTGACTATGATAGCTGGAATCAGCGGGGCAAAGGAGACAAGCAGATTCATTCCCACTGTGCCACAATATTAACTTGACGCATGTCTGAGTGGGTTTGACTTTGAACCCTGAAGATTCGAGTGTTGAGATAGAAGGGGAAGTGGCCACATGCGGACAGACCAGAGTGGAGATGGAGGCCTTGACGGCAGTGACTGTGGTTGGCCTGACGGTATATGACATGTGCAAAGCAGCTTCAAAAGACATCCAGATTACAAATGTAAAGCTTGAACGGAAAAGTGGCGGGAGGACTGGTGCTTGGTCCCGAGAGAAATGATTATTATTTGTCTAGAAGATGGGACGTTTTTCAAATATTTATTGGGAATAATAGTTTTGCAATAAAGAGGTGGGAAATTTGTGGAATTCGTCATGAGTTGATAAATCTAAGCTCCAAGATTTAAATTGAGCACTTGGTGTAAGCAGAACAAGATCTGTCCGGTTGATATGCGGTTGATAGCATGTCAAAAGGTAAACATTGAAGGAAAATGATAATAAGGGTGGATGAGTTTTAAGAGTCTACTGAATCTAATAATATGTTTACATGTGAGAATAAGACATCTGTGAAGGGAGAAGATGTACATTCCAACAAGAGTTATACAATTTGAGAGATACTTTTGAACTTTAAAAAAAGCAAATTAAGAACGTTGCAATTATATTGAGTGGGTGTTGGTCCAAAATAAGACGCTCATAGGCTTTAGGAAAGCTACGCTAGACACTCAAGCAGGAATCTTTATATATACAAAGAGAACATGGTGGAGATCCAAATAGAAATCTATTTGGAGCCAAAAGAAGTGAAAAATCGTGGTCACTATTAATGAAACATTACTTAATGAAGCCATATCAATTGCCAACCTAATTAATTGTTGTAAGTTATAAATAAAACTTTAGAAAATGAAATAATTACATAAATATGACCAAAATAAAGATGGTTTACAAAAATATGATTCATTACTAGAGTAGTAATGAAATCATAGTAATTCATGTTCAAGTTTTGAACTTTAATTACCACAGCACTACATTGTAGTAATGAATAGTCATATTTATATAAATAAGTTTTATTTTAGTAATATTCTCGTAAAAAACCCTTAGAAAATTGTTGTCACTATTATTGAAGCATTACTTAATTAAGTCATATTAAGTGTCAACCTAATTAATTGTTGTAAGTTATAAATAAAACTCTAGAAAATTATATTGAGCATAAATACATTAAACGTTAAAAAAATATTAAAAAAATATTAAAAGACACATATACATAATTAATTAAGAGATATAATCTAATAAAGTTAAAAATAAAATGCTCTAATTTCAGAATATAAAATAGAGAACTAGATTATATTTGGATACAAATATTATGTAAAGGAAAATGATAATACTTAGTACCCCTATTAAATGTACTGTGTCCAGAATTGACTTGCATGTGGAATATAAATAAAGCAAAAATTACTTTGTATGTGATTGAGATATTTACAAATCAGTGGAGAAAAATAATTTACCCACACATTTATTAGTTTAAATGGAAATGACAATTTTTGTTGGGGCGGTTGAAAAAATATAGTTAGCACATTTTAACGAGATGAGGGAGTATTTTTTTTATAATTAGCTGGAACATAAAATACAAAAATTCATTTATTGAATTCTACTATAACTATTCATTAGTAAACAAGTAACTATTTTAAACATCGTTGAAATCACATTTTTAATAATGTTTCCTGATTTTGAAATGATTTTTAGCATTTCCAATTTTGTTTATGAGTCAAATTGGTTCAATGATATTGAATTATACAATTTTACGATTCAACTCGCGATTTTAACAACATTGATATATAGTTCTTATAAAACATATAGTGATTTTAATAATCTTGATCTGTAGCTTTTAAAAAACATATATTGAGATGAATGAAGAAATATTACGGAGTATAAAATAAATATTTTCACTTTTTAGATGGAATATATTTAGAAACATTAAAACACAACAAGATAATAAAAAGTAATGTCATGTGTTGAATAATCATCATAATTATAACTGAATAATACTCCGTACTACATATGAGATTGTAATATGATAACAATTGTTATCATCTTCATTAGACAATATATGTCAGAGATGAAAGAATACTTATTTGGTAGTTTTATACTAATTGGTGTATCTCTAACAATTATTATACATGTATTCTAATATAATTCCATATCATGTTTTTATTTTTATACAATAAGTATGTATATACACATTACTCATGAAATAAATTATTTGTAAAAATAAACTGATTTCATTTGTTCTCCGTGCAACGCACAGGTGGATAATCAATCCACCCGTACGCTAGAAACTCAAGCAGGAATCAAGAAACTAATACAAATAAGGAAAGTTGCTAGGAGTTTGATAGCCAGAAATTGTGTGCTTGTATTTGAACTACAACTTGCCTTTTATAGACGTATACAAATGGTAGCTGCCAACTAAAATAATGACTTTTTAATTACAACATTGATACGGAATTAAATACATAATTAAGTGCATTAACTGTTGGCCGTTACTCTTCCTAGTTGGCATGTCGGCCTGGCTGGCAGGCCTGACGCTCGAGCTCGGTGGGCGGGAGGCTCCCACTGGGTTGGAAGGTAGGCTCCTCGATAGATTGGAGGCACGCTCCCAGTCGAGATGGTAGGGAGGCTGCCTTGGGCTTTCGCTCCGTTGGACTTCCACTCCTTGATGGGCATGATCGGTTGGGCACGCTCGAGCTCGAGGTTGCTGGGCCCACTTGTCAGGTTGTCCTACTAAGATAATGGTCCTGAGCTTGGGCTTGGTGGTTGACGTGCACTTTGTCGTGGTGTGCACTCAAAATAATAATACAATACAACAATTATACGTAGTATAATGAAGTAAGGTTCGTATCCACAGGGAAAGGAATACTTTTTTTTTATAGAACTAGTAACAAAATGGGGGTTTTTAGTTTGATTTGGTTTAATAAATTAAACACGAAGATGAACGAGTTATGTGGTTTAATTAATAAGAAGGAGACTTGGCTTTGCTTTTATCCACTTAATGAAATGTTCGTCGATCCCGGTTATATCTTTAACTATCTTCCTCTCGAATACTCAATCGAGGAGTATATCCAGTTCATCGAGGGTAGTTATTAATAACGAGATGCGTTCATTAATAAAACTTACTATCGAGTCAATATAGAACAAGCGCCGTATATTAACTTGATAGTAGCAATAAACTTAAGATGAAAACGATTGAGATTGATAACCTCAACACAAGCGGTTTATTGGTTTAATCAATATAATTAATTCCTCTTGGCTTATTAACCATGAGAAGCATGCATTAACAACCCAAGTTTACTACCATTGAAAGAACCGAATTAATAACAAGCGTATTAACCGATTGATTCTAGTAATAATTAATATATGAAACAAAACTAATGGGAAACTTTCCGAAATGAGACTAAAAAAGTTTGAAAATTCCAAAATAGGACTGTCATGTTTTTATTCCCAAAATAGGACTAATTACTGTCACATTTGAAAAATATTGCCATGTTTGAAGTCTGATACTGCCAAAACATGACAGTAATTAGTCCTATTTTGGGAATAAAAACATGGAAGTCCTATTTTGGAATTTCCAAACTTTTTTAGTCCCATTTTGGGTAATATCTCAAAACTAATTGATCCTTTAAGCAATGCTCAAATATTAATATGGAATATGAATAGGAAGTAATTAATATTCAAGGAAGAAGATTAAAGAAAATAACTCACAACTTACAAATCATTAAGCTTCAAAGTAGCAAAACCAAGATGGAAGAGTTTAGCTCCTCATTTGGAGACTAAACATGATGAAAAATATAAAGAAAGAACTTGTCTAAACGGAGCTAAGAAGTATATGTGAATTGGTTCCTTATTGTGGAGGAAATGGGGTGTATTTATAGGATTTTTAGGCCTGCAGGGTCGTGTACCCGATCGGGTATGTAGGGTACTCGACCGGGCCTTCAGTTGCTTCCCGGAAGCTGGAAAAACATAGACATACCCGATCGGGTATGTCGGCTACCCGATCGGGTATAGACACTCGATCGTGGTCAAAATCTCCCCTGCATGTTGCCTTGTTCCCGGGTTGATCCGATTTGATTTTTCAGCGACTTACCCGATCGAGTATAGGGCATACTCGACCGGGTACAACACCAAAAATCAGGATCTTCATTTTTTCTTGGAATTTTGCACCTTCCTTCCACTTGTGATGTTCACCAATGGTCCCTAGAGTGGTCTTGGACCTGTTTGAGCTCAGAATCAACCTAATCTAAACAATTTTACAAACATTTTACAAACTAAACTATTACACCAAAAGTGTGTAATTTCTAGAGTAACAATCACTCAAAACTAATCAAAAACACATATATAAACATGGAAATAGCATGAATGTCAGTGGTCCAAGCTCGGGGCCTAGGTCGATTAGACTGTGGGCCTAGTCCCATAACCCCCATCAGAGGGTAATACTCTTTATTTTACAATGGAAATTTAGAATGTTACATGTATCTTCATGAATGCTAAAATATTTTAAATTAAGAAATTAACACAAAAAATAACATTTTTAAAAGATATAATCCATGATCATGATGGAGCTAAAATAAATTTGTATATAAAGTTTGGGGTATTTAAATTAAATTTGCAAATTTGGAGCGCTTACCTCACAACCCTTCAAAGTTTGGGGTATTTTAATTGTTTTTCTATGATCAAAACTGTTCCTCTTGATCTTAGGATATGTTTACTTCGCTGCTAAAGTCATTGTTAGGTTAGTAAGACAGGCAAAGTAAACACACAAGCTGTTTAAAAAGCCGCTTACTAACCGAAAGAGATGTTTAAAGTGTCGCTTACTAAGCATACCACCCTCCAATATATTAATTAGTGGCACTTTAAACTTTTTCAATCTTCCAATTTATCATTTACTCTTACCCCTTGCCCTTGCCCCTTATTGCCCCTTATTGTTACCCCTACCATACCCATAACCCCTTAACCCTTCCCCCACCCATCCCTTACCCCTGCCCGGCCCCTAGCTCCTTACCACCCTACCCGACCATACCCCTTACCCCGCCCTCACCCCTTACTTGTCCCCCGTGCTCGTACCCCTTACCTCGACCCAACCCATTTCCCCTCCCCCGTTACACCTTAAGGCCCAAGAAATCTGCCCAAACTCCTATTCTTAATGATTCGTTTCCTATTCTTGAATGTTTACTATTCTGGAATGTTTGTGGGATCGGGAATACCCAATCTTCTGATCGGTTAAACCTTCTTTTCAAAAAAAAATAAAGTCAATTTTCTGGCTCTCATTGAGCCTAAGATGGATAACAACAATTTGAACAATAAAATGATGACTTTTGGTTTTGATAATGAGTACCCTCACTCTATTAACAAAATTTGGATTTTTTGGCAAAATGACCTCACGGTCACTGTTATTTCTGATCTCAACCAGTGTATTAACTTCTCAGTTACTTCTAATAGCATGGTCTCCCCTATTTATGTTTTTGTTATCTATGGTGGCAATGACAGAGCTACTAGAAGAGCTCTTTGGACCGATCTTACCGATTTTAGGGATGGCATTGAGGATAAACCCTGGCTACTTAAGGGTGATTTCAATGTGTTCTCCCTCACGCTGGAATACAAAGGCAAGAGTATGCCCTGTAAGGTAGATATGGATGCTTTCAATACCTTTATTTATGCCAATAGTTTGACTAAGTTTAATTTTCCTGGTACCCCTTACACTTGGATTGGGAAAAGGATGCATGGGCTTGTTCAGAAAAAAGTTGGAAAGGGTCATGGGTTCTACTAAATTTCATGATCTTAACTGGAACTTAAACCTTAAAAAAATTAATACATGTGTTTCTGATCATAACGTTCCCAGAACCAGAACTGTTTGGACGGCCAGAACTGCTCGGACAGAACGCCTCTTCTCCGCAGCAGAACTGCTCAGACCGGAAGTCGTCTGGAATGTTATAGTAGTTAATGCCCAATGTTCTTCTCCTTTTTAATGCGCTCTTTAAGTTTCAACATATATGGATCCATCACAAATCTTTCCTTGAAACTGTCATGGCTTCCTGGGACAAAACCAGATATGGGTATGGCATGTGGAAGTTTTCTGCTAAACTAAAACGCTTAAAAATTGATTTAAAGGACTGGAATCAACACATTTTTGAAAATATTTTAAACAAATTATCTGAAGCTGAAACTGAAATAGCTATTCTTGAAAAGCAGCTCTCTGATTCCCTGTCTAGAGTGACCACCTCCTTCATGAAGAGGCCCAGGCTAAATACATTCAATACTCGGCCCATATAAACACTTACTATCGGCAAAAGGCTAAAATTAATTGGCTAAAGGAGGGAGATGCAAATACAAAATATTTTCATGTCTCCTTAAAGGTCAAACACAATAGGCTTAGTATCTCTAGAATTAAGCTTGATAGTGGTATTTGGATTGATAGTGATGATGATATTTGTAATTCTGTTGTGGCCTACTACTCTAATTTGCTCAATGTTGATGATGAAACAAACTCCCTGGACCCAAGAGGTTACCTCCAGAATATTACCAAGGTTATTTCTGAGGAAGATAACCTCAACTTAATCTTAATGAGGTCTATTTCTAAAGATGAGCTCAAAGAAGTCCTTAGCCTCGCCCAAAAACAGTGCCCCTGGAATTGACGGCTTTGATGGTGTTTTTTACCAATGTGTTTTTTAGATTATTGAGAATGGTCTTCTTAATGTTGTGCGTGAGTTTTTCTGTGGGGTCCCCATCCCTAAAAGCATTGGTCATACTTTAATTGCCCTTATGGCCTTATACCCAAAGAACCTAATGCCTACAAGTTTTCCAAATTTAGACTTATAAGTCTTAGTAATTTCTTAAGCAAGATTTTTACTGAAATCCTCACTAATAGGATGACCTATCTTCTTCCCAAAATCATCTCTGAGGAACAATCTGCTTTTCAAAAAGGCAAAGAGATCTCGGATAGTACTCTTGTCCTTAGGAAATTGGTTAATTACATTAATAAGAAGACACACGGGAATAATATCATTTTAAAATTCGACATTACTAAAGACTTCGCCCTGCATCTCTTGGTCTTTCATTAATCATGTTCTTTTAAGCTTTGGGTTTCATCCTGCTTTTATTAAGCTCATTACTAATAACTTGCAAGCCACTTGGTGCTCTGCCCTGATTAATGGCGCTCTTAAAGGTTTTTTCAATGCCTCTGGGGGGTTAAATAGGATGATCCCCTTTCACCTATTTTATTTATTATTGTGGCCAAAATTCTTACTAGGAATCTTAAGCAGCTATCCTCTTCTGGGAAAGGTATGCCTTTTTATACTCTCTGTGATATGCCTTGTATTTCTCACCTTTCCTTTGCTAATGATCTGGTGTTTTTTTTTTCAACGCGAAAAAGAAACGCTGACGGCCCTGCACAAGACTATAACGGAGTATAAAAGGTACTCTGGTCAGCTTATTAATAAGCAAAAAAATGTTTATCTTATTTCTAAGCATGCTAAATTTCATAATTGCAACGTCGTGAACCATATTTTCCAAATCAACAAGGGCTCTTTCCCCTTTACCTATTTGGGAGCCAACATATACACTGGTCGTACCCTTAATGCACACCTTGATCACATCCTGACCAAATTCGATAATAAACTTGCGGGTTGGAAGCACACGATCCTCTCGACGGGTGGGGGTGGGGGGGAGGGAGATCTTGATTGATCACGTTCTTAACTCCCTGCCCCTTTATCATATGGTTGTTCCCCCTATCCCTACTACTGTTGTGCGCAATATGGAACATAAACTAGCTAATTTCCTTTGGGACAATAAAACTAATCATGAGAAGATCATTTGGCGAAAGTGGGCCAGAATTTGTTACCCTGTTTTTGAAAATGGGTTTGGTTTTAGGAGCCTCCTCCATATTCAGAGAACTTTTTTTATGAAACTTTTATGGAAGCTTAATAACGGTAAATGGATTTGGACTGATTGGGTAAACTTTTGATAATAATTGTTGTATACTTGTATACATGTTAACAATGGTATTAGTTCCTTTTGGTACTCTAATTGGAGCAATCTTGGCCCGCTTTATCACTACTGGGGGATACCCCCCCTATTGAGCCTAATTTTGCCATCAAGGAGGCGATGCCTGATACTTTTTTATCCCTTATGTTCAAAGCAATCTGCCTCGTTACATTGTTGACATTATACATGCGATGAAAATTCAGTACGGTGCTAACAATGATACCATTATTTGGCAACCCAACCCAAATGGCAAATTCAGTTTTGATAGTGCCTATGATGCCAAGTTCTTATGGAATAATCGGACCCCCAAAAAATCTATTTCTTTTTATGGAGACTAAAAAATGGTCCTTTGCCTTTTGCTACCACTCTTACTCTTTTTGGCATTAATGGACCCTTCAAATGCCCCTTTTGCAACAATGACGGTACTAATGACCATTCTTTATTATAGTGTTAGTTTGCAAAAAAATTGGCAACATTTTAAAAATATTCTGGATTTCAGCCCACTAATTCTGGAACCTTAAATAGTTACATCAATACTTGGTACATTGACTATCGTGGCCTTATTTTTTATTTCAATTATGTTATTCCAAACATGATAACTTGACATCTTTCCCAAGCCAGAAACAAGTTCCTCTATGAGAATAATTTGGGTCATATGCCTATGGCTCATTGCCAGGACTCCCAATGCCTCGTTTAACATCCACACCATCCCTCACAAAAAAGTACTCAGATAGCCTCCTTGAGTAATTGGATCAAACCTCCGCCCAACACTTATAAGTAAACTTAGCTAGCCGTGCTCTCACACCAAACATCACTCGCTCAACGGCCATCATTCGAAATAACGATGGGAGCTATATAGGCCATGCAACCCACCTCGCTACTCACAACCAAACAACCATAGCGGCCTATGAGGCCCTTGACTACACCACCCCCCTTCTAAATCAATTGGTGCCTACTAATATTATCTTTGCGGTGGATGATAAAGACATTTACGCAAGTATTGATGGTCTCTCGATCCAACATTGGAAATATTGGCCAAAGATTCACAAAATCGGGAAAAACCAATAGTCATCATTTCAACCAATTTGTTGGTATTCTTAAGTTCAATGATGTTAGTTTCCCTTATGTTTTGTAATCTTTCTCTATTGAGTATGCTTTGGTTCGGCCCTCCTATCATTGTAACTTTTTACTATTATACGCCCTCCGTCCCTCTAACTTTGTCCCGGTTTACCTTTTTCGTCCGTCCCATTAAGTTTGTCTCATACCATATTTGACAATATTTGGGTGGTTACAATTCTTCTTACTTTATTCACACTTTATCAATTCAATACCAACTACACAATTCCATTTTTTTTAATAAAAGTTGTGTCACACCCTTTTGTCCCAAACATAGTGGTACGGAGATAGTAATAAATATTCCATCCGTCCCCCTAACTTTGTCCCGTTTTATCTTTTTCGTTCGTCCCATTAAGTTTGTCTCATATCATATTTGGTAATATTTGAGTGACTACAATTTATTCTTACTTTATTTACACTTTATCAATTCAATATCAACCACGCAATTCTACGTTTTCATAAAAATCACACCACACCCCTTTGTCCCAAAGAGAGAGTAAATAAATAGGTTTGTGTTTAGTGACCCTCACCCCAAAAACTGTCGGTTTTTTTTTGTTCAAACCGGGCTAGAAAAAAAAAATAAACTCAGATGATGCTGAGAAAAAACGAACATTCAAGTGGAAGATGCTGCGGCCTGCCGATGATGCTGAGAAAAAACGAACATTCTTCACTTTGGCTATTTGAAGTTTAGGCCAGACACTTCAAGTGGAAGATGCTGCGGCCTGCCGATGATGCTGAGAAAAAACGAACATTCAAGTGCGTTAAAAAATCTTTCTTTAGCTCCAATATCTTGTGAATTTTCTTGATCTTGAATATTTTTTTTCCCATTTGGGTGAATAGGTTTCCTTTTATATCTTGTGAAATTTCCATATGGGAGGTTGATACGAAGTATAATGCTTTCACTGATTGCTTGACATAGTTACTCTTATTTGGAAAATTGCAATTCATTAGATTTTAAATTTCGATTGGCAGCTAATGAACCTGCTATTCTCATTTTGGAATCCGGGCGCCCTCTCTGTTGTCTGGTTACTTCAGCAAGGTATTTCACTACTTCCATATAGTTTCAATAGGGTTATTTTTCATTACTTTTCCTTTCTAAAAATCTAAAGTTGCACGAGGATATATGGTTGATATATTTTCCTGGGGAGATTAGAGCTTGAATCCCTTGTGTTTGGCCTAATGACTAGTGAGGATCTGAATGCTTTATCTTTTGAGTCATTGTTTGAAAAGTTGCATTTGGTTTTCAGACTTAGCACACTTCAATGTGTTTTCATGATAGTTTTTTGCTTTTAATACTCTTTATGAGTTCAGGTGTATTGCTCATGACATTATTATTTCTTTTTATGGTGCTATTTGATGCTCATGGTCCCATATTCCAGGTTGTTATATGCCTGTTTCAGAGAAAGACAGTACATTTACTGAATTACATACAAGTAAGTTCACATTGATATTTGATATATTTGACTTAAAGTACATATTTTGTTATTTTTATGAAACTGCACTTGGTATGCTGCTCTAAGTTTATTTAAAAGTTGTGGCCATGCATATGTATAACTATAACACACAAGTGTGTTTTGGGTAGGGCCACTTTTTTAGTTTTGCCTCCCTCCTGGTTTGAGTATTAGCTATGTTTAATTTTACCATTCAAAGCTTGGATGGCAGATAGACATAGAGGAATCTCGGGTTTAGATTAGAGTTTTTTTTGGGAATATCCTTCTAAACCTATTATATTATCTGCTCATGATAATGCCAACATCCTTGAATGGGATGAGACTCGAACCTGCGACCTTTTGTTTGGGAGATGAGTAGTGATGCCATCAGAGCTAGCACATTGTACTTGGCAGTTTGGGTTAGAGTTCATAAATCTATACACAGAAATTAAAATCATCAGAAGCTAATCTCTGGTCTGATGTTTTTGTTGTATTTGTGTCTCAATCTATTTGCATTTTCAAGTTGATATGGTAATTTTTTGTCCTGAGCATCAAGGTAGTCAAAATCGCAATCCGCCTCGTAAGAGTGGATTTTTTTACGACTAATTTACTTATAAAATTGGACTCTTTTATGACTAACTTACCTATCACAATCCAGACCATTCGAAGAACTGGGAAAAAGAAGATAATCGGTATACTTATTGTCATGTACTCCGTATTTCACAGTGTGTAGTTGTGTATGTGGGTATATTTTGATTTTCACTGCCCTAAAAGAGTATATGTATACATCTGAAAGATATACACTATTTCTCTAAATGTTTTCTGAACTTTTTAAATGTATAAAATTAAGTTTTAAACTTCTATACAGAATTGAAAATTTTCATAGGCACAGAATATTACAAAGCATCATTATTTTTGCAATTTAAGTTCTGAAGTGTACGTGTGAGTGTTGGTCGATGTGTATTATATAGGCAGGTCACAACAAAAAAATTATAATGACAACATATTTATATTATTGAATGTATGATATCAAGCAATCTATTATTGAATGCATGATGTAAGCAAGGTCTTTTCAAATTGCTTCCGTTTAAACTTTCAGATAAGATTTTTTCAGTTCCAACTACTTATATCACATGTAGCATTTATCAAATATTCCTATATACGTACGTAATAAGAACATAAAGTATTCATCTTCAACACTGACGAAAAATTTCTTAAGAATTCCTCAATTTTAAGATGTGTACCTTGAGTCCTTGACTGGACGATTCTAACATCACCTTTTTCCAATGAGAACTGTAGAATTTATTAGCTTTCTCGTGTCTCAAAGAAATTTTGGTACATGTGTAGAAGTTTGAAGAGACCTTGCTTAAATCTCCTGGTTTACTTATAAAAGTATTGCAATGGTTTAGGAATAAGGATGTTTTTACTTGGACTGTAATTTGCTGGTCTGGTCTGATCTGGTCTGGTCTGAACTGGTCTGGTCTGGTCTGGTAAGGTCTGGTTTCTTTGTATTTTTATAACTATTCAAGTCTGGTCTGGTCTGAACTGGTCTGGTCTGGTCTGGACTGGTCTGGTCTGGGGCAAATTACAGTCCAAGTAAAAACATCCTAACACCATGGCCATGCTGGCTTTTTAGATCATTTATACATCTTTATATTTAAAGAATGCCATATTCTGATCATGCTTGGTACTGACAACAATTATAGTAGACATTCTCGATTGGTACATTATCTAAAACATCAACACTTTTAAAGCTTTGTTACGAACATGGATGATGATATTAGTTTCATAGATGGGTTTTATGTGTAATTGCTATGAATGATACATTATAACAATAATAAACTTGAGTGTGTTCGGCCATTGAACTAAACTCTTCTTCCCCATCTTGATGGAAATAAAAAAAATGCCTTTTGTTGTGAACTTTGCTAAAACGTTTTTCACCGTCAGAAATTACATTTAATCCGCATGAGAAAAAGGAATTGGAGTTGCAAAAGGAGAATTTTTTAGAATCTATCAATATTCAATATAAGGTGTTTGCTTATCTTTAAAATTTAGAAACATAAAAAAATAAAAACGTCAAAAAGAGGATTGAAAATTTATAAGCAAAACAATAAACATGAGTCAATAGTTTGAAAAAAAAATGTTATGTAGTAGATGCTAATCATATTGAGAATATATGTTTCAAGAAAAATTCACGTGATATGAATTAGCCTTTCTCACATTTTTATTAGAAAAATTCACGTGATATGATCCTCAGGTCATGGAAGGTCGGTGCAAGTTGTGGATACCCAAGAAGAATAGGTTTTGCGCAAATTCTCCTCTTCCTACCTCACCTTACTGCGGAAACCACACGGCAAGATCCAACTGTCAATGGGTTCCTTGTCCGATCGACCCTTCTCACACCGTGTTACAAGAGAATCTTCAAAGTCACCTGAAGCGATGTCCACTTCTGAAACAAACTCAATCGCTTTCTCTCCAGCCTTTCTATCAAAAGAGAATCAACGCTGGTACAGAGAGTGAGTTTGTCCTCGCTGCATCTGAAATAAAGAGGAGTGCTGTATATTCCATGTCCGTTTACGAATTCTCCAAATTAATCACCAAAATCAGGTCTATTCATGCTTCCATCTGCAATTTCATTCCTGATTCTTTCAAAATTCCACAAGCTTGTAGCAATTGGACAGACCGTCAAGCTGCAGATTCCAAGTTGCCATATGAAGAAAAGCATGTTCTTCAGCAAGCATCTATTCTAGGGAACCTTGAAGAGTTTGGAGTTCTGAAGCAATCTAGTGATCATCATCCTGCAGCAGCCGTTGTGGAATTCGGTGCTGGAAGGGGTTACTTGACCCAATTATTGGCCGATTGTTACGGATTCAAAAATGTTGTGCTGGTTGAACGCAAACCCTACAAGCTTAAGGCGGATAGGAGTTTGAGGCAGAAAGAGGGGTTAAGGTTAGAGAGGTTGAGGATTGACATCGAGGACCTGAACTTAAGAGGCCTGGACTGTCTACGGGGAGTAATGTATCTAGCATTGGGGAAACATCTTTGTGGGCCGGCTACAGATATGACGTTAAGATGTTGCATGAATGAGCCCCCAGTTGGGGTAGCCATAGCTACATGTTGCCATCATCTCTGTCAATGGAGGGATTACATAAACAAGGAATATATGTTGAACCTGGGAGTGGGGATGGAAGAATTTAATGCTTTGACATGGTTTACCAGCTGGGCGGTTGATGCAGCAGCAGATCATGGTTCAGATTTGAATGGTGGCTGCACTGGTACTGAACCACAAACAAGGGGCAATGTGGCGGTGGTGGATGTATCGGGAGTGGAAGGATTGTGCAAGAGTATGAAAGCGGTGGATAGGGCTGCTTTGGGGTTTATGTGCAAAGATATAATTGATGCAGGGAGGATCAGTTGGCTTAAGGAAGTTGGATTTGAATGTGAGATGGTTAAATATGTTCCCTCGTCCATCTCTCCCGAAAACCATTTGTTGCTTGCCAGGAAAAAGTAGCAACGGATCAATCCTATGATATACTTGCCAACACATGCATACATCTAGATTTTTTGCCTTTATCCTTTTTGCCTTCATCCTTTTTTCCTTTTTCAGTTATATGGCTCTACAGACTTATGGGGTTATGGAATCGCCAAGAATCCATGTTTCTCTTTGTAGCTGTGGCTTGGGGGGGTGGAATTTCTTATGGTTGTAGTAGTTCTCATGCGGGATTTCTATATGCACTAGTGAAAAGCCCGGGGCAATGCCGAATGCCCCAGGAGTGCTTGCTTGAATTTGATACGAAGTATGAGTTAAAATGAAAAAATACCAATATATTATGAACCAATTATTAATCGGAACACGCATGCTGCCATGGAGTCTCAATTAGGGGTGGGCATAACGGTTTGGTTTAACCGAACCGTACCAAACCGAACTAAACCGGACCGTATGCAATTTGGTTTGAGTTTGGTACTATTTCTTTCAAACCGTATTAAACCGAACTAAACCGAAACCGATACCGAACAAAACTGAACCGAACTAAAGAAACTAAAAAAAAAAAATCATACTCCGTATATTATTAACATTGGTGGTTTGATTTGGTTTGGGTTTACTTAAGTAAACCGTTTGGTAAACATTTGCTCAAACCGAATGGTTTGGTACTTTGGTTTGGTTTGGTTTAAAACGGAAAAACCGTAAACCGAACTGAACACCAAACAACATATACATATACATACATATATATACACTTTGCATTTATCTTCACTCTTCATTTTTAAGATATAAATAAATAATTTAGACATGAATATACATATTTAAGCATATACTCGTATCATTTTAATTTTTACACATTTCATACATTCATTATGACAAAGTTAGCTAATACGACATATTTGTACGGAGTGGAGTATTTATTATGTTTGGCGATAACAATAACAAATTGCATTTATATTTTTACATGATTCATTTGAATAAAATTGTGAATATTATAACATTTGTACCACCGACTCTTTTAGGTTTTTTGAATATTTTATGTGATATTACAAATGCTAATCAACTATCTTATTTTTTGTAAGAAGTGAATTTTTTTAGTGACAAAAAAGATGTTAGAAATTTTAATTTATAATATTTTATTATTTATTTTTCTATCTTTTATTTCCTTTTACATTTTATTTAAATAATCAATAAATTAAAAAAAAAGATGAGATGAACTACTACTTTCATTTTCTAATTCTAAAATATAGAACTTGATCAAATAAAATAATAAACATAAGCAAACGAATCAAACCAAACTAAATTAAACATAATATTTTTAATTTTGGTAAACCGAACTTCAAACCAAACCGAAACCGAACCGAAATCAAACCGAAACACAAATGGTTTTAGTTTAGTACAAATTCTCCCAATCTAATAAACCGAAACCGAAGAAAACCGAACCGTAAACCGAATTGCCCACCCCTGGTCTCAATATCCGGGTGATCGAGCCAATGTTGAGACCTACAAGAAGTGTTATGTGCCGAAATCGGGTGACCCCTCTACGCGTGTTCAAGAAGTCCTTAACAAGTATGCTTAGCTGAAAGCACAATCAGAAAATCAATCTGAAGGTCAAACAGGCTCCAACAATACTCAACTTTTTCATAAAGTTGTTCCAAAGTACAGGAGTCGCTGTTTTGATTATGTTGCGGAGCAAAAACTGTGGAATATGAGTCTTCCTCTGTCAACAACGGTCCTCCCCCTCCTACACCAGAGGAGGTTGAAGAAATTCAAGGCCAGTTGCGGGCCCAAAGTGCTCAGATTCTTTTCTGCTTTGGTCCAGTCCAGCATTTGAAAACCATCAACCTGACATGGTACTACCCGACTTGACCGGGATGCTCCCAAAGACTCAGCCCACTACGACACCCGATCATCCTTCTGGCGCTTCTCTGTATGTCGATGATTTCTTCACTATCCACTCTCCCCCAAGGAATGAAAACGCCATGAATGACCAAGACATGTAATTTCGTTGTTTAGTACTATCGTATATATTTTTTTGCTAAACTCTTTTAGGTTATTCTATATAATCCAATTTCTTTTGCTAAACACTTTTGGGTTATTCTTATACAATCCAATTTATTTTGCTAAAAAATGACTATTAAATTATGCATCATCATATATTATATATTCACTCTTTAGTCTATATCAATGTTTTGAAATGCGGTCGAGGTTGCGGTCACAATTAACGTCGGCTGCTATTGCGATGCGTATTGCGGACGACGCGGTGTGAATTAACTCTTTGTTTGAATGAAAAATACGTAGTAATTGTAAGGAGGGAATGTTTTTAGATTTTGATAACCGGGACCAACAATAATAATAAGTCAGTGTTATTGTCTCGATATAGTCCGATGCTGCCTTGTTGCGGTTACGAAGCGGGTTTTCCGTCATGGCGGCAAGATGCGGTTACGCTGCAGGCCTGCGGACCACGACCGCAATATTGCGGCTGCAACACGTGTTGTTGTCTGCAATTTAAAACCATGGTCCATATTTCTTTTTCGATAATTTTTATTACTCAACTCCCTCCATCCTATTTTGCAAGACATACTTTATTTTTTGCTTGCCTAATAAGTATGTTTTTTTAATTAACATTGGACTTTTATCTCTCACCTTTTTATCTATCTTTTCATTCATTACTTGTTTTTGGATGCATACTACACTTTTTTACATTTTGAATGTTTTTTTTTTTGAAAACCAAATAATATGGAAACTAATAATCCAACCTTTCAGCGGTCTTCTTTCAATAATCTCACCTTTTGATTATTCATGAATAATCCAACCTTTGCACCTCATCTTCATTCATTGGTCCCTGGTTGGTTAATGACCTACTATTCCAAGTTATTTTCTTATCTTTGCAAAATATTATCTTTGTGAAAGATGTGATTTATGATATAATGATTTGCAAAGATAAGAAAATAGCTTGAAATAGCAGGTCATCAACCGGTCAGGGACCAGTGAATGAAGATGAGGTGCAAAGGTTGGATTATTCATGAATAACCAAAAGGTTGGATTATTGTAAGAAGACCGCTAAAAGGTTGGATTATTAGTTTCCATTTTCCCAATAACATATTCATTAGCAATCAAACCGCAACAAGTCAACACTACAATCCGGTGGGGTACCGACCCACAAGCAATTAGACTCTAAAACGGCTTGCCGTGCCAAAGCATGGACAACCCGATTCGCTGATCGCTGCACATAGTGGACATTTAAATTAGCAAAACTAGCTATCATATGTCTAATCTCAACAAAATATTATCTTCATAAGAGATGTCGTCCGAAGCTGCAACCCTCTGCACCACCGAGAGTGCATCTGATTCGATAACCACTTCAGTCCATCCAGCTTGGCCCGCCCAAATAACTGCCTCGCGAATCGCTAGGGCCTCCGCAGTGCTAACCGAGAAACATCCCCGTTCCCGGACTCCTCTACCTGCAATAAACAAGCCATGATCGTCTGTCCCTTGCAACTAAACCAAGACCCGTCAATCCCCTTGCAAGTGAACCGCCGCATCAACATTTATTTTAATAACACCCGCCTCCGGGGGCTGCCATTTGAATGTTAAAAATGTAAAACAACCACTTTATTCTTGTTTTTCAAAACTATGCCAAATCGAATTGTATTTTACAATGGGAGGGAAGAAATATGTGTTCTCGGAAAGTTGACATTCCAAGCATTTTTTATAATAAAATATGTGTTTGTTATTGTGACAATTTAGTCACGATTTAAGCTTTGCGGATGTGGACAATTATAAAATACACAGAGACCAAACATTTACCAATTAAATTGGAGCCATGTCTATTGCTGGGGAATTGTACGATTGAAATCTCAATCAATTTTTAAATCCAAGACGTGTTGATATACTTTTAAGTTTTTGAAGAAAATTTTGTGGTTTCATAGTAATCTACTCACTGTTCTTGTTGTACTCTTCTTGCTTACTCTTCTTTTACCATTGAGCTCTACAAGGATAACAATGTGATGAACCGAGTGATCTTCTTGTTTAATACTCCGTATTTCCAAAAATATTGCCCCAACTAAGCGTAATTAAAGAGATGCACCGCTTGAATTGGGATCAATATTTTTTTTAATAGTAGTGATAATAGAATTTGTGTTAACCAATCAAGGAGTGTCACATCATTCATTTATAAGGAGTTTTGCCTTCAATATCACTAAACTAAAGCTAATTTTCAAATATGTGACTACATTCATATTTAGACAAAAAAGTGATTATGAAAGTCATATTCATGTCATTGCCGGATCTATGTCACTATCAATTTTAATGTCACTGTCACCACCTCCCGTGTCACTGTAGCCACCGCTCGTGTAACTGTAGCCGCCACCCGTGTCACTGTAGCCGCCACCCGTGTCACTGTAGCCGCCGCCTGTGTCACTCTAGTCTCCGCCAGTGTCACTATAGCCACCGTCCCATTATATTTTGGGTCGGCAGATTTAATTCAATTATTAAAATAAATGGATTTTGCCTTGTGGTTGCATTGGTTAACGAGACAATTGAATTAAATACATTGTAAACTACGGACATCTCTGTCTGTTCGGATTCCAAGAGTCTTCAAAAAATGTAATTGGTTTGCAACACTTAATTAGTAGAAATTTGCTATAGCACCCCAACTTTACCCCAATTTGTACCTCATATAAAACTCTCCCTTTTTACCAATTTTTTTACCCCCTTTCCAAAAATATCTTCCTCTCACTTCTCTCCTCCACCCACTCTATTCTTTTCCGCTTCTTTTCCGCCAAACAGAAGGAGCTTCCTTCGAAGCTGCTACAGTGCACAAAACTATCTCATCTGCTTCGTTTCTTCTTCTTGTTCGATGGATATAGACAAAGATATATATTACTTTAATGATGAGGTTCATATGGATGGCTTGACATAGGGAGATTTGGGATTCGATGTTGATGACGTGGGTGACAGTGGTAATCCTCCATCTCTGGTTGTTGTTGAAGTGAATGCGACGTCAAGGGAAGAAGACGATGAAGGTGTGGACTTTGAAGTCTTGAAGAAGAGTATGTTGTTTTTTCCTCATTTGTTGTTATTTTGTTGGTCTGACAGACAACTTCAAAGTGCAGCGTCTGGCTAGCATAAACTGAACGTAGAATAGATGTGGTTTCATAGTTGATAGAGTCCTACATAAAATGTGTGTGTGGACAGACAACTTAAAATGTTTGTGTACATATAACAAATGTCTGTCTGTATTGACATGAAAGTATTTTACATATGTATTTTACTGCACGTTGTATTAGTTTAGTTGAGTAAATGTTAAAGTAGTTTGCACATCAATGTTTGTATTTCGTTTGACTTGTCTGTATTTGTTTGTAAGACACGTGAAATTGTCTATCATTTGCAAAATAGATGTCTGTAATTGGTATTTAATTGTTTGTCATTTGCTTTTTAGTTGTTTGTATTTGTTTTGAGTTGTCTGTAATCACTTCTTTGTCATGTTGTTGTGAGGAGTTTGTATGAGTCATGAAATTGTATGTCATTTTAAAGTTTATGACTATGAAGACTTGTAGGGTATTAAACTCATTGTTTTTGCATTATATGTATTGTTTGTGTTAAGTGTTCTAAATGTCTGTTTGTGCTTTATTTGCCTGTTTACATATCTGGAGAATGTGACATCATGGTCATATCATTTGCAGTGCAGCTGCTAGTGGAGAAGTTAATGCTTACTGACTATGACTACACCAACATGTCGGACAAAAGACTTGAATTTGCTATTGAGTTTTGGCACTTGAAGAAGGCTGAAGTATAGAGTGTTGGGGAAATGTGTCGATTTTGAACTTCTGATTTTTTTAATGTGTATTTTTTACAAACATTACATATTATAGTTGGGGAAATGTGTCAAATATTGTACAATGTTGAAGAATTGGATTGGTTTTTTGAACATGTGTAAGTTTTTGCAAACATTACATGTATAATTATCCAGTTATGTGTGTTGATTTTTTGTCTGTCTGGGTATCGTATTGTCTGTATGTGTAAACTTATTGTCTCTCTGTGTAAAACTAATGTCTGTCTGGTTATTCTATTGTCTGTCTAGATATATGTATTGTCTGTCTTTTTTACGAAACATATGCCAAAAATGGTAATTCACAACAAACTAATGCGTGTATGTGTATACCTAATGACAACAATGGTAATTTTTTTGACAACAATGGTAATTCACAACAAACTAATGTTTCAATCCAACCTCTTATTATCAAACATTGCGTTAGTACGAGAAATTAATTAACTTTTCAAAAAATGGGTTTCTTCATACCAACACCGGAGCCTCTAATACAACTGTTTTCTTTCATTTCATCTGTTATTCCAAATGAATATAAATGTTCAAAACAATAAAGTTCCACATTTATAAGGAATTCTGTTAGGGCCCCTAGACTCTGATAGTCAACATAATTGTTTTGATGATGCCACCCTCTTCTTTATAAGTGTTAGATTATGGAATGGTCACTTATGTTTTTGGGTTCCTAAAACCAACATGTCTACTATACATTCAAGTAGCATATTCACAACAAGCAAAAGTACTCTGTTCATTATGACAAATAAAAATGTAAAATCTATATACCAAGTAAAATATACTGGAACGAAAAATGAAATAAGGTAAAATTGTTTTGCCTTACATGGATATTTAAATCCAACCAGTATAGTTTTGTTTGATAAATAGATTAATCAAATGAACAAGAAAATTGTACAAACTAACTGGAATACAAAATGCAATAAGGTAATAACTTTTACCTTAATAGGATCTGTTATCCTACCAGTTAGTTAGCTAGTTGTACAAACCTAAAAGTGACAAAAACACCAATGTAAAAGCTATGTACCAAATTAAACATACTGGAATTATAAAATGCAATAAGGTAAAATTGTCTTTACCTTACATGGATATTTAAATCCAACCAGTATAGTTTTATATGATACATAGATTAATCATGTCACTTTTAAAAGAAAGTGATTAGTAAAATAAGTGACAAATTTGATTGTAAGATTTGTACCAAAAAAAGTTGTACTGGAAAGAACAAAATGCAATAAGGTAATTTTCATTTTACCTTAAATGGGATATTTTAAAAAGATCCTACCAGTACAAAATTTGGTTGGTACAAAATAACCTGAGTCACATATTTTACTACACAAGTGTAGCTGGTTCACACACTTCACTACACGAGTGTAGTTGCAAGACAATGCCAAGACCTAATGACTAGGTGAACAGCGAAGATAAAACCTAGGGTATGGGCCAACATATCCTACATACAAGTTGATCATCAACCAGCTCCAAAGAAGAAGACAAGTAACAAGTTGTTATCTTCTGAAACCAAGATTCAACGTCAAGGATTAAATCCTCTTAACCAACGGAGGAGATTAATCTACTGGAGAAGCCTATAAAAGTAGGCAGAGGCATGAGTTCAAAAACCAAGTCATTGAGTTCAAAGCAAAGAGATTCTATAATCACAAAGTATATCTAGCAGAGGAGAAAGTGCTTGATCACAACTTCACTCTTTGCTTTGACTCATGCTTCACTAAGCTCTGAGACTAGATCATACATTGTTATATTTTTAGAGCTTAGATTTTAGTTGGTGGCCAGAAATTTCGTGAAACATTTCACAAGTGGTTGTAAACACTTAGGAGAACAGTTGTTCGGATCCTAAAGTGTGGTTAGATAGATAGAGTACCTTTTGATCCCCACTGGATCATTTGAGAAAAGTCTAAGGACTGAGTAACTTTGAGTGGTGTTATACTCATCGTGAAAAACCTTCAATCTAGGCCTGAGTGTTGTAAAGGCTAGATTGGCACTAAGTGTATTGGGCTTAATACTTTAGTCGAAATCCATCTGAAATAGGGTGGGACTGGATGTAGGAGGATTACACCACCTCTGAACCAGGATACATCGTGTGTTGATTCTTCTTTACTCAACAAAGCACACACCCAACACTTCTCACTAGAAGGATTGTAGTTTGCCAGCAGCATCCTGAGCAGTAGTCTTAATTGACTCTACTGCTTATCCTACTGCTTAATAACCTACTTTTCCTTGAGACAACTGTTTCCCACGAGCTTTGGAATACCACTACTAAAAGGTCTTATTTGCCAGTTCTCAGAAATACTTCTTTCATACTCGGCAGGTGACTAGCAGTTTCCTGAGTCTACCCAACTGCTCAGACCTCTGCTCAGACAAAATCCCTTTTCATCTCCAACTCAGCATATATTCAGTAAGCCCTCATCATTCTGTACAAGGCCATATAATCATCAATCCCAAACTCCTATTTTCCATTAGCAGTTCCCTGCCATCCAGGCAACTGCCAAGCCAACTGCTCACTGTTTAAAGTCCAAACATCACCAGAACTAGAAAGTTGTTTCATACTGATAATCAAGAGGTTAAAGACTTCCGTTGTGCATCTATTAATCTCCCAAAAGATTATAGATCAACTCATCCAGAGGGGAAGAGTTCTTAAAATCGAAAAAGCTTTAAAAGTCTATTCACCACCCCCCCCTCTAGACTTTTACCTCTATCAGGGACCATCAAATTCCTATGCTTCCTCCACCCTCTTCACATGAGAGACAACTACAAACCTAGTTTCAACAGTTCAAAATGAAGTGACAGACAACTCAAATGGCTTGCCAGACAACTAATTTCACATGACAGACAACTACAAACCTAGTTTCAACAGTTCAAAATGAAGTGACAGACAACTCAAATGACCTGCCAGACAACCAATTTCACATGACAAACAACTACAAACCTAGTTTCAACAGTTCAAAATGAAGTGAGAGATAACTCAAACGACTTGCCAGAAAACTAATTTCACATGACAGACAACTACAAACCTAGTTTCAACATTTCTAAATGAAGTGACAGACAACTTAAATGGCTTGCCAGACAACTAATTTCACATGACAGACAACTACAAACAAATTTTAAACTGCTAAGCCATTAGCAACCACTAAGAGAAATCAACCATATGTGCATTTCAAGTAATACACCAGACAACAATATGCACAATTTAAAGTTGAAAACTATAGTAGTAAATGATATATCTAGACAGACAATAGAGATGACTAGACAGACATTATATTTACGCAGAGAGACAATAACTTTACACATATAGACGATACAATGAATACCCAGACAGACAAAAGATCAACATACATAAGTTGATAATTGAACATGTTATGTTTGCTAAAACTCACACATGTTAAAAAAAACCAATCCGAATGTTCAACATTGTACAACATTCGACACATCCTCCAACTGTAATATGTAATATTTGTAAAAAAAATACATGTTCAAAAAATCACAAGTTCAAAACTGGCACATTTCCCCAAAATTCTTTACTCCAGCCTTCTTCAAGCACCAAAACCCAATAGCATACTAAAGTCTTTTGTTTGACATGTTGGCGTAGTCATTGTCAGGAAGCAATAACATTCCCAATAGCAGTTGCTCTACAAATGATAGGACCATAACGTACATTCTCCGGATCTGTAGACAGACAATAAAGCACAGACAAACATTTAGAACACTTAACACAGACAACTAAATATGAATTACAGACATCTATTTTTAAAATGACAAACAACTGTAGCTCTCTGTTGGAAACGGAAAAAAACAGAGGAGGGGAGGGTGAGACGAGGTGAGGGTGAGATGGGAGGAGGTGTTGGCCAGTGTTGTTGCGAGATGCTCGATTCTGGGCTGTTCGGTTTTGGGTTGTTCTGAGTCGCAGGGGAGAGTGGGGAGTATGTAGGGGGTGGTCTGGAGTTTTGGAAGGAAGAGGAGAGTTGGGGGTAAAAATTTTAAATGGGGAAGGGAGTGAGGTAAAAATGGGGGAGGGTTTTTATATGGGGTATGGATGAGGTACCTATTGAGGTACCTGTAGCAAAATTGTAATTAGTAAATGGTGAAACGTGGCTTTACATACTCTAGATTTTTACCAATACTCTATTAGTAAATTCGAGAAGAGCAATGCATAGATGAAACCATGACCACAGACCATACCTCGTAGATTAAACAGGCTGTAAATGGATCTTTAAGAAGAAAATAAAGTCGATGATACCATTGATAAGTTTAAAGCAAGATTGGTTGCACATGGCTTTAAAAGAAAATATGGTATCGAATACTTTGACACATATGTACCTACAACTAGAATATGTACCATAAATTGTTAATTGCTTTATCAATCATTCACAATCTTGTCATTTACCAAATGAATGTCAAACAACATTCTTATGTGGTGAATTAAAGGAGGTGTATATGAAACAACCCGGATGATTTGTTTTTAAAGGACGGGAAAAGAAAGTTTGTAAACTTGTCAAGTCCTTGTATGGCCTAAAACAAGCATCTAAGCAATAGCATCAAAGGATTGATGAGGTGCTGCTGAAAATGGTTATAAAATAAATCAATCAGATAAGTGCGTATTTAGCAAATTTAACGAGCAAGGCAACAATCTCATTATTTGTCTATATGTGGATGACATGTCCATGTTTGGCATTGATTTGAGGCAAGTCAAAGAGACAAAGGCTTTCCTCTATTTGAGCTTCTCCATGAAAGATATGGGTGAAGCATAAGTTATTCTAGGAATAAGGATAACTAAACAAAGTGATACAATCACCTTAACACAATCTCACTATACATGAAAAGTGATGATAAGGTTTGGGAGTTCAGATTGCTCCACGGTTTCCACTCCTATGGATCCTAGTTGGAAATTAGGTCTGGAACCGGTTCGTTTCCTAGTCAAAATATATGGAACCGTTTGAAAATATGGATCCTAGTTTGAAATTTTACTAACGGCCCGGTTCTTATAAATTATTTTATAGAACCGATGAGAAGGTTCTATTTAACGGTTCGGTTCCTTGCCATTTAACGGTTCCTAGTTAACGGTTCGGTTCCTTGCCTTTTAATGGTTCCTAGTCTTTAAAAAAATACAAATCACGTTCAATTTATGCCAAAAATACATTCAACGTTTGAACTTACAATACAAATATGTTGAACGTCATTTCAAACCTAAAAAAAAGGGTTTGTTTAAAACACAAAAACATAACAAATTGGAAATTTTAATATATAAAACATTGAATAAAATATAAAAATAAATAATAATATATGGACCTAATAAGAGGCGTAACTTCTAAGAAGCCCAAGAGATCACGTTAAAATGAATAACAGTTTTAATACTTATATAACTAAACTAAAATAGTGAATGTAATATAAAAATAAATAAGTAAATATCAAATTTGGACCTATCAAATTAACACCGTTAGTTTACTCCTCACGGAATAATGACGTGGCGCCTTCTATTAAAAAATCAATTTATATAATCAAATTAAAGGATGAGTCAGAATATAGCTAGGTTAATTAATACGGAGTAACTACGTAAAGAGTTGCCGCCATCTTATTCTGTTACGCAGCAGCTTCAAGCACGCACAAAGAACTGTCTTTTCACCACACTTATACGGCCAAGTGAAATTCTTGGGATTCAATCCCACAAGGTTTGCATCTCATCTTTACAATTTTTTTCACCTTTACAATTCTGCAAATTCTATCCTACAAGGCTACAAAAAAGTTTGAATTATATTCATATTAGTGTTAACCGTAGGTCTCCTTTCTTCTTCTTACAATTCAACTAAAAACTCTACATGTATATTTTCTATCAAGTCTGCAAAATCAATAAGATCAACTCCAGACCCCAAATTCATATGTTTTGTGATTGAGAAATTGACATAAATATATTCTTAAGTAATACAAAAACACTTGTTATTCAAATTTTTTAACACAAAGTGATAAAGAAAAGACTGCTGAACAGGCAACATATATGTATATACAGAGAAACGAAAGGAGAGAATAAAATATCCGTATTATTTGATCTGCTTTACACGAATGAGACTGCATGTCTATATACGCTTGATGGACGAAAATATCTCTACTGCCAACTATCCAAAAGCTACGAATAAGGGGAAAAAAGCATGGCTACAGTACAAATTACAACAACCTAAATACAATACAGCTCCTACTTCATACTTATCTCAAATATGCGTATGTACTAGGCGTCTAGGCCTAAATGTCATGCCCCGGACCACATCCGTGCCACGTAGACAACCGCCGTACAACCCAGTAAGAACAATGTAGTTCATCCTTATTAAATCGTACAAGGCGTCCGATAGATTCTATTGCCAAACCGATTAGTAAACTCATACAATCAACATCAATATATTACTCAAACAAATGCGGAAGTAAAATATGTTTAGTAATTAGCCACACGTGGCAAACATGAGCACGCAGGCCCTTCAATAGTTTAATATAAAACATTGTTCAAATATCCATGAGCATTTTCATAAGTCAAATAAGAATGGAAGCACGAACCAAGTCTTCCTTATTCGAAGTCCACCCTATGCAAAGGTGCAGGTAGCAGGACTCTAGCCTTAACCTGAAAAATAGTGAGGGCCCCCGGAGGGGTCAGTACTTCACAGAAAGAAGTACTAGTGACAAGCAGGCTATATGAGGAATAACTAATGTTTCAGACACGAGACCCAAAAATAGGATGATACATATATTTATAGGTGACCATTGTTACCCCATTCCCAAGATAATACATACGGTATATACTTGTAAAATACTTGACCCGTAGGTCGTTTCCTCACAAAAAGTCTTTTAGAGATAAGGTACTTACCCAACCTTTTCCCTTTTATTCCTGAATGCCTAGCTCACAGGCTACATTCTACTTTCATAATATCCTACCGAGTTCGGGAGTGTTTACCGTCCCGGGGATGCTCAACCCCAACCGAGTTTTATTAGGATTGTTTACCGTCCTGAGGATACTCAACCTCACCGAGTTCTTGGGATTGTTTACCGTCCCGAGGATACTCAACCTCACCGAGTTCTTGTGATTGTTTACCGTCCCGAGGATACTCAACCTCACCGAGTTCTTGGGATTGTTTACCGTCCCGAGGATACTCAACCTCACCGAGTTTTGGGATCGTTAACCGTCCCGAGGGTACTCAACCTCAACCTTATTCCTTACCAACCCTAACTTGGATATGGCTAACCTTTCGTTCACTTAACTATGGACAATACCTAGTCCTATAGTCATGTAACAATCCTTAATAACCAACGTGGACGGGTCCCACCTGATCGGTCCACGTTATCCTACTCAAAAACTACCCGTTTTGAGTATAACCCAATACCCGATCGAGTACCCACCTATACTCGGTCGAGTACAGGAGACAGCAGCCCGTAAGGCTAATTTTCCATGCATACTCGATCGAGTACCTATCCATACTCGATCGAGTATAGGAGACAGCAGCCCTCGGGGCAGATTTTCAGCAAATACCCGGTCGGGTATTTGCCAATACCCGGTCGGGTATTGTAATTGACTTGGCGGTCAATGCCCGTTTGACCGCCCAAACGGAGTCCGATTAACGTGAAATTTTACGTGCATGTGCTACTTGAAGTCCTTGATCCCAAAATGCCTGTTTTGGTCCTTGGAACAATATACATATCAAGTTATGATCATTTCACTAGTCAAACCTACATTTCATGCTTTTCAACCTTGTTATAGTTCTTAACTTAACATAATACATGATTTAATGCCATTAATCAATTCATAAAACATATTCTTGATTAATTTAGGTAATCTCATGCCTCACGCAAAAGTTATAAAGCATATAGCCGTCTTCTCACCTTATTGAAGCTTATGAAGTTCTAGCCTTCCCGGTTTAGCCCCGGTGAAACTCCGGTGAACTTCAACGAACTCCGGCGACAATTCCGGCGACCCTTTCAACTCCGTGAAAGTCCTTGAAGTACCTTATACAAGTTAACAACAAGGTTTTATCACCATAAAACCCATATCAACACAAATAACCTCTAAAAGGTTATTTTCCGACAAACCGGTCGACTTTGTTTCTCTAAATCCGTTTTGGATATGAACCAACCTTCCAACCCCTCATTCTTCACATATAACATGTATAGTGACTCTAGGGGTCTGGAATATGATTATATAATCATATGGGAGGATTAAGGAAAAAGGAATGGGATAAATGAAGTCATTACCTTGTTAATCCTCAAGTTTTCCTCCTCTTTCCCCTTCTCCTTCTCCTTCTTCTTCTTCCTTAAGCTTGGTTCGAATGGAAATGGAGGAAATGAAGATTTGAAGAGCTTCTCTCTCAAAATTGATTGGGTTGGTCGAGCATGTGAGCTAAGGGGAAGAAGATATGGCTCTATTTTGGCTTGTACCCCAATGATAGCAAAAATAGGGCCCTACCTTGCCCATTTGATGCTAAAACACTCAAGTCAACATTTCTCACCCCCTTCTATCTCATCCAGCCGACCTAACCTGCCTCCCAGTCCATAAAATCGTGGGGTGGCCCCCACATATGTGGGAGGTCATCCCTTTGTGTCCCCAAGTGCACACTTGGTCCCGAAAGTTGTATTTTCCAGACTGTTTTAACTATATTTCATTTTATCGGGTAAAAATGAAATATCTATCCTTCTTCAAATTATTATTGGCTATAAGAATGAATGTATATTCCCCCAACTTTTAATTTGGTGGTCTCCATAATTTATTACGGCTTTTTATCTGTTAGTGCGTCGGTACCGATAAATGGGTTTTATATACCTTGTTGGTTACTCACATAATTTATATGGCCCAACAAGGATACCCACCATGATACACATATTATCTTGACCCAAACGAATATAATATGTGGTCCCGAACATATCGGGTGGCCCCCACTTCCGGTGTGGGCCCCACGTGAATTTTACTATTCACGTAAAAGAAATGATAAAAATTCACAATCACGAAAAATGCGTTTATTCATTTCTTGGGTTCAATACATAATTTGATAAAGTACAAATACTTGGGGGCGGTGTTACACTAAAAGTGTACCAAAATAAAATGTGACAATAAATATACAATCAACACCCCCCTCAAGATGGAGCATGAGGATCACAAATGCCCATCTTGACAAGTAAATAGCTAAACTGGGAAGCTCCAAGCGCTTTCGTCAACAAACCGGCAGGCTGTTCAGTAGTGGATATATAAGAAGGAGAGATAGAACCAGCTTGGATATGATCCCGAATAAAATGACAGTCAAGCTCGATGTGCTTGGTCCGCTCATGATAAACCGAATTAGAGGCAATGTGTAGAGCAGCCCGATTGTCACAATAAAGTGACACGGGAGAAGAGTGTGTGACGCCTAGACACTTAAGTAAGTTCCGGAGCCAGATAAGCTCACAAGTGACGGTGGCCATGGAGCGATATTCGGCCTCCGCCGAAGAACGAGAGACTGTGGCCTGTTTCTTGGTGCGCCAAGAAATAGGTGACTGCCCGAGAGTAACAAAATAGTTGGTTACATAACATCGTGTAATTGGGCAACTCGCCCAGTCAGCATCACAATACCTTGTCAAAGTAAGTGCTGAATCTGACCGTAATAAAATTCCTTGACCTGAATGGCCCTTAAGATAGCGTAGAACACGTAAAACAACGTCCCAGTGCGCTACCTTGGGACTTTGCATAAACTGGGAAAGAATATGAACATAATAACTAATATCCGGTTTGGTCAGGGTCAGATAAATTAATTTCCCTACCAGCCTCCGATAGTGTTCCGGGTCAGAAAATCAGGTCCAGTATCCAATTGCAAATGATGGTTCTGCACCATGGGAAAAGAGACTGGCTTCGGCCCAATCAAACCTGTTTCAGTCAAAATATCCAACACATATTTGCGTTGACACAAGAAAATGCCAGTAGAATTTCGTGCTACTTCGATACCCAGAAAATACTTCATGATACCCAAATCTTTTATCGGGAAAGAAGTAGCGAGAAATGCTTTAAATGCCATAATCATGTCACGGTCATTTCCCGTAATGAGGAGATCATCAACATAAATCAAAGGCTAAAGGGTCAAATAGGCCCTTGTACCTGTTCCGAATGCTCAATTCGCACCCTGAACTAAAAAAAGCTCCAATTCACCCCCTGATCTGAACAAAAAAGTTCAAATCCAACTTTTTGCAGGTTAACTTCCGGTCATCGCCATGTCAGCCGGTTAGATGCCAGCTGTGCATCCCACGTGGAAATCTAAGGGGTCAAATAGACCCCTGAACCCGACAAAGTTGTTCAATTTACCCCCTCAACCGTTAAAAAGTGTCCAAATTGCTATTAAAAATATAAAATTAAAAAAATTTGAAAATAAAAATATAAAATGATATACAAGTTCATAATATAAAATATAGATGTCTATTTAAAATATAATAAGACGATTTTGTGAAATAATGGGAAAGAGGTACTCCAATAGGAGTCCTGACACATATATTTATAATAGAAGAGTTGCCAAAATACAAAGTATTCCTAAATAGATATTAGGCAGATTCCTAAATATCTATTAGGTAGATTCCTAATTATATTAGTCTATTACACCCCCTCAAACTGTGCGTGAGATACAACGCGCAGGTTGTCTTTTAAAAAAAATGAAATTGCAAACTAAAAAAAAACTCTTAGCAAATATATCCGTGAGCGGAAGATTAGAAGGCACATCTTTGACAATAAGATCTCCATGAGAATATATGTCTGCAGCAGCCAGCGGCGAACTCAACAGCGCGCTTGAAGCAAGCACCGTGGTCGGCGACGCAAAGAAGGTGGGCTGCGCGGATATAGGCAGCAGCAGGCGGCGAACTCAACGGCACGCTGGAAGCAAGCACCGTGGTCAGCGACGCGGAGAAGGTGGTCTGCGCTATATTAGCCGCGCTCATCTTCAAAGGATCGAAGACTACCGTAAATGTGGCGGCATTCGACCCCGAGGCGGCGGCGGCTATAATAAGAAGGTTCATGGGAACCGGAAAAAAAAAAGAGAAAAAAAAATGTGTCTAAAAACCTAAGCTCTTGATACCATGTGAAATAATGGGAAAGAGGTACTCCAATAGGAGTCCTGACACATATATTTATAATAGAAGAGTTGCCAAAATACAAAGTATTCCTAAATAGATATTAGGCAGATTCCTAAATATCTATTAGGTAGATTCCTAATTATATTAGTCTATTAGATTTTTATATTTTAGGGTAAATTAAATATATATAAACATAATGAAGGTACTTATTTTTAAATACGTAATATCAAAATGTAGTATTCCGTAGCTATTTACATATTACAATTTTGTTATAGTATAAAATTTTTATGTTGCATATAATTAGTATGAAGTATAGTACGTAGTATATAATTCTAGAATAGAATAATACGAAATATATATACATATATGCATGTGTGTGTGTAATTAAAAATATGAAAATAGTTTTAATGAATTTCTTTTAGTTTATTTTGAATGAATTTACTGTAAATATTAATATATCCTTATTTTTGCGGTAAAATCACACAAAACAAAACAAAACAAATTCATTAAAAATATTTTGATATTTTAAATCCATTTTAAAAAAATCAACCATACATTTTTTTACAAATTAATATTAAGTTTTGTATTTTGCGTACTATTTTTCCTATATATATATATATATATATATAATTTACCTAAAATATAAAAAATTTATTTTCATATTATAAATAGACTTATATATTTTATACTATGAACTTGTATATTATTTGTATTTTTATTTTCTATTTTTTATTTTTTATTTTTTAATGGCAATTTGGACACTTTTTAACAATTGAGGGGGTAAATTGAACAACTTTGTCGAGTTCAGGGGTCTATTTGACCCCTTAGATTTCCACGTGGGATGCACGGTTGGCATCTAACCGGCTGACGTGGCGATGACCGGAAATTAACCTGCAAAAAGTGGGATTTGAACTTTTTTCTTGAGTTTAGGGGGTGAATTGAAGCTTTTTTGAGTTCAGGGCGCGAATTGAGCATTCCGAACAGGTACAGGGGTCAATTTGACCCTTTAGCCTAAATCAAAACACACAGAATTCGACTATCCCGTCGAAGAGTAAATAAAGAGTAATCTGCGTGGGACTGATGAAAACCATAATTTCGTAGGGAGGTCGTGAGCTTAGAAAACCAACATCATGGAGCTTGTCGAAGCCCATAAAGAGATCTATCTAAGCAATCTACATACCTTGCCAGGAGAAGAAGCTGAATATCTGGGAGGCAAGTGCATTTAGACCTCCTCATGCAAATCCCCGTGAAGAAAAGCATTATCAACGTCCATTTGATGAAGTTCCCAGTGGCAAGAAGCAGCAACTGCTAAAATGGTACGCACGTTACCATTTTAGCAACGGGGGCGAAGGTGTCGCTATAGTCAATGCCTTGCACTTGTCGATTCCCACAAACCACCAACCTCGCTTTGTAACATTCCACCGAACCATCACTTTTGTATTTAATTTTGAACACCCACTTACAAAAAATAACCTTCTTTCCACGTGGTAGGTCTTGAATACGCCAAGTGCCGGTTCGTTCAAGAGCCGCAATTTCTCGTCCCATGTCTTCTCTCCACTTTGGGTCACACACGGCTTCACTAAAGCTGGAGGGCTCTTTTACCGTCGATATAGCTGCAAGAAAAGCACGGTGCGGGACCGAAAATTGATTATAATTTACATAACGAGATATGGAATACGGAGTACCTGATTCTGCCGACGAGTGTGAGAAAACAACAGGGGAAGAGTTTATTTTTACGGTGTTTAATTGAACTTCATAGTCGCGATGCCATACTGGTCGTTGCCGTGCTCGTACTCCTCTTCTGCTTGTGTCACCCCAGGTGTAGCAGCTGATCCGGTGGGTCCTGCGTTCGATATATCAAAAGTTCCAGATGCATGTTGTTCCGCATGCATTTGCATGTTGTTGTGACCCGTCACATGCCCCTCCATCCTTGATGTGTTTCCAGATTCTGGAATATGTGTACCCATGTCATCCTCACACGTGGTGTGGAAGGGTGAGGCATCATCCAATGGATATTGCCTTACGTAAGTTTCTAAATCTGGCACCATCCCTTCAGTTTGTGACAAAATAAACTTGCTTGCACCATTATTATCCGCCATTTTGAATGGAAAAACATTTTCAACAAATTTCACATCCCGAGAAATAAAATGCCTATTATTTTCCAAGTCATATACCTTCCAACCCTTTTGTGTGTAGGCATACCTTAAAAATACACACCGCACTCCTCGTGGTGCAAATTTGTCACCGGCCGTGTCTTTGGAATGTGCATAACAAAAACACCCAAATACTCTAAGATGAGAATATAAAGGTGGTTTGTTATACAATAGTTTGTAGGGACTTATTTTCTATCACAGGAGATGGCAATCTGTTAATTAAGTATCCGGCCGCCAACACACATTCTCCCCAAAATTCAAGAGGTAAGTTTGCATGGAATCTAAGAGTACATGCTACTTCAAGTATATGTCTATGCTTCCGCTCAACCCTACCATTTTGTTGTGGGGTATACACACACGAAGTTTGGAAAATTATTCCATGGGTCAAGAAATAATCCTCCAAACTAGTAAATTCTTTTCCATTGTCACTTCTGAAAACTTTCACCGATTTATTAAACTATCGTGAAGTCATGGCAAAAAATTGCTTAACTATATGTTTGACCTCACCTTTCTCTTGCATTAAATTTACCCACACTACTCTAGAATAGTCATCAACAATAGTTAAGAAATAGCGAGAGCCGCCAGTAGCCGGTGTTCTATAAGGACCCCAAACATCACAATGAATCACTTCAAACGGTTCAGTAGCACGTGCAATACTAACATAAAAAACATCGCATGTTTGTTTTTCACGTAAACAGGCATCACAATTATTATTCTGAACAGACTTCAACAAAGTTTTATTGAAACAAGGAAACAAACGTAAAACTTTTACTGATGGATGTCCCAACCTTGAATGCCACAAGTCGCCTGAATCTGACGCCGCCACCGCAAGTGCCTGAGCGTGATCAAGACTCCGGAAAAAATAAACCCCCCTCGTCGTTCACCCACTCCAATCGGCATCCTCGTAAGTAGGTCCTGTATCACACACATATGATTAGTAAAAAAATATATCACATTTTCGTAGATCAATTAATTGCGCTAAAGAAATAAGATTGCATTGCAATCCTGGTACTAGCAACACATTCTCCAATTTTAGCCGCGCACTAAGCCACACGTCACCAAGATGTGTCGCTCGAGTAAGTTCGTCGTTGGGTAACAGGACGGAAATAGGATCTATCTTGCATGTTTTCTTCAAAGCCGTTTCAGTTCCGGTCATATGATATGAAGCGCCGGAGTCCAGGAGCCATTGAAAAATTAGTTTTACTTGTGAGCTTTACTTCCGGTGGTGCGGCCTTACAGTTATCCAGTAGCTTTAGGAGGTGTTCCCATTGTTCCTCCGTAAAATTGGGCCTGCGCATGGTATTGTTCTTGTCGTTGATTCGTATTCGTTGTTCATGGGTCTGGTGTTCGTTACCTCCACTGCCTATCGTTTCTCCAGCCATCAATTTGTTTCTTTCGTGATAGGTTGTTGCCCAGTTCTCACTGCTCTGATACCATACAGAGAAACGAAAGGAGAGAATAAAATATTCGTATTATTTGATCTGTTTTACATGAATGAGACTGCATGTCTATATACACTTGATGGACGAAAATATCTCTATTGCCAACTATCCAAAAGCTACGAATAAGGGAAAAAAAAACATGGCTACAGTACACATTACAACAACCTAAATACAATACAACTCCTACTTCATACTTATCTCAAATATACGTACTAGGCCTAAAAGTGTACCAAAATAAAATGTGACCATAAATATACAATCAACAGTATATGCTTGACAATAATAGAACAAAATATTGTTGAAGAGAAATACATGTTTGACTGTCTATTTGAAGAATAGATTAGATTATACTGAGAAATACATAGTTGATTTAAAGAATAGATTTTGTCTATTTGAAGTTAGATTATATCTTAGAGGCAAATATATCTTCTTGAATATCTACTGGAAGGCAAAATGTGAAATAATTTATTAGTGCTAAAGAATCAGTGAACCTGAAAATTCAAATATTGAACCATGGAAATGGTGTTAAGTTGTCTACATCACAATTAGTCATAAGGCAAACTTGTAACTAAGTTTAAGACTTACATAAACACCATATAAACACCATATGATGGGAGTATAACATCCCCTGTAAACGATGCAGCGGCCTGTCTCGATAACTCTGTCATCTTTAACAAAGTCTTTTTGAGTGAAAAATTACTTATAAGAGATAATATCAATCACGGAACATAAAAAATGACTAGGTCATCCATATTTTTAACATGGAGGTATATATAGATTGTTACTAACTTTTTTGTTTTATACTTTTCAAATTTAGTTTTATCATAAAATAGTGTTGACTATTATTGTTTAAGAGTTCTTTGATTTTTTTTCCTAAAGATTTTTTTCCAGATGGCTTCAGGAAACTACTATGCATTAGATGAATGGAGTGAAGGGGAGTATCATAGTCATGATAGTAACCAACCAACTGGTTACTCATCCCCCATAGTTGATACAATTGGTGAAAATTTGTTAATTGACACAAATGACTTGTCTGGCTTGTCTGAGGCTGTTACAGTTCAATCTTTGTCAGAATTGAAGAGCATTCATGAATCTGAATCTTCAGGTAGTGATGAATTAGATTCTGCCCACATCCAAGCTAGCCAAAGGGAGGACCACTTTAAGTTGGAGCAATCATTTGCATCTATTGATGATTTTTGTGAAGCTGTGAGAAGTTATGGTGTCCAAAATATGTATAAATTGGACTTTGTGAAGAAAGATAAGATAAGATGTCAAGTGAGGTGTGTAAGCAATTGCCCCATGGCTTATCTATTGTTCAAAAGTTTGAAATTTAGAAACTTACAAGGTCAAAACATTTATCTCTAGTCATAATTGTCAAAAGGAAGAAGTGAAAGAAAGATTTGCTAGTACTAAATGGTTGGCCAATAAGTTAATTGGAGAGTTTAGACAACATGCAAAAATGACAGGTGAGGAAGTCAAGGATCTTATATTGAAGAAATATAACGTCACAATTAGTATCGCAAAGGCTTATAGAGTAAAAGCGTGTGCTCTCCAATTACTTGATGGCAATGTTGATCAACAGTATTCGAGGTTACCAGATTACTGTGAGGAGCTACTGAAAACCAATCCTGGATCTACATTAGAATTAGTTTGCCTAGAACATGGTCAGGCTGGTCAGTCAAGATTTGATAGAATATATTTGTGCATAGATGCTTGTAAAAAAGGGTTTCTTAGTGGTTGTCGACCGCTAATTGCAGTTGATGGATGTCATTTGAGTGGATACTATCGTAGTCAATTTCTTGCAGCAGTTATCTTGATGGAAACAATGGTTTATTCATTATAGCTTATGCAGTAGTAGCATCTGAGACTAGAGAGACATGGCAATGGTTTTTAAACAACTTGTTGAATGATATTGGACAAAAATCCATACACGGAGAGAGATGGACACTCGTTTTTTACCAAGGAAAGGTAAATACGTAATTATATAATTTATCATTACTTACATACATATTTTATAGAATTGCTTACAAGTTGGCTTCATTGATAGGGTCTTGTGGCCACACTAGAAGAAATATACCCTTCTACACATCACCGTTTCTGCTTACGCCATATGTATACCAACTTTCAGAAAAATGGAAAAACGAATAAGTTAGGTCACTATTTTGGCTTGCTGCAAAATCCACTATGATGTCTTCCTTTGAAAAATACATGAATAAGATAAAGGATAAAGATTACAGTGCATGGGAATATCTCAGTGAAGTCGGTGTGGAGAGATGGAGTAGAGCACATTTTGAAAACCACGTCAAGTGTCATTTGTTCTCAAGTAGCATCATTGAGTGCTTCAATGGAGTGATAAAAAAATATCGAGACAATCATGTGGATATTCTTATCGACAATATAAGGACCAAGGCAATGAAGTTAATGAGAAAAAAAAAAAGAAACAAATGAAGAAAAGGACCGGCTTAATATGTCCAGAGACACTAAAGAAGTTGAATATTTACATTATGGAATCTACTAAATGGCTAGCAATTTCATGTGGAGAACTTATATTTGAGGTTACACTTCGACCTAAAAGGTTTGTTGTTCAGCTTCTACCCCATACATGTACTTGCAGGCTATGGGACTTGACAGGTGTGCCTTGTGTTCATGCGTGTATTGCTATAATTTCTATGAAAAGAAGACCAGAAGACTTTGTGCATCAATATTTCACCCGAGAGTACTTTTTCAGGGCCTATGAGTATGAAATTAATCCGATGAGCAACACTGCCTTTTCCCCTAAAGCTGACAGTGTGCTAATACAGCCACCACTACTAAGAAGGCCACCAGGGAGGCCAAAAAAACAGAGACACAAGTCTTCGTTAGAAGGTAGGGATCCTCATAAAGCGAAAAGAAAATATGGGGTGATCAAGTGTGGTAAATGTGGTCAGCTTGGACATAATAAGAGATCTTGTAAAGAGAATGAGCAAGTATGGATTTTCAAATCACTTCTCTAATCCAATGTTATTGAATATACACACACAACTGACACAACGTACACATATACGTTAATATTCCTATAATTTGCAATTTCTTTTATGCAGGAAGTACCCTAATGATGTACAGTTTCAAACGTGCTTGTTGTGTGAAGACAAGAAGAAGATATATAGAGAAAATACAACACACCCTTGTTTTCATTGATACAATAAAACTATGAATTAGGAGTTTTTATTTTTTGTCCTTGTTTTGATTAAAAACATTTTTATTTACAATTGTGGTGTTTCAGTTTTTCCGAAGACATGTTTTAATTACAAATATGCATTTGTGCTTATTCTGGTTTCAGATTTATGTGTACTATATGATGAAAAATCATGTTAAAGGAGCCAGCTTTAAAAGACAAATCTAATTTTACACCTCTAAGAAAAACATTCTACTAAAGCTTTGTCGAGAAAAGCTAATACATTTCAAGCTGGAAGTTGGATTAGCTTTTGAAAATCTCAAAAGTTGTAGTCCGAAATGGAAGTGAGAAATTATGTATGTACTTATTTTTGTCCAACTAAATGATAAACAAGTGAATTAGGGAAGACCAGTAAGCTGGAATAATAATTTGACAATGCAGAGGCAGGTCATTTGTCCTTTTGAATTAAGAAGTGAATTCAATGATCATTATTCTTTTACTCTACATTGTTACCAGTTGCTTACCGTAAAGCCTCAAGCTCAGTTGGTTATTGATGCACTCCAGTTTAATTCTCCTAGCCCTTATGTTCATGTAAACTAAAAGGCTAACTTACAGTGATAAAGTTTACTTATGTTCATATTAAGAGGCTAGCCCTTAATAAATCCATTTGCAGACATTTGATAATGAACTAAAAAACTATAGCTTACAGTGAACTTAGAAGGCATTACTCAATGCCTTAATGGTATGAATATAGTTTGAAGAAGTAATCACCGGGTACTAGCAATCATCTTCTACATTATAGAGCAAAGACAGAAACCTCTTCAAGAAAAAATTCACACCAGTGTGAAAATTAAAATTGATTAAAATGTAATAATATTCTCGATACGATATTGTCACTAAATTGCTCTAAGAAGACCATTATGAGTTTTTTCTTTGATTTGAAAGTTCTTAAACTATTTTCAGATGTTAGATGATGAAATATAACATCTGGAAATCAGGGGCTCTTTTTTTTTTCTCCTCTTCTGTAGCTTGCATGTTTCTAAAATTGGTAACCCAGTTTTTACATTGTCACAAATATCATATGAGGTTGAAATGAATAAACTCTAACTCTCCTTAGCTTCTATCTCAGTTTGTAAATTTTTGTACCGAAGTACTTTCTAATTAGATGTTCTCTATAGTTCTACAGCTTAACGCATCCCACAATTTACACATAAAACAAACAGTTAAGAAAAACCAGATGTCTTTCACTTAATCACAAATATTCCCAGAGACATCAATTATTTCATAACGTCAATTTTAAAATACCGGCAACTGGAGCTTTGATGTATTTTTCTCCTTGCTGGAATGTGAGCTTAGACTATAAAAGGGTAGAAAGACCTACAAATTCATTTGCCTGACACCTTGATATGCTCCCTTGTTTGTACATCTAAACTCGCATATTTGATTTACAGGAAGAAATGAGATGCGTGAGCTTAGCTTGGAAGATTTAGTAATCTCAGGTTGGTTTTGTTTTGGAGCAGTCGAGCAGTTTTTGTCGGCGGTAAGTGTTTGTCGGTGAAAAATTGAAGGAAGATGACGTGTCCGTGAGCTGGAATAAAATGGGAGACGTGGCCATTTAATGATCATATTCTTCGTATTATTTATTACTACGTAATAAACTAACGGCTCTTCCCAAAAATTTAATAAACTAACGACGTTAGATAACGGGTCCAAAATTGATAGTTTATGATCTTTCAGGTCCCATATTGATTTGAATTATTTTTAGGTCCAAAATTGACAGTAGACCTAACTTTCAGGTTTTGGACTGATAAAATTCCATTATGTTTCTATTGAAATGCAATAGAAAAAAAAGGACATTGATTTACCTATATATTTACACATGTCATTGACACATTGAAAACGATTACAATGAGCCAATATCTATTGATGAATGTCATTGTAGACATTAATGAATGAAATGAGACAATTCAGGCAGATTTAAAATCCTAAAAAATGATATTTTTGGACCAATAAGTCTACACGCCAAAAGGCGTAAAACACTTGGATCTTAAATGAGGTTTTGTGTGTAAATCAATGAGAAAAATGAAATCACAATATCTAAACCATGTTTATGAGGAAATTAATTTTTCGGCAGTTGATGCAACTACATTAAGTTTTTTAATTGACATGTCAGTTTTTAAATGGTTATAAATGCGCCCAGTGGATGCATTGATCGCATATTTATATGGTTCGCTCGATACAAACATATATATGAAAGTCCCTGGAGAGTTTAACCTACCTGATGATTATAGCTCGAAGTCTCGAGATTCATTTTCCATAAAATTGGAAAAGTAATTATGTTAACTAAAATAACCTAGATGTATGTGGTAATTGTCGTAGTGATTATTTGATCAATGAAGGATATAACATTTATCCCATTAATCCATGAATTTCATTTAGCGATGTCACATAGGACTCGCTATAATTGCAGTGTATGTTGAAGATTTAAATATCAATGGAACTTCTTATGAAAAATAATGCAAAATATCTCATGAAAGATTTTGAAATGAACGGCTTTGGGAGAACAACATTTGATCTTGGCGCTCAAATTGAACATCTGGAAAATGATATTTTTATCCACCAATCGATATACAAGAAAATCTTGAACCCGTTCGATCTTCCATGGTGATTTGTCTTAATATGCACGATGACCCTTTTGGGCCTCATGAAGATGAAGAAGAATGTTTGGTACCGAAATACCATACCTGAGTGAGATTAGAGCACTAATGTATTTGTTTAATAACACTCGATCAGATGTTGCTATTATGTGAATTTATTAGCGAGATACACCTCCCCCCAACAAGAAGACGTCAGAACCGTGTCAACCACATGTTCCATTTTCTCAACGGCACAATCAATCTTGAATTGTATTACAACAATGATGTAAACGTCACATTAGTTGGTTATGTCTACACGTGATACTTGTGTGATGTACAAAAAAGCAAATTTACAAACATGATATATATTCACTTATTGTGATACTGCTATCTCATGGAGATCAATGTGATAACTATTAAGTGCTACATCATCAACCCACATGACATGACTGATTGCTCTTAGTACCACACTTAATAACATGTTAATCCATTATGATTAATTCATTTTTTCCTTCAAGTGAAGTCGACGAGCACTATGTCTCGGTAACACCACTCTATTTTTGACAACTAAATTCCCTAACATTTTCCATTTCCTTATACTTTAATTCCCATGTGAGCACTATGGCAGAGTTTTTTTTGAAAAGTCTACGAGCATCTATTTTTAACCAACAACCATTATTAAAATAAATATGAATTGATAATTATGATTTCAAGATTGCAATTGTGTAATTCACCATTAATTCATAATACAGAGAAAATAAAGTTTTTTCCTGTTAGTATGAGTCATCTCCCTCGACAAATTATGTTCTCAATTGTACAATACTCTCTATACAATCAAGTATTTTATGTTAAAAGAAATGAATATAGCGTTTAAAAGAAATGAGTATTGACATTAAATTATAAAAGAAATGAGTAATGCCATTATATTATAAATATTTTGATGATAATACAGTGATAATGTAGGTAAATGAATAAGTTGATTTGTAGCATGTATATTACGTGTAGATAATGATTATCAATGAGGAAGCGGTCCAGCTCAGCCGGTCTTGGGTTCGAAACTCCAGATGCCCCTGCAGTAAAAAAAAAGTAATGATTCTCAATTGCAAATTTATAATACTCACTTGTTCTACTAATATAGTGATTTAGCACCAATACTCGTTTTTATTCATTAACCATGACATAAAATATACGATTGTACAATGAACATTGTATAACCCAGTATATAATGTACGCTCCCATCTCCTCACCATAATTTACCACTCCTAGAATAACTTTTAGTATTTTGAAAGGAACTTGTGGAATAACTTTATTATTAAGGGGTGCTTGGAACTGATTTTGCTTCTACTTCTCTTTAAAGCAGAATCGGAATCCGTTTTCAGAAGCTGATCTTCTCCATCTTCTTAAAAAACTGATTCTATGAGTAAATTAGAGCACCAAAATCATTTTTGCACTTTTACCCAAATACTCTATCCTCAGGTGTAAGAATAAGACCCAAACACCTCTAAGTGTTCCTGATATAATTTCCCTCCCTCATAGGGATGTCAAAAAAACCCGACCCGCAATGACCCGCCCTGACCCGAGACATTTGGGGCGGGTCCGCCCCGCCCCGTCTTGGAAATGGGGCGGGTCCGCCCCGCCCCGTCTATACAATGGGGCGGGTCCGGGTATTAGAATTGACCCGTGCCGCCCCGACCCGCCCCGACCCGACCCGCTCAATATATAAGTATACATACTTTTTCTTAAATTATACTACAAATATACTTCAACATACATATGTGTGTATACAATAAATCATAAATTCTTTGATCTAATAATATATGAATATATATTAGAATGAGATGAACAATGGATTAGTAATGTCTTCTTTATATATAGAATTTTAATACATATATTCAATTATTAATATAACTAATTAGATTAACTATTCAAGTCTGAGTAATTTTTCCTTAATTTTTGAAATTTTTAACGTATCATGAATTTGATTTAATATATTGATTTTTAATTATTATTTAGAGATAAACTTTATGTAGATTCAATTGGTAACAACTTCCCACAAATAAAAATACATACTAGCTAATTAGATTGCGGCGGGGCGGGGCGGACCCGCCCGCCCCGCATGGGGCAGGTCATGGGTCAACAAGTTTGGACCCGTGCAGGTCACGGGGCGGGGCGGACCCGCCCCGCCAAGTCACGGGGCGGGTCCGGGTCTTGCAATACCCGCCCCGCCCCGACCCATTGCCTACTCCCTCAACATGTGTCCATTTTCCTCCCATTTTATAATAGGAAATATATATGTGCACATTTTTCCCATTTCACGTTTGTAATGTAAGCTAAATTCTAACACATCTTGACAAGGTGAGGCACTGTTATCTCGCGCTTTCAATTGCTGGCTTGACCGGTGTTCGTCCGCGCCGTAGCGACGTAGGGTTTTCCCAGTGAGTTGGCGTCCAGATCCGAGTCTGAGTCTCTTCTCTGAGTCGATTCCGTACGTAAGGATTTCACAATGTTTTGGCGCATGGCGGGGCTCTCTACGGCGTCTCCCGTAAGGCCTCTGGATTCAGTTTCTGTCAATTGTTTGGTTTTCTGTCAAATGTTTTCTTTTTTCAATATAAATTACATTCAACGATCATATATTCCTTGTAACTCTTGGTTCTTCAGTACATATTTTGATTTTCTTTTTGTCGTTGTGGAAATTGAGACTGTATTTGTTGGCTCAGATGTAGTGAATAGTTTTGCAAGTTTTATAGGTATTGAGTTTTGCTGCAATGTAGGTATATTGGGCGGGATCAAAATGAATGTAATTGTCCATTGAGCGGAATTATCTGTTTGGCAATATACCACCATGTTCACTATATAGTTTCATATTACCGTTTTCTATTCTAGGTTGTAGAGAAACATCTAGTCAGATAAGTTCTTCTATAATCACTAGCTAGTAAACAATATGTTTTCATATGAGTGAGGTTTCTGTAAATACATGAAAGACTTCAAAAAATCCTATGGGGGGGGGGATGTAGATTCTAATGCCTATCTTAAAGATAGTATTGACATGCGAGCGGGTGTTACAAATGGTGCACAATAGTATGTCCATATAATCAATTACCATTGTTGATAATACCAAATCAGTGCACCAAAGTACCCAGAGTATGTCTCCACATTTCCACAGAGGCATGTGATGGACCACTTAACTCTCTAAAAGCATCCATAGGTTTTAGGGAATTAGAGTTCTATTTCTTTGCACATGTGTACAGTGTACACAGAGTTTATCAGTGATAGGTAGCATGGTGCGTTCCAGTTGCAACTTAAGTCTCTTACTTGGCATTCCACCTGGGTTCAGCTCTCACGTATAAGATAACTAGATAAGACATCATACATCTAGTCCCCATGCCTCTACCCTTCCCAGAGCTTTTACCAATGTGAGCTCTTGCACCTTATCGGTTTTCTTTAAACAAAGGAAGTGCTGATAGTACAAGTCTATGACATATTGGAGTAACCACATGCCAGGTTCTAATGAAGTTTTCGAAATCGTATCGTGAACAAGAGAACCTTAGGAATAGCGTGCTTACAAATTCTCATCCTGTAGTTCTAATGGTACCTGATTCCTTCTGCTGCACCCTTCACATCCTTAATTCCTTTCTTAATTTAAGTATTTAAAAGTACTCTTAAACAGTTTTATTTTGAATTATTAAATCTACGAGCTCACAATTATAGTGGAAATATATATTACTACCACCGTCCCTAAATAAAGTCCCATTTACTTCAGATAGGAATATCAATAAAATGAATGCTCTGCGGTTGAGATTATCAAGAAGAGGCGAAAATAATATGAACCATATAGTGATTTTCCAGAAGGGGATTTGGGTGGCAATTTTGAGATGGATGAAAATGGAAAGTGCATATATTATTTAGATATGAAAGGAGTAATTTATGTGACTCGGATGGATAAGAGTTTTTTTCAAAGTTCTCACAATACCAGTAAGATGGCATAAAAGCTGATAAGTAGATTATTAGATAGAGTGGTAAACAAGCACATGATGATGGTGATATACATTGTCTTTTCTATTATTATCAAATTACTGAGATAATCTTCCTCATGTGTTATTGGATGCTGTCTGCATCAATCAGCGTATGTGCACAAATGGATATTATTGTGTCATGGGTGTATCCCAATTTCCTGCCATATTTAAAAAAATAGGAAGATGAAGTTTTGTGTGTGTGGCCTGAGGGGATTTTTAAGTTTGTTGGTTTGGAACTATTTCCATAGCTTTCATTTTGAGCACTCTTTTGAAAGTTCAATGGGTGGTAATGTTACATATTACTTCCTGTCTGGTTACATATTTATTTCAGGTGGAGGCAATTTTAGACAAGGAAACTTTCACATTAGAAGAGCTTTTAGACGAGGACGAAATAATACAAGAATGTAAAGCTCTTAATGGGCGCCTTATTAACTAGTAAGCTATGTTTTGCTTGCCATGTTTCCATTTCCAATATAGGCATATAGCTGCTTCCTTGTTCGATATGTTGACCACTTTATTAATCTCTATTTATTAGAGACGTGATGCAACAATTATCTTTGTGTCTTCATTTATAGGGTAGAGTAAGTTTTGCTTGATCTATAACTATAGGTATCAACTGTTATCATGATTCGATAACAGTTTATCATTATTGTGTGATATTCGTTACTTTTGTTTAGGAGGGGCGTTTGGTTCAACTTATCTCAGATTCCCTTGGGAATGTTACGAAGGTAATGTTGGATTACCTTGTTTGGTTAGAGTTATAAGCAATGTTTGAAATTGCGCAATAGAATCAAGGCACGCCTCGTCTATTTCCAGGCTTGTTGCGATTAAAGGTGATACTTTTTTACGCCATAAGAAAGCTTACGCCTTTTAGGTTGAGGCGGAGGATATAAGGCGTACGATACAAATCCCAAAAAGGCTTACACAATAATAGGTCTCCGGATTACATGAAAAGGATGGCCCGAGACGTATTTCAAACTCAACAATTAATTTAATACTCGACCAAAAATACTTCTCTTCTTCTGATTAGCATGTGGCAGTCTACTTCTTCCTCTCTGCTGAGTAATATGTCGTAATTTTTTTGACACCAGCTCTTATGTAAGCTGTGCGCGGTGCGCCTGTCCGCCTATGCTTCTTGCTCTGCGCTGTTCTTATTTGTGTCTTTCTGTCCTTCTGTGTGCGTCGGCATGCTTAAGTAGGGACTAGGGAGATGAGATTTATACAAAGTATATTACTTTGAGTCGGTTCCAAATATCCTTCTGGACATGATATGCCGCAAGTAATATCCTTTTGAGTGGATTCCAGCCGGATTCCATTTTTTAGGATAATGTTTGTTTAGGCTTGAACAGATAAGATAAAGATAAAAAAAGACAAGATAAAAAGATTATAAAAGATAAAATAAAAAAGATAAAAATATTGAAAAAAGATAAAAAGATGAAATGAAATCAGTCCTCCATGTAAATATTCTCTTTCCAATTTGCTTTCTCCAAAGTCATACTCTCATCCAACCCAAGAAGTATCATATAACTCCTGACTCTTCTAATCCACTTCTGCTAGTCTTCCTCTCTCTCTCTCTCCCTCTCTCTCTCCCTCTCTCTCTCCTCCTAACCTCTTCTCCCCACCTCTTAACTCGTCTAACAGATGCATCACTTGTTCTTCTAGCTCATAGACAAACCGCGGCAAATCGAGACTCTCACATCTTATCTTCAATAGATGTTACTCCAACCTTTTGTTCCTCATTCTTTAAGCCGTCTTTTCTAGCATGTCCACACATCTAACACAACATGCGCATCTGAACCACACTCACCTTTTAAATGTGATATTGTTTCACGGTCTAACACTCTACGCCTTACAGTAATGCATGTCTAATTATAAAATTATTCTTTAAAAAAACAGAATGTGGATCCGAATTCAAGAAACAATTAAGAGGATTTAGTGATTTATATAGTACTAGAGACCAAAAACTAGGATTTTCAATATAGTATTAATTTTTGCAGAAAGCTACTATTCAAAAGTTTACTCCACTGCAGAAAATTGTTTGATGGGTGTCCGCAAAAAGGTCTGAAGGCAAGATTACTCGGCGGCAGAGGATGATCCGCCGTTGAACTATGCTTTCCTGATGCTGCTGCCGCCGGCCGCTTCCGTTTCTTCTCATAGCTAACCCCTCTAGACTTTGACTGAAAATCCCGGACGTCCCGGAGGAAGAGCCGACGAGTTCAAGTCCATCTTGCCGTCGTGCTCCTCATAGGCGGCGCGGAGGCGGCAAATTAGCGGGTCAAGGCTTCCCCAAGCTTGCCGGGAGAGGGCAAGGCGCGGGAGGGTTGGGCATCCCGAAGATGGGGCAATTGTGTTTGTGAACTTTAGTCTTCCCGAACTAATCGAGGTAGCGGAGGAACTCGCGGACGTGGGCCCCCGTTGGAGAGAGGGCGATCGAGCATTGGGTACTGTAAGAAGGTGTTCCAGTCGCGGCGCTTCTGGTTCTCGTACCGGCTGAGCTGAGGTGGTGCCAGCTGAGACGGATCAAGGGCGGCAGAGGAGGAGGAAGAGATTGTGAGCGAACCGGCCGACCTGGTCTGGTTGATGATACCAGAATCAAGATTATAATGAAGTGTAGTAGGCACACCTAGATCACATAAAAATCTTGATGCGCTCTTCTATTTCATCCATCCTGTTATGTATTGTGTGAGATGCATCTCCATCTGGTTCACCATGCTTGTAAATTATGGAACCTAGATAACGGGACATATCACTGACATGTATCTCCTTACCATCTAAGGTAGTCCCACTATTACCAATTGAACATTGCTTCTACTTCCACCAAACTTGCACTCCATAGACTCAATCTTGCTTCGACTTGGCCTGGAACCCTTGTTATTCAAAGTTTATCATCATACTTTTGACTTTATTTTAACACTCGATCTTGTCTCATCGATTAACACAATATCGTCACAGGATATATTATGCACCTTGGGCTACATCTTCTTGAATTGACTTCGTGAGTTCATGAGTTCATCCATGACTTAAAAAATCTACCAATAATGAAAATAAAAAGGAAAAATTGAAAATAATAATCCCAACTTGATATGAAGCGGGAAGAGCATGTGGCGGGACCGGGCTTGGGCCCACTTTCGTTGGCCGGTTAGGGGCTGAGTTTTTAATTTAATTAGTTTCAATTATGTTAGTTCTTTTATTATTGCTATTTATTTTATTAGAATTTCCTTAGGTTGGTACGTATGGAATTCTCTTCCCCTTAGGCTTGTGCGCAAGTCTGCTTCCCGATAGGATATGCTAGCTACGTACAATTAATTAATTAGCTTATTGGTTTCCTACTAGAACTTAAATGTTCCTAGTACGATACTAGGATACCATTATTTATACCCACGTAGGGTTATTGATATGAAGTGGGAAGAGCATGTGGCGGGACCGGGCTTGGGCCCACTTTCGTGGGCCGGTTAGGGGATGAGTTTTTAATTTAATTAGTTTCAATTATGTTAGTTCTTTTATTATTGCTATTTATTTTATTAGAATTTCCTTAGGTTGGTACATATGGAATTCTCTTCCCCTTAGGCTTGTGCGCAAGTCTGCTTCCCAATAGGATAGGCTAGCTACGTACAATTAATTAATTAGCTTATTGACAGAGCAGAAGAACGAACAAACTCGTATGAGAGAAGAAGTGACCCGGATAAGGGCCGAACAGGCAGAGCATGGTGGCAAGCTGTCGGAGATCATCACCTCACTAGCGGCGTTGACCCAGGCGATGGTCCCGCCGGTCACACCGAAGAAAGCCGCGGATGACGTGGGTCGAATCCCGGCAACCGAGCTGCATGGAGAAGGCGTGCTGAGCAATCCAAATATAACGCTGCTTCCGTCGTTCGATGGGGGAGACCCAATTGGGTGGATCGCTCGGGTAGAGCAACAGTTCGAATTACACAACACTTTACCGGAAAAGAAGGTGGCTGCCGCGATGGTAGCTATGGAAGGAGGAGCGCTTTACTGGGTGACCTGGCTGAGATCGCGCAGGCCCGGGATGACTTGGGCAGATTTCAAGCAAGCCTTGGTCGACAGATTTGATCCTCGATTTCAAGGGAATAAGTTTGAGCGATTGTCCGGAGTCAGGCAAATTGGGTCTATAAAAGATTACAATATCTTGTTTGTTCAGCTAGCAAGCCAAGTTCTAGGGTTACCCGATGAGCACTATTTAGGATATTACATGAGCGGTCTTAAGGAGATAATCCGAAGCTCGCTGCGATTGCTCCGACCAAACAACTTGGAGATGGCTATGGAATTAGCTCGCGAAGTGGAGTATAATCTGTCCGTCCAAAGTGGAGAAAGTGGTAGCCTGAATTATCATTCATCGGGAGTACGTTCTAGCAGCCTTTTAAGGGCAAACACAGATTCCCCGTTGACTGCCGCTGGTGGCAGCTTACAGGGTTCGGAGGGCAGCTTTGCGAAAGATAGTGGACAACCTCCAGGGACAAAGTCAGGTCTGTCCGGGCAGCCTACGACACGCTCTCAGTTCACTCGACTACCGCCAAAAGAGTTTGCAGAATTGAGGGCGAAAGGATTATGCTTTAGGTGTAAGAAACCATTTACGCCAACACATGATTGCCCCTTTAAGCAGCTGCGAGTAATGTTAGCTGAGGAGGATGAAGAGTTGGACCTAAAGCAGTATGTCTGGAAATTTCAGTTCCCGATCCGCGAGTTTTCAACCTTGAGGACAAGGTTATTTTAAGGGGGATGGATTGATATGAAGCGGGAAGAGCATGTGGCGGGACCGGGCTTGGGCCCACTTTCGTGGGCCGGTTAGGGGCTGAGTTTTTAATTTAATTAGTTTCAATTATGTTAGTTCTTTTATTATTGCTATTTATTTTATTAGAATTTCCTTAGGTTGGTACGTATGGAATTCTCTTCCCCTTAGGCTTGTGCGCAAGTCTGCTTCCCAATAGGATAGGCTAGCTACGTACAATTAATTAATTAGCTTATTGGTTTCCTACTAGAACTTAAATGTTCCTAGTACGATACTAGGATAGCATTATTTATACCCACGTAGGGTTATTCAGTCGGGGGAATAAAAAATTGAGATTTGTTAAGCTAAATTGGCTTGGGCAACGGATTCTTCCGTTGATTATTCTGGGCAACGGTTTACCCCGTTGATTTTATTTTTCTGTTCTTATCACAACTATTGCTGGTCCGCTGATAATAATCCCAACTATTGATTATTTTTGTATAATCCCAAGTATATGGACCATCCGCCAATAATGGTCCATGACCAGATATTACCTCCCATAAAAAGTGAATTTTAAATAGAAATTAAGCGTAAAATTAGAAGTTGGGATTATTTATAGGGATTACTTGTTATCTCTTCTCATCCACTTTAGAAACTACGAGAATTTATTTATAGGGACCATTATTGGCGGAAGGTCCCTAAAGTTGGGATTATTCTGAAATAATCGATAGTTGGGATTATTATGGGCGGACCATCAATGGTTGGGATTATTACTATCAATTTTTCCAAATAAAAAAGGTTGTGATTTATTTTAAGTTCAAACATTTATTTTGATAAATTAAATTTTCATTTTTTATGTTTTTATAGAGTACTGAATAACATTAAAGATGTGTAATATATGGTTCCTAAATTTTGTACAATGGAAAATTTATGACAATGGAGCACTGTACCTATAAATATGGACATTTAGGAACTAGAACAACTAATTACTCACAACTTGAGTTCTTTATTTTGCTTTTGCAATTAACATATTTTATGTTAGCATACAAGCTGTTGGGACGGATTAATGTTAAAAGCTACATACTTTTCTGAGATGTTACTCACTGCAAAACATTCATCCAAAAGATTTTAGAAGCTTTTTAAATAATACAAAAGCTAGAAGGTAAAGACTTATGCCTACCAAACATATACGTAATCTTATAAGCTTGAAAAGCTCTTCTGATGAAATTTCTCTTAAAATAATGATAAAATAGGGTAATAACTATTAGAACCAAAATAGTTGAGGAACAATCAGGAAATGAACGGGAAGATTCGTCTCTTATTCACATTCTTGCTTACTACATTTTCTTGTTGAAATTTGCCAAGTGTATATTCTCTGAGCTGTTTCATTGTGAATTTGTAATCTTCATATTTAAGTATAAAGTACTCGCTCTCATTTCTGTTTGGCTATTTGAAGTTTACGTGAGAGACCTCAAGTGGAACAACTTGTCAGATATATAGTGGAAGATGCTGCTGAAGATGCTGAGAAAAAACGAACATTTAAGTGGGTTAAAAATCTTTCTCTAGCTCAATATCTTGTGAATTTTCATGATCTTGAATATGTTCTTTTCATTTGGGTGAACAGGTTTCCTTTTATAGCTTGTGAAATTTTTACATGTGAGGTTGATATCATTCTCAAAGCCTTAGTTGATGATGAAGAGGTGAAGATTTATTCTTTAACCGATTGCTTCACATAGTTACTCTTATGTGGAGTACTGTTTATAATTAGATTTTAATTTTTGATTGGCAGCTAATGAACCTACTATTTTCGTTTTTGGAACCTGGGCGCCCTCACAGTACTCTGTTGGCTGGTTACTTCAGCAAGGTATTTCATTACTTCCAATAGGGGTATTTTGTCATTTTCTTATTTTCTGAAAATCTAAAGTTGCACAAGGATGGTTGATATCTTTCCCGGGAAGATTAGAGATTGAATCTCTTGTGTTTGGCCTAGTGACTAGTGAGAATCTGAATGCTTTATCTTTTAAGTCATTGTTTGAAATGTTGCATGTGGTTTTCAGACTTAGCATACTTCAGTATGTTTCATGAGTTTTTTGCTTTTAAGAATCTTTATGAGTTCAGGTGTATTGTGTGTGTATTTTTAAATCTTTTCACATTATCCTGGTTTAGCTCTCTATGACTTCGAGACGTTATGGTTTCTTTTTGATGGTGCTATTTGATGATCATGGTTCCATATTCCAGGTTGTTATATGCCTGTTACAGAGGAAGACGGTACCTTTAATGAATTACATACAAGTAAGTTCACATGTTTAATTTATTTGACTAAAGTACATGTTTCTTATTTTTATGAAACAGCACTTGATATGTTGCTCTAAGTTTATTTACAAGTGTGTTTTGATAGACACACTTTTTTACTTTTGCCTCCCTCCTGGTTTGAATATTAGCTATGTTTAAATTATCATTAAAAACTTGGATGACAGATATATACAGAGGATTCCCGGGTTTGGTTTGAGAGTTAATAAGGCTGTACACAGAATTAAAATCATAAGAAGCTAATCTCTGGTCTGGTTCACAGTTTTTTGTCCCTCTCCTAAGTAAATCTCAATCACACAGTTTTTCACTTCTTTAAACTCTTTGCCCAATCAAATTGGGCACCATTTAGAGACGGATGGGGTATCTTTTTCTGTTTTGTTTTAGCTGGGTGCAAATTCAGACACATTTGTGTGTTAATAGAATAATATAAATGTATTAGTAGAAACATATAGTCTCACGATTGACAATGTTTTGTTCTCAACATGATCCTATGTAGCATCTTGAGTTTGACCACCTTGCTTAGCATCTAGGGGGAATATATTTATGTAGTGTGAGAGTTTAGTTTCGGGGGGTGTTTGCTTTATGAATATGTGTTGCATGCTTTTAATAAAAGCACTATAAAATGGTTTGAGCGCACTATAAGCTATTAATAGCGTCAAGATATGGATCTTCTACATTTAAGAGTTTCGTTTATTGTATCCTTATTCGGTTATTCCTCAGGTTTCCTTTGTAGTATTCTGCTGCAATATGTTGTGCTTTTCTTTCTGAACTGCAAAAACTGTAGGAGCCCTTACCTGCTACATGTTTTTGCAAGGCTCTTAAGCTCCCTGTATCGATCTGTTTAGTTTTATGATATTTTCCTCTCAGGGGTTGGTGGGTTGTTCATGCATGACTTTATATGGTGTTTGCCTGATTTTTCCGTTACCAGCATTACCAGTTGCTTTCCTTAAAATTTTAAAACATTTTGCTTTTTAGCTCAGGAGGCACTTATTGCTTTTTATTTTATCATTTTTAAGTATATTCATCCCGTTTTATATTATCTTTTTTATAATAGCTTATTTTTTATCTTTATTTTCTTTCATTTCCTTTTGGTGGTGTTATCATGTATCGATTCATGTTAGCCGACCCCAATATCTTTTGGGACTAAGGCTTGGATGTTGTTGTTGTTGTTGTAGGCACTTATTGCTTTGTTCTTTTGTTGTTTGGCACTTCGTAGGATGCTAATGTAGTTTTTTTTTAATATTTTATTATTGCTACAATGTCTACAAGTTTTTGCTATTCTCTTTTGATAGGCAAGTAATATCTGCTGCTTCTAGTTGACATAAGACAAATACTATGATTTGATGACAATGTTTGATGTTCTTTCAGTGTCATCAAGAGGTTATCAGGAAGTTGGTTGATCTCATTGGAATTACTTCCATCATGGAGGTTTGTAGCTTTAAGATTCATTATGAACTTGTCTCTTGGATACTCTTTGAGGTTCTAAACTTCTAATCCATATTTATGGGCAGGTTTTGATCCGTTTGATCAGTTCCGATGAACACATGTATAGCAACTTTGTGGACTCTATGCAGTGGTTAGGAGATACAGATGTTCTGGAGATGATTGTGGATAAGTTTAGCTCATCAGTACGTTTGTCTCTAATATCATTTACTTTAAATATTGAGTTTGCGAAGCAGACCCATTTCCGGGTCTTATCTTATCAACCTTCCAGCTTTGCAGTTTCCTATATATGCGGATTTCTTCTCTAATTAACATCCTGATGCCTATATACTTGTTGAAATTCATGGTTTGTTTACTTGTATGTGGTTGCTCTGTATGATTTCTTGCGAGTTGCTTTTAGACACATCCTCAGCATATTTTCTTCCCCAGTTGGGAGGTACATATGTAATGGTATCCAAGGTTCGGAATTGCATATTGCATTGTCGTGGCGTTTTTTTAAGATGACATATTGCGTAAGCCTCATTGAGCAGTGAGGCGTATGCCTGATGCGTAATATATACAGACTCATTTAGAAATAAAACAAATTATTCATCAAATGTCATATTAACAAAAATTATAATGAAGTCATAATCCTATCAAAAGTGTCGTCAATTGCTAATATACAATCTTAACTTTACAGAATATTAACAGAAAAATAATATTGACAAAAAATTGACATAATATATTAATATTAAAGTTGAGGTTGATGTTCTTTTCTACAGTTGAAAAGCCATATTTTGACACTCAAAAAGTTTATGTGTGGATTGATTATGTAGGCCAGATTGTGCATAAAGAAAGAATGGGCATATGTATCGTTAGCCTTTTTCCCCTTTTGCCCTTTCAGCTTTATTAAAAGTGAATAAATGGCATTTCTTTCCCCTGCTTTCGAAAAGAGGAGAGTGAATACATGTGATAAATAGGTGATTGATAAAAAAAGAGGTTGAAGTTAATATTAAATATACAAACTGATGGAAAATATTAGTATGCAGAAAGTTAATATACAAGTGATGGTAAACATTAATATGCAGAAAATACTAAAAGTTGGGAAAAAATATTAATAGTTAAACTGAGAAGCTTGAAAGCCTGAAACAGTATCGCAGAAGAGGAAAGAAGGTTGTCAGCTTGGGACACCTGTGATGCGCAGATGAAGATGCAGCCACACAGATCTATGTCACGAAGGGGTAAGCAGAAGCACAGGACAGTTGGAGACTTGAAGTTGTGATAGGAGTAATACTGTAATACTAATTGCGTACTATTAAAAATAAAAAAGTGAGCCCAATCGGCCCAAAAAGACCCTTAACTTCCTATTGTAAACGCCTCAAGGCGCCCCGTTGCGTACTGAAGATTGCATACGCATCTGCGCCATATAGCGTACACTACATAGCCTGCGCCGTACTACATAAAATGGGCTAGGCACTTAGGCATGCCCCTTGGCATAATTGCTTCGTGAAATTACAAACAATGATGGATCTACTCTCGGTTTTTGGTGGATAGAAGATGACACCCTCGGTAGCAGAGTTGGTGCTTTTGATGGAGGAATGTTCCGTCTTGAGTTTCATTACCTCTTATTCTCCTTTTGAAACGAAGGCAAAGGGGCATGTTGTATCCCTTCTGGCACTGCATAAGTTTTTCTCATTGGCTATGAATACATTTTGTTCTATCTTTGAAGTGAGTCAGAATACCCTTTCTAAAGTGTTTATTTTGCAGGACTGTCCGGAAGTGCATGCTAATGCAGCAGAAATGTTGTGTGCTATAACTAGATATGCCCCTCCTGGGTTATCTGCCAAGATCTCCAGTCCTAGGTAGTATTCTCTGTTAATATGATTTATTCTATCCAGTTTCGTTATTGTTATATGAGTATTCTGGTAATGAAGTATAAACCTATATACATTGTGCCTTGCACAGTTTCATTGGAAGATTATTTCGCCATGCTTTGGAGGGATCACGACCAAAATCTGTCTTGGTCAATTCATTATCTATATGCATATCATTGTTAGACCCTAAAAGGCTAACCTCAGGAACATATTATTTTTTCAATCGCCAATCTACTCAAGGAACTGGGCTAGCTGCTAATCCCAAGACTGTTGAAGGCATGCTAGAAAGCCTAGGTATGCTCGCATCATTTTGTGAGTTATGCAATTATATGGTTACTTGTATAGTTGTATCCTTAGTTTTACATACTTTAGCTAAAAGAATGAAGAAATGAAAGTTGTAGATTGTACAAAGAACAACTCTTTTAGTTGTTATTTAGCTATAATCATATACTTTGGATGGTTCCGTCCATTAGGTAGAAATAAATGCGACATTTTTCTCACAATGTATTTCAGCTTGTGGACAGTGCAATTTATTGTGGAACTCTGTGCATTTGATAATTTCATTTTTGAACTATTAGTTCTGCATATCATCTTGGTACCACCTTGAAATGTTTTAGACATGCCTTTTGACTTGGGTGGATAGATAGGGGTGGCTGTATTGGAAGAAAGTCTCCTATTCCTAGTACTAGGGTTGATAGATTTGTCAAATGAGATAACCCTAAGGGGGCGTGTGGTTCAATTTATCTCAAACTCCCTTGTGAATGTTATTGAAGTTAATGCGGATTTCCTCGTTTGGTTAGAGTTACAAGATTACCATAAAAAAGACAATACCACCTCCGCCCTGTTCAAAGGTTCCCATTGCAAAATGGCACGATTATTTAGACAATAATTAAATATACTAATTGAGTATATTTTGAGAAATACTTCTGATGGGTATATAACATAATGGGTTATTGGTGATAACTGTGATGTTATAGATGTATTATTTTTAATATTTGATGATTAAATTGTTGTTCAAGGGTGTTAATTATTTCCTAAAATAGAAAGTGGGAACCTTTAGCTGGGACGTCCAAAAAAGGAAAGTGAAAACCTTTGAATGGGATGGGGGGAGTATGAGATACCAATGTTTGGCTCAAGTTTTAAGATTACTGGGATATTTAGTTCAAAATACAGGTAATGTACTGGACAGTTAACAAGATTACTGGGTTATTTACTGAACAGGCCCTTGGGGAATAATTATCAAGCAATGAATCTATACCATTGTGGATTAAAACTCTCTCATTTGTAAAATTGAGTGATAATACTTTGTAGCTGAGAATTACGTACACCACTACTTTTTATGCAGGTGATCTAATGAAACTTTTAGATGTATCATTAGAGGACAATGTCTTGCCAACTACATATGGAAAGCTACAGCCTCCTCTTGGGAAGCATCGTCTTAAGGTATTTAACTGTCTCACTGAGAAAATGACTTACGCAATTGGAGATTTTCTTTTCAAGCTGTGTGCTAGAATTAGCCAATTTTAGAAAGCAGAAATTATGGAATCTTTATATAAAATGTTAATTAAAATGACGATTGACACTGTCTTTTATATATGCTCATAAAGCTGTACATTAATTAACCACAACACAACGTTTTCTTTTTCGTGCAATCACGCCTATATGTAAGCACAAGGAACCATTTTCTTTCAAATGCAGCACTAGATAGTAAACTTTTTACTATAATAGTAATAATAACATCAATATTTTTATATTATCATTCTTATTTCTTATATCAGTGGGAGATGGGGTGAAGGAAGCCGCTCTTTGTACCCCTAAAGATGAGGGAAACTGCACCTAAAATCATCTCATTGCTTTAAGACAGTCATTACCCCCATCCCTCTATTCCTTTTTTAGCTGTTATGGTGCATACAATATTTCTCAAATATGACCTCATCACATAAATCTTCAGATTGTGGAGTTTATTTCAGTTCTAGTGAGTGTTAGCAGTGAAGCTGCTGAGAAGGAATTGATTGGTCTTGGTGCAGTAAAAAAAATTTTGGATTTGTTTTTTCAGTAAGTTACTCTCTTCACTTCATCTAGTCGTGATATGGATGAATGAATTTCTCTTGCCTCAACTTGAAAAATTGTATAGGTACCCGTACAATAATTTTTTGCATCACAACGTCGAACAAATTATAGTAACTTGCCTAGAGAGCAGGAATCCTCAGTTTGTAGAGCATGTGCTTCATGACTGTAACCTTGTTGGGAAAATTCTTGAGGCAGAGAAGACCCTCACATTGACTGCTGATTCGACCAAGGTACATGTGTCATGTGTGTTACAGCATTTTCTTGTTCTGTTTGTTACCTGTTAACCATTCTTTTTGTGTAGATGTTTTTTTATCTCCATATTAAGTTTTCATTGAATGGGTTTTCAGCCAACAGTCCCTGTTGAGGGGAAATCACCACCACGGATAGGGAATATGGGGCATATTACACGTTTAGCTAACAAGCTTATCCAACTGGGAAACCATAATGACAACATACAATCCTATCTTCAGGTTTATCTGGTTCTCCTTTTAAAACTTTTAATATTATTAAAGAAAAATTGATAGTAATAATCCCAACTATTGGCGGTCCGCTCATAATAATCCCAACTTTTGATTATTACAGAATAATCCCAACTTTAGGAACCTTCCGCCAATAATGGTCCCTATGAATAAATTATTGTAGTTTCTAAAGTGGATGAGATGAGATATAACAAGTAATCCCTATAAATAATCTCAACTTTTAATTTTTACGCTTAATTTCTATTTAAAATTCACTTTTTATAGAGGTAATATATGGTCATGGACCATTATTGGCAGATAATCTATATAGTTGGGATTATACAAAAATAATCAATAGTTGGGGTTATTTTCAGCGGAACAGCAATAGTTGGGATTATTATTTTCAATTTTTCCTATTTTGTCAACACTTTACTAACTCATGCCATCATGTTCTGGTCATGTTCTTCCGCCCACGGCCCTTTCATTCTATTGTCTAACCTGTTTAGAGCTGTGGATGAACCATAAACACTTCCTCATGCCATTGTAATAATGTTTTGTGGAGTGTAGATAACAACAACATCCAAGCCTTAGTCCCACAAGATTTTGGGGTCGGCTAATATACATTGATACATGATATCATAGTCAAAAGGAAAAGAAAGATAAAAAGATAAGGTATGATAAAAAAGATAACAAAAAAGATAAGATATACATAAAAATGATAAGATAAAAAGGATAAAAAGAATATATGTATATAAAGTAAAATGATAAAAGAATAAAAAAATTAAGATAGATAAAGAAGATAAAGGGAAAAAAAGATGATAGAGATCCATCCACCATGAAACATAATTTTGTCTTATGTCTAAGCTCTCTTACTCTTAAGAAATGAATTTGGCAGGAGAATAGTGAGTGGGTTGATTGGCGTACAGACGTCCTACAAAAACGGAATGCCGTTGAAAATGTTATGCAGTGGGCATGTGGGTAAGTGCCATAACATGTTCTTTTTACCCTGCTCATTTATTTTGCATTGAGCTTCTAGCTACAAAGAGATTTATTGCATGTTTGGTAGGTATAAGTACCTACCTTCTAGCTTTTGTACTATTTAAATTGTTTCTAAAAGCTTCTAGTTGTATGTTTGGCATGACAATATTTTTGTTCAAAATAAAAGTTCTTTTTTGAGAAGCTACACCGAGTAACACTTTATAGAAAGTTTGTAGCTTTTAACATTAATAAGTCACAATTGCTTGTTATACCAAACAGAACCTAATCAAACAATCGGCTTTTTATCAAACAGCTACAACATTTTTCCTTTAAGATCTTTTCAGTCACTAAAAGCTAAGTTATGCCAAACATACCCGTACCCACCTCATCTTGGTATCATTTTCTTAACTACCATGACAATGTTCTTTTTACATATGCACTATGGCTGTGTTTAACCAGAAATTGGAACATGATTTAGTGCTTAATGGAAATGATTATAGAAGGGAGGGAGTAGGAGTAAAGTAATAATAGGGGAAGGTTGTATTTGAAACTTTGAATGAGAGGAAATGAAGTGAACTGGTGGTAAATGGATTCTTTGTTGCTAACAAAGATGCTTACCAGCAATGCCAATCTACAACTTTGCATTCTTGACTTTTCCTTTAAATATGGTCTCGTTTCTATTGCAGGAGGCCTACAGCTCTCCAAGACCGCATGAGGGATAGCGATGATGATGATTACCAAGATAGGGACTATGATGTTGCTGCTTTAGCAAATAATTTGAGTCAAGCATTTCGATATGGGATCTATAATAATGACGACATGGATGAGGTGCTTGTCATCACTTTTATTGTTGAAACTCGCTGTATGCATAAGTTCTTTTGGGACATTTCATTAGATGCAAAGTGTTTTAGGACTAAAATGTTTTACAATCAGAGTAGTGATAGGTATCGATCCAAACAGTGGTATATTCAATCAAGGAATTCTGAGAAATCCTAAGATATTCTTAGGTAATTACAAAGCAACGGAAGAAACGTAATAGAAGAAGTATAGAGGCAAGTTCGAGAGTGCCTATCTCTCCCAAGAGTCCCAGTTCCTATTCTCAATTTCTGCCTCCTTTCTTCTACGCCCCAACTCATATTTATTATGTTCCTTATGGGCCAGCCCACTGCTATTTAGTTACAGGGCCTAAGCCCCTTTTATTATACACTATTAAAAGACTATTATTCTTATCACTAACATTATCTAGGTCCCTATCAATCTATCATTACTCCCCCCTTTGATAACCACCTTGTCCTCAAGGTGGGGAGTAAGAAACAGCCATGTCATTAAACTTCTTTCTCGTGCCTCTTCCTTCCCAATACTTCAGCTCGGATACATAAAGTGGCAAAATCTTCCCATTTGGACCGAGAGCTTCAGCAACGAGGTCACAATGATTGGTATTGGTAGTAGCTTGCTCAAGGTTGTTTGCACGAGAAGATGATGGACATGCAAAACTCTCATTCTGCTCTTGATAACCATTAGTCATCATCTTATTTGATTCCGTGTAACAGCCATTCTCATTTTCTGTTGGCTGTGAAAGACTTTCACCATTGTTCCTCTCATATGGCTTCTCTTCAATTCCAGCAGTTCTGTCAAGGTAAGAAACAATATCAACCTCTATTTCCTGGACTGCCTCATACCTTCCATTCAATGCCGATGAAACTTGATGCAAACTTATATATAAATTCGGCCAATGAACTTCATCCGAGGCATCCTTTGCACACAGAATATACAGGTTGACCGCATTCTTTTGCTCTTGTCCATGAGCTCTTCAGCCTGTAACATGTGTGCAGGTTCCCTTGTTACTCCCAAAAGGATAACATATTGAACTGCTGACAGGTTTAGTCCTGAGCCACCAGCAAGTATTCCAATATTGGCAATCTTAACCTCCTTACTTAATGTAGTCACACGCGTCTCCAATGCACCAGAAATATACAAGAATTTCTTCAAAACAGTAAGATGCCCAACTAACTTCCTCTTTGGTGCAACCTGATAACTTGAGTTTGATTCAGAGCTCGGATCTAATCCACACTCAGACTCGGAAGTAAAACCTTGCAAGCCATTGTAGAACCAAACAACACAACCATGCTTTTCAATCTTTGTTATCCATCCTTGTTTGATTTGTTTCTCTGTAGCATCAGTGTCTGCGCTGATGATTCCCTGAAACGTCTTTCCATCATTCCCTTCTATTTCCTCAGTTTCCTCGATGTGGACAGTCCCTGTAGAGCTTTCCCAAGTATTTGAACCAGTAAATTTATCAACGACAGGTTCATATTCCATGAAAATAGAGGATTGAGTCACCACAGCAGATTTCTCTCGCCCCTCATCATCACTGATGAACGTATCTTCAGAGAGAGGTTGCCGTGGCTTGCCAGACTCCTGCGACTCAGACAGCAATGGCGAACCGGAAGCTTCTTCTTCTGGTCGCATCATACCTTGAAGTGAACTGCTAGTGTATGATGAAGTCTGGGAACCTGGAGACACGGCTTGCAGAGAAGATTGCAAACTGGAAGAAGATATTGGTGAGGAAACCTGCGAACTGGTAGAAGCTGTTTGCGCTGGCGATGATATCTGTGAACGAATGAGGGAATGGACTTGCGATGACGGACTCTAAGGAGAAACAGTAGTTCACGTAGAAGATTGTGAAGCTGGTTCTCTGTCTTCCGACTGCGTGTAGGCTGTCAACGCCGAATTATGGCTTCCTTCAGAGCTTTCCAATTCTTCTCTCATTTGAGTTTCCCACCATGGAAACCAGGCTAACGCCCTCTCCATCGTGCCTACTGCTACTTTGACTTTATCTTTTTCCGCAGTAGCCTTGAGACGGAAATACCCTTCCATCCTAACAATCCAACTGTCAGCATCATCCCCATTAAACAACGGTAAATCAACCTTTCTTCCGGTACGAACAGGCCTTCTATTGCTATCGCGACCCACACTCGAACGAGGTTGATCGGAATTACCGTCCTATGCAGCTGGACTCTTAGATTCTCTTGTTCATTGATGTTGAAAACTGCGCCAACTTCCCCTGGTCTTATCGTGATCCTTTTTCAAGAGTGATTCCGTCACCTTTCATATTTCCGCTCTCATCTCGGTAAAGTTCCGTTCCAGTTCATTCGTCCGATTCTCCATCTTTTCTAGTGTACAGATTACTCCCATTGATTCACGTGCTCTGATACCAATGATAGGTATCGATCCAAACGGTAAAAACGGTAGTATATTCAATCAAGGAATTCTGAGAAATCCTCAGATATTCTTAGGTAATTACAAAGCAACGGAAGAAATGTAATAGAAGAAGTATAGAGGCAAGTTCGAGAGTGCCTATCTCTCCCAAGAGTCCCAGTAACTAAATATCAGTGGGCTGGCCCATAAGGAACATAATAAATATGAGTTGAGGCGTAGAAGAAAGGAGGCAGAAATTGAGAATATGAACTGGGACTCTTGGGAGAGATAGGCACTCTCGAACTTGCCTCTATACTTCTTCTATTGCGTTTCTTCCGTTGCTTTGTAATTACCTAAGAATATCTGAGGATTTCTCAGAATTCCTTGATTATATATACTACTGTTTTTACTGTTTGGATCGATACCTATCAAACAGGCACAAGAATCTTGGGAAGAACCAAACAGTACAATTTTTTTTTTTTGTAAGTGTTTTCTTTCTTAACCTGAGCTGGTCTATTCTGTTGCTTGCAAGTTAACAATTAAATCTCTCTAATGGTGTTCCTTGGCTCGTTAAATGTAATGACAGTGTTAATGTCACTCATTTTGATGATTTTCTAGTCTGTTTAAGTGATTGCAACTTGCAAGGCAAGTCAGCTTTTCCTATTTCATTTTGTGCTTCATGAATTGTCAACTACACCTTGATGCTTCCAGTATATTTAATTTATATTCATGCTATTCTCAATACTTAAAAAGCTTCTGTGATTGACAACAAAATATTTAATTGACAACATAAGTTTCAAGCTTTCATGTGATTGTAACATTTTTGTTATAAAATGCAGGCGCATGGTGCACTTGAACGTGATGATGAGGTATGCTTTGACTACTATCTACTATTGAGGTGTGATTGTCTAAGTAGCACCGGGACGGAAACGGAAACGGGGACGGAAACGGGGACGGGGAAACACTTAACTCAAAATATCAGGAAACGGGTACGGCAAGGAAACGTCAAGCTAAAAATTAATTTTTTTTACTAATATAAGTAATGTGTATGTCCAACAAATAGAAAATAATTAAACAAAACATACGTCCTTGTTATAATCCAATCTCCATACGCAATAAATAAAATTTAAAAAGTAAATGTTTCATTCACTTGTGCACCATCACTAACTTCTGAAGTACGTTCCATATTTGAGGATAAAGAAAGGTCCATAGCACTTACTAGAACTTATAAACAATTGAAATTGAAACAGCGAAGCCTCTCACCCAAAAACCCCTTGCCTTCTCTTCGGACCCGTCCAGTGAACCAGCACTCCCAGTCCAGGCGATGATGATGGTCTCTGTGTCAGCAGACCAGCCGTGAGCCGTCAGCCGCCCAGCTTGTAGCAGTCCAACGGTTGAAGCAAATAACCCTTACGCAAGAGCCAAACTTCGGTCGCAGGTATTTTTCACAAAGAAGACATTAAACCCGATCGATTGCCCAACCCTTTTCTTTAAAAAAAATTCAGAAGAAACGCGTCGGCCCACATGGATTGCCGTTTCCGAAACGTTTCCCCAACCCGGCCCAATAGCCCAAGACCTGAGAAACGTTTCCTTACGTTTCCCCTGCGTTTCTCGGCGTTTCCCAGCGTTTCGCGTTTCCGAAACGTTTCCGGGACGGAAACTTCCCCTCGATTCACGTTTCCGTGCTTCCTAGGTGATTGTTGCTAAAAATTAGAATGAAGGAATACTAGTTGACATTGATAGAGTAATTTTATTCATACACAAACCATTCAAATTATAGAAGATGAGAGAAGATGGGTTTGCATCGACAAAACATGCACCCTTCTAAAAATTACCAGAAGAGTGCATCATAAATTCATATACAAGCCCTAGAAGATAACAACAAGGAATAAATAAATAAAACAACAACATTACCCCATTGCTGCAAAGGCTCGCACCTACGGTGGGTAAGAGGGGTCAGATGTACGCAGTCTTACCCCTGTACTAGAGCACAAAGAGGTTGTTTCCGAATGATCCATGATGAAAATCGCGTAAAAAATGCATGAACCGACTGTTCCTTAACAACAAAGAAGTGCAGACACTTTAGTGAGTCATTTAGCTTTATTCCATCAAATTCCAAACCAAGAACAGTGTCTTTGGCCCCATTGGAAATGATGGAAAACAACAACAAATAAATAATTTAATACATATATAAATGCAAGGAACCAAAAATGTAATGGGTCTCATGTCTGAAACAGGTCATTCCCAAGATAAAATTTTAAAAAATGTAAATGTTTTACTGTTTTAGTCGTGTTGACAAAAGATTGTTTTTGTAAAAATAAATGTAATAGCCATTAGCCATAAAGTTTAATGGGGAAGCCCAAAGTCACTAATTACAATCACATGCTTCGTATCATTTATTAGTTTTCAAATGTGCATTGATAAAGCTACCAACAATAGTGATTTAGCATTAATGTTCTGATGTCAGCAAGGGAAATTGCCACTAAATAACAAATAGTATGTGCTCTAATGTTAGCAAGGGAAGTTGTCACTAAATAGTTATAGTAATTCAACCCACATATGGGCTCTCTATGATAGTAATTTCCAGGAAAGAGTTGAAGGTATGGATATTTATCTACAGTTTAGTCAGTATGAAAATCTAATGAAGAGACTTGCATATAGGTCTAAGAGAAGTCGGGTATGGAAAATTTGCAGAGTTAAGGGCAAATCTTGGCCTAAAGCTTTCTAGCTGTTTTACAATATACTGTTGGAAATGTTTTAATTTTTAAATAGTATTTTGGGAGTACGGTTAGAGATGTTTTATAAACTTTTTTTTTATGTTTCAGCTTATGAAAATGGTGCTTATTAATTTCAAGCATCCTAGTCTTTAACAAATAGTATGTTATGATCCTCCAGGATGTCTATTTTGATGATGAATCTGCTGAAGTTGTCATATCATCACTTCGTTTGGGAGAAGAGCAAGATAGGTGAGTGCAACTCTTGCAAAAAATCCTTTAGAGCCTGTATATATATATATATATACATATATATATATACATATATATATATATGTATACACACCCTCTCTCTCCCTCTCACACATATAGTGTGTGTGTGTCTGTATTTCTATATTAGGGTGTGCGTTTTTAAATGAAAAGTAGTCTTTTATTAAATTTTACATTTTTATCAAACGATAATGACACTTTTATCAAATTTTACATTTGGGTTTGCCCACTTATCAAAATGGATGGGGTGGCAGAAGTTGCTGTTAATTTCCAATTTTTCCATCACGACCCTTTTTCTATTTTCTCCTCTGGATCTTTTTTAACCCTCAAGTCCATAATCTAATGCTCATGCTCCTCTAAGGATCACTTCTATTTTATCTGATATGAGTGTGTAACTCTCTTCTGGTGCTAGTTTGATCAATAATGCATGTCTCATGACTTTTTTGTGTTACAGTGGGTCTCTCTTTACAAATTCAAACTGGTTTGCCTTTGAAGATGAAAATAGGATGGGTAGTGATCTACCTGGCCCAGTTGCTTCACCGTCACCAAACAGTACCAATGTGACAGATATAATCATTAGCCCCACCAGCATAAAAAAAGATGAGCCTACTGTCAATGAGGACGGTGACAATGAAGACGGTGACAATGAGTTGGCTGATACAGCTGCATCTGCTCCATCTAGTGAACCAAAAGAACCCACCGCTGAACCTAATATGATCGAGGATTCGCAAAACCCTGCACCTACCAAGGCTGGAAGAGAAGAATGGACTAATTGGAGAGAAAATTCTGAGACAACAACGCATATTCCTTCAGACACACCTGACCCTACTCCCGTTGCGGGTCCCTTGACCCTACCAAATGGCGCCTTTGAAGCAGGGGTGGTTGATACTGCAGAGTCTAGTGCGGCAGCTGCTGTTACAACCTCATCTACATTGTCATCAACCAACTCGGAAACCCTAAGCGTAGTATTATCTTCAGCCGAACCGGAAGAAGTGGACTCAAGGTACGGGAATTCTGGTCATACAGCTCCTGTTTAGATTCTAGTTTGTACTTACTGTGCCTGCTGGACTGAAGAGAGATATCCTCAGAAGTTGGATACAACTCATACAAGCTTGAAGAGGGTTTACTGCGTCCTGGAACCACCTTGTGTACAATGAATGCTGATATGATTCTTTTCCCGACATAGATTACACCCTGGTATTCTGCCTTTACTTTTTTACGCCTACAATTGTTATTAGTGCAAATTACTTTGTTGACGCCCCCTTTGATCAATATTCATTTCTCAAACATCACCTCTGGATTAGCAAGCAGACTGCTGCTGAACGCTATACACGCTGAAACAATATTATTGTTGTCTATATACATCACATAGTTTCCTCCTTTTCTTTGTTTCCCATGTTTCTATTCCTCTGATGTACTGCAGATTGCTATCGGTCTGTTATAATCGGTTTGTGGTTTCAATCGGTGCCACAAAAAAGGGGATTGAACCTCAATTATGAGATTCAAGATCAAATGATTATCATTTGTGTTTTTCAAATGCACACACTAACATCTTTATGCATTTAGTTTTTAGTTATAAAATTATCATTTGGGAATGAAGTTGTACCTGTTTTATAAGTTCCACTTTTTTACATTGATATTAGTGAAAGAAACGATATCTTGACTTTCCTACCTGGCCTTGGAATTGTTGGAATAAGCCAACTGTTTTTGCGAAATTGGTTGTAAATTGGCCAAGGTGTCGAATAAGTCAGAAAAAGTAGAAAGCTAGTGGAGTCCAAAAATGTGACATTTTATATGAGGTAAGCATGATTAATTGAATAAATTGTATTTGAGCATCTCAAAGTTGATCTAAAGGATACTTTTTGCTAGGGGTGGGCATAACGGTTTGGTTTAACCGAACCGTACCAAACCGATTAACCGAACTAAACCGAACCAAAACCGGACCATATGCAGTTTGGTTTGAGTTTGGTACTATTTCTTTCAAACCGTATTAAACCGAACAAAACCCAACCGAAACCGATAAAAACTAGGGGTGGACTCGGGCCGGGCCAACCGGCCCGGAACCGGACCGGCCCGCTACTGTGCGGGCCCGGACCGGCCCGGTCAACCGGTTGGTCAACCGGTTCGGGCCACCCGGCCCGGAGGGATACCGGTTCGGGCTCGGGCCCTGATTTTGGCGAACCGGCCCGGCCGGTTCGGGCCCGGTCCGGGCCGGATTTTTTTTTTTTTTTTTTTAATTTTTTTTAAATTTTGGGTTGGATTAGGTATTTTGGGCCATTTGAGATGGTTTGGGGTAGTTTGGGGTTGAGGGGGAGGGGTAGGGGGTTAAAAATGAGAACCAAAAAAAAAAAAAAAATAAGTTGGGCGGTTCGGCCCGGCCCGGCCCGGCCCGGTTTGGCCCGGAACCGGAACCGGAACCGCCCACCGGCGGTTCGGGCCCGGGCCCTATTTTTCTGGCCCGAGGCCCGGCCGGGCCCAGGCCCGAACCGGGCCCGAACCGGCCCGAGTCCACCACTAATAAAAACCGAACAAAACCGAACCGAACTAAAGAAACTCAAAAAAAAAATTCATACACACTGAATATTTGGTGGTTTGATTTGGGTTTACTTAAGTAAACTGTTTGGCAAACATTTGCTCAAACCGAATGGTTTGGTTTAAAACGGAAAACCCGTAAACCGAATTGAACACCGAACAACACACACACACACTTTGTATTTATCTTTGCTATTCATTTTTTTTAAGATATAAATATATTATTTAGACATCAAAATACATATTTAAGCATATACTCGTTAGGGATGGACCCGGGCCGGGTCGGGCCCGGGCCGAGCCTTGGACCGTCCGGGTCTCAGTTTAGAAAGCGGAGGCCCGGAACCGGCCCGGGTAACCCCCGGGTCACGGGTCGGGCCACCCGTCGGACCGGGCCTTTTATTTTATATTTTTTTTTAAATTATATATTATACAAATTCTTATTAAAAATAAAATTCAAGTGCATTTATTTGAAATAGGAAGTACATTTGAGAATTGAGAAAAAAATAACAATATGAAATACATTTTCTAATAAATATCAATTGGGATTTCTGCCACCGTTGGTTGTTGTTTTGCCTTTGTCACATGGCATCATATATTTTATTGGCATCCCGACTTCGTGTGAACGCCCCAAGCAACACTCTTTCTTGCACCACTTGCAAGTTGCCCACAACAGTCAGGTCTTCGGGTCCTCCCACTTGTCAAAATTGTTTTGCATAAGAGAAGAATTACTTTCCATCTTTAAAATGGTAGATGTATAAGTAGGAATGTAGAATAATAAGAGAAGATGAAGATGAAGAAGAGTTGGAGAAGAGTTGGAGAAGATGTGTAGAAAAATGGTAGAAAATAGATGTATTTATAGATTTTTTTGAACCCCACTCCCCACACCACCACCCCCGGGACCCCCTGCCCCCCACCCAAAGCCCCAATGGCTATATAGCCGTTTGGGAGCTATTTTGTATTTTAAAATGTTTTAATTTTTTTTTTGAAAATTATACATATTGTAAAATAAGTTAATTAATTTAATGAATTAAGTAAAACTATTTTTACTTAGAAAAGTGGTTTGATTTATAATTTACAAATGTTACAAAATAGGTGTATAAGTATTTAAACAAATTATGTAAATGTATTTTTAATTTAAAAACAACCTTTAGATTTTAGAAAAATAATTTTTGAATTGATTAAGTTTACAAATTAATTTTATTGAATTGATTATTGAATAAATTTTTTTTGTTGATTATTGAACTGATGTACACAATAATATAAAATAATTCAAGTATATTTATTTCAAATAAGAAGTACAATTGAGAATTAGGATGAATTTAATAAATGTAATACATTTTGTAATAAAAAATCAATCGGAATCTCTGCCTTCGGTGGTTGTTTCCTCCATAAAGTGACGGGTGGGAGCGATGATCATTTTTTGAGTTCTTCGTTGGGTCTTCAACCAACCGTGGAAGCAAACTAGCGTCTCAAGAGAGCTCGGGCTTAACCTCGTTCTATAATCGGTTAGGACGTTGCCGGCTGCATTAAATTCTTGTTCCACGGCAACTGTTGATATCGGCATTGCTAGCACTTGCTTAGCCATCTTTGATAAAATCGGGAACGTTCTTTCATTATCCTTCCACCACTTAAGAACGTCAAAGTCATCCCCAACTTCATAATCAACATTCAATGTTAGATACAAAGAAAGCTCGTTAACTGAGCTTTGTTCAGTAGCGGGAGTTGCTCTACTTTTTTTCAAAAGAGAACCAAATGCAGATTTTAAAAGTGATTTTCCTTTAGATGAAGAAGATGTTCGCAGCATGGGAGGGGGTGCATTACCATATTGTGCATGAAATTCATTATACAATTGATGAAATAAATTACTAACCTCGTTGTATTCTTGTTTAGGGTCGATGAGATTATCATCGTACTCTTAAGTTGAAAAAAAAAGAAGCATAATAGTAATTTATACAAGTTCCCAAGTAAGCAGTTTTATAACGAGGATCAAGAACAAATGCAATACCATATATATGCGGAATATGTGAATAATATTTTAAAAACTTTTGTTTCATGAAATCACAAAAATAACTAACGTAAGCAGCATCAGAAAATTCACAAAAAGCGCCGGCGAGATTAACAGCTTCAATAAAAAATTCGTTTGCGGTAGGTTTATAAACATGACTAAAAGTTTGAGTTGCGTTATTAAAATATACCAAAACATTAACAATTTTTTCACAAGTGTCGATGTCAGCCGGGTTTATAATATAGTTACAAGATTGTCTTAAAAAAGCAGGAAAATGATCTTTATATCTAATAAGTACTTGAATTAAGTTATAAGTACTATTCCAACGAATAGACAAATCTTTAGGAAAAGCACAATAATTGACACGTCTATCCTTCAAATATTGCCGCCATTGCATTTTTAGTGGAGTGTTAGCCCAAATCAATTTAATTCCCCCCTTCACTACCTCCAAAGCATCTCCTAATGCCACTAACCCATCTTGCACACACAAATTTAGAATATGACATGCACAACATTGATGAAAAAACCTACCCATCAATGTAGAAGCACCACACAATTCACGCAATCTAGGTATAACAGCAGTATTATTACTAGCATTATCAAAACCTACAGCGAACACCTTATCAATCAAATTATATTCAATTAAAATACACTCAATGAGAATATAAATATTATCAGTAGTGTGACGATCATTGAATTCACGAAAAGCAAGAACACGTTTATGCATATTCCAATCATCATCAATATAATGTGCAGTAAGACCCAAATAATATAAATGATGATAAATATCCTCCCATATATCGCTACAAATACTAACACGTCCATCAAAGTTTGCGAAAAAATGTTTATAATTTTTATTTTTCCAAGTTATATTGCCTTATAACTTCTTTTTTAATCGTTTTGCGACTATAATTTCTAAATTGAGGATTTAAAGTACCTTGAGCATAATCTCTTAAAGCAAGACTTTCGGAAAAAATATAGGGCAAATTTTCTTCAACAATTAAATGAGACATACCAGTCAAATGTTTTTGATCATCATAGGAGAAATTACCAAAGGGTTGAGAATTTGCAAACCTCGATATTTGTGTTTGTTTCCTCTTGCCTTTGTCTATTTTCGCATACTCCACAAAGTGGGTGGACTTAAGATGCCTTGTCAGACTCCCGTATCCGCCAGAAGTTCCCAAGCTATACTCTTTGTTGCAATGATTGCAACTTGCGTACCATTTATCGGTATTTTTGTCTTTCCTTTTTGTAAAATTGTTTTCAATAATAGGAGATTTAGATTTCTTACCAATTTGGGTTGAACCGCCCTCGTTCTCTATCTCTTGCTCATCATCCGGGGTGCCGTGAGTCCCCTCGCCCCCCTCGTCCTCCTCCGCATCGTCATCCTCGAGCTCGTCTTCATCAATGGTTGTCGGGAATTGTTGTTCTTGTGCAAAGCGTGGATCATTTTGGGACAATGGGTTTTGTAGTTGCTCGTCGGACATCGCCATATCATCTCTCCGTTGGTAATCCGTTTCAAAATCATCTCGACTTTGAAAAGAAGACTCGGCCCGCGCTTTACCTTTGCCTTTGCGTGAAGTAGGACGAGTCGCCGCAATCTCCCTCTTGCGGTTGCGTTGGAGATTACCCATATCTACAGAATGTCTACCACGGACCATCTTTATAATTGAACAAATATTAAATGATATCAAATATTTTATATGAGTACAATAGTAATAATAAAATGTGACTAAGAAAACTATAGCAAATTCGAACTAAAATATGAGTATATCAAATGTAACAATTTGTTTTCCTTGAAAAAAAAAATCGAACTACTTCTAATTAATACTTTAATGAGCAATGTAGCAATTACCTAATATTAATATGAGAAATGTAACAATTAACTAGTTTAACTAATATTAATATGATAAATGTAAAAATTAACTAGTGTTTTTTACTTTAATGAGCAATGTAGCAATTAACTAATATTAATATGACAAATGTAACAATTAACTAGTTTAACTAATATTAATATGACAAATGTAAAAATTAACTAGTTTTTTTTTTTTACTTTAATGAGCAATGTAGCAATTAACTAAGTAACTAGTTTAACTTATATTAAATGAAAAATGATATGTAACAAGTAACTAATTTTTTTTCTTTAAAGAGAAATGTAGAGAAATGTAACAATTAACTAATTTAATAGATAAATGAGAAGTCTAACAATTAACTACTTTTATAAAATGTATGAATGTGTATAAGTCTATATAGTTTATATAATGTGTAAATGTATTGTAAGTAATATATAATATAATGTTTATAGTATATAATATATAAGTATATTACTATAAGATGAGTAATACACTTATACTTAATACTTTAATATATATATAAGTATATATTAACTAAATGTAATATGTAAATATAAGTAAATAACAATAGTATGGATAATAACTAAATATCAAGTAAATATGAATGTGTATAAGTATATATAGTATATATAATGTGTAAAGAATTATAATATGAATGTGTATAAGTATATATAAGTATATATTTATAAGTAGATAATTAATATATAATTAGATATAATAATTATATAAATTATATATATGTAGAAAGAATTTGGAGAAGATGAAGAATGAAGATGATTGAAATGTTTGTACGATGCACCTTGACGTTATTTGCATTGCATATTGAGGTTCAAAATGTTGCATATTATATAGGCATAAAATACCAGTTGCACATTGACGTTCAATGAGTTGCACCCTAAAAAAGTTAGATTTTATTACAAAAATGTCACATTGCCTTTATATCCTTTAGATCAACTCATCGGATGGTCAAGATAAGTTTGTACTTTGTAAATTTAGCATGATTTGTGGATAAACTAGATTTGATGGAGAACATGCCATAAAAATTTCATCAAAAAAATCCACCGGGAAGGCGGCCAAACGCCGCCGGCCGGACGGCGGCTCCTGTCCGGACGTCTGGACAGGATCTTTTCTATATATATATATATATAGACAAGAGATCAAATACAAACCATGCTTAAAATACTGACCTACAAACTCAATAATATGCAACACTTTATACTTCAATTTGCAGTACATATAATGTAAAGATGCACACTGTGAATTTCAATATGCAATACAAATAATATGCAACACTTTGACCAATATGCGGTACAAATAATATGCAACACTTTGTACTTCAATATGCGGTACATATAATGTAAAGATGCACAATTTGTGACAGTTTGTAGGTTAACATGGGAAGACTAGTTTGCATGTGATCCCACCCATATATATATATATATATATATATATATATATATATATATATATATATATATATATATATATATATATATATATATATATATATATATATATATATATATATATATACGGAAAAGATCCTGTCCAGCCGGAGGGACAGGATCCTCCGTCCGGCCGCCGCCGTTTAGGGCGGTTCCCGGTGTATTTTTTTGATGACATTTTTATGGAATGTTCCTCATCAAGTCTAGTTTATCCACAAAACATTTAAGTTAAAAATTCGATCGGGAAGGCAGTCAAATAATTTTTTGAAACATAACTGCGTTTTATATGTTTAATTTGGAGCAGTTATCTTCAAAAAATTATTTGACTGCCTTCCCGATCGATTTTGTAGCTGAATTTTTTTTTGGATAAACTAGACTTGATGAGGAACATGCCATAAAAATTTCATCAAAAAACTCCACCGGGAACCGCCCCAAACGGCGGCGGCAGGACGGAAGATCCTGTCCCTCCGGCTGGACAAGATCATTCATCTCTCTCTCTCTCTCTATATATATATATATATATATATATATATATGGAGCGGTTCCGGTGAGAACACACTCCCAAGAGAGGGAAAAAGATTCATTTTGGACGCTCCATTGTATCAATCTTGCGGCTGGGATTTAATGGTTGGGCGAGTGAAAAACGCAAGTGATACGTGCGTGCAACAACTAAAAATGCCAAGCGTGCTTAGAAGGGCATTTAGGTAAAAGGATGGAGCAATTAATTAAGGCAGTTGGGCGCACTATTTTTTAGATGGCAAAAGCATTCAATATAAAACGAGATTCCCTATTATTTCGCCATGACCAAAGTTAAAAAATGCAATCATGATATTGCATCTCCAATTAATTTAAAATGTACGTGTAAATCATTTGAAGCTTAGGAGCATTAATCTATTATATTTGACACATGTATTTCTCTTGTGAAAAATATAGACAATCAAGTGCATGGAATATTATGTTAAGTGGAGCAATATTTAATTATTCATGTATGATATGCATTTACAATGCATTTATTACGACATGATATTTATCTATACTTATTATGCCTTTTTATAAAGTGCAAAACTAAAGTATCAATGGTGCTTATGTGATTATTAAAATGTGTGCAAAATTCTAATGCATGAAATGATATTTTTAATGCAACTAAGGTCGTTGAATTTTATCTCTGCGTGGAAATATTGTGATGTGCAAAATTATATGTTAAAAGTGCATGTTATTGAAATTGGAATATTTTGATATTAAGATACTAGTTATGCACTATTAACGAAAACATTATGCACCAAAGTAAATTTTAAATGCACTTTCTAATTGAAGTGTGTCGTTCTCGTTAAAATACCGTTTGCACCACCTTTTGCACCTATAATCTTCTTGATATTCATCATCTTTAATAAATAAAAATAAAGAATACTCCGTATATAAGTAAACTAGCAACTAAGAAGTGCACTCAAAATGCATGCTTATGTGCACTTGCACTCTATAATATTAAAGTTTTTAAACACACACTTTATTTACTTTGTTTTGCACTTTTAATATGGTAATATAAATTACTGTCCATCTGTGTGAATGATAGTCCATTTTTTGTAAACACCATATGAATGATTATAATACACAATTTACATGCACTCTTTTATGCAAGAATAAAGGTATAAAATTTTTGCATCATGCAATCGTGAAATTATATATCAAAACTGCACAATTAGAATAATATAATATGAAGTGCATAATAAAGATCGCCAAAAGTGGAAATTTAAATTACATACAAAATATATGTAAATAAAAAAGTTACGGAATTCTTGCAAAAAAAAAGTTACGGAATATGATAAAATTGTAGCAGTCTTGAAAGAAATTGAGTTGATCAAAATATACAATACGAAGAAGTATTAAATTACAAGGCAAATATAAAATATTAATATGTAGAAGGAAAAAAATTGAAAATAATATGGTATGGTGAATCCACTAAAGTAATAAATGATCTTTCCAAATTATTAGTGGATTACAATCACACGAGTATGGAAGTTATCATGGTAGGAGTTGCAAATGACTAAAAGGGGCTCCAATGATAGTTAATGTCACGATCAATTAGCAGTTAATCCAATGGCTCACATCTATTCTTTTTTACTCTCCTAAGATTAAGTTCTCACATGAATATATATTTATATATATATATATATACATACATATATATATATATATATATATATATATATATATAAAAGGTAAGGTTCAAGTGAGAAGAACCCTTTAGGTGAGAAGTGAGAATGAATCTTAGCCGTTCGTTGGATTCGACTATTTTGCAGTAAAAACACTTTATATTGCACTAAAATATGCAACCTACTTTGGTGGCATTTTCTGAAAAATCTGTATTACAGTCATCTAGTGCAACATGAAGCTGTTTCGGTGCAACGTCGTCAAATTTTAGTGCAATATGAAGCAATTTTAGTGCAACACTGCAAAAAATTAAATCTTACTGCAACATCAAGCTATATTCAGTGCAAAATCAAAAATCAAACGGTTGAGATTCATTCTCATTTCTCATATTAGATGCATTTTTCACTTAAACCAAAATATGTATATATATATATATATATAGGGGTTATATCTTGTGAGAACACCCTTCTAGGAGAGCAAAAAAGAACAGATCTTGATCATTGATAATCTTGATCCAATGGCTCATATGATGCAAAAATAACAATGACAAATTGAGTAATTTTGTACAACTCTTATCTATGATCAAGATGTGCCTTACCACCTCCTTAATAAACAATTCAGCAACTCCTTTGGCATTGTAAGGATGTGCCAAAGCTATAAAATGTGCGAACTTAGTTAATCTGTCAACCACTACCAAGACAGTATCTTTCCCATGAGATTTAGGTAACCCACCAATGAAATCCATGCTTATATCAGTCCAAATCTGTTCTGGTATAGGTAAAGGATGCAATAATCCCGCTGGTTTCAATGCTTGATATTTGTTCCTTTGACACACTTCACAATTCTGTACATGTTGCTGAATTTCTTTCCTCATACCAACCCAGTAGAACAGTGTAGATATCCTCTTCATAGTTCTGAAATTTCCTGAATGTCCCCCTGTGGCTGAGTCATGGTATTCTTGAAGTATTCTGTGTATTCTAGGGGACCCTTGGGGTATCATTAATCTACCCTTGTAATACAACAGCCCCCTTTTTAGTTTAAATTCACTCATCTGATCCGGATAGCTAAGTATCTTTTGTATGGTGTCAAAGCACTTAGGATTTGTCATCAATTCTTCCTCCAAACCCTCCCATTCTTGGCAGTTAACTATGGATAGAGCTGATAGTAGTGTTTTCCTTGACAAAGCATCTGCACCTTTATTTTCACACCCAGGCTTGTATTTAATGCAAAAATTGTATCCCATCAACTTAGCTATCCATTTTTGTTGCTTTTTCTCCCATAATTTTCTGTTCAATCAAGCATTTCAGACTTGTTTGGTCTGTATGTACCACAAACTGCCTTCCAAGCAGATAATGCCTCCATTTTTGAACTGCAAACACTATTTCCATCAATTCCTTCTCGTACACAGATTTTGTCAGGTGTTTAAGGGATAATCCTTTGCTCATATAAGCAATTGGGCCACCCTCCTTCATAAGAACAACCCCTAAAGCTTTACCAGAAGCATCAGTTTCTATTACAAATTCCTTGGTAAAATCAGGCATTCTAAGTACTGGTAATGATGTCATTGCAACCTTCAATTCTTCAAAAGATCTATGGGCTTTCTCATCCCATTTAAATCCATCCTTCTTCAACAAATTTGTGAGGGGTGCTGCAATGACACTATTTCCCTTAACGAATCTTCTATAATATCCAGTCAGACCGAGGAATCCTCTCAGCTCTTTCAAATCTTTAGGTACAGTCCAATTAATCATAGCCTCAATTTTATTAGGATCTGCTGAAACTCCTTTTGCAGAGATTATGTGACCAAGGTAACTCAGTTCCTCTTGGCCAAAAGAACATTTCTTTAGGTTTGCCACCAGCTGATTCTTCTTGAGAGCTCCCAGAACCAGTCTTAAGTGTTCCACATGTTCATCTCTGGTTTTACTATACATTAGGATGTCATCAAAAAATACCAAGGCAAACTTCCTTAAAAACGATCTCAACACCTCATTCATCAAAGATTGGAAGGTAGAAGGAGCATTAGTTAGCCCAAAAGGCATAACTAAATACTCATAATGGCCTTCATGTGTTCTAAAGGCTGTTTTATGAGCATCAGTAACCTTCATTATAATCTGATGGTACCCTGATTTAAGATCCAATTTAGAGAATATCACTGCACCTCCTAATTCATCAAGTAATTCCTCTATGACTGGAATGAGAAATTTATCCGGAATAGTCACCTTATTCAAAGTCCTATAATCCCCACAAAAGCGCCAGCCCCCATCCTTCTTCTTAACCAACAAAATAGGGCTACTATAAGGACTATGACTATTTTGGATTATACCAGATTTTAGCATTTCACCAATGATCCTCTCTATTTCATTTTTTTGGTCATAGGTATACGTGTATGGTCTGAGATTTGGAATGTTTGTTCCTTCTTTAATGTTGATTGCATGATCACATGCTCTTGCAGGTGGGAATGTCAAGTTGGATGTAAACACTTCTGGAAACTCATTTGTCACCTTCTGCCACTCATTTCCAGTATCTGTACCCTTCTGCTTCAGTTCATCTATGTTATTCTCCAAATATACTAAATATCCATCTTCAGTGTGCTGTAATATCTGGGCCATTGTTTTCATAGATATCTCAGTCTGATTCAGAGTTGTATCCAGTGGCGTATCTACTATGGGGGCAGCGGGGGCAGCTGCCCCCACTCAACCCCAACCCAACCCCTATATATATGTCCAAATTTTTACAAGAAATTACTCAAATTAAGAGTTAAATGTAGAAAAAAAATTCTAAAATAGGATTAGAAGTGTTTTCTTTAATATTAAAAGAATGAAAGGCTAAAAAATTCACTAAATTATGTTATGTTTAAGACTGTTTAACTTATATTTAGGTAAATTTATTACATTTTATTTGCAATTACATCTTTACACACCCGTAATATAAATTAATCTTTTTTTTTCATACTTGTACATAGATATTATAAACTAAATTTAATCAAACAATATTAATAATGTGATTTGTTATTTGTGAAATACTCCGTATGAGACTAAATTGTAGTCAAGTTTGTCCCCACTCACCAAAGTTTCTGGATACGCCACTGGTTGTATCCCCTTTTATATTGTGAACCTGCCCATGTTGTTTCCATTTTAGAATCTGATTTTTGAAATCGACCTCCATGTCTCCCAACTCTGTGAGCCATTCTAACCCCAACACTATATCAGTACCTCCCAGTCCCAAAATATAATAAGTCTGCTGAATTTTCATTCCTTGAATTTCTAATTCCACTTCAGTACATTTCCCAGTATTTGGTAGACATGCTCCATTACCAATCTGTACATGGTATCCCTGAATGGGAGTGTAAGGAATATTCCTCTTCTCTACCAACTTCTGTGATAAAAAATTGTGGGTGGCTCCACTATCTATGAGTATATTCACCAACTATTTTCCACCACACCATGTCAGCTTTCCCTTGACCGTAAAAGTTTTCATATCCGGTATGCCTTCGTTGCTCAAAATTGATAGTTGCATAGTCTTGTGCTCCCCTTCAATCAATTGATCTCCATCAGTGTAACACCCCGATTTTTACGAGCTAGTTATATTAATCATCATTATTTATTCAGTCAGTTAAATAAGTTTATTTTATGAATAATGTGATGTATTCTTTTTCTAAGTTTTGTTTGTGGCAGGTAATGTTGACTGGTAAGCTCCAACAATTTCAAGGAAAGAAATAAATGATAGTACATATTTTATTAGTATATTATTAAGAGGGAGAATATAATAATTCGATTGGGTCAGATTCAATTTTTTAGAAGGCTAAGACACCCCAAATCAGTTATCTTGGCCCGAATTAGTATTTTGGTTAAAAACCCTAAGAAATATTATATACACACGTTTTTATATTCCAGCCGCACCTTCTCCTTCTCTTTCAATCTTCGTACTCTTTCTGGTTTTCTCTCGCGAGACATTGCCTCACACTTTCAAATCCAGTGCTCTGGCTTTCTTGGTTTTGAAATCCGGTAAGATAATTTCCATTGTATTCTCTCTACTTTTATTTGTTCAAATCCAGTATTGGTTAGATGCATAAGTTTCTGAACAGATTTTGATAATTTCTTTGGTCAAATAAAGGTTAGCAAAGCTCCGTTTTTGTAAATTGCTAGACCATATTGTTAATAGCTATTTCAATTTCCGGAACATAATAACCATATTGTTTTATTTCGGCAAATCAATTTACCTTACTGATAGTGGATTTCAATTGATGTTGCTCAGGTTTAGGGGGTGTTTGGAACTGATTCTGCTTCTGCTTCTTTTTTAAAAGCAGAATCAGAATCAGTTTTCAGAAGCTGGTACCCCCAGCTTCTAAAAAAACTGATTCTGAGAGTAAATTAGAGCCCCAGAAGTGCTTCTGGAATTTCACCCAAACACTCCAGCTTCTGCTTCTGCTCCCTGAAGGAGCAGAATCAGTTTTGAGAATCAGATCCAAACACCCCCTTAGTTTTGGTTATTCGATACTTGGCAACTCAGATTTCAGAATCTATATTTGTTTAGTTAAAATTTTGCAATGCATTTTTAGTTTATTTTATCGTGGAACCTATTCAAATCTAAGCAGCATTTTAGTCTTGTACATAAGTCTTATTAAGAAAAGCTCCACAGTTGGTCTTTTTGGAAAAGTTTTAAATTGAAATTCATGAGAGCTGATTTAGACTAGACTAAATATAAGAGTGTTTTCTAGTTCGCAAATGTTTTTCTTTTAACTAGAAGAGAGTGTTTCCGATTTTAAATATAAAAATGAGATGTTTTGCATGTGGCCGTAAGGGCTACATTGGCATAGTTTTTATTTATTTATGTAGATAGTTGACTTCTAATCTTAGTGAGCTGCTGCATCATGTTTTAAAAAGAAAAAGATGTTTTCTTGGATCCTTTTGTACAGAGCAACAGGAAATTAAAGCCGTTTAGTTTATTTAAAGACAAAACTAATTGTAATTTTATTGCTAAATCTAAATAAAGATTTCAAGAAAGAGCTTACCGGAAGACGTTATCAAGGTGCCACACTTATTTGAGTATTTTGAGTTCAGCCGTTAACAGGTAAGTTCACTACCACCTGTACATGTTTGTTCAACCAAATAAAAGGAAGAAGTCTGGTTGATTTTTAATAGATGATTTTAGTCTATTTGCTATTATGTGAACTTGGTGAATTATTTGATGAGTTATTTTATTTTTCGTGTCAAATTATGTTTATTATCTGGCATAGTCAGGACTATGTCAGTACTTTTATTTCAAGATGTTAATGGTGTTTTATCCAAACGTCACCCTGAAAAAGAAAAGAACTTATACTTAAAGTGAAAGATTAAGTGATATGTACTCGGGAACAAGTTCCCACAGAGTTACAGAGTTACAGAGTTATCGGTTTCAGAGAGTCTGATATGTTTAGTGGGTCGCTCCCCTGAGCTGTCGGATTGGCGCCTTTGAGTACATATCATGGGCCCACAGAGTAAAATTAGCCCCAAAGAGTAGTACATAAAGTTGTTTAATGAGATCTCTTTCAGAAAGTTTTACAGAAAGTTGTTTAATGAGATCTCTTTCAGGAAGTTTTACAGAAAGTTGTTTAATGAGATCTCTTCCAGAAAGTTTCACAGAAAGTTGTTTTGAGATCTCTTTCAGAAAGTTTTACAGAAAGTTGTTTTGAGATCTCTTTCAGAAAGTTTTACAGAGTTTTTTTTTTGAGAATGAAATTTTGAGATCTCTCCAGCAATTTTGAGAAATTATTTTAAAAAATATTTTCCTTTGAGATCTCACTCAGAATGTATTTGAGAAGTTATGTGTTAGTTATTTGTTCAGTGCATGCTTATAGCCTAAATTTTATCTATTGATAAATTGACCTAGACTTCTAGATATTTTTGTGGAGCCATAGTGACTTACTAAGCGTAAAGCTTATCAGTTTTCTTCTTCCCATGTACAGATACTAAGGGTAAGGCCAAGGCCTAAGAAGACGATGAGGGAGTGGAACGCGTGCCAAGATGAGTTAACAGGAACGACCTTGGTGGCTTCTAGCTAGATATGATTTTGTTTCAGTGTTTCAGTGTTATAATAACGAGATTATTACTATTTTATTTTATTTGAGGATTTGATGTTTGAATAAATTCCTGGATTCAGGTGGTTATCACATTTGCTGGTGATAACTATATTTTATTAAATTTTTATTTGGAGTTGTTTTAATTACTTTTGAGATTTTATCAGGGTTATTTTTCTTAAATAGATGGCCGTTATACTGCATTTTATTTTTAAAAGTAGTAGATTAGTGTAATGTTTCCTTTAATCCTGAGAGGGGCGTTACAATCAGACTCCCCAGATTCAACTTCAGTAGTTTCCTCTCCTTCAGAATGTTCAACCAGAATCATTTTATAATGTTTCGTCTTGCATATATGGTCTTTACCCCATTTCTCTCCACACTTAAAACATAAACCCTTCTTGCTCCTGTCAATTAATTCTTCCTGTGATAACCTTGGGCCATTTCTCTTCAGATTCACTTCCTTCCCTTCATAGTGGCTTTTATTTTCATTTGCCATCTTTCCTCCATTGATGGAATTTCCTGGATTTATCTGGTTGCTCCTCCACTTGCTGCTTTCTCCCCAGATATGCCCCTGGTACTGATTGTTAACTTTGCTCTGTACTGTTTTCCTCCCTTCCATCTTGTTTTTCACATATAAAACTTCAGAATTCTTCTTCTCTATCAGTGAAGCAACATCCATAACATTTGCCAAGGTTATGGCACGATATAATTTCAGTTCTGCTCTTACATCGTGCTTTAAACCTTTAAGGAAAATAGCTCTCAAAACTTCTTCAGTTAAGTGGCTCTGAGATGCCATGGCGGTTTCAAATTTATTCCTATACTCCGCCACCGTTCCTTTTTGCTTCAAGCTGAGTAAAGGTCCTAAAGGATCTTGCACCAATTCAGGTTGAAACCGTTTGTAATAAAGCCGCAGTAAATGTCTCCTAGGTTTGATGTCGAGCTTGCCTCTCCCACCATTGAAACCAACTCAACCCTTGGTCTTCCATGGCTACAACAGCGACATCGATTTTTTCATCTTCGTCGGTATGGTTCAATCGGAAGTACCGATTCATTCTTATTACCCATCCACCGGCATCCTCTCCATTAAAAATTGGCAGGTCAATTTTTCTACTTAGCGGCTGATGTCTCCGGTGACTTCTGTGTGGATCGCGATGGTTGTGCGAAACGGAGTGATCTGAGTGATTTTCCGAACCTTCTGAACTATCGCTGTTCTTCGCATGTCCATGGCGATGTGTATGACGCGATGATGTAGAGTGATGCGATCGACTTCTAGATCAATCGGAATGCTTGTTTTGCAGATCCGCGATGCCAGCATGCATTGCTGTCATCATCGTGATCAAATTATCATACTTCGTTTCCACTTCCGCTATTCTTCCCTCCATGTTTTTCCGAGTTCCAACCATTCACAGAATTGCCTGCTCTGATACCAATGATAGATTCCTGACACAACTCAGAGAATCACACAAGCAATTCCAGTAATTCATACACAGCACACAGATTATTCACAGGCACCAGTAAGGAAAAACAAAAAGAAATTCTTATTCAACAATTCTCAAAATACAAGCCAAAGTAGGAGATAAGACTCCCGCTTCCCAATTCCCAGTCAACTGACCAAAAGCCTACCTTCCCTCTGCAGACTCTTATTATTTATATCCTTCCACTTACCGGAAGGTTGTTATTAGCTAACAACAGAATTATAACTAATAACTAACCCAACTAGTCTATGTCCCCCTTCTAGAATAAACCTGCCCATATCTATTCTTATTAATGAAACTAGCCGGGTTCCTATCAAAAAAACCCTGAGTTGTTTCAGTGTTTTAGGAACAGGCCAATTAGTCACAGCTTCAATCTTCTTTGGATCAGTAAATATGCCTTTATCAGAAATGTAATGCCCCAAATACTCCACTTTATTGACAGCAAAAGCACATTTACTCCTCTTAGCAAACAGTTTGTTAGTTCTCATAGCTACAAATACTAATCTCAGGTGAATTACACGATCCTCTACTGGAGCACTGTAAACTAAGATGTCATCAAACTTCCTCAAAAAAGGTCTGAATACTGAATTCATTAGGTATTGAAATGTTCCAGGTGCATTTGTTAAGCCGAAAGGCATTACAACAAATTCATAATGTCCATTGTGTGTTTTGAAAGCTGTCTTATGTACATCTTATTTGCTCATTCTCACTTGATGATATCCGGATCTGAGATCTATCTATGAAAATATTTTGGCTCCTCCCAGTTCATCCATTAAGTCTTCAATAAGAGGTATAGGGAATCTGTCTTTGATAGTATTAGCATTTAGCTTCCTGTAATCCACACATAATCTCCAAGAATCATCCTTCTTTTTTACTAATACCACAGGAGAAGAATATGAACTGGAACTTGGTTGAATGACTCCTGAGTTCAGCATTTCTTCCACTATCTTGTCAATTTCATTTTTCTGACACATAGCATATCTGTAAGGTCTTTGGTTGACAGGGTTGACACCTTGTATTAAGGGAATCTTATGATCATGTCCTTCTCTGAATGGTGGTAACTCTTTGGGTTCCTCAAAGATGTCTTCAAACTCAGTCAGTAAGTGTGAGATACCATCTGGAATTTCACTATCAACTTCCATGGCAGATAAAAAACAATCTGTGTTTGTTGCAGTATATTCCCTTGCATAGATCATAGCAATTTGCCCTTCCTGATTCAAAACCTTGTTCATTTCTTTGGCTTTGATCTCCCTCACAGATCCTTGCTTAATTCCTTGTAGCACTAATTTCTTGTTGGCCACTTTAAATGCCATAGTTAGCTCTTTAAAGTCCCAAGAAATTTTTCCCAAAGTCTCTAGCCATTGAATTCCCACGACCATGTCACAGCTTCCCAATGAGATCACCATAAGGTCAGTTGTGAATTGAGTTTGTTGGAATGTCCATTGAAATCCTTCCACTTTAGCTGTTACATCTATGGTATTGCCATCTGCTACAGTGACTCTGGCCAACCCATTGTTTATTAATTTGCAGCCTAGCTTTTCAGCTATCTTTTTATCTATAAAATTGTGCGTACTGCCAGAATCTATTAGAATGAAGAGTGCTCTTTTACCATGCATTCCCTTTACTCTCATGGTGCTGTAATGTGATACCCCAGCCATAGCATTGACAGAAATTTGTATATTTTCTTGTGTCAATATGTTGTCTTCTTCTGTACTCATCTCTTCTTCATCTTCCTCCATCTCCACCAGATACAACTTACTCTTCTTATGCCTCAGATAATGTTCAGGTGTATAAGGTTCATCACACTGTTAGCATAGACCTTTAGCCCTCCTTTCACTCATTTCTGCTGCAGTAAGAATTTTCCTACCCCCTTTTCCCATTCTCTTGAATTCTGTATTTTTTCTCCTTTATGTATTCCTCCAGCTTTAGATAAATTGCTAAATGAAGTTCTTTTTCCCAATTCTTCATTTCTGTTAAAACTTCCTTTATTAAAGCTTGAACTCATACTGACAGAATTTGTTCTTGGATGAGCCAATTCATACAATTTTCCCAAAGTGAAACATTGTCGAACAGATTGGGGCTGAAACATTCTTATATGCATCTGTGTATCATTTCTCAAGCCAGCTAAGTAAGCACTCACCAAATATTCTTCAGATAATTTCACCTTGTTTCTTATTGACTCAAATTTCTCATTATAAGCAATAATTCCTTCGGTTTCTCTTAATTTCATAAGATCAGCAATTGGGTCATCAACAACCTCACCAAACCTTTCAGTTATTAAAATTTTATATCTAGGCCAATCAAGGATAATACCTCTATTCTGCTCTGAAGATATCATGGATTGATGCCAGCAAGAAGCTTTATCTTCCAAGTGAACTGAAGCCAAGTTGACTTTGATATCTTCTTGAGTGCGGTCTATGGTGAAAAATTGCTCACAATTGAATAGCCAATCTTTAACATCTATTCCTCCAAACTTTGGAAAGTCCAGCCTTGATAATCTTGTCAAACCTGAGTATCCTTGATTATGGGGTGTACGATTTGCTTGTACTGAATTCGGACTTCGATTATTCATCGTCTCCATGATTTCAAAATTTTCTTTTGAAAATTCAACAAACTTTGTGGTTAATGAGTCATCAAACTTCAGGCTCATATGCACGAACTGATCCTCCATCTTAGCATCAATCTTCTTGCTCATGCGATCTTCAAGAACTATGATTTTGGAATTGATCGATTCCTCTAACTGTTGAGATGTCATCTCCCTGTGTGTTGATTGCGTTCGGGTTCGGGTCATGGCGGAGCGTTCCAAGGTTCAAAGCTCTGATACCAATTTAATACAGCAAGCCTGTATTAAAAAGAATTGAACTGAAAACTGATAAAGAAATCAGAAGAATTTGAGAATTAATGTGAAACAACAATTCTCTAACCCAAGTCCAGGTCTGGTTTCTTGGGTAACAAGATGAACACCGAGAACGGAGGAGTATTATTGATATTAACAGGAGTAGTCTTCAGATTACAATAGCTAGCTTCCTTTTATATCTATCAACTACTAACTGAATACAAGTAAAGTAGTTATACACGTGTCAATTCAGTTAATAACTACTACCTCCGTCCCCCTAAGTTTGGGACAAGAGAAGGTGACACGGTTATTAATAAAAGTGGGTTTGTATGGTTGATATTGAATTGATAAAGTAAGAATAAAGTAGGAATGATTTAGAACCACACAAACTTTACCAAATAAGGTATGAGACAATCTTAATGGGACGGACCAAAATGGTAAAATGGGACAATCATAGCGGGACGGGGGGAGTATTTGCTATATCAATTCATACCACGATATAATATCCATTGCCAAATGGTTGGTAATAACCAATAGCGTATTTTCCAATGGAATTCCCGTTCCTCCGCAATGCGTTTGTCTATAATCATAAATTCTAACATGCAAAAACACCAACTTTGGGGATAAATTTCTCATAAATTCACAATAAATTATAACTCATGCAAAAACACGTACACTGAGAAATACCGAAAATCTGAATTTTTGTTTTAGATTGAAAAAACTTTAACTGTTAATTGATATAGAAGACAAATATCTAGATTTATGCGTAACTTAATTTGATATGAGAAGGTGCAAAATCATGGTTAAATTCTTAGTATGTTGATGACAAAGAAGATAACTGAAGGAAAAAAATGGAGAGTCTAGGGAAGGAGATGATCGGAATTCGGAAAAGAGGAGCGGATGATTAGTCCAGTAGGCAGTAGCTGCAAGTTTTTAAAATATAAAATGAGACTGTATAGGTACATGCACACCATGCAATATAATTTGCACAAAAGGTTCCTGCACAATGGGCTTGCCTATATTCATAAATTCTGACATGCAAAAACACATACTCTGATGTTGAATTTCTCATAAATTCACAATGCAGAGCAATGAATACCGAAAATATGAATGAAAATGGTCTAACACTTAAACTAGAAGTCTAGAAGAGTGCACTCAGGGGAACAAAAAGAGGATTTTCAATCAAATAACATGGCCAAAGAAGAATGCAACCCACATAATGAATCATAATTTAAATCCGAATGAAAGAAAAGGCAAATTGACGGTTGTTAAAGACAGCTATTTCACAATATGAAACAAGCCGGAGAAGCTGCACACAGCCCACACAGTGAGCAACAAATGGTATTAATGTTAAATTTCAGGAGGGGGGGCAGGAGGAAGAGCAGATGACTTCAATAGCGGCTGGAGGGCTTTAACAACAATGCTCATATTTGGACGGAATTCCGCCTCATACTGTACACACAATGCTGCCACAGCTGCAAGCTGAAATAGATCAATTCACAGATCTTCAGACCAAGTAAAAAAAATGTTTTTTAAATAATTCCTCTAAATTTCTCACGAACAGGGGGTACACCTTTGCTATTCCTTTCGGGGGATAATCATCTTTGAGTTTTGGATCTACGCATTGTTTCACTTTATCTTCACTCAGTCTAGGGGTCGCCTAAAAGAAACATGCATGTAGCAGAACAAAGGTTAGGCAATAGTAGTAGCAGTAATTAATGAAGGATAGTACAATACCAAAGGAAAAGCGAGGAAGATATCTCTATTACTTACCCATGTAACAAGGCTCTGCTGCCCACGAGGCATGGTATGGTCGACAGGTTTCCTTCCAGTCAAAAGCTCAAGCAAGACAACTCCAAAACTATACACATCACTCTTCTGAGTGAGCTGTCCTGTCATTGCGTATCTGAAAAATAATAATTCAGATTATATAACTAATGATTTTGAAAACCATATTTTGAAAAGCCACGTATTAATGCATCTTATATTCTCAAGAACCATATACACAACACGGTTCAATAGCACGTTGCACGTTCAGTTTGCCAAAACCATTCTTGGGACAGCATCGATCTAACCTAAATATTGACTGAAGTAACTAAACCATGTCTCCATAGATAGAGATGTGGCTGAACTAGAGCAAAAGTTTTTGGTTTCACATCACCCAACAGGCTGGCGAGCTCTGTCAGCCACGCCTATTATTAGAAAAGGACTGGCCAACACTATTGGTCAAATCCATTAATTTTGTAATAAAAACATTTAAATATAATGTTTACATAATACTCCGTCCCATTTTGTCTGTTTTACTTTCCTTTTTGGGTTGTCCCGAAATAAGTGTCACATTTCCTTTTTTGGAAAGAAATATGTGGTTCACAACATTTCACTTTATTATACTCAAATCTCAACCACAACTTTTACCTTTTCAACCACTTTGCTAATAATTGTGCCAAAACCAAAAGAGACGCATAAAATAGGACGGAGGTAGTAATTGTTACATTGCATAAATAATAAATATTTATAGTTATACATCTAAAACCACATTTCCATACTCCAACCAAATTCAAAGTTATCTCCCAAACATAGTTCACATTCACCCAAACCTAGCTTTGTCCACCTATATCCTGAAAACACCCAGAGTGGTATGCACAATGTTTCAAAATTCGCTATGTGGCAGACTGGGGCCGAAAGTCTTGTTGAGAATTAATTGGAGTTAGACAGGGTGTAAATAAACTTGGGCTCTAAGGAGTGCCTAGCACCTAGATGGGTTTTTACAACACGGGGTATACATAGACGTCAAAACCAACTAGCCAATTAACAACAAGTCTCTTACGGAATTTACTAAAGATGAACTATTCATATGCCAGAACTGCGAAAGCATGAAGAACCACCGGGTTCTGCTAATTTTATACAAATCTCTTCCTTTATGATGTAGAGCCCCCTTAGACTCTTAATTGACATAAATCTGTTATTTGTTTAGACAAAATTATTCATAAACGATCACCGATAATATATGGTTCCTATTTTATTCATCACAATTATTCTCCATTTAAGACGCCAATATTATAATTGAAATTCTCAGCATAAGATATTACTTTAAAAACATCTTTAAGTTGAAAATGATACTATTTTTAAATCTAGGTCAATACTCAATAGACATCAGTCAAAAGAGTCCAATTTCTGCTCTACAGATTACTGGGATATTTCAAAGTAAATATGCACATCCAATAAGAATGTGAAGAATTGAGACTAAGGCTCTACCGCATTTGGCAGCATGAACCATCACAGGCAATAGACAGCCTTTGACTCTATCAGCCATACACATAACATGGAAACATATGCATGTATAGTAAAATATTCAAAACTAATAGGGGAAAGAGATGATTAAAATTACTCCGGTGCATGATAACCAAAAGTTCCCAGAACCCTAGTAGAGTGAAGCCTGGCAGCCATATCAGGAGTTTGATTGGAAAGGTTAAAATCTGCAATCTTTGCTTTGAAGTCTTCAAAAAGGAGAACATTGCTGGATCTTATATCCCTGTGTATAATAGATGGTTGGGCCTTCTCATGCAAATATTCAAGTCCCCTTGCAGCATCTACTGCAATCCTTACCCGTTGCGCCCAGTCAAGTGTAGGGCCAGGCTGTGCTCCTTGTACACCCTTTCTTCCTGCAAGTCCAAAACACTTCATAAATATTTTTTTATACTTTTCCAGTTACAATTTTGACGTCAGGTTAAGCAAATATTGACATTCAAGTCACAGTTTGCATACCGTGCAATATATCATGTAAAGATCCCATGGTTGCAAACTCATAAGCTAATATGCGAAGATTCCCTTCTACACTATAACCAAGCAGCTCAACAAGATTTTCATGTTTTGATCTTGAAACAATGGAAACCTAACAGTTACAAGTAAAGAATCAAAAGTCTAAGGGGCGGAAAGGGTAAAAAGCTAAAGGAGTATTATGCAAAGTGCAACATAAACCTGATTTAAAAACTCAACATCAGATTCTTGCTCAGATGAAACATCTAGCTTCTTCACTGCAACAGCTTTGCCGTTGTCTAGTTTTGCAAAGTACACTCTACCATATGATCCTTCACCAATTAATGAATTTGGTCCGAAGTTGCCAGTTTTTTCCTTCACTTCATCCAGTGACAATTCGGGCACCTCAATAGTTGGCATTATTTTTTGCACTTCATTCTTGGTAAGGGCTGGAGCCTTTAATCCTTTTTTATGAAAGGCTCAGTCATATATAGTAAGTACAGAATGAAACATACATACAACTGATCTATAACGCTAAAAAACAGATGTGGAACAGAAAAACCCTTATCATGACTGCAAGTGTGTAACAAACAAGAAAGTATATGATGATCTCAAAACACATACTAAGTGATTATGTTAGGTCGTTAGTTTGTGGTAGCATTGCTGTTTATCAACTACCTCTCATCAAAAACTTTCAACAACTAACTGAACCTTCTAAAGCTACCTTTCATTATTCTTATCTACTTTTGTCTTTTGACACCTTAACCTTACAAAGGGGTATATTAAATATAATCCTTTTCCATTAAAGTGCAGTTATCAGTACTAATTGCTGGCCTGAACGTTCAGCATGTAATCTAGTGGCATCATCCTGTGATTCTAGACTAGATAGAAACGCAAAACATCAGGTACTATCTCCAAACAACAGAGACGAACAAAAAACGGTCTATCTGCCAAAGTGTAGAGTAGATGTCAAGTTCAATCCTTTTCCATTAAAGTGCAGTTATCAGTACTAATTGCTGGCCTGAACTTTCAGCATGTAATCTAGTGGCATCATCCTGTGATTCTAGACTAGATAGAAATGCAAAACATCAGGTTCTATCTCCAAACAACAGAGACGAACAAAAAACGGTCTATCTGCCAAAGTGTAGAGTAGATGTCAAGTTCAATCTCCACTCCCCACATACGAGCTAAATAATCTGGTCAAACCCTCATGGTGTACAGTCGTAGTTTCATATTTACAAGAACATTATAATAATGTGTGGAAAATCAGGGGATCGGGAATAAATAAGCCAGAAGAAATTAGAAATCACATCATGCACTTATTCTTATAATACAGAGAATCGTGAATTAAAACCTGATTTCCCTCATTGATTAATTCCTAATTAAGAGGGATTTCTATCCCACAAACTATGGAACCATTTGTTTCCTTTCTAGGCTATCATTTACCTTAATAAGGATGCTGCTATGGAGCAGAATACGTAGAAGAGTAACCTCAAATTCTTCATTAAGTTACACCTGAAGCCTAATCTTTACACTTTCCAGCAACATTTAGCATCAATCGGCCTTCCATATAGTTGTGATGAAATATTTGTAATGGTCTTTCTTTGTTGAAAACAAAGATAAATCGCCTATATAACAGGGGTTATAACTGTCAAACATACTTAAAAAGGAAAGAAACAATCTGCTATGGTCAATCCGTCAATACCAAAACTAAGAGATTAGTCAAAGCAAAGAGGGCCCTAATTTGATTTTCCCATTAAACTAAAGGTAGTCGGGATTTCACAAATTTTGGAATCAAAACTTGCTTGCTTTTAATGCACTGTGTTGATAAGTTAGTCTTACTTTCTTGTCACAAAGAATATATCTAAGGTTACTAAGCAATGGGGGATTTTAGCTTTGTGCAAAGAAGATATACTCATATAAGCAACAAGGAGATCCACAGGGTGAAAAGTACTAAGAACAGCTAAGGCTTATTCCTAACTGTGGAAAGAGACAAATGGCTCACTTCAAGAGCATAGAGAGAGCAATAGGGATGTTGCTACAGCACAAACGGTTTCTTTTGCCCAGAAGTTATGGCCAGTCAGGCAATGTTTGTCAATGTTTTGATATTCCATGTGTGACAGAGCATAACCGCATAAGCTCTTCCATTCTGTATGTTCTTTGTTCAACCGATTCATAACACATGTTTTAGTTAAACAAAAAGGTTTTTCTTCTGAATGGTATGCATGTGTAGTTCATTTTTCTCCCCTTTGCAGTAACTGCTCGTATAGTGTATTTAATGTTTAATAGAGAGCTAGTGTTATCAATCAGGCAAGTACTCATGACTCGGTGTAGAACTTGTCATTATGTCCTGTTGCTAGCCAACTTGTTCCAAATCAATATACCGAGTTAATCGCGAGTGCTCGGCAACTTTTGCGACTCATTGATTTATGCACTAAATAACTTGTTCAGCTAATTTCTTTTATATCTGCATGACTAAAACTACACTGGGATACTATGGGATTTAAAAATTACTTGTCATTATTATACTAAACGGAAAATTACTATTAAACTGTAGGTTTTAAGAAGTGAAGAAGACTAATTTTTAGAAGTGGCTAAAAATAGACTAATTTTTAGTATTGCATCAGAACATTTGACTACATTGGCTTATCCCTCTCAGTGAGTTCTTCACTTCTTCATCTACTTCTTCAGTTCTTCTTCTTTGACTTATTAATAGAAAACAGGAATGTGTGTTATACTGTTATATTTAATTATACAACTAATTGGCAGTAACTATACATAAGTAACTTTATTCATAACCGTAGAAGAAATTTTGAAGGTAATCAATTAGTGGTGTGTGCTACGTCATTTAGTTTACTGCTGTAGTATTGGTTATATTTGCTTTGGCCATATTTGTTGTTTTGCTCTTTCTGTTTGTACTTTGGCATCAAGCCTTTTCCGTTTGTACCTTCTGTTTGGTGGCTAATATAATGTTTGGTTTCTTTTATTAAAAAAAACTAATTTTCCAGTAATGAGTTTTTGTGGGGTGTCTAATATGGGTGAAACCTCAGGCCAATGCTAGCCTCAAAAGAAAATAAGATAATCTTAGATGGTCAATCTTCTTTGAATGTTATGATCTATGCTTCAACTTAATTATTGATTATATGTTTTGATTTATATATAATTATATACATAGTATAACTTATAAGACTGATATTACAAGAACTTTTGATTTATGTATAATTATATTACAAGAACTTTGTGGCATATATATATTTGTAGTTTAGAGTAATTCCCATGAACTGGTCCTACTCACTACTCGGCACTTGACCGAGTCGCCACCAAGTTGTGAGTTAGCTACTTAGAAAGAGAGCCATGCATTTGAAAATTGATACTCGTTAGTTTATCAAAATGATCGCACAAGACCTTTCTTGTAGGAAGTACTTGAAAGGAAATTCAATATCACATTTAGCATAAAATTTTCTTTTTGCCCTTTCACGTTGCCTCTTGTAACAAAAAAATGCTACGATTTGCACATTAAATCATAGCTATATGCCTGTACTATATTGAATTGGTTTGCTTTATACAAAAAGAGTAACAATATTGTGCAATATTTCCATTTGAACTGAACTTTTATTGTTTGGCATAGCCTTGAACATACAGTTATTTCCCAACACCGTGAATTATTACTTTATTAGTAGACATTTCCAGCCAACTTTTGAAGGTTTACAGAATCCTGGGGGAAGTAGAGTAAAACTTTGAACATAAGAAGACAAAGAAGTGCATTGCAAGGTCCCTTTAAGGTATCATATCATGAGGCCTGTTAGATGTTAGATATGAATTATAACCAGAAATTTAACATATCTACCACTCGGCATTTGACACCCTGTCATTCTTACCAAAAAATAAAGCATCCATGACCTGCCGACTTGATGGTTGACATTATTTACTCTGACAGATGTCAAGGAATTAAGTTCGTCCTATCAAATTAGTCAATGAATTTTTTGAGTCCTAAGTTCCTAACCAACCACTTGGCACATTCATTCCCAAGATCAAATGTTTTTTCCTCTCAATAAAATAGGGAATTTCAAGATGTGAAGCTACAAGTCTACAACAGAACCACCGATGAGTATATAAGTATATAACTTCTCAACCCATTATAATAGAGGCTTCTGACAGCAAGAACAAAATATATACTAAAAGTCAAAGCAAGGACAAAACTGGCAGAAAATACCATCCGTATAATTCCATGGGGCTTTTTTAACTTCATTTTCAGTTGATGCGTATGACTCATCTGCTTGGCAGTTGCAGCACAGCCACTTTCGCATGCTTCCTCTTCAGGTTATTTAAAGATTGTCTTCTATACTTGTGAGTTGAAATTGGAAAAAATTGAAAGCCAGAACATGCATGGGCCTCTACAGAAAGTAAGAAACAATGGAACAACTTAATTAACATGAAACTAAGAGCCTGTTAGGTGAGGTTTATTAGGGTGAAATAGCTGAATCTGCTGAACTGGATTTATGAAAGGCAAAACTTTTGGTGAAATCCATTTCAGCCAAATTAGTTAATGAAAAGCTACTTATTCTGCAAAAGAACAAGCCAACTCAGGCTATCAAATGGGTCTAAATCAAACTACTTGTAATGCCCAAAAGAATGCTATTTGGACATTAGACCAATGAGGACAAAGCATTATGTTCACAAATGCCATCACCCTTCATTTCATCTCATATGCACATCACCTTGCATTGTGTAAACGTTACAATTCATCACAAGGGCTACACCAGATCCTTACTTTCCCTTGGCTGTCATCACATATACAGCTTCCTGAAATGCATCAAATGATCTATACTCCAACTAAAACAATTGATAGAAGGATTTAGGAACGGACCTGAAAGGATCGAGCACCACAGAGATTCTTGATGCTTCCACAAGCCTAGTTGATATCTGACTCTTCACGCGTTTCTCAGTGATTAGCATAAAGAAATTGATGAATGAGCATTATCTCCCATTTCTTTATTTGATTAAGCTGACAGCTAACGGATACTTCGAAACACGTTTCACATGAAGTAGGCCCACTGAATAAACTGATCCGGTCAAAGGCCCAATACGATTAAAATGGGTGGGTGCTCTATTATTAAATGATTCCGTTGTATTATTCTAGGTGTGACTAAAACTTCATCGGTTTATCAACCTATGACCTTACTACTTTTTCACCAAAATAATACCAAAATTCGTATTAACTAATTAATATATTAATAATTAAATAAATAGACAATTTTTATGGACTAATATGTCCTTAGTTTTTTGTAATAAAACCTTAAGTTTGCAATACCCCAATTGTAGTCGACTTGTACTGCCTTCGGCTGGAGCAGACCTCACGCACGATGGCCGTCCTCCCGGCCTGCCGCCAACAAAATCGACGAGCTCCACTTAATCTGCAACCACTGACCATCTAAACTAGAAGGCAGAACCTGTGTTTTCGTTGATTGATTTGGATCTGCATCATAACTCGTTTGATGTATTATCCACTCGAATAAGACTTCTATCGTTTTCTTTTCTTTATCCAAGACGATGGTATCCACTCGAACAATGTTTTCTTTTCTTTTGTACAAGGATTTGGGTTGGTTTTGAAAAGTCTCGTATTATCATTGGGATAGTTTTGATAGTTATAAAAAAAGGATTTGTTACAAGGTACGATTCCGGTGAGAACACTCTCCCAGGAAAGAAATGAGAACAAATAATATCCATTGATGTGTGTAATACGACGGACGGAACTAACGTGGCTTGAGGTCTAAATCAGGACGGTATATTAGGCAAGTAATTAATGCTCTTTAGTAACAATCAATTTGTTACCAACATAGGGGCAAACACGTAAAAATCAAACCCAAATCATTAAGAATTCAGCTCACTTGCACGATTGATTATGATTTAGAATCCCTTAGAATTCGCAGTGAACTAAATGGTCATAGAAGGTACCCATGAATTGCCATCGTTCAAAATTTAGAAAATTTAGAATATAAATCCCTTATTTAGAAAGAAAGTTCCAACATAAAATAAAAGAAAAAGGGAAATCAGCATCAATAACAAAGAGAAGAGAACAGTCCGTATACCGTGCAACCGGAGCATGTTGAGCACCATGCTCCACACCCCAAAATGACGTAGTTTTGATCAATTTTTTGAAAAAAAATCGCGTGAACAGTACACGCGTGTACAGTAACTTTTTTTTTATTTTCATCCCAGTAGCATGTACGATGTAACTTGTGCATAATTAGATGTAACTCGTGTTGTTACAAATGTAACTTCATTTAGCAACAAATGTAACTTGTGCCCTGAAATGTAACTCATGTTTAATGAAAAAAAGAGTCTAACTGTCCAATTATTTTACATAAATAGTGCATATGTTTTGTTTTTAATATTAGGTCCATTAAAAATGATTTTTAATAAGAAAATCATTTTTGATTGAATAACATAGGCTTTTTTTGTTGTGTAACTTGCATTGTTTTGTGGTGTAACTCGCATAATGTCAAATGTAAATAAGTGTAATCAAGATGTAACTTATAAAGAAAAAATGAAATGTAAATCGTGTGTTACAAAATGTAACTTTAGCCAAAATGAAATGTAATGCCAGTATATATGAAATGTAACTCTATAATATAAACAAAGCAAACAAATAGCAGACTAAATAATAAATAAGCGTTTGCTTTCTGTGGATTAATTTGCTCTAATATGAATATCCAAAGCCTATCAATTGGATTGATTTGCTCCATATTTGTTTACTCCATAAATGATATACCAAAGCATCAAAAGAGAACCACCAGCAAATATCAAAAAAGGAATTGGTCATCTATTTTACAATTAGAACGGGATGGAGAAAAGACTCGATGCTATGTGACGGATCTGTGATTGGGAAGTGGGAAAGGAAAAAGGCTGATGGATGGCTGATGGAGAAAGTGATGAAGCAGGGTGTGTAGGTGGGAACGACCGGACGGTGATGGAGAAAAACGATGATGTCAGCGTGACTTGTTTCTATTTAAGTAAACGGTGCCGTATCAGACCCCGGCATACCATGCGCATGGTATGCCGGTTGCACGGTATAATTTGCCAGAAGAGAAGACACACGTATACGAAACATTAAAAGTCATATTAATGGAAAGTAATTAAAGATGCTAAAAAATAGGAAGGTAAAATCGGAGAATACTCATGAACGGAAAGAAAACAACGAAATGTCCAAATTACCCACAACGGTATTATTTGACATTAATTTTAAAAGGGTCAATCTAATGGTTGTAGAACATTCTTATTTCTCTCTTAAGATGATATTCTCATTTGATCCAAAACCATCTGTTACATACTCTAATGTGAATTTGTGAATTTTGGAGGATGAATAGTTGTTGTTTACATATTTTTCAATTAACATGGGCATTGAACATTGGCAGTGAATATGTCAATAAGTATTGAGTATGATAGTGAATATGTCAATAAATATTTACCTCACTGAAAAAAAAAGTGAATGTGTCAATAAATAATATTGTACATGCCAGTGAATTGAATGCAGTGATTATGGACGCAGTAACACAGAGCAATAATGCCGCCATGAAATGAAATATATTTAAAAATATAATTAGATATAAAATAATAAAAACATAGATCTAGAAACTAAAAATAAACACTATAAATGAATTTCTAAAGTGAATGAGAAGAGAATTAATTTTGGCAGAAGTGCAATAAATATTACCGGATGTGCAATAATGTAGTGCAATAATGTTGTGCAGTAACTGCAACAATTTTAATTGAACGAAATTAGTGCAAAATGCACTTATTTTAAATAAGGGTATTTTTGTCATTCAATATTGAAATATGAACGTGATTTTCTTTTAATTTTGGACTTTTGGTCATACAAATGTCAAAAATCTAAGTAAGTCATATTTAGGAAAACTTAATGAGTTTTAGTCATATCCTAGGAAATTTCCCTTCTATTATTCTAGCAAATTATACCCTGAGATCGACACACCATGTTCAAGGTGTACCGATCCCGAAACTACACCGTGTTTTATTAAAAAACAAACAAACCAGAAACCCTCTCCTTGATTTATAACTGCTTTGTCGTTTTATTTTTTTCCATCACCTTTTCTATACATCTTCGTCTCTATTCTCTGTACCACGCACACGATGCTCCTCCCCAATTGTCATGTAGTGCATATGGTGGAAACGTACTGGATTTATTTTATGTTTCCAGCATTCAAAATTTTCTTTTTGAATGGACAAAATTTATCCATCAAAAATAACAAATTCATGTATTGGTCAAATAAACACACCATATAGAATTTTTTGGGGTGGTTCCCGATGGAATTTTTTGAGCATCTTCTTCATTAAGTCTAGTTTACCCATACCAAATTTCAGCTAAAAAATCATCCAGGAAGGCACTCAAATGATTTTCTAAGGGGGTGTTTGGAACTGATTCTGCTTCTGCTTCTTTTTTAAAAGCAGAAGCAGAATCAGAATCAGTTTTCAGAAGCTGGTACCCCCCAACTTCTAAAAAAACTGATTCTGAGAGTAAATTAGAGCTCCAGAAGTGCTTCTGGAATTTCACCCAAACACTCCAGCTTCTGCTTCTACTCCATGAAGGAGCAGAATCAGTTTTGAGAATCAGATCCAAACACCCCCTAAAATATATTGCACTGTTTAACTGCGCAGTTATCTTCAAAAATTCATTTGACTGCCTTACCGATTGAATTTTTAGCTGAAGTTTGGTACGTGTAAACTAGACTTAATGAAGAAGATGCTCAAAAAATTTCATCAAAAAAATCCACCGGGAATAGCCCAAAATAGCGACGGCTGGACAGAGCCTCCTATATAAGGGGTGATTTGCACTTTTGATATTAGTTCGAGGGCTGATTTGCTACTTTTCCCTAATATTAAAAACAAAACATATTATATGTCTTGAACAATTAAAATTCTTGTTTTCATTGTTTACATTTTATATTATATGAAATTACATCTGTTTATGCGTGAGTTACATTTGTTTATACATGGGTTACATCTCAGTGTATGCGACGCGAGTTACATCACGAAATAAACCCCTGCTAATTATTAAAAAATGATTTTTTTAATTATATCATTTTTATAGCCCTAATATTAAAAAAAAAACATACTCACTATTCGCAAAAAGTAATTGGACAATTAAGATCAGTTTTTTATTGTTTACATTGAAATCAATCTTTATAACATATACTAGTATATAAGATAGTTTACATTTCAACTTTTCTAGATTTAAATTTTAATTTACGCGATTTGCACCACTAAATAAACCTCTGCTAATTATAAAAAATGATTTTTTTAACTGTATTGTTTTAACCCTAATATTAAAAAATAAAACATATTCACTATTTACAAAAAGTTATTGGGCAATTAGGATCATTTTTTCATTGTTCACATTGAAATCAACATTTTAGACAACTTACATTTCAATTTGACTTAAGTTACACTTCCTATCAACGTGAGTTACATCTATTTAAACGGGAGTTACACCACCCTACTACTGAAACACACACAAAATATTTCCGTGTTTACTGTTCATGCGCATTTCCCCCCTGGGGGCATGGTGCTCATAGTGAGCCGGTACCACGATATAAGAACTCCTTATTCTTATTACTTGTTGTTTATTCTTACTTTATTCAAATCAGATCAATCGAAAAGGTTTAGATCAGATCAGAAACATTCAGATAAGAAAAGTTCAAACATGATTTATCACTTTAATCATCATCATCATCATCATCATCAAAGAGAACATCTTCTTACGAGGAATAGGAGCCATCAAATTACTATCCAATCAAATTATTATTAGCAGTCATAAACTGAAATATTGCATATTTCAATATAATCAACAACCATTCTATATATTATGTACTCTCTCCGTCTCAATTTAAACTTCTCATTTATCTGTTGTGGATGTCCCAACTAAAGATTCTCATTTCTATTTAGGAAATAATTTGTATCATTAAATAATAAGTTAATCATTAATAAAAATAATGTCTTTATAACATCACAGTTATCTTTAATGACCTCATTATACAAAATACTACCTCCGTCCCACTAAGATTGGGACGGAAGAATGTGGCACGGTTATTAAGAAAAGTAGGTTTGTGTGGTTGATATTAAATTGATAAAGTAAGAATAATCTAAGAATGATTTAGAGCCACACAATATTTATCAAATTTGGTATGAGATAATCTTAGTGGGACTTCCCAAAAAGATAAAATGAGACAATCTTAGCGGGACGGAGGGAGTATTCATTAAAACTATTTCTCAAAATATGTTTGAATATTCTTCTTTAATTATATTCTAATTAAACATGTCATTTTTCAATGAGAAGTTTAAACTGGGAGGTCCAGGGCAGAGGTAGTACATTTGTAGGAATGAGTTTTTCATAACAATAACTTTTGCGCACATCTCAATATTATATTCGCAGGTTAGAATAATTCATATATTAAAGTGTGTCAATCACAAACATACAAGTTATATAAAATTATTACTTTGGGTTATTATATTACTCAAATTATTTCTCCATGTTTTATATATTAACTAAGCACTCTTACAATAAAAAAAAAAACTAAGCACTCTTTAGATGACTATTGATGCATTAAATAGTTAGGGACTTATAGATAATATAAATTTGTGATTTTATGTATCAGTATTAAGTATTGCATTTTTTAAATAATATATATGATTAGGTTCAAATAAGAAGACATCATTAGGTGAGAAATGACAAGCAACATAGTATGTTGATTAAAGCAATCATGTGATACACAATTGAGATAGTAGATGCAATGTTTAAAAGGAAAGAAAATAAAACCAGCCTACAACTCGTGTCAGATAATTAAAGTGAAGGGCTTATTAGTAAAATGTTTAAGGTAATAAAAAAGGAAGGGGTGTTGCACAACTGGGAAGGAATGAAAACTATTCCATAATCTTGACCGCTTTAATGATTATGACTGCACTAAGGAAGGAAAAAATCTCATTTATAGAAAACTATTAATGTTAGTGGTTAATTTAAGGAAGTAAGAAAGATATAGAAATTAATGGTGCAATATTCGAGTAATTTGGTGCACCAAATGATTAGTTTAGATTGATGAAAATCAATTTAGGGTAGCGCAATTGAAAATTTAGTCGAATTTGGCGCAAAGAAGGTTTTGGTATTTAGGGCACATCTGAAATGCATTAGTACAAATTGAGTTTTTCTTTTGCAGATTAATGAAGTGAAATGTAAAATGTATGCTTTGTAGAAATATAGACTTTGTGAATAGATTTTAAAACATACTGGTGTTATTCAAAATTTTCGTGTGAACCAATATTGCAATTCACAATTTTATCGAGTTGTGGATGTTGTACTCAAACAATGAAGTACTCTTTATTGTTAAGTTTTAGTAAGAGTCAAGTCTGAATGTGACTATCACACATGTAATGCATATTTTAACTGATTTGGTGCAGGGATGTGTGGAATTAGAGAAATGCATTGTCATTAATGTACATAGATAAAATATAACAATGTTATGAAAATAAAATTGAGTACATTAGTGAAGTACCTTTGACGATCTCTTTCTCCTCTTTTTGTTTCTGACATTGGATGGTGCACCAGAGCCCAAGAATGATGCTAATTACCCACATTTTGTTGGAATTCATGAACGAGACTTGAAAGAAGAATGCAACATACATAGCGAAGTATATTTTTGTTTTCTAATATCTAGTAATGCAAGCAATCTTTTGAAGAATAAGAGGTTGATCTTTGACAATAGCAATAACATATTGAAAAAATCTTATGACGTTGTAACAGCATTAATATAATAATATGCAGAGAAAAATGATGAGACTGCGACAATAAAATAACATGCAAAGAAAAAATCTTGACATTGCAGCAATAAAATGACAGGATGCATAAAAAAACTGTGATGTTGCAGTAATAAACTAACGATGTGCACAAGAGATTATGACGCAGCAACAATAACATAACGACCTAGTAAGATTCTAGATAAATAAAGATTCTAACATAATGACCTAATATGAGTATATGACAATTATGGATACAACTGTTCCGATGAAATTCAATGGTAGAATTAAATAGACTTGCATGCAACCAAAACAGATGAGTGCATTTTTTAATCGAAATAGTATTAACATAGAATAATACATATTTTAGTGTATCATGTTTAAACTTTAATATACTGCCAAGAAAATCCATAGAAGTTGCAGCAATCAAATAATGACATGATGAAGCTTAAAAAGGGAAGAAGATGACTTAATAATATAACTACATGCGGTGAATAAAAGAGACGAATAATAGCTAATAAATTAGCATTACATAACAGTCTAATTACAACCCAAAAGGCTGATTAATCAAACTGCAAAAAAACGTCATTTGTGCTGCAACAGAGAAATCTTTTGTACATGAAAGTTCATTACGCTGAAGCGTGAAAGAACAATGTTGTTTCTAAAAAATAACAGAGCTGAGGCTTAGGTAATGAAATGAAAGACGGATATCAGGATTTAAATGAAAACCCCATACGGAGTAAGCATGGAAGAACGAATAAAAAAATATCACCAAACATAACTCATGAATCTGGACTCATGTTGACGAATAGAGCATAAAAACTTTTCACGATAATGAAGAAGGCTAATGAAGATGATTCTTCTAATTGAGGACTAAACTAATCGTCTCAGTTGAACAAAAAGAAGACTGAATTGAAAGAGATATAGAAGCTTAAGTGAATGGTAAAATGGAAACAAATAAACGATCAAAACTTTTGGAATCAGTCGTACGTTTATTGATGAATACCTGAAAATACCTCAAACACCCCTGCTACTAATGTATGATTCATGTACATCTAACGATGGATGTTTCTTCTCATTTCATATATTAGATCCATTTTGAATATATATATATATATATATATATATATATATATATATATATATATAATTAAATTGATAATGAATAGTTAATTGAGGCTCTTATAAAAAAAATTGAGGCTAATGAGTAAAACTCATCTAACTAGTAAACAATCACAATCTGTCAGCACAAATGCATGATGTATCCAGGGCCTAATGTTGATCAAGGCCCATTTAGATGCTAGTATATTATCTTTTCCTAGATACCGAAGAAGAGTGAAAATTACATAATTCTATTCACAAATCAAAGATTTTTTATTATTCTTGCGCTGCCAAATTAAATGCCAAAAATAATACTCAAACCCCTATTTTAAGACTATTCATAATTCAATCTACATAACTTGTGACACGACGTGTGGTCATATTCTTCTTGTCTTCTTATTCCTTGTGAGGGGATAGTTCGGTCTACCCTTCTCTATTTTGATTCTTCTATAATATCGGTTCATCATCCCAGGGATTTATACCTTTAATCCAAGAGATACACAAAATAAGAAGTCGTCATCATGTCAATCAACCCATTAAAGAAATGGTGCAAAATAAGCAAAAGTTGAGCTCATGTGAGGCTGCCAGATATGTATGTCAACTTCCTAATGCTATATGAAGATATGTGGTTTATACTGAGCGGTGTAGGGAACTCAATTGTCCCCAACCTCATTGCCTGGATGTAGCCCAAGATGTGACAGACTTGGACTCTAGGTTTCTACATGGTTATTCAAATGTTCTTCCACTATCCGAATTTCGGCTTGATTATGCCGCTAAAGAAGTCCAATCATTTGTGTTTGATGTAGAGGTGGAAGGTAAGGTTCACCTACTACATGAAAAGAATGATATTCATCTCCTTCCCCTCAAATGCAATGGAATAGATTTTATAATTTTGTTATGTGGTAATGTGAACTAGTTTTGGCGTTTATAAATAAAGATTTTGTTTCGCCATAGAAAAACTTATTAATTTTGCATATTTATTTAAAGTGTTACATATGAATAAAAAGTTCAAATAAATGCATTTATGTTGAGTAAAGGGAACAATCACCTCTCTATCAACGATTTGTTTCTATAATATGTTTAGAAAATATTTGTGGGGGAAAATGTCATCTAGATCTAGAACTACATTTCTGAATTCATTTTCTTTTATGTTTGACTATTTGTCCTTGTATCACGATTTTAACCAACACTTTATCTTCGAAGTCATACGCTATAAAGAAGAGTGCTTTCTTATGGTCTTCTCGGGGTTGTTAGATTTGTACTTTTATTTTTGCTTGTTGTATTGTACTACAATATGTGTTGAAAAAGATAAAGTACTCAAGATAAACAAAAGAAAAGGGGAAGACGAGTACTAAAAAGAGAAGATAAAAGAAAAACGTACCAAAACAAAGAAAAGAAACAAAAAGAAAAGAGGTACGAGAAAAAGTCAACTGAATCCCTTCAACCAGAAGTCTTCTGAAAATACAAGACTTCTAACTTGAATTTTTCAGAAGCATCTGAGATCTTTATTCCTCTCTACAAAGATAGAAATCAAAGGTACAAATAATCAAAAGACCAACTTGCAGTCAGTTGTAAAAATAAATAGACACGACAAAAGTAATTTTCACAATTAATCTTTACTAAACGGTAAAAATTACTTATATCATTATTTTTGCTCTGAAAAAGGGATCCTTATACTAAGGGAGTAGTAAACAAATAGGCAACCAACTTATATACTCAAGTCTCGGCTAAAGATTACAAATCTTATCTTAAGCCACATACTTTGAAATAAGGAATGCAAGTTGAAACAAAGATGCATCTCGTGCCACAAGAAGACAAAATCAACCATGTTGCCTCTCAGTCAAGTGGATCAATCAAGTGGATCATTCAAATGGACCAACCAACGATCAAGATTGAATCTCATCAGCTAACAGAACAATTTCAACAACTCACTCTATAAGTACAGAAGGAGTGCGTGAGAACTAAGTGTGAAGCTAAGAAGGAACATGAGCCTATACGACATATCTGGCAAAAAGAAAGTGTTGAACATCACTCATATTCTTAGTTCTCACTCTACTCTCCTAAGCTCTCAGATTAGTTCATACACACATATCATTAGAGTTTAGCTTGTTGGTAGCTAGTTTAGCTTTACTCTTGTAAACTAGACTAGTTTGTTAACTCTGGAAGGCTTTGTGATCAAATCAAGAAAGTGAGCGAAGATCAAGGACATGAGTAGCTCTTGGGCAGTCAAAAGCCATTGGTGAAAAACCTTGGAAGACTGAGTAGCTTGGAATGATGTTTTGATTCCTTGTGAAAAAACTCACAATCTATGCCTGTGGCCAAGGATATATTGGTCATTAATGTAATGAGTATATTCATTTAGTGGGAATCCATATGAAAGAGGGTGGGACTGGATGTAGGAGGATTACACCACCTCTGAATCAGGATATATCTTGTGTCATTTTTTATATTCAGTTCCCACAACACCAACAATTATCACTCACATTCACATCTATCCAGTCACCTTAAAACAACTTCCTAAATCACTAATCAATGAACTATCCAATTCACTGCGATCAAGTTCTTCTGTTCTTCATCCTTATATTGAAAAAAGGTCTCTTTCCAAGTAGGTCAAAATACTTCATACTTATGTGTTTAGTCTATTAAAAAGTCCAAAAAAGGTGTTTTAAGACCAGAGTCCTTCACTATGCATCAGCTACTAAAGCAGTAACATTGTTTGGCAACATGCTGATTGAGGCAGCTGATTTTGACAAACACGTCTGGTTATTGTTTAAACTATCTTCCATTAAACTAGAAGGGTCACAACCTTTGTTACTATAAAGTGTCACATTATATGAGGTCAAGACTTCCTCTGTATGTTTTAATATCTCCCAAAAGATATTGGAACTCACTCTATTAGAGGATAAAGGGTTGATAATAGAAAAAAAGTCTATTCACCCCCTCTAGACTTTCACCTCACTAGGGACCATCAGTGCCAGACGTGTCTTTGCACACTGGCATGAAAATCACAAGGGCGAAGAAATGTAAATGTTATTCTGGAAAGCTGCAAAGGCATACAATGAAGATGATTTGGAGGAAGCTGTAGAAGAAATGAAAAAGGTTAATCCGGCTGCAGTGAGTTCATTTAGATCATTGAACCCATCATGTTTTTGTAGAGGATTTGTTAGAGTAAACACTAAATGTGATGTCATTGTTAGTAATATGGCTGAAATATTTAATTTATTACATAATGAATGCTAGAGCAAAACACATTATTTTCATGTTTGAAGACATAAGAGGTGCATTAATGCAAAAGCTGATTGTCAAAAGGTAGCATATGGAAAGAAAAAGTGGTATATTGTGTTCTAGAATTAAGGCTAAGCTTGAGAAAAAAAGACGAGATTGCCAATTGTACCCCTTTACCATCTAGTTAGCTTTTATTCCAAGTGTGCCACAGATTAAATAGTTTGACAGTTAATTTAGAAGCTAGAACTTGCACTTGTAGGAAGTGGGCCTCAAGTGAAATATCGTGTTAGCATGCCATTTCATGCATTTTCTTCATGACTGAGACACCGGAAAATTATGTGCATACCTGCCACACTAAGGACACTTATATGAAGATGTTCTCGGGGGGGGGGGGGGGTATTGCACCCCTTACTGGAGAGAGACATTGGCCTAAGGTTGATAAGCCTTTAGACCCCCACCTATTGAGATTGGTCCCAATAGACCTAGGAAAAATAGGATGAAGTCAACCCATGAAAATCCTAAGAAGCCTGGAAAGTTAACAAAACATGGTGTTGAGGTGTCATGTAGTGTGTGAAAGTCCAAAGATCATAACAAGAGAAAATGAACAAGGCAGTTCAACTTCTAGAAAAGAGAAGTAGGGGTAGACCCAAAAATTAAAGCTATCCAAAATGAAGAACAACAACAAAGAAATAATCAAGCCAATGCACAACCTTCAAGAATAGGGAGGGGGGGGGGGAAGAGTTATTCAAGCAAGAGGAAGTAACACAAGTGGTAGAGGTAGAAGATTCGGGGAAACAAGAGGGAGAGTTGTAAGAGGCAGAGGCAGGGGTCAGATTCATGTATGATTTGGAGTCCTTATTGATGGAGAAGGAAATATTTGGAGTAATGTAAGTAATTTACAAAAAAAAATTGTTATTCATAATTGCATTACTTTTTGGAGGCATTTTCCTGATTATGTCATTATCATTTGTTGTGTTTACAGCCTCCCGGACTGCAAGGTGGTCCATGTAATATATTAGAGCCTTAGGTTGTTGTCTAAAGTTGCAGCCCAAGGAAATGATATTTATAGTGGAATGTTTAGTATTGTTATTTCGTAATAAGTTGTAGTGCACACATGGTTATTGTCTTTGATGTTCAATTAATTCAAGACTTTGTTGTATTTGGAAGCTCTGTCATGACTTTGTAATGACTTCAGTTGGTGTGTTTGTTAGTCCTTTTCCTTAGGTTGCTGTCTAGTTGTGTAGTATTGCTTATTGTTCAATTGCTTCAAGACTTGGTAGTATTTGGAACCTTTGTAATGTTGGGTATTATATTGTTCAATGCTATGCAGTTTTCATGTATACTTCCAAGTGTGTGGTTTACTTTTAGGGTGGTAGCATGTAAAGAAGAATGTGGTTATTGTTCACTTTACTATGTGTGTTATTACATATATAAGCACTTAATGTCAAAGCACATAATTCATTTCAAAACACATACTTCATGTCAAAACACTGACACGTTTTCATTACTTAACATTAGAATAGTACAAAACCAAATACATCAAAACATCCACTCAACATTACAATAGTACAAAAACAAGTGCTCTCGGAATAGTCTAACTCCTCTCACAACTTCTACCAATGCAAAACTGCAGATCTAGTACACGTATCTAACTCTCAGAATTGTACAACTGCTCTCGAAAACTACCACAAATGCAAAACAGGTCTAATACACACATCTAAAACTCTCACACGTGTCCAACACACTATACCAAGTCACTTAGAATACAAAATAATGCAATGGAAACCCACATCCACGAGGCAACAAAACAATGAATGTCGTCATTCTTTATGTCTTTGCATTTTTGGTCATTAGCAGCTGCATTTCCTTATTTTTAGCTCCCATCATCTATTTCTTAAATTTCAGCCTAACAATCTTATCCTCTAATGCTTTTTTGTCCATCACAAGTTGCTCCAACAACATTTCGTTATCGTTTCTCTTGTCTTCTTTGCAAGGACGAATTCCTTCATCAACTCATTGAAAATAATGACAATTTGCTTCCTGGAAGTGATCAATGAAAAAGCCCATTAAAACAAAAAAGTCTTGGTTTGAGTGTAATTGATTTCTCACTGATTCTAACAACTAATTCGGCACTTCTGAAGTTAGTTCATTATCACAAGTGAAATTATAAGGATAACTAAATAAATTGAGGCAAGAATGCACACCCATAGAATTGTCTCCCAGTATTTGGCCCGTTTTCACCATTCTAGGTTCACAACACACTCTGTGGTAGCATTGATTTGAAAAAACACTGCTTTCAGTCCTTCTACCCCATGACAATGACCCAACAATCAAACATATTTCACCGTCGTGTGTCGTTGGTTGAGTTCTTGCGTTGCGATTGAGAAGATAAGGGGACGACGATTTGGCCGTTGTGTGGCGTTCACTGTGTCCGGCTTTCACTTGGGTGGACGACGAAGAAGATAAGAGGGGCATGGGGTTTGATCTATACTTAGTAATACACGTGCGGTGCACGTGTTAATTTTTCCGGTTATAACTTATGTTAACCGGTGAGGGAGTATTTTATGAAACGGGCCCCCAAAGTCTGGACTACAGGGAAATAATCCATAATAGGGATTATTAGAAGCGGACCAGGTATAGTTGAGATTAATAATACCAATGTTTCCTTAAATCAACAATAGTTGGATGGGAATAATGATTTGTTACCTCCAATAGTACTTCTTCTCTCTTCTTGGACTGTCTTCTGCCCTTTCTTCTCCAAGCTTTTCCATTCGTGTAGATGTATGTTCAGAGATCTCAGACATCTCCTCTATCTATCTAATTCAGGTTTCTAAGGCTTCAATGAGAGCGGGACAACAACTCTTGCACAAGTACCGCAATGAGTGTAAGATGTGTGTTTACTTGCATTCCTTCTTGTCTTGTGCACCTTCCTTCCCATTCTACACGTCCAATCTAGCAATTCAATCAATTTTGATCATTTATTCCCAATAATATGTATGGGTTGCCCCCGGTGAGGGTAAGAGTCTCCCCTCATTTATCTTACTATTTTTTAGCAACTTGGACTAAAATGAATTTACTTGATCTCCCCATTCACTTCTAGTTCGGCCTTATGCAACATATGAGTGAGTACTTTATTTATTTATTTATTTATTTATTTATTTATTTATTTATTTATTTATTTATTTATTTATTTATTTATTTATTTATTTATTTGTTTATTTATTTATTTGTTTATTTGTTTATTTGTTTATTTGTTTATTTATTTGTTTATTTATTCATTTATTTATTTATTTATTTATTTATTTATTTATTTATTTATTTATTTATTTATTTATTTATTTATTTATTTATTTATTTATTTATGTATTTATTTATTTATTTATTTATTTATTTATTTATTTATTTATTTATTTATTTATTTATTTATTTATTTATTTATTTATTTATTTATTTATTTATTTATTTATTTATTTATTTATTTATTTATTTATTTATTTATTTATTTATTTATTTATTTATTTATTTATTTATTTATTTATTTATTTATTTATTTATTTATTTATTTATTTATTTATTTATTTATTTATTGTTAGTTAATTTGTATGGGATATTCCCAATAGATGTTTCTCTCATATTTTGGGGATCGGATGGGAATTCACAAAATATCTACCAATAATACAAGAGGTTGGGCACATTGATCTTGTTTTCTTGCCTTGGCTAACCCCTCTCTTATTTGTCCGTCCAAATCAACTATTTTTACAGGTCCCTAACACGTACTTATTGCCCTCAAGTGAGTATAAGATGCCCCTCCATTATTCTTACTATTTATAACAGGTTGGGCTTATTCGTCACTTGGGCTGCCAATTTACTCTTTTGATCAGCCCAACCAAAGTATGTAATTTCTTTTCTATTATATTGGGCTATTATAATTAGTAATATTACCCAAGAATATATTGGACAATCCCTCACAATATTCATGGTTCGATAACCAATTTTTTTTAAACCCCGGAAGGCAAACCACCAAAATCAGTGGGGTAAATGCCGGAGGATCATTTACCAAGTTTTATTAATTCAGATTGAGATACAGACATGTGATGCTAAAATAATAAGAGACTTGGGGGGGACCTGACCTTACCCAAATAAAATACATGAAAATAAAATCAAATGCGAAAATAAGGAAAACCAAAGAGATCTGCATAATAACTGGACTTAACTCTAGCAGGCAAAGTGTTCACTTGGTCAAAGAAAATAGCCTGGTCCATTACCTTCTCTGAAAATATGCCCAAAACACAGCCCCGAGTCTATCGCTTTCCTTCGAAACGCCTGAAGATAGGCATACTTTCCTGAATCGGTCGCTTGAAGCATGGAGATGATATTAGCCGCATCAACTTCAACCTGGAAACCGGACAACCCCATTTGTAGAGCCATATCAGCAACATAGATCAAAGCTTGAAGCTCGGCTTCCTCGCTCGATTGTGCCTGAACTTTGAAACACGAGGCCCACACCATCTTCCCTTCTCGATTTCTGAAGATGGCTCCTCCCATGGCTCATCCAGGTACATACAAAGCATCCACATTAAGTTTGTAGTTGTTTTTAGGCCTGCTCCACAATCAAAACAATTAATTATTTCTCACATGATTAATGTAACTATGTTAAAAGGAATATTTTATGAAAAAAATTTAATAATCATTCTCATTAATTTCACTAACTGATGAATTAATAATCTAAGCTTAATTTGGGAGCAGTGTCATATATACTGGAAAGTATGGTAACTTATTCAGCTCAACTAAACATGTGGTTAAATGTAAACAGTAATTAAGTTACCACTTCAATGAAGGAAAAACAGGATATTTAAGAGATAAACACACACACGTTAATGCAGACTACACAAGTAGATGAAGTCATCCTAATGAGCCTTTTCGGTTTAACCTGCATTAAATGTCTGACCAGGAATGGCTTCAACAACCACTAACCTTCACGTTAGAGGAAAAGTAAATGATGTTGCATAAGGATTAAAGATCCCGATGAAATTATTAACCAATAACTAAAGACATTGTATAATTAAACAAAACAAATATGACACACACTCAACAAAAGTTGAATGACATGCAAATCTTATATGTGTTACTAAAGTTATAATTTCATATAAATCGAGCTTAAAAGATAACTTCACATAATCATACTTCGGGAAATTTTTATGTGCTTAAATACATAATTTGGTACGGAGTAATAAAGAATTAACACATTTCAAAGCATTGCATGCAATATACCAAAACATCACTTAGCAACTCATAAAAATAATCAAGCATGACTCAATTTAATAGAACAAACGTAGTTGAACAAAGCATGCGAGAATAAAAACGAGCATGACTGAACAAAACTAATCAAACGATAACAAAAATTGATTTCATGTATACGAAATGCATAATCCATTAAGTTAATTAGTAAGATTTAACTCATAAAAGTATATCAAGATTCGAGACATATACAATCTCATCCCAAAGAAGATGTGGACTATAGTCTGAAACACATGCTAGCTAGCATGTCTGGAAAGAATTTTTTCCCTAAAGAGAAATTTACCGTGGCTATGAAAAAAGAATTGATCTTTCTAATTGCCAAAGTTACACGAGTCTTGAAATACAAAATTTTATAGAGGTACTAGTAACACTTTGTACTAAAAATATTATTTATATAACATAGTGTCATAATTAATGTAGCACTTGCACTATGTTGTATGGTTGGATGATACAAAAACTTGACTTGGCGCCTAGCTCCAATCATAGTTTATAGAGTGACAAAACGGGTCATGTTGTAGAAAAGAAGGAAAAGCTACATTGCAAGCGGAAATAAACTAGCTCAAATAAGGTCAAGCATGGTAAAATATAACAAAAACAATCAAACACAAAACCATCACTTCCAGCCTAGCTGGTTGTGAGGTTATCCTTGCATAGGAGAGGTCTCGTGTTCGAGTCCCACTAGCACCAGTGGAACTATGCTCCCCCAAAAAACCCTTCAAGTGGTAGGGCCAAGCGGTGTATACTAACCCGTAGGGCCAAGCCAAAGTTGGGTTTCTGGGGTAAGGGGCCGTGAAAAGCGGTGGAGCTAGTCACTATAAAAAGTTTACCCATACCTTAGTTTTTAAAAAAGCGCGTGGTACGTGGTTCGCGTTGAGAACGCTCTGGCTTCTCACTAGGGAAATACTCCAACGGTTATTTTCCTAGGTTGCTCGAACCTTTGACCGATCTTTACATTTCAATCTTACCGATTAATCTTGAAGTTTCTTCTTGGTCTAGGCTCGGATTTCATTATTCTTTCCTTTCCATCGATTGGATTTGGGAGATTTTGAATTTTTGGGCTTAAACGACGATTTTGAGGTCCCAGGTCGTGAAGTTACTGTTCATAATCGCAGACTTCATTTTTGAATCTCCATCCGATTTTTGAGGATTGTTTTTGCTCAAAGGGGTTTGTGTGGGGGTCGCCCCTGGCGAACCTCCAAGCACCGGTTTCAAGGCCTGATTACACAGAAAACTCAAGAAACGAAGAAATTGGAGTTCGTTGGTATTGTTCATGGCAGAGTCTATTTCTTCAGATTTCTCAATATCCTGTCGGTCAAATTAGTTTCTGAAGTCAGCTTGGAGCTTGTCTTGTTCTTAAGAAGCTAAGGAATCCTCTTTGACTCCTACAAGCTAGTATCCAGGTTTTCCCCAAAATCTAGGGTACTGTAGCTCGCACGCAGGGCAGTCTCCCTGTTTTATTTTTTCTAGAATTCGTGTTCATTTGCTGAAAGAAATAATTATACTGTGTGAATCGCCTTGCTAAGGAGATCATTCTGTGAATTTTTCATATTTTTCTGAGCTGTTTGAAAAAACCGAGTTACTGTTCATCTTCCCCAAAGCTGGAAACACAGGCTGCTACAGTAATTCCTGCGCACCAGACTAGTTAGGAATTTTTTCTGAACTCTGTACTAGTCCGTTTGCCAAACGGATTTCACTAGCCTGCTCCATATTACTAGGGGTATCTTGGAGAGTATTCTTGGAATTTTCTGAGCATGTTCAACTGAGGTCCGAACGGTTCACCATCTTCCCCAATGACGAGGAAAAATAAACAGTCTCGTACTCCTCCGTTGAAAGACCAGCAGTTTGAAGAGAAATTCAAGAAGCTTCAAGCTAGGCAATTGGAGCTTGAACTTAAGAAGAAAGAAGATGGAACTACCAAGAAGATCTTACCTCCTTATGTTCCTAAAGTGGCTCCTAAAATGACTATCAATCCGGTAGTTCCACTTTTGGGGGAAACTGCTTCTTCTAATGCCGAGCCCTCAAAGGAGTTTTCCTTTGAACAACCGGCTGTCTCTACAGGTGTTCCTGATGGTGTTGATGGCTTGGATGGTGTTGATGGCATTGTGGGTGAAGATGCTCAAAGCCATGGTTCGGATGATATTGCTTCTAGCTACAAAGAGGACCTTGGAGAGCATGAGGAAACTGGGGTAAAGAAACCGTGGGTCAACCTCTTTCATGACAATAGGTCTCTTTCTCATGGGATGAAGCTAGACTACGTGGAACCAAAAGGCGATATTGTGGACTTCTCAAACCGTAAGCTCCCCACTCTCATTGAGATTTGGGGCTTTTGTTTGGTTGGTTTTTTTGCAGGTAGGTTCCCGGGCATGCGCGCTATCCAAGCCCTCACTCTCAAATGGGGTGTGCATTGCAAGATCAAATCACATGATAAGGGTTGGGTGATTTTTCACTTTCATAGTGAAGAAGACCGCACTAAAAGACAAAGCTAGGCCTAACTTTGCTAGAGTGCTTGTGGAGATCGATGTTTCAAAGCCGCCTATCTTGGAGATACCTATCATGCTCCCTTCGGGAAAGGTAAGGAACCAATTTGTTATTTATGAAACTTTTCCTAACTTTTGTTGTCATTGCAAGGTTTATGGTCATCATCACTTCACATGCAAAACAACAACAAAGAAGGATATTGTTGACCAACCTAAGGGTGGGAATGAACTTGTGGTCTTTGACAAGGAGGGGGATAAAGGTGGTAGGACACTCAAGGCTCCTAAGGTTCAAGAGTGGGTGCAAAAGAAAAAAGCTCAGTTCAAAGCTCTTAATCCGAAGGTGCAACCTAAAGGGAGGCAGCCCGTGGCTAAGCAGGGGACTGCCCAGTCGCAACCAGTGGGCCCACATCCAAAGGAAGGCCTCAAAATTGCTCCTAAGTTGACTGTTACTTCAAAGGAGCCCCATGTACTTGCCCCCAAACTCACTGCCGCTCCCAGTACCTCTCTTGGACCCTCTGTACAAACTGCCAGGCCCTCAAAAGATGCTGCCAAAGATAGCTTGACAGTCAACATGCTATCTATTGCTCTACCTTCAAAGAACTCTCCTAAACCGACGCATCATGGGAAGGGTTCTAGGCCGAGAACTAATCAAATGACAATCACAAAGAATAGGTTTGGCGAGGATGTGTGTGAGGATCTACCGCCGGGTGAATTAATTTATAGCATGTATGAGATGCATTACAAGGACATTGTTACCGGAGTCTTTACGGATGAAAAAGGAAAGAGATTTGCCACTATCATTCAACCGGAGGAACTTCCAAAATGGGAAACGGTGATCAAAGTGGGTGCCGATTACAAACCGGTCACCAATGAGGATGCACCGGGTGTTTATTTCACCCATAATGGCATTATGAATCTTCCGGGGGTTACACGAAACCTCACATGGTATGATTTCGATCCCAAGCTTTTTCCTTCTAATGTCTTTTCTTTTTTTGATCAAAATTCCAAGGAGAATAGGAGGTATTACAAGGAAAAGATTCGTAGGGAACGTCGAATACTCAAAGGAAAAGCAAAAGAGGGGGTAAACTCAAGTGATGAGTCCTCGTCCTATGATGATCTTTCATGTTAAAGTTGCTCACTTGGAATGTGCGAGGTTTGAATAAACCTTCCAAGCATAAATTTATTACTAGTTTTATTAAATTAAATTGTGTGAATCTTTGTTGTTTCTTGGAAACGAAAATGACAAAAGATAGTTTTAATAATTTTGTTTCTAATAAATGGCCCGGTTGGCTTTTAGAAACTAATTTTGATAAAATTAATGGTGGCCGAATGGCAATTATGTGGAATCCGTGTTTTTTAGATTGTGTTGTTATTGCGATGCATGAACAATATTTGCATATTAGGTGTGTGTGCCGAACAACACAAATGTGTTTTCAAGTGACGTTTGTGTATGCATTGTATACCGTGTTGGAGCGTAAAGCGTTATGGGATGAACTTGCTATACTAGGTGACCAAATTAGGGAGCCTTGGCTTATAGCAGGTGACTTTAATTGCATTTGCGCTCCAAATGAAAGGGTTGGGCCGAGCCCCCCTACGGCCTACATGATGAAGGATTTGTTTGATTTTAAAATTAGAGCTAGTCTTGAGGATGCCCCATCCACGGGAGAGTTTTTTACGTGGAATAGGGGTGCTCTTCGGGCTAAACTTGACCGTGTTCTTTTAAATGATGTTTGGGGGCAACTTGATATTAGTTGCAAGGCCCATTTCCAGGAAATGGAGGTTGAGTTTGATCATACGGCTTCCGTTGTATCAATACTCAATAATTCCTCTATTAGGCCGAAACCCTTTAAATTTTTTAACATGTGGATTAAGCACAAGCACTTTACTAATATTGTTGCACAAGGTTGGAGTCAATTTTTCCAGGGTACGTCTCAATATTCAATTGTGAGAAAGCTTAAGTCACTCAAGAGGCCACTAAAGAATCTCAATACATTGGAGTATGGCAATATATCATTGAAAGCAAAGAGAGCTAAGGAGGAATTTAAAAGATTAAACAAATTGTGGCTTGAGTCGCCTCTTGACGATGGACTCAAATTGCAAGTGACTGAGGCTAGGAAACGTGCTACGTTTTTGGGAGAGGCCGAGACAAAATTCTACCAACAAAAAGCCAAAGCCACACATATTCTTGAGGCGGACAAAGGCACAAGATACTTTCATGCTATGGTCAAGAGAAATGTTACTCGTAATGCTATATCTTCTATTTCGTTAGATGACGGTAGCCTCACCACTTCATTGGATCAAGTGGGTGATGAATTTGTAAAATTTTTTGTGGATTTGTTTGGCACTAGCTCGGTAAACCGTGGCCTTGACCCATTGGTCTTAGGCACCGGCCCTTTAATTGAACCAAGTGTTCATGATGGCCTACTTGCTCCAATAACAAATAAGGAAATTAAAGATGCCTTGTTTGATATTGGAGATGACAAGGCACCGGGGCCGGACGGTTTTACCTCAGCCTTCTTTAAGGCTAATTGGAATTTGGTTGGGGATGACATAGTCCAAGCAACAAAGGAGTTTTTTCGGACGGGTAAGCTGCTTAAACAGATTAATCATACTATCATAGCACTTATCCCTAAGACTAATCACTCTCCTAAGGTTTCGGACTATAGACCCATTTCTTGCACGAATGTCTTATATAAGATTATCACAAAAATTATTGCGGCTAGATTAACCCCATGCCTCTCGGGGTTGGTTAATCAAGCCCAAGGAGCGTTTGTGGATGGGCGCCTAATGTTTGATAACATTTTCCTTGCCCAGGAACTTGTTAGAGGATACAATAGGAAGCGAATCTCACCAAGGTGCATGATTATGGTAGATTTGCGTAAGGCCTATGACACGATTTCTTGGGACTTCCTCGAAAAAGTCCTTGGGGGTTTGGGTTTCCCTCCTCGCTTTGTTGCATGGATTATGGAGTGTGTATCTACGGCCTCGTTCTCGGTTTCCTTGAATGGATCGTTGTACGGTTTTTTTAAAGGCAAACGGGGTATAAGGCAAGGGGATCCAATGTCCCCTTTGCTATTTGTACTGTGTCTCGAGTATTTTTCCCGGTTACTCACCTTGAGGGCCAAAGGGAATAATTTCAATTTCCACCCACAATGCTCTTCTTTGGGCATTACACATCTGGCCTATGCAGATGACCTTATGCTCTTCTCGAGAGGTGACAAGTATTCTATAGAAATATTGGTCAACGCTCTCAAAGAGTTTGGGGATGCATCGGGCCTTCGGGTGAACCACGATAAATCTAAGATTTTCGTTGGTGGGGTGAGAGACTTTGAGCTTCAGAATATTTTGGACTTGGTTGACTATGGGCAAGGAACATTCCCGGTAAGGTACCTCGGAATTCCTCTTGCCCCTCTTAAGATCTCGGTTGCACAATATGCGCCCTTACTTGATACGGTAAATGATTTTTTGAAAGCATGGAATACGAAAACATTATCCTATGCCGGGAAAATCGAGCTAATACGATCGGTGATCCAAGGGGTCCAATCGTTTTGGCTCCAAATTTTTCCGGTTCCCCAAACCATTTTGGATAGGATAGTGTCCATTTGTAGAATTTTTTTGTGGGGGGGCAAGTTTGCGAAAGTAGCTTGGGACGACATTTGTCTCCCAAAAGAGGAAGGCGGACTCGGCATACACAATGCTAAGACCTGGAATGATAGCCTCCTTTCGCGCACTCTTTGGGACGTACACAAAAAGAAGGACACCTTGTGGGTCCGTTGGGTGAATGGCGTTTACCTTCGAGGTAAAAGTGTGTGGGAGTATATCCCACACGGTCGGGACTCACAACTTATGAAGAGGTTGGGCCTAATTCGAGACAAAATTCGAGGGTGTTTTAATAATTTAAATGAAACCATCATGGGACTAAATGCTAGGTGCATCAATGGGAAATTAATTTCCGGCAAGGTTTACGAACTCCTAAGAGTTAAGGGGAACCCGAGGACTCCGATGAGTTTCATTTGGAAATCATATATCCCTCCAAAATTCTCATTCAACGTTTGGTTGGCATTGAGAAACAGGCTTCCTACCCAGGATAGCCTCGGTTACCTACATATAGTTAATAGGTGTGACTTATGCAAGGGTGGATTGGAGACAATTCCACACCTATTTTTCCAATGTCCATTTTCTTGCAGGGTATGGGATAGAATTAAAGCATGGATTGGACTTGGGCATCAGATGACTACGCTCCTAAGTGCAATCAAGTGGATCACTAAGACGCACAAAGGAGCAACCTTGAAAGCTAAGACTGGGCGGCTTGCATTCTGTGCCGTGGCCTACTACATTTGGCAAGCGCGAAATGAGATGAGATTTGATGAAGGGAAGAAGACGGAAGATGACGTGGTTGCTAAGATCAAGCATGTGGTCTACAAGATACTCTTCAGTATCTACCCACATGACTTGATCAAGTTTTGAAGTGGAGCTAAAGACTTTTTGGGAAGCTACGGCTTAGCCTCTATATATACCGGATTTGTGTGCGTGCACCTTGTAGCACCATTATAGTTTTGATTTTTGACTTATTAGCCGCTTATTTTTGCGTATAGGTCGAGATTGACTTATACTAGACTATTAGCCTCTTCTCACCCTTTCCTTTTCTCACGAAATAGGAGGGGGATGGGGGCTTTTGATTTTTGGACACACTGTACTTGTTATATTTTTTTCTTGGGTGTTAATATAATTTACATTTCATCCAAAAAAAAAACAATCAAACACAACCACTTATGTCCAAGAATAGTCAAACGTTGTCCATCTATCCAATAATAGTCAAATAATTTTAAAATGGGAAATAAAACAATTTAAAATCTTCGAGTGTTTGTCTATGTTGTAAAAACCGGACCGGTGAGCGACCTGGTCATGTGACTGGGTCACGGGTCAACCCGGACCCGGAGGGTTAACCCGGTCAAAGCCGGAAAACCGGTCAACGATTATACGTCTATATAATAATAGTAAACATATAATTATATACACTCTCATTATATATTTTTATTTGTATTGTACATTTATATTATAATTTGGCATGGTTTTCATTCTTAAATAAATATATAAATATATTACATAGTTTTTCTTTTTAGGGAATTGAAATTGCAATTTTATTGGTTTAAAAAATGCATTAAAATTATAAAAGAAATTACTTTTTTTTTGGAAAAGACCAAAAACCGGGTTTTTCGGGTTTCTTGGGTCGGGTCCGGATCGGGTTTTTCGGGTCAGTCGGGTTTTTCCGGTTTTTGACCATTTTCGGGTTTTGAAGAAACCGAACCGGATTTTTGTCCGGGTCACCGGGTTCCGGGTCAACCCGGCCGGGTCGGGTCGGTTTCTTAAACATAGGTGTTTGTATTGCTATTTTATTTTTAAGGAAATGTTTCTATGATGGAATATTAAAATCAAACTAAATGAATTAAACTTAGACATGAATATTAAGGGTATGTTTGGTTCAAGGAATGTCAGATTACCATGGGAATGTCAGATTGTTGGGTATGTTAGATTGATGGGAATGTATTCAATTTGTACCCATTTGTGTTTGGTTGAGACTAAAGGAATGTGACATTAACTTGTTTGGTTAAATCATATATTATACAACAAACTTGGTGAATTACTTCAATGCCCTTAAAAATATTTTCTCGTAATACCCTTATTACAATCGTTAGGGTCCCGAGAAAGAATGTCTTCATCGATAGGAGCCTACGTTTTTCATCGATCAAAAAATCAATGGACCACATGTCACCAATAGAATGACCTGATTATTCATGGACTTAGGGGGCAATTAATTAATTAGATTAGGGGTAGAAAATTAATGGTTGATCCTACTTGGGAAATATTAGATATTGACTCCTATTTAAGGAAAAGTTGCATGTTATATTTTACTCCTACTAAAGGTCATTCACTATCAACCACTAGTGAAAAAAATTAATGTTTGATCCTTAGCTTCTAAATCATTCTTACTTTATTCTAAATTTATTATTCACTATCAACCACATTAACTCCTTTTTTCTTAATAATAACAACACCTCCTCTTATATTAAGTTCTCATGATCATTTAAGTTTAAAAGTTCAAAATAAGTTATTATGATTAAATTACTACTGTAGTCACTACTCACATTTTTGTAAACAATCTTTATTTTAGTCATAAATATGTAATTTATTCATTAATTTTTAATAAATCAAATTCAAAAGTATACATTTTGTATTTCTTAATCCAATATGGATGAGTTTGTTTTAAAAAATTCCAATGCGGATAGGTTAAGAAAAATAAAAAATAAATACTTTGTATGCTATTTAAACCATTTTGGTTAAATGAGAATGAGTATTTTTGGAATAAAATTCACTCCCACCAAGGAATGTAAGATAACCTAAGAGTTGAGTGGGTTTGAGATGGAGGGGCATCCTATTACTTTCTCTTCTTTTTTGGAATGTGTCATTCCCCCCATAAAAATAAACCTACAAACAAAACACAGAAATTTCAGATTCCAGGCATGAGATTCCGGCCTGCATAGGTGATTACCTTGAACCAAACATACTCTAAATGTAACATAAAATGTAAGAAAACACGTGTGAATGCCCTCAAGTCATCCTTTAGTCTCTAGATTAGCATAACACCACACTCAATATACGTTACTACGAGACGCCTTCAACAAAGAATGAGCGTCACAAAAATCGTACAAAAGTACTTGATGTACACATTGGTTTACATATGATGTATTGCTAACGCACGATGTTCCATCATAAAAGGTCAACCTGATAGGAGGAGAAGCATAGGTCGTAATATAGCGTTTAATTATTTTAAAGATACCCAGTGTGAGACAATAACACTCCTCCTTACGACCAGACACTTCGTCTGAATCATGTCATCATTCATTGTTTCATCAGTTTGTCATTGTTAATGTTAAGACCCGGAGTTCCATTCTAAAGGGTCAACCTGATAGGAGAAAGAACTCATATCCTAATATAACGTTTAAACTTCCATTTGTTTACCCTCACTCTCCCCTCCCACTATTTCATACTTCTAATGAAAATCCCCCCTCTTTTCTTCTTTCTTCTTCAGATTTTCCATCTTTCATCTTCATTATTCTCCATATCCTTCACATCTCATCTTTATGGGTTTCATCTTTATTCATCTTCCATTTTCATCACCTTCCATCTTTACCACATCAAACAAAAAAAATAATACCTCCGTCCCATTTTATGTGTCTTAGTTTGACTTGACACGGTTATTAATGAAGTGGTTGAAAAAGTAAAAGTTGTGATTGAGATTTGAGTATAATAAAGTGAAATGGTGTAGGCCACATATTTTTTTCCAAAAAAAGAAATGAGACACTTATTTTGGGACAACTCAAAAAGAAAAGTAGGACATATAAAATGGGACGGATGAAGTATGTACTTGTACATTTTTGTCCGTGTACACACATATTACTTTATGTACACACAAACTAGTTCCTGTAACATTTTTGTATATGTACGCAGAAAAGAATACCCGTAAAGGCGAAAGAGTATTCTGGTGTGTGTATGCATACTCTAGTTGTATTTTGGCGAACCGTGATACGTTTTTTTTTAAGAGCAGAAAAAAGAAAAGAGGGAAAAGGCAGAAAAGTGTCGAATAGTCACAGTAAAGGCCGTGCTTTGCTGTTCATTGCTTTGTCACTCTCGTGCCTCTCCACTCTCTCTCTCTCACTATATCGAATGCGTATACGTATGTGTATATACGGTACTGGCAGCAGCACCAGTACACATTTCTCTCTCTAAACTCAAAAAGGGTCTCGAGATGGGCGTCTATGATAATAAAGAGGGGACCTCTCTCTCTTCTCGTGTGGGATAACAACAGCAGCAGCAGCAGCTCAAAACAAAAAGAAAGCCCCCCTTTCTCCTTTCCCTGTTCTGTTCCCTTTTTTTCACCCTCAACACCCACACACACCCTTTTGCTTCATAACGAAAAAGATCAAATCTTTTTCCATCATCTGCGAGATAATCAATCAATCTCAATGAGTGAGAGTGGCGGAGGCTCTCCGGGCGGAGAGACCCTGCCCTTGTTCATGCAACAGAGCCCATTTCTTTCTGATTGAAGAAGAAGTGAAGGAAAACAACAGCTAGCGGGCCGGGGGTGTTATTGATTTCTTTCTCTCTTTTGAAAAACAAAACAAAGTAGAAGAATTGGGTGTGGGTTCGGCTATGCACAGAGAATCATCCAACAGCGGTGGGAGTGGGAGTCACAGCAGCGGTAAGCAGCATCAGATGGACAGCAGCAAATATGTTCGGTACACTCCTGAGCAAGTGGAGGCTCTGGAAAGAGTCTACTCTGAGTGCCCAAAGCCGAGCTCACTCCGGAGGCAACAACTCATCAGGGAGTGCCCCATTCTCTCCAACATTGAGCCTAAACAGATCAAAGTCTGGTTCCAAAACCGAAGGTTATATGCGTGTTTTTGTGTCTCTCTCTCAGTCAAATTCAAACTTTTGGCTTCACTTTTCCGGAGTTTTCTCCCTCTTCGACCATTTTTTAATACTTCGGTCATGTTTGTCAATGCTTGATATGGTTCAACTTGGTTTCTATTTTCCCCTTTTGGGGGTTGGTGGGGGGGTTTGCGGGTTGTCTTCTTCCCTTGAATGTTGCGTATTTCATTTTTTTTTTGTTTTTTATGAAGCTTTTGTTTCCAGACAGTTTTATCTGAAAATGTGTTTTTATAATCATCTTCATCTTATTATTAATCAAAAAATTGTGTCCTTTTCACTTAATTTTTGTTTTATTCTCTCGAAATTATTTTTTGTGGGGTTTGAGAGAATCTTCTGTTTTCTTGCTTTTTCCTGTGAACTTTTGATTTTATCTTTTTAAAGCAAGCAGCACTCCGAAAAAAGGATTAATCCGTTGCGTGCTCTGAAGCACACTTAGGTGTGATAAAAAAATTCCACTTCTAGGACTTTTGAAATTATTATTGTTAAAGTATTTTGAAAGCCATCTTCTGGAGCCTTTTTGGTTCTGGGTTTTGTTTATTTCTTTTTTAGGCGAGAGCCTGACATCAATAAATGTTTTTCCGTATAATTAGATGGTGAAATGATGGAATTGTTTAGCAATTCGGGTTTTTGTATGATAGATCTAAAAATGTGGGTTGTTGGTAATTTTGTGAACTAGGTTTAGCTTCATTTGGAATCTATTGTTTCTCAAATTTTTTTAAAATTAATTATTAAGTGAAATGTGTGCTAGTATTTCTTCTTCAAGTAGCAAAAACCGAAAATGCACTTTTTTTGAACGATCGAAAATTCTTGTATAAACTTTTATTTTCAAATTATTTATGCTTATTTTGACTATTATGGTAATTTGGAATCTCTCCGCTCAAACTTAAATGCAGTCAAAAAGTGGTCTAAGTTGACCTGACTCCTTCTTTGTCCACAAATTGGTTTATTGCCACTTGTAGCTTGTTCTAAATTTTATGCGAAACTGAACACAACCAGACAAGCACTTCGTTTTTTTTTCACTGCCTTTTTTTATTTGTGACATTTGTATCTATATTTCGAAATACTGGGTTTTTAATTACTCTGTATTTATTTTCCTAATATAGCTAATTATCATGCCCTCTAGCATCTTTTATACTACTAATGGACTTTGTTGAACAATCTTAATGTAGCTTCAAATACCAAATTGGTTTATTGCCACTTGTAGCTTGTTCTAAACTTTATGCAAAACTGAACACAACAAGACAAGCGCTTTATTTTTCACTGCCCTTTTTTATTTGTGACATTTGTATCTATCTTTCAAAATACTGAGTATTTATTTTTCTAACATGGCTAATTATCACCTTTCAGAAAAAACATGGGTAATTATCACGCCCTCTTGCATCTTTTATACTATTATTATTGGCCTGAATTTTGTTAAGATTCCAGAACATACAGATGAGTAGCTTTTAATACCAATTTGACCCTCTGAATTTTTGTGTTTAAGGATCATTGTTTTTTATATCCCCTTTACAGATGCCGTGAAAAGCAAAGGAAGGAAGCTTCTCGTCTACAGACAGTGAACAGGAAGCTGAATGCCATGAACAAGCTTTTGATGGAAGAGAATGACCGTTTGCAGAAACAGGTCTCTCATCTGGTTTGTGAGAATGGTTATATGCGACAGCAGTTGACTACTGTAAGTATGAGGGACATAATGTGGTAAATGAAGTTATAGTTTTTTTCTTGGAATGTAAGCTTATTAGCTTATATGTCTAACCAACATAGCAGTAAATGATGTTCCATAGAAGTTCAAAGAAATAAAAGAAGTGCTTTCCTTTCCCAAAGTAATTTTCTGCAACAACTGGAACCTTAATACATATATGCCTCTATGGATAGAAGTTTTTTTGCTGACCTGCTACATATGTGTTATATATATCTCCTCATATGTTAGTGGGCTTATATTTAACTTGGATAATATTACAGGTAAACCCCACGACCACGGATATGAGCTGTGAATCTGTGGTCGTGAGTGGTCAGCAGCAGCAACATCAAAACACAACACAGCATCCACAAAGGGATGCCAACAACCCAGCTGGGTAATTGAATTAGTAATCTTTGTTTCCACTTTAAGAGCACAGCCTTGCACAATATCTATTCCTTTTTTAAAAACTAGTTCTGATTGAATACCATTATTATACTATATAATTGTTTTTCTTTCCTTGTTGTGTAGCCTCCTCGCAATAGCTGAGGAGACCCTGGCAGAGTTCCTTGGAAAGGCTACTGGAACTGCTGTCGATTGGGTTCAAATGATTGGTATGAAGGTAAGCGGGTTGTTTTCTAATTTACATGAATGTTGATGCATTTCATAGACGTTCAGATGATGATAATTTCACATGCTTGTGTTTTTGCCTTTTTAGCCTGGTCCGGATTCCATTGGGATCGTCTCTGTTTCCCGCAACTGTAGCGGGATAGCAGGACGAGCCTGCGGTCTTGTGAGCCTTGAGCCCACAAAGGTACCCTTTTCTGAACTCCAGTATTTCTCCTTTCAACTTTCCACTTATTCTAGCTTTCCGAAAATTCTTCCTTTTTTAGAATATAAAAGCCTACTCAGCATGATAAACCCTTACCCCAAACATGTTCTAAGTGCTGTGTTTTTTCGTTTTCATTTTGCTAGTTTTTTATCTTGTTTCTGATCTTATTTCAGGTTGCTGAAATTTTGAAAAATCGCCCTTCCTGGTATCGTGATTGTCGTTGTCTTAGTGTGCTGAGTGAACTCCCAACAGGGAATGGGGGGACAATCGAACTCATATACATGCAGGTATGTATGTATTTTCTGCATGCTGCCTCTTTAAGTAAATGTGTAAAACTTTCATCATTTTTGGGAACATTAGGAGTCTATTTTTCTGTTCTTCTTTCAATTAAAGATAACTATGCTTCTATATACTAGACATATGCTCCAACAACGTTGGCATCGGCTCGTGACTTTTGGACGCTTAGATATACTACGAGCTTGGAAGATGGCAGTCTTGTGGTATGTATGTGGAGTACAAAGTCAAAGTTCTCAGGCATTTAATTTTTCTATTTTTTTTATTTAATTGTTTGACGATTAATTTTTGCAGATATGTGAGAGATCTTTGACGTCTAAGACTGGTGGCCCACCTGGACCTCCGGCCACAAGTTTCGTGAGGGCAGAAATGCTACCAAGTGGCTACCTTATACGTCCGTGTGAGGGGGGTGGCTCCATGATCCATATCGTGGATCATGTTGACCTTGATGTAAGTAGTGATTATTCCAAGCAGTCATTGAGTATGTTGACCCATTATCTCTCCCTTGCATATTCTTTCTGATCTCTTTGTGGATTTGGTGGTTTGGATCACAGAAACTACTAGGGAATTTTTAAAAAAAATCTACAGAATGCTATTTCTCAAGCTTGATTTGACCTTTGGAAAATTCAATGCAAAGTGAAATATGAATATTTAAAAAATCACACATACTTAGATATCTTAGTCTTTATATAATAAAAGTAAAAAAAGGTTCGAATTCATCTTAGATAACTAAATAAATTCATGGAGTCTTCCTTCTAATTTTATTCCCTAACATTTTCCATATTCCAAATGGACTTTTCAGGTTTGGAGCATTCCTGAAGTTCTGAGACCACTCTATGAATCATCCAAGATTCTTGTACAGAAGATGACAATGGCTGTAAGTAAGCAACATCTTGTGTTTTTTGTTACAACTTATATATGCAAGAATTTGTTTTTTGGTTCATCAGATTTGTCCTTGTTGCTAGGCCTTCCGCCACATACGGCAAATAGCACAGGAGACAAGTGGGGAAGTGCAGTACAGTGGGGGTCGACAGCCTTCGGTTCTAAGGGCTCTCAGTCAGAAACTTTGCAGGGGATTCAATGAAGCTGTAAATGGGTTTGTTGATGATGGGTGGACTGTTATAGGCAGTGACGGTGTAGAGGATGTGACCATTGCCATTAATTCATCTCCAAGCAAATTCCTTGGTTCCAACTGTAACAACTTGTCTATACTTCCAACTTTTGGTGGAGTACTTTGTGCAAGGGCATCGATGCTGCTTCAGGTATGTTCCTCTTTCTTTAGAGCTTGTTTTCCGTTAGGGATAGTTTATTTCCATGGGAAGAAAATTCTTTTCACTTGGTTGGAGCTGTTTTGATAGAGCACTTTTTTTTTAAAATTTTATAAAAGCCCTTATAGGCTTTATAGCATAAGCCATTCCAAATATGTTGTTACCTGTTCGTGTTCTAGAATTCCGTTCAAATTGTTTTTTCATCACTTTTTGGTGCAGAATGTTCCACCTGCTTTACTTGTTCGTTTCCTGAGAGAGCACCGTTCTGAGTGGGCTGACTACGGGGTTGACACTTACTCCGCTGCTTCTCTGAAAGCTAGTCCGTATGTCATACCTTGTGCAAGGCCAGGAGGCTTACCTAGTAGCCAGGTCATCTTACCTCTTGCTCAGACTGTGGAGCATGAGGAGGTCGGTTGCCTAATCATGTCTAAGTGCATTCTAATAGCTAAACTGTACCTAATTGCTCTTGACTAACTTAAATTATGTTATAATTAAATGTTTATTCTCTAGTTCCTGGAGGTGGTTCGTTTAGAGGGTCAAGCCTTTTCTCCTGAGGACATTGCTTTATCACGGGACATGTATTTGTTACAGGTTAATATGCATTTTTGAAATCCATAAATTTACTATATTTTCCCAGTCTTTAGGAAAAAAAGCCGTTAACAACCTTCTGATGTACATTTCTGTTCAATGATGACAGTTATGCAGTGGGATTGATGAGAATGCTGCAGGAGCTTGTGCCCAGCTTGTGTTTGCACCGATTGATGAATCTTTTGGTGATGATGCTTCTTTACTTCCATCTGGTTTCCGTGTCATACCACTCGAACCAAAATCAGTTGAGTTATCGTATACTATTGGATATGTGATGATATGATTAATATAGTATGTTAGTCACATAAAGAGTTATTATTAAAACACAGTTTTTGAAGAATATTTAATGTTTAAATACTGTTTTTTTCTCTAACTCCTGGCAATGTAGGATGCGCCTGGTACAACTCGGACATTGGATTTAACTTCTACCCTTGAAGCTGGAAACAGTGGAACTCGTCCAGTTGGCAGTAAAGTTGAAATTAGCAATTATAACCATCGTTCTGTTCTGACAATCGCATTCCAGTTTACTTTTGAGAACCATTATCGCGACAGTGTAGCTGCTATGGCTCGCCAGTATGTCCGGAGCATTGTGAGCTCTGTTCAGAGAGTTGCAATGGCCATTGCGCCATCTCATATCAGCTCCCATTTGACGCTAAAGACCGTACCTGGCTCACAAGAAGCTATTACTTTGTCCCGTTGGATCTGTAGGAGCTACAGGTGTGTGGGTCACTTGTGAGTTATAGCCACTAGCAATTTCTTCCCATTTTTCCTTGGGCTGTGTTTGAAATGTGGAGTGGCAGAGAAGGGAAGAAAGCTTCCCAGTGGTTGTGCTTTGCCTTGAAAATATAAATAAAGTAAAAGAAAATTTTGAAATAACTTTTTAATAATTTTCATATATACTTCGTATTTAAATTGTGTAGTCTTGATATAATAAAAGTATACAATAATTGAGTTGGAAAGATATCTAAAATTGAGTCGTTGAGCTTGAACCAAGTTTTTATATTCCCCCAAAATTTCTTTCCATCCACATGCCCCCCATTTACTTGCTTTGGCAATATTGGGGTTCCAAACAGACCTTGATAGACAACAAACCATACGGTATTACACATTTCCTTTATGCAGATGTTACATGTTAACTTTCTTTGCTACCAACTCAATGGTCTTATTGCCTTGCAGGATGCACACTGGGAGTGAACTTCTTCATTTGGAGTCACAAGCTAGTGATGCTGTGTTGAAGCAACTATGGCAGCACTCCGAGGCCATAATGTGCTGCTCCGTCAAAATGAATGTTAGTATCGTATCCATTTTAATCTTAAAAAGCAAACATTTAGTACATATCCATTTTAATCTTAAAAAACAAACTTTGCATAATTGCCCAGGCGAGAATATGAGAATTAAGATCACACTTTTCCCTCAAAAGCCACAGGGAAGATTCAATTGTTGGGAAAGGGCGGACTACGGGGAAATCTTTTGATAGTGTTGCCAGCTAGATATACATTTTGTTATAATTAATATGCAAGTAAATAAAGAGGTTGACACATGTGTATTCATGCAGGCATCCGCTGTATTCACATTTGCAAACCAAGCTGGCCTGGACATGCTAGAAACCACTCTTTTAGCCCTCCAGGACATAATGCTCGATAAAATTCTAGATGAAGCTGGCCGGAAAGTCCTTGTTTCGGAGTTCTCAAAGATCATGCAGCAGGTAAGACTTAAAAACCTCTAAAGATTATTTACTTGATGTTCACAAAGACTGCATCACCTCATTGGGTAAATAGTAAAAACGGGCACCATGTTTTACTATTTGATGCTTTCTTACTAAACTAAGTAAATTTTTTGCCTGCCCACAGGGGTTCACATATCTACCTTCTGGCATCTGTGTATCTAGCATGGGAAGGCCTGTGTCGTACGAACAAGCTGTCGTGTGGAAGGTTCAGAATGATGAGGATGCCAATCACTGCCTAGCCTTCATGTTCATGAATTGGTCTTTTGTTTAGTCAACCAAAAAGACTTTCATCTAGTATGTAATGCTTAGTATGGGTAGGTACTAGAGAACATTGCAGTTAGTTACTTAAAAGTGGAAGTTCTTGTGGTTAAAGTGTTAAACCTTTGTATGACATGAAGAAGCTGTATGGCAAGCTGTCATGTGTAAAAACATATTTGCATGGGACAATGACATTATGGTTATGACAAGCAATGTGTTTTCCTTAGTGGCCAATGATTCTAGCTGTCTAAGTTCTTTATCAGCACATCTTATTTGTGAGGTTTGTTGAAATTTCATTGATGGTTGTTATGCCTGGGACCACCTAGTTATTGTGTTGTTGGTATGGTTGAGTGTTGGGAGTACTACTACTAGGGGTCCTGTTGGTTGGTTAGTTGGTTGGGTTGTTCTTGTCATTTTCACTTTGGACAAAATTATTACAAATTTACAACCATTGAATTGTAATGGTCTAAAAAGGTTTCTTTCATTCAATGTCAAACCATCTCAATCTATTGGAAGTTGGTTTGGGAATTAGGATTCCAAAATACTTAGAAATTCTCTTTTAGTAAAAGGTGAAAGACTTGTAAAAGTAATAAACAAATATTATTATATAGGCAAAAGTGGTAAATGATTTCTAATAAGACAACTCGAGTATTATCCCTCGCCTCCGTTGTTTTTTTGAAAAACTTGGGATACAATAATGCTGACTGCTGAGTGAGGGGTGAGCTGAAGTTCCCAAAAATATTGGACCGAAAAGCTAGGTGCCTAGGTGTATAGAATTTCAGTCAAGGGCTGGTCTTGTAATCCTTGTATTGGAACGTATTTAGATTTTTAAGTAAAAACTTTTTATAAAAAATTGACTATGATGACTATTAATTTTTTATAAATAAATCATTCTTGAATAAATATTCAAATAAAACTAAATCTAAGCAATTCTTATATTCGTACATACTACGGAGTATTACACTAGCTTTCAATGCCAGTACATAATTTTAGTAAATTTGATATTCTCGAAATCGTATACGTAGTATAATTTAATCATTTAATGTGATGTAAAAGCAAAATAAACTTACTCTCATATAAAGCCGTTTGATAATACCAAAATGAGTTGAATTGTCTGACTCTACTGTAATAAATTAAATCTAACTGATTGGGCTAAATTGACGGAATCTTTCAAATTATGAAAAAGGGATGGCTGAACCGTGTCATACAAATTAATACAAATTATGAATTAAATCTACTATAACTAAATTTTATGAATGACATACTTCATCATCTAAAAGTTAGTTCTTACAAATAAATTTTCAATCTACTTTATTTTTTATTACAAATAAAAAGGATGTTAATCCGTGTCATACAAATTACTACGGAGTAAGTAGAGGTTCTCAAAAAGTTACGTAGTATAAATAAGGTGGATTCTATATAATCGTACAATATTTTGTTTCCATATCAATATGCAATAAAAAATAGAATGTAATAAAAGATAAAAAGCATAAAAAGTACGGAGTAATTAATACTCCGTAATTATTATATACGATGACATGGCAGGATTATGTGGCACACCGTATGCTCTTAAAAAGTTCCTCTTTTATATATATAATATTGATATTGATTTTATAAAGAAAACACATTTAAAAATAATACTCCGTAATTAATTAATTAGAGTCCAATCGGTACAAATCTATATATTCAGGGATTAGACCAGAATCAGAAATTTCAAAAAGCTTGGATCAAATTTCAGACTAGTATGTAACCGGTTCCAGTACAATCTGGACAGACCAATCCCAGTCTGAACTCTGAACCGAAATATGATCATCCTTGCGTTCTTTCACTTTTTTTTATTATTATCTTGTTCACTATTTCTACCGTCACATTAATTTCTTTTGATATTTTGTGTTGTCTAAATTTTTATCACATTTGATTTGAGCTCACAGTTCATGGTAAACACTAAACAACAACCGGTTCCCGTCTCTAATAAAGGCAATGCGCTAAGAAAGAAGTATGGATGGATCCAGGACTTTGCCTTTATTCAATCAAAAATTATTTTCATTAAAATGTATACACTGCATTTAAATGCAACACATTCTAAATTCATACATTTATTAAAATAACTCAAAATTTATAATTGAAGTATTTAGAAATATACATTTAGAAAAATGTGTTTAAAAAAAGGTAAATTAAAGCCTAAGTAATGTCAAATCAAGTTTTTTTTTTTATATTTTTTTGTTATGTATTTTAATACCCCGAACACTGTTATGTTTTATGTCAAATCAAGTTAAAATTTATTTGATTATAAGAAAATTAATAAAATTTTATCAATTCATTTGAAAGGGTCTAACAAATACACATTCATCTATATTTTTTTGTTAACCATGGTTTGTAAGGCTCAACATTCTTTTTTACTTTACCAATAATTCTAGTATTTATGACATTTTTAGTTTTTAAAATAATATTATATTGTTAATTCATGTATGTGGTGCATATTATATTTGTATAAATTCTTGAATGATTTAGAAATTATTATTCATGCATCAAATTCTTTTTAAAAAGTCAGAACTAAATAAATTGTGTAATTTTAGTGTGAGAAACAACATTTTAATATCATCACACTGTTTAACTAGCTAGTGTTTGTAGTATTTTAATATTGCTTGATACTTTATTAAATTAAGTACTTCTTATCCATTAAAGACAAAATTAAACTTTACAAAAATAGGTTCACTCTTTATGAAATATAAGTATATCAATGAGTTTTCTTCCGCTGGAAGGTTCCCATTACGGTTTACGATGCTTGATTGACGATAAAACAACTTAATCATTGTTCATACTCCGATTTTTTTTAGTAAATAAAATTTACATATTCAGAAACTACGTACATTAAAACCACTACAAAGTCTGATAAAAAAAATTAAATTTGATAAAAATTTGATTTATAAATCAAAAGATTAAAAATTATTTAAGTTGATCATATGAATAATGGACGGGAACATTCTAATGGGATGGATGGAGTATTATTTTTGCGTCCAAATCAAGAATATTATTGGTGAAATACTACGTATATAGTGATGGTTTCGATATTATTGATGAAATACTACCTAATAATATGATGAAATAATCTCCGATCGATTATTTCAAATACACTACTAATAATATATATGATGAAATACTACGTATATAGTGATGCTTTATACAAGTATATTATCGAAATAAACAGATAAAGAAATACCGTACTCTTCCAATTATTATTACGAGTAATTAATTACCCCATCTTAAAGATTTTGTAAATTGTAACAATCTTTGGCTTATGAACGTACGTATGTATGTAATATCATACTCCCTCCGTCCCTAAATAAACTTTCAATTTTCCTTTTTCGTCCGTCCCAATTAAAACTTCCAGTTTCCCTTTTTGGCAAAGAATTTGTGATTCACAGCAATTCATACACATTTTTCTCTCCTCTGCACAACTCTCCACCACACAATACCCACTATCATAAACTGTGTGCCCAGCCACTTTGGAAGTTTTATTTGGGACGGAGGGAATACTAGTAAAAAAGTTGAAATTGCTATTTCAAGAGAATTTTGATCTTAAGGTGCTGTTCTGTTCGTCTTATTCTTATTACTTATTGCTTATTCTTATTTTATTCAGATCAGATCAGATCAGATCAGAAAAATTCAGATCAGATCAGATCAGATCAGAAAAATTCAGATCAGATCAGATCAGATCAGAAAGATTCAGATCAGATCAGATCAGATCAGAAAGATTCAGATCAGATCAGAAAGATTCAGATCAGATCAGACCAGATCAGAAATATTCAGATCAGATCAGAAACATTCAGATCAGATCAGAAAAGTTCAAACATGATTTATCATTTTTATTATTATATTAAATATTAATTATTATTATTAATATTGTTATTACTATTATGATTATTATTATATAATTATTATTAATAATATTAATAATAATATGATAAAAAAATATTAATAATAGTTATAATATTTTAATATAATAATAGTAATATAAATGCAATTGTTAAGAAGACTATTATTATTATTATTACAATATATTATAATAATAATAATAATATGATTAATATTATTATAATATTATATTATAATTATATGTAATTATAATTATAATTACAATTATAATTATTATAATTATAAGTATAATCAATTGTAATTATTATAATTATATCTATAATTAATTATAAATATAATTGTAATTAATTATAATTATAATAATTATAATTATAATTATGATTATAATTATAATTATAATTATAATATTATAATAATATAATACTAATTATAATAATTATATTATTATTATATTATGGTAATAATAATATTAATATAATAATATCGTTATAATAATATTAATTGTATTTATATTACTATTATTAAATTATACTATTATAATTAATGTTAATATAATTATAATTATTATTAATTATAATTATAATAATTATAATTATACTTATAATTATATTATAATTATAATTTATGATTATAATTATTATTTTTATTATAATTATTAATATTATTATTATTATTATTATTATTATTATTATTACTATTGTAATTATTTTACGGAGTAATTATAATAATATTGATAACTATAGTTACAATTATAGAGATAAATATTGTAATCATAATTACAATTATAATTATAATTTTATTTAAATTATATTTGTAATTGCAATTATAATAATTATAATTATAATTATAATTATAATTATAATCATAAAAATATTCGAATCAGATCAGAAAGATTCAGATCAGATCAGAAGGATTCAGATCAGATCAGAAACATTCAGATTAGATCAGACCAGATCAGAAACATTCAGATCAGATCAGAAAGATTCAGATCAGATCAGATCAGATCAGAAAGATTCAGATCAGATCAGATCAGAAAGATTCAGATCAGATCAGATCAGATCAGAAAAATTCAGATCAGATCAGATCAGAACTTAAAAAATTCAGATCAGAAACATTCAGATCAGGCGAAGAGAACAGCTTCTAAATGTGGTCTTAAAGTCAAACTGGCTGGAAAGGGATCGATGGCGACCGAACAGGGTGATGCAAAGTGACAACACCTAGCTAGGAGGCAGGCAGTAATTACTACGTACACTTCCCTTTCCCTTTGCATAGTTGCCTCTTTGTCCCGACACTCTGCTATACCATGTCCAGTTACTTATGGTGCTCCTACAACCTAGCGACTTACATTAGTTGCCACATAAATTGCTCCATAGTCCCTACCAGGTCCGGTCTCGCACCGGCCAGTCCCGGTTTCGGTCCCAATTCTAGGCCTGGGACCGGTTCGGTTCCTAGGCCAAATATGTGAAACCATTTGAAAATATGAAATTTTACTAACGGTTCGGTTTTTATAAATTATTTTATAGAACCGATAAGGAACCGAACCGTTCTTAACGGTTCGGTTCTTGTCATTTAACGGTTCTTAGTCTTCGAAAAAATTCTTACAAATCATGACTAAATTTTTGCCAAAAAGACATTCTACGTTTGAAATTACGATACAAATATGCTTAAACAGTTAAATAGAATAATAATTTTAAATAGGGAAAACTGTCAAATAGGTCCTCGAACTTTCATAAAAAAGTCAATTAAGTCCTTCTATAGGAGACTCTGTCCGATCGTTGCGATTTGGGGCGGTTCCCGGTGGAATTTTTTGATGAATTTTTTTTAGCATTTTATTCATCAAGTCTAGTTTACTCATACTAAATTTCAACTAAAAATTTAATCGGGAGCGCATTACAATTAACTCGAGAACGCAAAAATGCGCAGTTATCTTCAAGAATTAATTTGAATGTGTTCCCGATTGAATTTTTAGCTGAAATTTGGTATGAGTAAACTAGACTTGGTGAATAAGATGCTCAAAAAATTTCATCAAAAAATTCCACCGGGAACTGCCCCAAATCGCGATGGCCGGACAAAACCTCCTATAGAAGAACTTAATTGCCATTTTTATGAAAGTTGGAGGACCTATTTGACACTTTTCCCTTTTAAATAAGAAGCCTTCAAAGTTATGACCCGCTGGAGTTCTGACCTAATGAGAGACCTAAGAAGCCTACGAGAACCGGTTGAAGTGAATAATAGTTTTAAATAGTTGAATAACTAAACTAAAATAATGAATGTAATATAAAAATAAGTAAGTAAATATACATAAAAATATATACTCATAAGAAATATATATAATTTTAATTATTATATATAACGGTTCTTTAACGGTTCCTAGTACATATTTTTTTCAGGAACCGAGAACCGAACCATTAATAAAAAAATAGGACCGAACCTTTAAAAAATAACTAATAAATGTTGGAACCGAACCGGGTCATAACGGTTCGGTCCGGTTCGGTTCTCCGGTTCTTGGTTCCAAAGTCCCAGCCCTACCCAATTCCAATGAATTGAGGCCCGGAACAAACCCAAATAATACAGGTACTAGTTCGGTCCCGGGCACCCGTCCGGTCTCAAACCTGGCCCTTTTAATTTTTGTTATTTTAAAATTTCAACATATACTCCGTACGTAATATAAATGATAAATGTTACACATTCAAAATGAAATATAGATTTACTTGAAATATTACATCAACTTAGATATTTGTAAATTACAATTGATAATAATTTGTCTCGAGTTCAAGTGCCTATTCGTGGTGCCATAGCCCTCCGACAATACTTGATCACAATGTTTACAAGTTACATACCACTTTCCGTCCACCGGATTCTTCTGCTTTGTAAAATGAAATCTAAAAAAGACAGAGATTTGATTTTTGAAGTTTTACCTTCTTCGGGTGGTTGAGATGAATCAGTGCCGCCTTCTTCCTCCTCGTCAGGGGTATCCCCGCCTTGTCCCCCCCTCTGAGGGCTCCTCCTCGATGCTGTCGTACGTCCTCCATCTCTTCATCAATCTCAGTCGGAAGGCTTTCTTGTTGTACGTCCTTGATTTTGTGAGAAAAGTTGCACCATTTATTCGTCGGCGTGCAATCTCTACGTTCATAATTGACCTCTCAATCATCACGGCTTTGGGATAAAGATGTTACTCGTACGTGTTGTTTACCACGGGACCACATAGAAGCTAAGGATGAGAAATAAAAAAAACCCTTACGGTTGCGTTGAAGTCCACCTAAACCAACAAACTTTCTAACACCCGACACGTTAATGTGTAACACATATAAAAATGTAACTAATTTGATCACAATGTGGCTAATATGACTAATATTTCAAAAGTGACTAGCTAATATTAAAATGTGACTGATTATCCTATCTGTGTTTCACTTAAAATCTAGGGGACTTAACACATTTTAATATTCGCTACATCATTAGATGATGCAACAAATATTAAAATGTGTTAGGTTCCCTAGATTTTGATAATTAAAATGTAATAATTTTGATGATACCACCACTTTTTATTATCCCTGTATTAGACTAGTATCACTTATTTTGTTCTACGTTGTTAATTGTAATGTGCTCCTATATTAGTGATAAAGCACTCATAAAAAGCAAAGGGTACTAAAAAGAGAAGAAACATACCATAAAACAAAAAAGAAAAGAATAAAAAAAGAACAGATACGCAAAAAAAGTTAACTGATATTCTTTTTTTTTTTTTTTTTTTTTTTTTTTTTTTTTTTTTGGTCCCGGTAGGTAAACCACCAAAGTCGGTGGGGCAAACGCCGGGGAACATTTGCCAGGTTTTATTAAGAAAATCAAAAGATACAAATGAAGAGGGGGATTAGACCAAAACCTCTCCAGAGAAGGCATCCCTTCTCCAAAATACAGAACGAAACAAAAATAAGCGAGACTGATTGGGGGGGCTAGACCTGACCCAATCAAAACAAAACAAGACAATAAAATGCATTATAATCTAAAATTAGGCCAACCAAATAAATCCGCATAGTAGTTCTGTTTAGCCCGAATAGGAAGATGATCCACCTGATTGAACATAACTAATTGTGCCTCAATATTACCTGCTACAGCTAAGAAATGGGCCACAGAATTTCCTTCACGAAGTGTATGTTCAAAAATCAGCCTCTTATCCTTAGCCCGTCTTCTAAATGTCTGAAACCGACCAAACTCCATCTCGTTGACATCACCAGAGAACAAGGATATAGAGTTCGCCGCATCTCCTTCCACCTGAAAGTCTACAAAACCCAACTCCATCGCAATTTCACACGCCTTAACCAGAGCACATACCTCTGCCTCATCACTCGTCTGCGCTTGAATCGGAAAGCAAGCTGCCCAAAGAAACTCTCCCAAGCGGTTTCTCATAATCGCTCCCCCTGAAGCAACCTGAGGTAAGAATGATGCATCAACATTTAGTTTGAATTCTTTTCTAGGTCTTTTCCATTTCACCATAGTAGTCCAACAACCTTTAAACCGAAAACCCTGGGGAATCAATTTCTCATGGTAAAGAAAGCTATCAATAACTCTTCTCTTAAGGCCTGAGATTCTAATAGCCCAATTCTGACAGTACAACTTAATTTGCAAGATTAAACTTTCCGGATTTGGAATGGGTTCAGAACCCCAAATTTTTGCTGTATAAGCTTTCCAAATGTGCCAGCATATCACACCCGGAATGTTATGTTTAAACAAGTCTGACAGAGTTTTGGAACCCGCTTCAAGCCACCAAATGACCAGGATTTGTCTGATAGATTGATTATTCCTTGGAAAAGGAATATCAAAAATCTCCATAAAATAAAGCCAGACCTTCTTGGAGAAACAACAACTGAAAAAAAGGTGATTAGTCTGATCACCATGATTGTTACATAGGGGACAAATTGAGGGCTGAATAACCACCTGGAATCTATGCAGATTATCAGAAATAGGAAGGTAGTTATGAACTAACTTCCATAGAAAAACTTTTATCTGAGTATGTTGTTGTTTATTCCAAATATGCTTATAAGTGAAAGTAGACACCTGACACTTTCTAATTGCATTGTATGCAGAGGAAAGTGTAAAATTGCCTTGCTTTTCAGGTATCCACGCCCAATTACCTTCTGGAGATTTGGTGCAAAGCTCAATGGCAGTTTCATGTACAACACAAAGTCTTCTCCAGAAAAACACAGATTTCAGCAGCCAGCTGAAATGCTTGGCAGCCGGCTGAAATCTTGTTTTCCAGCTAACTCATCTGAAATGTAACTCACTCTTCTCTTAGCACAAAAACAAGTAAACCAAAGACCAACTTGCAGTCAAAATAACAAATTGATAAAAATTAAAGTAAATTAATAAGAGATTTTTATCACACTCTAAATTTCTTATAAATTTATTTTACTTAAGTAAGTATTTGTTATTTGTAAGGAAGCATTGAAACATTACTCAGCTTAAATACTAAGTTTCTACGCATAAAAGAAATAAAGATAATTCGTTGATAAGTTTGTATTTCAACACGCATTTGATGCGTGTTGGGGTCGGATTTTATTGGTTTTCCTTGCTTTAAGGTGTTGCAAGTCTCAATTTTAGCTCAAGTTGTGATTACCAAGCGTTGGGTCGAGTTTTGTTGCATTTGAAGTCGAATTGAAGAAGTTAGACATCGGCATTGGCGCTTGAGAGGCAATTGGGAAGAGTTCGAAAGCCTTTAAGAGAGATTTGGAGGTCACCGGGAGATTCACGACGAAATTTTGATGGAGAAAGAGCATTCGGATCGACCTCGTATGCACCCGGGAGCATTTGGAGCAAGGAACGGCAAGAAACGGTGAAGAAAAGGGCAAGCACGACCGTGCCTAGGCCTGGGCACGATCATGCCCGAAGACGAAAAAGAGAGAAGGCTACTGCCAGCCAGGCACGATCGTGCCTCCACCCGAAACGCGCGCATGCATGCTCCGCAGGCACGGTCGCAGGCACGATCGTGCCTGATGTCGTGCCTGGCCGCGATTTGTCCTATTTATCCCGGGATTCATTATTTTCTATAAATAAGGCCTCTATAACTCCGTTTGAAGGTTCGGGAACTTAGAAAGAGTCTTAAGGACGAGTTTTACGTGAGTTTTCCGCTACTTTGTTCAAGACCCTGAGATTCTTTGTAAGTTTCATCTTTTTAAATAATAACAATTTATTCTATTCATCCCAATTTTGTTGATTCTTCAATTATGAATTGTGAGTAGTTTAATTAGGAATTTGGGGTTGATGAAGGGGTTAATTATGATGTATGGCTAGATTCTTGTTGGTTTAATTGCATGAATGCCGTTTAATTTGTGTATGAATAATTTAACTGATATCTCTTGTAACCTAGACTGCAGCTAGAATTACAATTGCATGTAGAATGAATTAAGAGAGATCTAATTTCTTCTAGGACACATTCACACACACTTAATCGTTCGCTGAGATATTAGTAACGATTAAGGGGCCGTAAGCTCGCTCGTTTTGGCCATAATTTAGGATCTTGTCGCATGAGAGATCAGTCTGGTCCCCTAAATTATTGTACTCTACGCCACGAGAGCGGTAAATTAATTTCATGTAATTAGGCCTGATCTGCTAGAAATCTGATTACCCCGGAATCAATCCCTGTTCCCTTCGTCGTTAATTGAGAAGAAACCAATCTTTTAATTTAATCATTTATTCACATTAGTTTAATTTTAATTCACCAATCAATCTCGCACACTTGCATTTTTATTTTATTTATTTTTAATCGCTGAATTTAGTTAATTCTTATTTCCCTTATATCCGTCCCTGTGGAGACGATACTCGTACTTTCAACCACTATTCTACAATCTTTTAACTGCGAGAAAATTCACATCATTCATCTTTATCTATGCATTGAAATGAGAAAACAAGTTGAAGTGAAGATATTTGATCTGTGTCACTACAAGACAAAGAGCAATCATGCTGCCTCAGTCAAGTGGAACAAAGCAAGTAGATAAAGCTACGGTCAAGATTGTTTCCTCAGCCAACAGTGGAGATTCAATGATCAAGTCTATAAATACAGAAGGAGTGTGGGAAGACCAGTGTGGTAAACCGAGAGGAGCCAAGTGGAATAAAAGGGAATCAAATTATCCATGCTCACATCCAGCCAGCTGATTCTCCTTCACCACTTCGGCTACCTCCCCACTCATCTAATGCTCTTAGACTAGCTACAATTCATACAAACCTATAGAGCTTAGATTAGTTGGTAGTTTAGAATTACACCCATGTGATCTAGATTAGTATAAGACATTCTGGGGGGCTTTGTGTTCAAATCGAGAAGGTGAGAAATGTCAAGGAGATGAGTAGCTCTTGGCAAGTCAATGTCATTAGTGAAAATCTTGGGAGGACTGAGTAGCTTGGAATGGTGTTTAAATTCCCTGTGAAAAACCTCACAATCTACGCTAGGGCCAAGGGTAGATTGGGGCACTAAATGTAATGGGATATTCATTTAGTGGAAATCCATCTGAAATAGGTTGGGACTGGATGTAGAAGGATTACACCACCTCTGAACCAAGACATATCTTGTGTCACCTTTTATATTATGCTCCTAACAAACACTTCAGTTCTCACTCACCTTCACAACGTCACAACAAAATAGTTTGCTCACTAAAACTGTCCAATGAACTTTTCCAGCTCACTGTGAGTCAACTCCTAGTTATCTGGTGATCAAAGTGATCTATCTTTATAGGTCTAAATCCTTCATACTTATGTGTCAAGACTAGTTCTAAAGCCTATCAATGTGTTAGAGTATAGTTCATTGCTATACCTTAACAAATTGAAGCAGAAACTTAATTTGAACAGTCTGCTCCTAAAGGTTTTGGCAGTCAACTCCAAGTAGTCTGGCAGCCAGCTCCTTCATATTTCAGCAGCCTGCTCCTTAAGCCATCTGGTTCTGGCAAACACATTTGTACCACGTTTCATCCATCTCCTTACAACTAAAGGGGTCATAACATTTGTTTATAAAGTGTCATATTCTTGAGGTCAAGACTTTCGTTGCATGTGTCAATATCTCCCAAAAGATATTGAAACTCATTCTGTTAGAGGAAAAAGGGCTGAAAAATGAAAAGATTTAAAAGTCTATTCACCCCACCCCTCTAGACTTTTACCTCACTTGGGACCCATCAAAATGTAATTAACATTAAAAAGATAACGTGTCTAACATGACTAACGTGAAATTGTGATTAATATTAAAATGTGACAAATATTAAAATGTGATTGATATTAAAACGTAACTAATACTAAAATGTGACTAATATTAAAATGATGATGTAATAAATATTAAAAATGTGTCTAATATTAATATGATTATGTAACAAATATAAAAATGCATGTAACTAATGTTGATAGGATAATGTATGTAACTAATATGATAATGTGGCTAATATAAAAATGTGAGTAACATGAAAATGTGACAACGTTAAATTAAAATTTAACTAATATTAAAATGTGACTAATATTAAAATGTAACTAATATTAATATGATAGCGCGGCTACTATGACTAACATGAAAATGTGATGAGTATATAATATGATGTTAATAGTATAGATGTATAACTACACTACTGTGAGATGAGTAGTAAAATTTTATTTAATACTTTAATGTATATTACTTAATACTATATATATATATTTAAATATAACTAGGTATAATATATTTAAATATAAGTAGATATTATATATTTCTAACTTTCTATGCTTGGAGCTATAATATTGTATATGAATGTAATAGGATGAAGACATTTGGTTTAATGCGCAGTGCAATGGATAAGGATTAATGTGCATCAGATTGAAAATTTGGACGGCTCGAATTAATTCTCATTTTACACGTTAAGTCTCATTTTTATTTGATCCAAACTCTCTCTCTCTCTCTCTCTCTCTCTATATATATATATATATATATATATATATATATATATATATATAATATAGGGTGAGGTTCAAGTGAGAAGAAGCCTTAAGGTGAGAAATGAGAATGAATCTCAACCGTTGGATTCGTCTATTTTGCAATAAAAACTCTTTATATTGCACTAAAATATGAAACCTAGTTTGGTGGCATTTTCTGAAAAATCCGTATTACAGCCATCTAGTGCAACATGAAGCTGTTTTGGTGCAACGTCGTCAAATTTTAGCGCAATATGAAACAGTTTTAGTGCAACACTGGAAAAAATTAAATCTTACTTCAACATCAAACTATTTTCAGTGCAAAATCGGAAATCCAATGGCTGAGATTCATTCTCATTTCTTACATTAGATGCATTTCTCACTTAAACCAATAAATATATATATATATATATATATATATATATATATATATATATATATATATATAGAGAGAGAGAGAGAGAGAGAGAGAGATCACAAATATGCATTTCTCACTTAATCCAATGGTTTTAGTTTTGCTAGATTCGTCCTTTTGAGTTACTAGTCACGGTGAAAGTGTCAAATAATGGAACAGATTGCTCTCTAAGAAGCCCTGTTAAATCTATTTATAATAAAGAGTTATAATGTAAAAATACATAAATATCCCTAGATCCCATGTTTTTTTGTAATCTGTTTTTTTATTTTTCAATAAAATCTGGTAATTGTCCCCCGGCTTTTACCCCACCGATTTTGTTGGTTTGCCTTCCGGGGTAAAAAAAAAAACAGATTATTACACCCCCTCAAACTGTGCGGGAGGAACAACGTGCAAGTTGTCTTTAAAAATGCATGATAACGATGATAACGTTGACTAAGGAGACTTTTAGTAAAAATATTTGCCAGCTGTAGATGAGTAGGTATGTATTGAACGGCCAAATCACCATGGGCAACATGGTGATGAACAAAATGATAGTCAATCTGAATGTGCTCGATCCGAGAATGTTGATCTGGATTAGCAGTCAAGTATATATGAAGCAGAAATATTATCACACAGCAAATGGACTGGTACCGTGATGGGAAAGCCAAGCTCAAACAACACTGAGCGGATGTGAAGAGTGTCCTGAACTATGTAAGCAATAGCGGATGTATTTTCTGGATCAGTTAACTTGCAAAAATCATTTGACAACCTTCCCGATTGAATTTTTGGCTGAAATTTGGTATGGATGAACTAGACTTGATGAGGAACCTACACAAAAAAATTGAACAAAAAATACCACCGGGAAGACCCCCAAATGGAGGAGGCCGGACGGGGGGAGTGGTCCGGCCTGGCCGGACCTGAATAGTTGTGTGTGTGTGTGTGTGTATATATATATATATATATATATATATATATATATATATATATATATATATATATATATATAGGGGATGAGTTCAAGTAAAAAGTAGTCTTCCCATGAAAAGTGAGAACAAATCTTGGCCTTTAATCACTTGCAAATGGATGGACTAGATGAAATTTAATCACAATACACGTTGTCAAAAAAGTGCAAACGTTTATAATATAAAGTGGATAGATAATGAACAAAAGTGTACTCATAAGTGATAAAAAGATTGTTAATTTGCTTTTAATTTGTGCAGATTTTATTATGTACCGTAATGCACCTTTTGGCTCTACATTTGCACTTTTTGAAATTCCTCGTACACATTTGTTACAATAATTTCATTCAAAGATCATCATAATTACCAAAATGCCACCGCATTTCCAACTTAAAATTTGATCTCTTCCATCCATTTTTCACATCAATGGCCAAGATTAGTTCTTATTTTTCATCTAGGAACCACTTTTTATTTGATCCAAAGTCTATATATATATATAGAGAAAGATCAAATAAAAAGACCCATTTATATGGAAAGTGAGAATTTATCTTAGCCATTAATCTCAACCCTTGCACCTCTTTTACTAGTAGATTAAATAAAAGGGGCTTTAATCATCTGACCTAGGGCTGGGCACGGGCCGAGTCGGGGCGGGTAATACAAAATAAAATGGAACCGCCGGTTTCATTGTACGGTCCGGTCCGGGTATTACAATTTTCAAAATAGGAACCGGAAATTACCCGGCCTGTTTGAAACGGGTCGGTCCGGTCCGGGTTTTACGGTTTCTATTCTCATGTCTTGAAATTAGTAAAAACTCACGAAGTTCCAAAAATCAATAATCAATAATATAGGACATTAGCAAGTTTCAAAATAACAACATAGTTTCAAACAATTAAAGAAAAGTCCAAAAATACTCCATATTTTCTTGTATATAAGTTTCAAACAATTAAAGAAATTCCAAAAATATGCAACATAGCCAAAATACATATTTTCTAACATTTGTATTTAAACATGTTGTCTAACATCACATATTTAAGTGATTTTTTTATATATATTAAATTTTCAGTATTAGCCAAAGTTGACACTTACATGGTGGGTGGTAATTAAACACAATTTAGGCTTTGTTTGCAACCACTTCTGCTTAAATAAAAGCACTTTTGGGAAAAAAGTGATTAGTAGTAAAAGTTGGTAGTGTTTGGTAAAATAAGTGCTTTTTGTGTAATAGAAAAAGTAAAAAGTAGATTTTACACGGAAGTCGAGAAAGTAAAAGTTGGTAGTGTTTGGTAAAATAAGTGCTTTTTTCTTTAAAAAAAAAGCTAGAAGCACTTTTTTTAATGGGTTGCAAACAGACCCTTATATGTTTTAATAACAATATAACAAAAAAATATAACAAAATCGTCTTTAACAAATAATTAAATTCGATAGAAAGGAATAATTCAATAACAATAAAAAGTAAAAAGATATTTATGAAACATTTAATCAATAATTTGAAAACAAAAGTAAAAGGATGTTATTGCAACTCAATTTAAAATCCTACTTCTAGCACAGGAAACAAAACTATTTCAAAACCGATTATCAAAAAACTATAAATAAATTAATATACAATATATATAACGGGCCGGGCCGGGTACCCGTTATTTTTTAATTTTGGAACCGGTCCGGTTCCTTAAAAAAAATTACCCGACCCTACCCGGACCGTTTTATGGAAACAAAAAATGGAACCGGCCCGTTTTGGACCCGAACCGCCATTACCCGGACCGGACCGCGGTTCCAAGACCCGTTTGCCCACCCCTAATCTGACCATTTCAAGTAATTCGTTATTCATGATTGTTCCGCCTCTTCCGCTCATCACGTATCGTCCTTTCTCTCCATAATCATCTTCTGCGCAAACTCCATATATGGTAACCGCTACTTTGAACACCCAAATTTCGTTCTTTGACAAAGGCTCCTGAGCGTTTACTCGAAGTATAAGGAATTTTGTCTGTCGCTGCTTTCTTCCTACAGCAGCAATACGATGGTCCTTGGTAGTTTTTTTTGTATTTCTTTTTATGTAATCCTGATTATTTGTGAGTTCCAAGTATCGTATACGTACTCTATGTTGTTTTTTATTTTCAAATGCTTCATGTAAATCATGAAACATGATGGTATTAATTTTGAGGTAAGATATGTTTATGAGTGTGAAGATATAATTGAGAGTTGAGAGAATTAGAATTTTAGAGTAGAAGAGAATAAGATAATAGAAGTGTAGGAAATTTATGAAAATGGAGAGGTATTTATAGTTTTTTTAACACCACCCCCAAACCCCACCCGTAATGGCTATAGAGCCGTAGCCGTTGCAATGGTTATAACTTATAAGCACCCCCCCCCCCCCCCCCCCGAAAAGCAAAAAAAAGGAACATTGTGACGGGAACCGCCTGGTCCGGTCTCCAAAAGCTAAACTCGGGATCAGGCCCACCTGGTACATGGTGAGGTACTCGATCCTGCATCGGGATCGGTTTTCTTTACCCGGTCCAGTCCCGTACAGTACCGAACCCGATACCGGGCCAGTCCGGGACCGACGACAAGGTCCATGCCTACTCATTGGTACTAAAATTGATAAAGGGGATAAAGGAGATGGTGGCGTGGCTCACTTAGGTAACACTCACTCTCAAGTCTCTGTTTTGTGAGAGATCTAGATTTCAAATTTTATCAAGAAAGATGAGCTGAGAGAGCTCTTGTTGTCTACGATTATCCTTACCTTCATGGCGGAAAACAGAAATGGCGGTAAAGGAGACAGTGAGTTTGTGTAGTGAGAGAAGCAATCTTGTAACAGGTGGTTTTAGTTTTGCTAGATTCGTCCTTTTGAGTTACTAGTCATGATGAAAGTGTCAAATAATGGAACAGATTGCTCTCTAAGAAGCCCTGTTAAATCTATTTATAATAAAGAATTACGGAGTATAATGTAAAAATACATAAATATCCCTAGATCCCATGTTTTTTTGTAATCTGTTTTTTTATTTTTCAATAAAATCTGGTAATTGTCCCCCGGCTTTTACCCCACCGATTTTGGTGGTTTGCCTTCCGGGGTAAAAAACAGATTATTACACCCCCTCAAACTGTGCGGGGAGGAACAACGTGCAAGTTGTCTTTAAAAATGCATGATAACGATGATAACGTTGACTAAGGAGACTTTTAGTAAAAATATTTGCCAGCTGTAGATGAGTAGGTATGTATTGAACGGCCAAATCACCATGGGCAACATGGTGATGAACAAAATGATAGTCAATCTGAATGTGCTCGATCCGAGAATGTTGATCTGGATTAGCAGTCAAGTATATATGAAGCAGAAATATTATCACACAGCAAATGGACTGGTACCGTGATGGGAAAGCCAAGCTCAAACAACACTGAGCGGATGTGAAGAGTGTCCTGAACTATGTAAGCAATAGCGCATTACTCGGCCTCAGTGGATTACTTAGACAAAGTGGGCTGCTTCTTAGATTTTTCCAGGAGATCAGATTAGGCCCTAAAAAACCAACAAAACAGGTAGTAGACTGTAGACTGCGAGCTGTCTGGGCAGTCAGCCTAGTCTGCATCACAATGGGCCAAAACACATACATGTGGGCTTATCCGAAGTCTGAATCCAAATCCCATGATCTTTTGTCCCCTGCAAGTACCTGAAAATCCTCTTGACAGCAAGACGATGAGTAGTACGAGGAGCATGCATGAACTGAGAGACTAAGTGTACTGCATAAGTAATATCTGGTCGGGTCAAATTTAAATACTGTAACGTACCTATGATGCTGAGATACTCAGTGGAGCATGACAGACTGACAGTAACTCCCCACAAGTGAGGGGTAGAGTAGTGCGAGAAGCAAGAGGGGTACAGACAGATTTAACAGTATGCAGATGAAAACGGGCAAGTACATCAGACACGTATTTTTGTTGAGACTGAAATAAGCCTTTAGGGCTGTGAATAGCCTCTATGCCCAAAACATAATGTAAATTCCCCCGATCTTTCATGGCAAAACGATGAGAAATGAGAAAAATAAAGTGACTAACCACATACGCAGAGGTGCCAGTAATAATATCATCTACGTATAAAAATAAATAAATGATAGAATTGTTATGGTGATAAATAAATTAAATAAGGAATTATCCGCGTTACTGCAAAAAAAAAATTATGGAGTAAAAAACTACTAAATCAGTGAAACCACGCACGCGGTGCTTGCTTGAGACCATAAATGGCCTTGCGCAAGGGAAATACGGAGTATATCATTGGGAAATTTTGGATGAACAAAACCGCGAGGTTGATACATATACTTTTCCTCTGTATGATGACCATGAAGGAAATCATTTTTAACATCATGTTGGTCTGGTATGAAATGGTCCAGTATGATAAATGTTTGGTCTTTAATTTGTGTATTTTATAACTATGGAAGTCTGGTATGATATGATCTGATCTGGTCTATCTGTTTAAGTCTGGTGTGATCTTATCTGAGACTGGAAACAGTCAAAGTAAAAACATCCTTAAAGGCACTGGATATTACTTATCATGTATATGGACTAAAAATAATCATATTTCTAATAATCTTTTACCATTGAAACTATACACAAAATAATCAGAAACAACTTTTTTCTTGTTCATACAAGTAATACAATCATGAACCACAATTACGAGCTATTGTTAGGCATGCTAATGGATCAGAGTGAGTTGGGTAGTGCAAGACCTAGACCCGCTCATGACTTTATCGGGTGGATTCGTCCCGCCACATGACCCGCACTGGTCATTAGATATTGACACATAACCCACTTACCCCGACGTAACCTAATTAGCTAGTACGCAGTTCTAACTTGAATTTTACATAAACTTTATCCCCAAATAATTATAAAAAAATAAAATAAGTTAAAACCAAAGTCACAACACAATTTTTGAATATAATCAAAGTCACAATACTATGAAAAGTTTCAAAAATTAAGGGAAAACGATCTAGACGTGAATAATTAACTATATATATATGGTCAAATGAATATGTAAACGCTAAATATAAAAAACACATTGAGAATAAATGGTCCATCTCGTTCAAAATGTAAATATTAGGAATACTACGTACTACTACGTATATTATAAGACCAAATAATTCATGAATTATTACTCACCCATTTATATGTATGTATACATACACTTGTAGTATTCCCTCCGTATCAAAATAAGTATCACACATTCCTTTTTGGGAGCCCGTTTGGTAGCACCAAAATCGGCTGTTTTGGCTGATTCTGCTGAAATTTATGATATTCTGGCTGGAGTGGCTGTTTTGGCTGATTCTGCTGATTTAAGAAAAAAATATTTTAAAAATATATTTTATTAATAAATTAAAGAAAAAATTATATGTAAAAATAGCTAAAATGGTCCTCTACAGTAACTTCAGCCAATACAGCCAGAAAAGTAACTCCAACCTTACTTTTTCGGCTTATTACACAATTCAGCGCGCGAAAGTAAAAATTACGTGTTTGGTGAAAAAGCTGGCTGATAAGCCTGATAAGCCGAAAACAGAGTTCTCCAAACGGGCTCTGGGTGTATCAAAATAATTCTATACTCCGTATTTTGGAACAAACCCATCATAAAAGTAGCTACAATGTACTCTGTACTTTAATAAAGTAAACAGTGCTGCTAGTACCAAATATCTCTTACTTAAAAAAAAAATTTAAATATATAAATTATCTTAAACTACGTGAAAAGCTAGTGAGACACTTGTTTTGATCCGAACGGAATATAATCTTTTAAAAAGGTCTATATTAATATATTGAGCGGGTCATCTCGGGTCAACACTGATACGAAGACCCGCGTCATTGTGTGTACGGGGCGAGGCGGACCCACTCTATTTTCAAGATAGGACGGGCCAGACCGGACTTGTCCCAAATATGTTGGGGTGGGGCAGGTCTCTACTGGTCAGTTTTTTGTTTTTTTTACATGCCTAAATGAGAGTGACCGAACCGCCTAAATCATTACTCTATTCTTTATTTAGTGTTCCCTTAGTTTTTTTTTGTGATTTTATGAAGAAAAAAGTAGAAGTAATATAGAGGGGTAGGATAAATGAAAAAATAGGGAAAAAGAATATATGAAAATGAGGAAAATAATATAAAGTAGGAATAGAAAGTAATAATTTGTTAAAAGGGAAGATATAGGGGTGTTTGGTCAGCAACTTTTCAACCATTTTTTGGCTGTTTTGATCATATTTGGCCTTTTGACCAAATCAATCAACTAATAAAAGTGTTTGGTTAAATAGTTTTTCAAATTAGCCTTTTGTTCCAAACAGCCAAAAAATAAAACGTCATTATCCCTAGCGTTTACAATTAGCATTTCGTAACTTTACTACACTACCCTGTATTTTCCGTATCTCTCCTATGCTCAGCAGAAAAAAATTCCGCTGAAGACCAAAAATATAATTCCCCTAACCTAAATCTTCTTCTGTTTGAGAGCTAAAAAAAAACAATGCAGGCCCCAAGTGGCCATCTGTCATATACGGAGTAGTTAGTTATTTGATCCCGCTCCAAAAAATGAACGATATCATAAAAATGAGATACCGACTTAGGTTGCCTCATCTGTTGTGTTCATCTCATATGAAAAATTGCTATCACTTATGAATTAAAAAAATAGAGGTTTAAAATATGGAGTAATTATTAGTTGTGTTAAAACATACTACCTCCGTTCCATTTATATTGGGACGGAAGAGGGTGACACGGTTATTAAGAAAGTGGGTTTGTGTGGTTGATATTAATTGATAAAGTAAGAATAAAGTAAGAATGATTTAGAGCCACACAAACTTTGCCAAATATGGTATGAGACAATTTAAGTGAGACTTCCCGAAAAGGTAAAACGAGACAATATAAATGGGACGAAGGGAGTATTGACGTTTTTAATCATGAATAGGATATACTCCCTTCGTCCCAATTTGATGATCCCATTTCTTTTGGGCTCAAAGATTAAGGAAGTGCTTGAAAAGGTAAAAGTTGTGGTTGAGATTTGAGTAGAAAAAGGTGAAATGAAGTGGACCACATATTTCTTTCCAAAAAGGGAAATGAGACTATCAATTTGGGACGGCCCAGGAAGGAGATACGGGATCATCAAATTGGGACGGAGGGAGTAAAAAGGATTTATGCAGTAGTACGAATTACATTAGTAGAAAAATAATTGATGTCCTAAAATGTCATTTTAATATGTTATCAGCTAAATATAAACATCTATTTAACCAAACACCATTTTATAAACTGCTAATATTATCTTCTAATTTAAATAGCCAACAGAATCTACTATCATCAATCAGCTAAGACAATCAGGTAACATCCAACGGCTAACAGCCGACTGCCAAACACCCCCATAAAAGAAAGAGAAAAAAATTAATTAATAAAAATCACAAAATAAATACGAAATATTTATTGAGTAATGGAGTATATACTACGAAGTTAATAATTTTTTCGGGAGAGATGTAAAATTGTAAATATATGCCCCTTATCTATATGTACTCTCTCCGTCCCTTATAACTTTGTCAATTTTTCATGTACTCTCTCCGTCCCTTGTAACTTTGTCAACTTTCCTTTTTCGGATGTCCCATTAACTTTTCAGTTTCCCTTTTAAGTAAAGAATTTGTGGTTCCAGTTAATTCTCTATCCTCTTCACAAAAATTTATACCCCTTATCTCCATGTACTCTCTTTTAACTTTGCCATTAACTTTGTCATTTTTTCTTTTAAAATCACATAAATTTATGCCCCTTATCTCTATGTACTCTCTTCGTCCCTTATAACTTTGTCAATTTTTCCATTTTGGATATCCTATTAACTTTGTCACTTTCCCTTTTAAGTAAAGAATTTGTGGTTCCAGTTAATTTTCTATCCATTGCACAAATCTCAACCACACAATTTTTACTTTGTTAATCTTCGTGCTGATCAAATTTGACAAAGTTATTCGGGACGGAGAGTACTTAACATTTTTGAATTTTTAATATATTTACGGTTCATAAAAAAAATAGGAGTAGCACTTGTGAAAGAAAATCTGCGGGAATTGTTTTTAGCATTAATGTTAAATTAAATAGAGGTGGCTGTGCATATTATAGAGTCATAGAGATGGTCTGCAAGTTTGTGAATTGTTGGGTTAGACTTACTTTGAATGGACGGGAGGTTACGCTGTCCCTCATACGTCCATCACTACCATCTTCTGTTCAACGTAGATACGGAGTACACCCCAACCTTAACTTTCCAATTTAATGCTATCCTTTAAACACACTTCCAAATGGGGCAAGAGTTCCTCGCCTACCCATCCATTTTGACTGATTCCAAAAATCGGTTGATTTAGCCGATTTTGCTGAAATCTATGAAATTTTGGCTGAAGTGGCTGCATTGGCTGATTCTGCTGATTTAAAAAAAAGTTATTTTTAAAATATATTTTATTAATAAAATAAAGAAAAAATTATATGTAAAAATAGCTAAAATGGTCATCTACAGTAATTTCAGCCAATACAGCCAGAAAAGTAACTCAAACCTTACTTTTTCTACTTATTACACAATTCAGCGCGCTAAAGCAAAAGTTACGTGTTTGGTGAAAAAGTTTGCTGATAAGCCTGATAAGCCGAAAAATTGTGTTGGCAAACGGCCTCTAAAAAGGGGTTTAATGTAATATATCCGTTTAAAAATGCGTCAAATCTCGTTGTATTATTGACGTTGAGTCTTGACATTTTGCTGGGTCAAATAAAAATAGAGCCACATCCAATAAAAATAGAGTTATAATGCCGAAAATCATATTTACTTTAAAATTAAAGTTCAATACATAAAAAAGTACTTCAAAATTCTCGAAGGCGTTTATTTCATAAGTGCCGCTAATGTGGTGCCACAACAGTTCATCGCTTTTCCACTAGTGTTCGTATGAAAAAATTACAGAAACCAATATAATTGATTATCAGGATAATTTCTCTCAATTCCCAGTATTAATGAAGGCAAAAATGCTAATTAAGTAGGGAAAGTTGAAGAGACTCCAGAGGGGGCCAAATCCACCTTCTCAATGTTTTTTTTATGGTTCCACAGTTCCATCTTCTCAATGTTAAATAAAACCTAGAAGTGACAGAATCTTCAGTGTTAAATCTCAATGGTTCCAAAATTCCACCGGAAGCCACCTCAAATGGCACGTCCGGACAGAATCTTCTTTATAAGGACTTATTTGACCCCCTTTTTTGCAACTTCGAGTACCAAACTGACCCTTATCCCATTATGATAGTATATGAATGACCCTAAAAGAACTATCAGAAATTGATGTCCAAAATTTTAAATATATATAGGTTTAGGATAAATTCAAATAGTCTTTCCTATGAAAAATAAGAATAAATCTGGAGCATCGGGTTCAAGATCCAATGACTTTAAATATGTCAAAAATGCATTAAAAGGAATGAAAAACGCGACGACATTTTCGTAAATAAATCAAAGTTTTTATTCTTTGAAAAAGTGAACTTCCAGCGTGCGATTGTGTACTGTAAGGGACCAAAAGTGGATGGTGGAAAATTTCTCAATGCAAAAGTGCAACTCAGATGTTCAAAAGTGGAGACATTCACATTTTATATTTTAAGACTACTTTTTATTGGAACCGGACCATTTATGTATAAATGATTTTTTGTTCATTTTTTCTCATGTGCAGATCATCTAGGTTACATGGATTGGACAAGGCCTAGGCTCTAACAAAACGCCTGATCATATCACAAAGATTTAGATCAAATGATAAAGTTTTAGATGAAATCTGAAATATTCGAAACATTTTTCATTTGAACTAAATTCTATATTCGACTACCTATTCAAATACTCCGTAGTTTATACCGAGTAATATTCTAGCCTCCCAGATAGGAGGATATGATGTATTTTCATTGTTACCAGTGTGAATGTTATAGAAACCGACTACTCCCTCCGCCCTACTATAATTGTCCCATTTTTCTTTTTTCTCCCGTCCCACTAAATTTGTCACATACCATATTTGATAATATTTATGTGGTTCTAATATATTCTTACTTTATCAATTCATTATCAACTACTATGGGGGTGTTTGGATCTGATTCTCAAAACTGATTCTGCTCCTTCAGGGAGCAGAAGCAGAAGCTGAAGTGTTTGGGTGAAATTCCAGAAGCACTTCTAGAGCTCTAATTTACTCTCAGAATCAGTTTTTTTAGAAGCTGGGAGGTACCAGCTTCTGAAAACTGATTCTGATTCTGATTCTGCTTTTAAAAAAGAAGCAGAAGCAGAATCAGTTCCAAACACCCCCTATCTCTGTCCCATTTATATTGTCCCGGAAGAGGGTGACACAGTTATTAAGAAAAGTGGGTTTGTGTGGTTGATATTAATTGATGAAGTAAGAATAAAGTAAGAATGATTTAGAGTCACACAAACTTTGCCAAATATGATATGAGACAATTTAAGTGGGACTTCTCGAAAAAGTAAAACAGGACAATATAAATGGGACAGAGGAGTACATGATTTTATTTTTCTTAAAAATTGCACCATTCTCATTTGTTCTAATCTTAGGGGACAGAGGTACTGGGATAGAAGTAAAATGGGGGTAATTTGAGTTTGCACCTCATATTATTGTTCAAATTAAACTTTGCACTCCATTTTTAAAAAACTTTGTTTTTGCACCTCAACCCCATATGAAAAGGCAAAAATGTCATCGATCAGGAATATGTTGAAGGCCAACATAATTGTTAATGAAGGAGCATTTTTATATTTTCACATGGAATTGGGGTGCAAAAATAAAGATTTTTAGAAACGAGGTACAGAGTCCAATTTGAACAATAAAATAAGATGCAAACTCAAATTATCCCAGTAAAATGTGATCCATTTTTATATGCATAAAAAGACATGATAAAGATGCTCAAAAGAACTTAAAAAGCACGTGACAGACATGAAATGAGAAAGGTTGTGACTTTAGATTGTACGGAACCCTGAAAGGAGTGCTCTAAGTATGTACCTTACGGATTTGCCACATTGCTTTAAAAAGAGTAGGGATTTGATACAAAATTAATAGAATAATGAGTTGGGTGGTAATAAACCTAGTTAACTTTTTCCCGTTTTAAACACGTTTTACACACGTACCGTTTTTTTTGTTGCTAAAAAACACGTTTAAAACGAAAAATAATGTTGGCCCGTTTAAAAAGGAAAACAACTCCTACTTCCCGTATAAAACGTATTTTTCCCGTATTTTACAAAACCAGAAACATGAATTGAACAATTAAACCAATGCATTAAATGCATAAGAGATCAACAATGGACCATTCTTGGTGTACACAAATTGTACACAAAATGTGTACATTGTCTGTGTACACAGACAATTTGACATCAAGTACTGCCCCTTTTTGAACGAATTGCCTGTGTACACAGGCAACTAGGGGGGTTTTGTGTACAACTTGTGTACAACTCATGTACACTAAGCATTTTCCACAATAGTTTAAAAGTAAAAATGAAAACGTCCTCCTCATGATCTTGTATCTTGTATTGTTACTATACATTTATTAAATATTAAAGTTAATTGCATGATGGCTAAAACTAGCATCCTAAAGGACGAAAACTTAAAATACTACTAGATTTATGATGTTTTTTCAAAGAAGCATATCAAAGTTAAGTTTTTTCTAGATCTGACATTTTTTAGTATAAACTTTTGCACATAAACAATAATAAGCGTAACAATCACACAACTTTTCTCATATGTCATCTGTCATCTTGATGAAAATGATGACCTTGCCTTAAGTGTTATTGATGATAACAGAAAGATAATGATTTTGACTTAGTCTCATTCTATTGTTATTTTGTCTTATTATTTTGACATTATTTTGCAAAAGTATGTCTAGGACTTAATTACATCAGTTGTGGTTTATCGCCGCTTCCTTGGAGGCTCTCCGGTAGAATTACGAGTTTTTTTTATGTAGTAATGAGATTTGCTACTAAAATACTTCGTATGTGTTTATGTGTATGCTTTTAATTCTTTTTACTATATATGTTATTTTGTGTGAAGTATATAATTTATATGTTCAAAATATTACGTATACACGTATACATATTTACACGTTTTATAAAAGTCAACGTTTTTTTCAACGAATTTTTGACCGTTTTTTTAATTCATGTTACCGAATAAAATGTGTACGTATTAAACCTCGTTCAATTCCCGTACCGTATTTAATTAACTGCGGTAATAAATGGATATGGACATAATTTCGTTATGAAAGACTTCCAAACTTCTGTTTCCTGTGGGGGATTCTTGGTCATGCATATTGTTTATGTCCTTCTAATCCACACAGCGCGGCCCATGGATTGGTGAGATCAGAAGCCTTACGAACCACAGTTACAGGTTGATACTATGTGGGGTGGTACACATTCAGGCAACACGTGGTTTATACCTAGTAGTAGCAGATCAGGGGGCAAAAGAGATGATGGGGCGGCCTCGGGCAGAGCTCTAATTGCACAAGAAAGCTATGTCGTGGAAGGTTTTCTCTCGAAGGGTAAAGAAGTGGTTGTTACCCAGGTTGAACCAAGGAAAGGCATGGTCATTGAGTTGACTAGCAAGGAGGGTTTCCAAGCAAGCATGGAGGTGCGTGAAGCTAATCCAAAAAATTTGAAAATGGCGGTGTTGTCCGGAGAGCACCGCCAGTAATCGGTGAATTTAGTGACATTTAGGAGGAACCTTTGGCGGGGGCTGATCAAACCTCTATTTCCTTGTCAGTGGTTGGAAAAACTGGATATTGTCTTTTTTTTACATTTCCTTTTCGTCTCAGAACTCTTTTGTTCTTTACGCTTTCCCTTTTAGTAGCAGGTGCAACATTACTGTTAATGAAGTCTACCATATTGCGGGTTTAGGGAGTTGGGCCACTGTTAAGTGTGACTCCAGTTCCGATTCTTAGCCTTTGATATGGCGAATTTGTATCTGGTTCCGATTTTTAACAATAATTAAGTTGTCTTTTGCCAATAAAAACAAGTCTACTATATATCTATGCTAGTAACCATGGCCATTTTTTAGGATGTGCAATAGGTGTAAAACACCGGAGGCCACTTTTATAGGGGGCCTCCGAAAATTTAGAATGTAGTACTCCCTCCATCCCATTAGGAGGTTCCAATTACGGTTTACAATGTTTGACTGACGATAAAACAATTTAATCCATGTTCACACTCTGATTATTTTTAGTAAATAAAATTTATATATTCAGAAACTACATTAAACCCACTACAAAGCTTGATATAAAAATGTAAGTTTGATGAAAATTTGATATATAAAGCGAAAGATTAAGCATGATTTAAGTTGATCATGTAAATAGTGGACGAAAACTTTTAAATGGGACGGAGGGAGTATTATTAGTTAGGGGAAAATAATTTAAATACCTCAAACTTTAATGAGGTGTGTACTCCAAACTTGCATATGTTTTACACACACACACCTCAAACTTTATATTAAAAATTATTTTCGCACCACGATTATATTTGTTTTTACAAATTAAAATTTATTGGAATAATTATATAATTTAAAATACCTTAAGCCCTTAGAATGCAATTAACATTCTACAGTTTCATTTGTGAAATAAAATAATGTTACATCCGGTACAATTTAATTTTAATTACATCCTCATAAATGTTTTGTGTATTTAAAATTATGTACTTAACAGCATAAAATTACATTTATGAAAAAACATATGGTCATGGTGCTAACATAACTTTTTATATAAAGTTTGGGGTATATATATTACATGTCCAAGTTTGGGGTACAATGGTACATACGTCACACACATTCAAAGTTTGAGATATTTAAATTATTTTCCTCTATTAGTTATAGATTGATTTTTCTAGATGTTATGTATTATTTAATACGGAGTATTTCAAAAGGTATATAACTTTTAGATTCTCTAATTTGTGTACTTTAAACATCATAAACTTATATTACATCGAACTGTCTAGTCTATTTGAAATTGAAAAAAATATTAAAAATAAGATTTTAAAAAATGTAGTACTCGTACTTGTTTTACATTTGGAGTACCTATACCTAAAGTTAATTTATACGACGTAGTACTTTTTGTTACTCATAATATCTCACCACTTGTGTATTACAAAGAATGCTCAAAATATTATTTCTCACTTTTCAAATGATAAAAAAATAATAGTTTTAACTAACTCTAAAAAGCATTTAGATATGTTTAACCTAAAAAATTCAATCCAATTAAAAACATATTTATTACTCTTATTAGTATTATATCATCACATTAGAATGAGTAGAATGTTTCAGGAGATAAATTCTAATCTAATATGAAATTTTAAATTTTAGGGAGGACTCCTTTAAAGATGTGTCAGATCAGCGAACAAAGTTGCTCATGAGTTGACTAGAGTAGCTTGTTCTCTGTCTGATTGTCATGTCTGGGTAGATAATCCCCTACTTGTATTTGTGAGGCTTTGAGTTTTGATCTGATTAATGCTAGTTAAATTTTTCCCTTGCAAAAGAAAAATGAGTTGGGTGGTAAATATATAGTGAAAATTATCGTACCCGAAGTGATAACACCGTTTGAGAAGGATATTTTCAGAATTTTTAAAATGGAAATAAATTTTAGGGGTTAGGCTTGGGGATGGCTTCTTGATCATTCCCCCAATGATTTACATTTGTTCCTTTGTAGCCAACAAAAGATTATTTTATTTTTTAATTTTGAATATCTTTATAATCACTCTATAGATATGATGTTTTTGTTAAATTAATTGTCCTACGCCGGAAAATAAAACACTATACAAGGCTTTTAATTACTCATCCTATCATGTTGATCTTTTAGGATGAAACTCCGATCTTAATAGTTTTTCACGGATCTAATAGGGCTTTAAATATAGTGGAAACATATGATTAAAAAACCGAACCGGAAAGAGACCCGGCCACATGTCTCACGGGTCAACCCGAACCCGTCAGATCAACCTGATCAAAGTCATAAAATTGGTCAACCATATAACGATGGCAATAATCATATAATTTATATAAAATTAAAACAAAAGGTAGTTATTATTCATAATAATCAAGTCATGGTAATACGTATTAAGCATTTAAAAGTTAAAACAGTCTCATATATTCCAAAACATCATTTTGATCTTATTAAAATATATAATAACGATATTTATTATGTATATTGTACGTTTTTATATAATTCAAAATGATTTCCATTGTTAAATAAATATATATAAGTACATTGTTTTTTTTCTTTTTAGGGTATAGAAATTGAAATTTTATTGATTTAAAATGCTTTAAATTTTTTTAAAAAATGGGAAAACTACCATAATCGGGTTTCCCCGGGTCTGTCGAGTTTTCTGGGTGGGCTGTGTTTTTCCGGTTTTTTGAACACTTTCGGGGTTTTAACTAACCGAACCGAATTTTGGTCCGGATTGCCGGGTTCCAGGTCAAACCGGCCGGTTCGGGTCGGTTTGAAACATACTCATTTCTTCCTTCCATTCTTACCCCTCCTTTAAATATTAGTAAAAGATAGCTAAAAGTCATAATTAAATGTTTAATTCATTATAAATTCGAAAAAATTTCAATAATTCGTAGAAAAATAATAAAAAAATTAATAAAATTTTTATAAAATAAAAAATAAGAAAAAAATATTTTAATTTTTTTTTTGAAAATTAATAAAAAATAGTAAAACTCCATAAAAAAAATTAAAAAAAATATGGATACCTTTCCCACCGCCTGTACTACCTCCCTGAACCACCACCTCCGATCGGTGTAAAAAATGCCACTTTTTTTTTTAAATTCCACAAAAATGGCATATTTCTCTATGAGAATGCCAACATTTTCATTCTGCCAACTTAAATCCTTTTGACTTTTGCCAAAAATATGGCATTCATAATTTTTTTGGCATTTTTTTACCCCGGTGACAAGAGGTGGTGGTACCGCCTCCCTGCACTACCACCTCCGACCGTTAAAAAAATGTCATATTTCCTACAAACTTCCATTTTTTTCGGAAAATGCCAAAAATATGGCATATTTCTCTTTGAGAATGCCAACATTTTTTTTCTTCCATCTTAAATCATTCTGAATTATGCCAAAAATATGGAATTCATAATAAATTTGGCATTTTTTCCCCAAATGACTAGAGGTGGTGGTGCTGGGGCGGTATAGGCGGCGGTGACAAAAAAATTTTTTTTTTTGATTTTTTTTTTATTTTTTTTTTTAATTTTTTTTTTATTTTTTATTTTTTTTAATTTTTTTTTAAAATTTATTATTATTCAAAATATTTTTATTAATTTTTTGGTATATTTTACGAATTTGTATTATTTTTTATTATTTTATTATGAATTAAAACATTCCAATAGGTATAAGGGTATATTTGTCCAAGACAAACATAATTAGTCCTATGGAAACATAGTTTATTTTTTGGTCCTATTTGTGCAAAGTGAATGACTTTTAGTCCTATTTTGATAATTAACTCTAGAAATAATTCTAAATATACATTAAAAACAAAAGTAGTGGACAAAAATGTAACCCTTGTAACTTTAGTTACTGGAATAATATTCAAATATTACATCATAGTAACTACCGAGTATAAAACTTACATATAATATATAGTCACATATTTGTCAATAGATTTTTTATTAGTACTCCCTTCGTAGCAGTTTATCTGTCCCACTTTTTGTTTGGGACGTATCAAATTAAATAATTAATTGTCACATTTCCGATTTTTTAAAGAAACTCACTCAAAAACCAGCTACAATATTCTTACAGTGCCAATAAATCCAAACTTTAATCATTAATAATAACTACATGAAAAAGTATTTGAGACAGTTGAAGTGATACAGAGGAAGTAATATTTTAGGAAAACTTCTAAAATTTAATCATTAATAATAACTTACATTCCAGAAAATCAATAATAACTTAATCATTAGAAGAAAAACTTTATCGTAAATTAAATATATATATTTTTTGCAAATCGATTTGGGGCTATTAGTAAAGCATCATCCTCAATGCAATACAATTTAATGTGTAGAGAGTTGATCACGGAACAAATTTAAATGAGTTGCTTTTTTTCAAAAATAAAGAAATAGGCCATAGATTTTTTCCCTCTCACAGACTCGCAAATAAGTACGAGTGCGTTTATCTTATAGCCAATTGTACCGTATAAATCGTACAATCGGTGACATTTTTGAATTTTTAGTTGAAAATCGTGACTTCTATTAATTGAACATCAATGTACTTCTTATATTGACCATCAATCATATTCTGTTGAGTATTAAAAGTCTAATATTGAACATCGTGATATCTTCTTCATATATTCTAATTCACTTTTTTTTATATAAAAAATTCTTAAATTATACTTTTGAAATATGCATTGATATGAAAATCATAAGCTCTACTAGTTGAACATGATGACATTTTCATTGAGCATCATACCTTATCTATTGAGTATTGAAACTGTGGAATTGAGTATACAATTTTGAAAATCTAATGAGCATCAAAACTTTTTTAATGAGTATCGTCACTATCGTGTTCTCTACTATATTGTTAGAGCCGTCAAAATAGGCCGAAACTTGCGGGTTGACCCGTTTAAACCCATTTATTGGTGGGTTAGGGTTGTGATTTTCTGACCCATTTAGTTCGTGGGTCAACCCATGCGGGTTGCAAGTTTAAGTGGGTTGGTCCACCGGGTTGCGGGTTGGCCCGCGGGCCAATATACAAACATATTATTTTGATTGCTATTATCTTAAATATTGTTCTTTTACTATCAAAATTATTATAATTACAATAAAAAAAAATTACAACCATTGCAAAATAATTATTATTTCTATAATAAATATTCATATAAATTGTTGAAACATATACTTATGTAATGTTTGATAAATAATTTAATAATTAGTAGTCATGATTTACAAATAATCACTCAAAAGGTTCAAGTACATATTTACTTTTATACAATGAGTATTTTTGTTACATACACCCTAATAGTTTTCAAAATATGTCATAACTAGTACGGAGTATTTAATAATACATATTGTTTTAATTAAACTTAACAAGTATTGAGTTCTTAGTATTTTAATTTCTTATATTTCATTTACTACTACTTACTAATAAATATATAATCACGGGTATTATTTTCAAAGAATATTTTGTCATACATATTCTGACCCATCATTAAACGGGTTGGACCGACCCAACCCACATAAAGCATAACCCGTTATGGGCCGGGTCGGGTCGGCCCGACCGACAGCTCTATATATTGTACGATCATAGATATTGTCATTTTGTTAGTTATTCAATCTATTATTATATACTACGTATAATTACATATTGTATAATGGAAAATGCTCAGTGTACATGAGTTGTACATAATTTGTACACAAAACCCCCAGTCAGTGGCGGAACCAGAACGTTTTGTAAGAGGGTGCTAAAAAAGAATATGAAACCACCTAAAGAATCATACAACAGTAAATTCATGTAGTAATTAGTTAATTTCATATATGAAACTTCGTTCACTAATTTAAATGGCTCCATAGCCTGAATTTATGTTTAATCACTAGTACGAAGTATATAAATATATAAGATAAATTATATGTCCCCTATCTTTCGTCACCGCTTAAGTTTTTTTCTCTAACATTCAAAGTAAAACTTCTCATTTTTATTTTAGAAGTAATTAGCACTCTCAAATGATAAATTAATAATCAAATATTAAAATAATACACATATAACATCACATATATCATCATTGACCTCATTATTTTCATCATACACATCTCTCAAAATATATTGTAGTTACCTACTTTAATTATTATCTACATAAACTTGTCATTTCTGAACAAGACGTTTAAGCCTAACTTAATCATATATTCTAATTCACATAGAGGAAGTTCCCGAAATAGGACTAAAACAGTTTGAAAATTCCAAAATGAGATTGTCATGCATGTTTTTATTTAAAAAATAGGAGTAATCACTGCCAAGTTTGGAAAATACTGCAATGTTTGAAGTCTGGTACTACCAAAACATGACAGTAATTAGTCTTTTTTTGGGAATAAACACGTGACCGTTCTATTTTGGAATTTTCAAACTTTTTTAATCCTATTTCAGGTAATGTTCTCATTCACATATAATAGATACAAATATGCCGTACACATCACTAATTTACTATGGAGTGCAATACTACTAATTCACTCAGTAGTCAACTATGCACAATTATAAAATTGTTGAATTACATAATAAAGTAAAAGAATAAAAAAATATTAAAACTATAAAAGCAAGAGTAAAACTTCCAGTGATAAAATCGCACCAGCAGCCACACAGGCGGTCGGTGTAATTTCAGAGGATTAACTTCCGCCTCTTCAGTTTTTCGGCTGAACAATTGAACAAATTTCCACTGACCGAGGAAGGAAATTTCTATTGTTTTGCTCCGTATTAGTATTAGTGAGGAATCATTATCTATACAATTCAATGTCGTTTACACTAGATATGATGCCGTTTCATTTTACTGTAGTTTGCTGTTTTACTTAAACGAACGACACCGTTTCACTTATTGAATATTTAGAACACAAATCAGGCTTCACAAGGAAGCAAATCTGGGCGCCGGCGATTTTCTGAAGATGAAGGTTTCAGAGAACAGGGGCGCCGACGGATAACCATATATATACAACTTGACTCTTCCGGCCAAGGGGTGGCGCCAGCACCGGCTCGCACCCCCTGGTTCCGCCCCTGCCCACAGTTGACTGTGTACACATGCAATTCGTTTAAAAAGGGGCAACACTTGATGTCAAATTGTCTGTGTACCCAGACAATGCATACATTTTGTGTACAACTTATGTACACCAAGAATGGTCCTGATATAATACCGACTGAACATCTCCCAACACCGCCACTCCCAAATACATAAATACGAAGTATGACATATATATTACACATACACACACATAATGTAACATGTACTCATTTAGAATGTTTTCTTTGGTATTGTTTTTAGTCCCACATCATAGTAGACCAGATCAGATCAGACTTAAACAAACCAGACCAGATCTAACCAACAATAAGCAGACCAGATCAGACCAACAAGTTCAAACCAGACTAGATCATATCTGACAGATAGATCAAACTCGCAAATTTCAATCCAAAAGAAAATATCCTTTAGCTCGTCAAGCTTTAGACTTTCGAGCATTGTGAAAATAAGCTCAAACTCGACTTGCAAGTATTCATGAGTAACATGAGCTCGAGTCAATTTTTTTCCCAATTAAATACCGATTGAGCAATGAATTGTGAGTAGCTTGCAAAGTTACACATTATAGCTATTTGTCATGTTTTAAAAGTTACTCGTATTTTTTAATTTAATAGACCAAATTTTTGAACCAAAATTTTGAAACGACTTAACGAAGTACCGAGAGATAGTTGATATGAGACCGAATGGTTGACAACTACTACATATTAGAGGTCGTTTGGCAACAATGTTTTTCGACTTATCAGGCTTATCAGACAACTTTTTTTCCAAGCACGTAATTTTTGTTTTCACGCGCTGGATTGTGCAATAAGCAGAAAAAGTAAGGTTGAAGTTACTTTTCTAGCTGTATTGACTGAAGTTGCTATAGGATGACCATTTTAGCTATTTTTACATATAATTTTTTCTTTATTTTATTAATAAAATATATTTTAAAAATAATTTTTTCTTAAATCAGCAGAATCAGCCAATGCAGCCATTCCAACCAAAACTTCATAAATTTCAGCAGAATCAGTCAAAGCAGCCGATTTTCATGCTTCCAACGGGCTCCTAATATAACATTAAAATATCCATATTTTTTATTTTCTTATTTAAAATAATTTATTCTTATTTAATTTTATTACATAACATTGCGAAGAAAACATCATTGAAAAGTAGAGCTCGGAAAAAACAACAATTAAAGGTTTAAATATTGAGTTTTTAATTATAGGACTGTCATATTTTTATACCCTAAATATGACTAATTATTGTCAAAGTTGAAAAATACTGTAAGTTTAAAGTTGGTACTGCCAAAACATGACACTAAGTACTCATATTTAGGTAATAAAAACATAATAATCATATTTTGGAATACACAAACATTTTTTCTATTTAGGGCAATTTGTTTAAATTTTATCTTTCAAGTTCTTGGTGGATATCTAACATACTTTCTAGCATCTGAATCGGAAAAGTCTTCATTTTAAAAATAAGTATTATTTTAAACACATAATTTATCTAATGAATCATTTTTAAGTTTGGTACTTTCTGCGTCGTTAAATTATCATCTATTTTGGTTAGACAATTATATATTTAATAAAAATGAAAATTATCAAACCAGGATTTGCTTATTACTAGAATGAAATTTGAAAAATATTGTCAATCACACATGGTTTCTGGTTAATGGTATGCTTCAGAGTTAAATTTTGGAGGGGAGAGAAAGGATGGGGAGGTTTATGATCCTCCATTTTTTACGCTGAGAGTTTAAAAAATGGGAGAAATGGTTTGGAGTCTTTTTGTAATATTTCAAAATCTTTCAAATGCTTAATTTCAAATTTCTAAAAAATAAATCTTTTAAGGATAATTATATACCACGTAAATAACAATTTTAGGTCAATTTAAAACGAATGCAATTTCAACTATTTAAATTCATAGTACCCTATAAATTTTAATAATAAATCATCACTGACTCTCTCTTTATATATTCGTAACTTCCAAACAAGAAAAATGATTTCTCCACCCTTTCTTTCCTGTCATACGACTATTCTTCAAAGTCTTCCCCCTTTTACCTCAAAATCGCAAACATACCCTAAAAGCAAACAATTGGGCTTGGGGTACACCATTTGGTACACACACCTACACACTATAAATAGGCCCAAAAATTACATTTTTTTTACCCCTCCCCCACGTGCGATTTCTTTCCCTCCCCTCCCCTCTATTCCCGCAGCTCCTTCCATCCCTCCCCTGTTCGACGTTTTTTATTTCCCTCAGCAGAACAAACCTTACAAAAATGGAATTTCCTGGCTTTGTGACTGAAACTATCATTGATACTACGGTGGACGATTTTTGGGCTGATTGGGCTGAAGCAAACGGTGGTTGTCGACGTGAGGATGAAGGTAAGCGAGAACCGGCGGCGGCCATGGCTGAACGTGATGGACAACCAGATTCGGCGGCTGAACTTGACGGAGAACCGGCCATGGACGACGTCCCTGAGCTTGGTATGAGTTTGTGGTGTTGGTTTCATTGGCTTTGAACTTAAATATATGTTTGTTCTTCACAGACAATTATTTGTGTTTGTGTAGTGTATATAAATTGTCTGTTAGTAAATATACTTATGTCTGTGCGTAAAGTGTATAAATTCTGTGTTCAAAATAATATAAGTTTCATTATGTCTGTGTACATTGAGTTTAAATGTCTGTGTACATATATACTTTTGTCTGTGAGTAAACATACTTATGTCTGTGCGGAAATATACCACTGCGTAAGTACATTTCTGTTTGTAATGTCTGTGTATCAATATTCCTTTGTTTGTGTGTGTATATGCTTCTGTCTGTGCATTAATATACCTCTGCCTGTGTGCTTAAATATACTTACCTCATTGCATGTTGACATGGACACATTGTTTAATCGTTGAATTACGTGAATGTCGATCAGATGGAGCAATTAAGCAAAATGAGAGTGATGATGGTTCTATACAAGCTCCGGATGTCGGTATGCAATTTGATAGCAAAGAAGCGGTGTATGATTTCTACAAGGCATATGGGAAGCGTTTAGGATTTCCCGTAAGAACTAGGAGTACCACGAAACACAAAAATGGAGTAGATATGGTTGGAGTATTACTAGAGTGCTCTCATGCCGGTAGCAGATCTACTAGGTCAAAAAATCAATTGAAGCCTCAACCTTCAATGCAAATGGGATGTGGAGCAAAAATACGAGCACGCACAAATTATGAGGGACTTTGGGAAATTTCAAAAATCTGTCTTGAGCATAACCATCCCATGAGTCCAACTAAGGCTCGCCTATTCCGGTGCTATCGGACTTTGACTCCCCAAGCAATGAGGCAAGTTGCAATCAACGATGTGGCCGGAATACGACTTCATAAAACTTTCAATGCAGCCGTTGTTGAAGCCGGTGGGTATGACCAACTTCCTTTTATTGAAAAAGATTGTAGGAACTACATTGAAAAGGTAAGACAACTTAGGTTAGGGAGTGGTGATGCCATGGCACTTCAAGAGTTTTTTTCTAAAATGCAAGCTCAAAGCCCAGGATTTTTCTATGTCCTTGACTTAGATGACGAGTCCCGATTGCGTAATGTGTTTTGGGCCGACAGTCGATGTAGATATGCATACAAAGACTTTGGAGATGTGATCACCTTTGACACAACCTACCTCACGAATCGGTATGACATGCCTTTTGCACCATTTGTAGGTGTAAATCACCACGGACAATCAAGTTTGCTAGGTTGCGGATTAATCTCTAATGAAGATACGCAAACATTCGTATGGCTATTCACCGCATGGCTTGAGTGTATGGAAGGCCGTGCTCCGATGGGCATTATTACGGATCAAGACCGTGCAATGCAAAACGCCATCCAAATTGTTTTTCCAAATACAAGACACCGATGGTGCCTATGGCATATTATGAAAAAGGTACCGGAAAAAATGGGAGGCATTACAGAAAAAAAGAAATCTTGGATGCTATTCATGAATCCATTTATGACTCGCAATATATTCCACAATTTGAGCAAAGTTGGAATGACATGATACAAAGGTACCCATTATTTCCTTTTAACTATGACCCATTCCAGAAGGTTTTTGTCTGTGAAATAAATATATGTGTTCTTCACAGGCATACAAAATGTACACCACAGACACAAAATTGTCTGTGAGCAAACATTGTATCTTTACTTCATATATATTTTTAATGTTATTTCAGGTATTCCCTGCAAGATCATGAATGGCTTGTAGTCATGTACAACGAAAGACACCGGTGGGTTCCATGCTTCTTAAAGACATTTTTCTGGGCGGGTATGTCTACCACTCAACGAAGTGAAAGTATCAATGCTTTTTTCGATGACTTTGTGCATTCCAAAACTAGTCTTAAGGAATTCGTTGAGCAATACGGACGTGCATTACGGAAAAAGGTAGAAAAAGAATTTCACGCCGATGCGAGTTCGTTTGCAAAAACAATTCCTTGTGTTTCATCATATGAAATGGAAGAACAAGTCCAAGAAATTTACACCCTAGCTAAGTTCAAGGAGTTTCAAGATGAACTTGTAGGTCTTTTGTATTGTGATCTAATACAAAGCGATGGAGATAGAAAATTTCATGTTAAGGAGGTCCGAAAGATAAATGGGTTTCGAAAGACCATTGACTTTGTTGTTGAATATGACCCGTTAACTACGTTTGGAATATGTAGTTGTCATTTATTTGAATTTAGGGGTATTGTATGTAGACACTTGATTGTGGTCTTACGTCGGCTTGGATTGGATTTCTTACCCGAGATTTACCTATTGCAAAGATGGAGGAAAGATGTTAAAAGAGCTTACACAAAGGTGAAAATAAATTATGATGGGTGGATCACAACGGTGGAACAACAACGATTTAATAAGTTGTGCACGACTTTTGAATCACTTGCAAATATGATTGCGGATGATGAAGAGAAGTACCAAAGTGTTCTTAATTGGTTGGAGACTCAATTATCGACATATACTCCTCCCCAAGCTCCTCGGTCTTCCATATGTGGCAACCTAACATCTATCCCACAACCGAGTAGTCATGTGCAATGTGAGGTTTCAAAAAACATAGGAGATCCTAAGTGTGTAAAGCGCAAGGGTGCTCCGAGGAAAAACCGTCAAAAAGGACCATTGGAGAAGGGGAAAAAGAAATCGGGGGCTAGGAACGACATTGGGATTGCCCCACAAGGTATCGCTGACCATGGCAATGCACGGGAAGATCGTAATGACATGATGAACTACAGTGGTTTAGATTTAAATCTTACCTTGATGTAAATGTGCATGCCTGATTGTTCACAGACATTTATGTAATACGTCACAAACATACATCTTGGTCTTCACAAACAAAATACGTGTTTGTGTGCAATTTTTTTTGTGTTTCAGAAATGTTTTTTTGTAATGTCTGTTTTTGTATAGTTTTTTTGTATATATTTAGACTACATACAAACAAAAATGTACTAAATACAGACAAAGCAAATCATTGCACAGACAAGTGATGTTTAAACCTTTTCCTGTAAAGCCTTGTTGACTGTATCAATAACCTTAACCAGTAAGTTTTTCAGTTCACCAAGCTCCTCGTCCACTTTTTTTTCCAACCTTTGAACACTGATTTTTATCTCATCAATATTTGAACACATTTCTTCAACCTTTTCCTTTGTTTCAAGTTCAATATTGTCATGTTCACCTTCGTCTTCATCATCAGAATTAGGGGGTGTAGGCACCTCCTACGAAAACATGAACATGATTTCATATTATAAATATATATATATTAGTGGACAATTATAATGATAAACTAGGAATGATAAAGTAAGAAGACTTACATCAGCAAAGACTAGTTTCCGTATCTTAGATGACCGGAATTTGCCATGACATGTCCAATTTAGTATTGGGACTTCATCATTCCCAACACGTGTGCCAAAGTGTTCCCCAAATTTTGGAATTCTTTCATATGCCCACACCTAAATACGACGTTTAGTGAAGAAATTTATATTATGGGAAGTATAGAGCATTGTGAAAATATAAAACATATAGAGCAGATGTATGTTTGTGAGCATTTAAAACTCTGTCTGGGAAGTACACAGAGTGTTTGTGACCATTGAAAAATATGTCTGGGACGGATAAAATACAAAATCAAACTTAATAAAATGGCGATCATACCTGTAAGACCAATATGAACCCGTAGATGGAAAACTTGGCATTTTTGTACTCAGGGTTGTTAGTTTTACTGTCAACAAACTTCATTGGATGCCCATCAAGAAGACGTTTGACATGTGTGACAAGCAAATCATATGCATCTCTCGACCAGGGCTCCTTCTTGAACTCTTCAAAGTCATTCACAAGCTGAATAGACTTCCGGCTGATCCGAGTTGTCCTATCTTTTCCCAACAGTACATTCTCAACTACAAAGAGGGATGCAAGCTTCACTGGTAGGTCACCTTTCCTTTTTTTACCTCCCCGTACTTCATCAACCTTGTCCTTCATCATCTGGAAAGTGATATCCAGTGATCCACCAAAGTAGGTCTTCGAAATCTCCCCAGGTTCTTCCTCATCTTCAGCGTCTTCATCATCTTTTTCAGTATCTTCGGCAACGGCAGGCCTGGGGGCTGCCGGAGGTAAGCCTGTGATGCGGCAGAAATCGTTGTATGTGAATTCTTCTATTTTGCCCACTATGTTGAACCAGAGCTCATCTTTGGGTTGTTGCTTGACCATACGTAACAACAACATGTGCACGATTTGGGCACAAAACTGAATATCAGGTATGTCAGCAAAATGACCCCATGGTGTCTTCCGAAACTGTGCCATTTGTTGTTTGGAAAGCATGTCCTTCACGTACTTGGAAACATGTTTGACATCCGAGCACATAGAGTACTGCGCAGGGAAATGCTTGCTCAATGGGATCTGGAGTTCAAGTGCCCTATGAGTGTAACAAAACAAACCATAAGCACACAGACATATGTTAAACCACACAGACAAACATTCAGTTATAAACAGACACACAATCAGTCACACAGACATATGTAAAAAAACTTTTGTTTAACTTTATGTTGAAAATAAGTAGACTCAGTGTGTTTTAATTATATTTTAATAAGTGAATTGAATTTTAAGAACTATCTTTCAAGGAAGATATTGTCTGAACCTATTTCATTTAACATTATATTAATGATTGATGATTTATCTATGTTTATTCATTTTACTGCCTGGTGACATGAAGCAGTTATTAGAATAAGTGAATCTAACAAAATCACGAGTGGACATAGTGAAATATATTGACTATTCATTGTGTTTTAATGCTTCAAAATGATGATTGTTCCAAATTTGGTAATTTAATCAACTGTAGTTTCTACTAGTCCTTGTTTAGAAATATTAGTATTACTCAATTAAGTGAAAAAGAGTAAGAAACTTATGGAGGATTAATTGGCACATCAAAATGAAGAACAGAGCAAATTTTACACAAGAGTTATACTTTAGAACTGTTTTATTGTCTTGCATTCAGGCACAATAAAGTCCCCACAGACATATACAGAGCCATACAGACAATCATATAAGTCTTCACGGACAAATGGAGGCACATCCTTTTACATATAAGTTCACACAGACAAATACTTTGACAAATCGATCTTCACAGACAATACATATGTCCTTCAACAGGCATAAAATTCCCCTTACACAGACAATAGTTATTGTTCAAAATCCAAGCAATAGATGGGTTCCAAAACTTCACAAACAGAGATATTTTGCTTCACCCTCCAAATTAATATCATCAAATAGCCTAAAATTGTAAAAAAATTAGAGGATACATACCTTTCGGCCACGGTTGCAAGAGGAGTTCGCACCATTTTCGACTCAGAGGGGGAGGAGGATTCGGACCTTGTATGTGCAGCGATTAAGGTCGCCTTTGACGGGGGCTGGCGTGGAGGAGTCTGGCGTTCGACGGAGGGTTGGCAGGATGCCTTCGACGGGGGTTGCAGGGAACGAGGCTAGTCTTCGGGGTTGCTAGGGACGACAGTTGGCTTCGTCGGGAGGTTGGGCAGTTCGAAGGTTGGGCAGCGACGGCCAGCGACGGGGAAGGTTGGGCAGTTCGAAGACGTTCCAGCAACGCAAGGACGAAGCAAAATTGATCGGAGGAAGAAGGGGGGAGATTGGGCAGTTCGAAGGAATGGAGAAGGGGGGATGCGCGAAAATTGAAAATCGGGAGGAAGTATCGCACGTGTGAAAGGGATGGAAAGGGGGTAATTTTTTTTTTTAGGTATTTATAGTGTGTATGTGTGTGTAGAGAAAGTGTGTAACAATAGAAAAATTGAAAAGCAAAATGGTCAATAATTTAGGAATGATTGGAAAATAGAAAGAAAATTGCTCTAAATAAGAGTAAATATGTTTTTGGAATTCGAAATAGGACTGATATATTTTTCTTGCTAAATAAGTCTATATTGCCATAATTGAACAATATTGTCATTAATAACGTATTCATGCTAATGCCTAGTATTACAATTATTTGATCGTAATGACTCATAAATTGTTAAATGTCCCGCACCGGAAAAGTTTGGATGAACAAAGTGTCATATTAACACATGGGTTACTCCTCCTATCAGGTCGACCTTTTAAGATGGAACCACGTGTCTTAACATGATATCAGAGCCTGGTGTGGGGCCCCTTATGAAAAATGATGACGTGATTATAAAACAGCCGGATGAAAAAAAACAGACCGATGAAAAAAATGAATGATGACACGATCTAGACAAAGTGTCTGGTCATGAGGAGGAGTATTAAATGTCCCGCACCGGAAAAGTTTAGATGAACAAAGTGTCATATTAACACATAGATTACTCCTCCTATCAGGTTGACCTTTTAGGATGAAATCCCGTGTCTTAACATAAACGATAGTAAATATTGTTATGTTACTTCTATTTCAAAAAAATACATAGCAATCATATTTGGGAATTTCAAAATTGATTACTCGTATTTCATGAAATTGTCCTAAAAAGAAAACTAAATAATTTTTTAAAAAAGGGGCGGCGAGATAAATGTGAGTGAGACGATTTAAAGTAGAATTTGCGACAGTAATGTGATCTAATGGTGATTCTCTAAATTACTTGTATCTTCCGCATTAGTTTTTGTTGTATTGGCCTTTCGTTCTGCATCTCTGTCTCTTGCTTTTCAGAAGGGCGTGCGCTTGAATCCTTTTCATGCTTCTGTAGAACCACATGTGGAAAGTCCTCAACAAGACAAAAAGTGGAGCAAATGAAAAAAGAAAAGAAGAAAAAACCCCACATAAATTTTAAAGTAGGCCTTTTTAGTTGAACTTGTTTTTTTTATTATAATTTATAAGAGAAGATCTTCACTGTATCACAGCCAAGATCCCCTGGAATCATCATGCCTACTTCAACTTATAGCAACCGTTGCAGCCTACCACCATCAATTCATTTACTATACAATACAAATATGAGTGTGTATATAAAGTAGATTATAGTAATTGCTGCAACCTACCACCATTTTGAATATACTACTAGCTCCGCATATTTCATAAAGTACAATATAACAAGTATTTATAAACAGTAAATTTCATGCACATGCGGGGTACAAATTTGCATATTGCACCAGAACGTTTTGTAAGAGGGTGCTGAAAAAGAATATGAAACCACCTAAAGAATTATACAACAATAAATTCATGTAGTAATTAGTTAATTTCATATATGAAACTTCGTAGCCTGAATTTATGTTTAGTCACTAGTACGAAGTATATATAAAAAGATAAATTATATGTCCTCTATCTTTCGTTACTGCTTAAGTTTTTTTCTCTAACATTCAAAGTAAAACTTCTCATTTTTATTTTAGAAGTAATTAGCACTCTCAAATGATAAATTAATAATCAAATATTAAAATAATACACATATAACATCACATATATCATCATTGACCTCATTATTTTCATCATACACATCTCTCAAAATATATTGTAGTTACCTAATTTAATTATTATATACATAAACTTGTCATTTCTGAACAAGATGTTTAAGCCTAACTTAATCATATATTCTAATTCACATAGAGGAAGTTCCCGAAATAGGACTAAAACAGTTTGAAAATTCCAAAATGAGATTGTCATGCATGTTTTTATTTAAAAAATAGGAGTAATCACTGCCAAGTTTGGAAAATACTGCAATGTTTGAAGTCTGGTACTGCCAAAACATGGCAGTAATTAGTCCTATTTTGGGAATAAACACGTGACCGTTCTATTTTGGAATATTCAATTTTTTTAATCCTATTTCAGGTAATGTTCTCATTCACATATAATAGATACAAATATGCCGTACACATCACTAATTTACTATGGAGTGCAATACTACTAATTCACTCAGTAGTCAACTATGCACAATTATAAAATTGTTGAATTACATAATAAAGTAAAAGAATAAAAAAAATATTAAAACTATAAAAGCAAAAGTAAAACTTCCAGTGATAAAATCGCACCAACAACCACACAGGCGGTCGGTGTAATTTCAAAGGATTAACTTCCGCCTCTTCAGTTTTTCGGCTGAACAATTGAACAAATTTCCACTGACCGAGGAAGGAAATTTCCATTGTTTTGCTCCGTATTAGTATTAGTGAGTAATCATTATCTATACAATTCGATGTCGTTTACACTAGATATGATGTCGTTTCATTTTACTGTAGTTTGCTGTTTTACTTAAACGAACGACACCGTTTCACTTATTGAATATTTAGAACACAAATCAGGCTTCACAAGGAAGCAAATCTGGGCGCCGGCGATTTTCTGAAGATAAAGGTTTCAGAGAAAAGGGGCACTGGCGAATAACCATATATATACAGCTTGACTCTTCCGGCCAAGGGGTGGCGCCAGCACCGGCTCGCACCCCCTGGTTCCGCCCCTGGGTCGAATGATAGTTTGACCATATATATTGAGGAGTTTTTGCAACTGTTGAAAATGAAGCAATTTTGCAAAGTTTTCAAAACGAGCAGAACACAATTATCATCATTTATTTCTTCTAATAGTTAGTTTGGCATATAGATTTAAACAAATTTGATAACACTTTCGGTAGAGAGGGTGGCATGTATTTATTTTTATTAACTTTATTAGTAACTTAGTAGTTTTGAGGTCACTCCTAAAAAAGATCAGTTGGTCCGTGACTCCGTGTTGATATACTTGTAGCCATATTTGATATATGGGTAAATGAACTCCTCCGATACCAACGATGATAAGTTGAGAAGATGAAGATGCAATTGGAATCATATATACTTGATGCGGGTTATAAGAAGTGAATGTGGTTTTTGCCGTTCATTGTGTTGGAAGGGTTAATATCCTTTGAAGAAGTTCTTGAAACTTAATTAATTCAGGAATGGCTGCTGGATCTTCTATCTACTCGATCGGGCTTATTGCCAATGCAAGCAACTAGCGATGTCGGTGCACTCGGGCATGCGGCTAGTGGGAGAGAGGTGGCAAGCCACTATGTTCACCCCTAGTTTAAAAAAACATCCGAACATTATTAATTTATTATATAAAATTTCGTGAAAAAATTTACTCAAAAAGATCATTACTATCTCAGACTCTCAGTCCAGTTTACTCTGATTAGGCCATTGGATGCGCTGGTCACGCTCAAATATGTCTATCATACATGGGGTAATGTCTGTTATGTGTTGTTCAAATATCACTCTACGGCTCTACCATGTATTGCCACCCAATAACAAAATTATAGGTAAAAAGAAAAAACAAACAACGTTAGGTGTTGATGCCTTTGAATGACTATTTTTTTTTTTTTTGCTTGCAATGGAGCAGTAAATTTGAGCCTTGGCTAATTAGCTATTTAGCTTGAGATATCTGTGAAGGAACTTGGCTTAAAAGGGTGCTAATTGCATTCAAGATCGGGAGAGTAATAAATTCTATCAAAACTCTTGGGAGACAACTAAGCTGCAAATGCAATTATTAAGAGCCCCCTACTCACCATGAACTCTGCTTCATCAGTTAGAAGATTACCAATGAGACAATCATACTCAATTATTTCCATCAAAACAACAAATTGCAGACCAAAGCCTTACTTCGATCTAACCCAAGTGAGCTAAGTGCAGACCTCAGCTTGGAGAACATAACTTGAGAGGGTGTAGAATATCAATCTCAGCAAGATTTTTTCTGAGATTTCAGTCCCTGCTTCATTACTATTTCCAACTTTTTTGAAATCTTTAATATTTGCTCGTGTCCATGTATGTTTAAAAAGGCCCAGTAGACTTGATTTAGAAGGAAACTAACCCTACGTATTGTGTATATAAACATATGTTTGTGTGAATATGAAAGAATAAGAAAAGAAAACTATTCATTTTCAGAAAACTTCAAAGGGCGTGATTGAAATGATGCAACCCACTATTATTAGCACATGTCGGCAAACACCACATACCTAAGAAATTTTCATCTACAGGAACATTGAACGCCAAAGGGTGCACACAGTGTGCTGAATCAAGTCAAATAACAACGAAACTCACTTTTGACACCACAAGCAGTAATCCTATTGAGAACAGGTGATTCCCTCTGGACTCGATTCTCTGGAATGAATGTGTTATATAGTTCAAATAATCATCAGTAGACCTCAACATGCCACTGCTTGTTCCTTTTGAGCTGTGAAAGCTTCGATTCCCAGGTCTCCCCTCTATCCTCTGCCACACGCTTCAATGTGTCCTGAATTCCAGGCATCATTCCCTTCAGCCCACAGAAATATATGTGTGCCCCTTCATCCAGCAGTTCGAAGATCTCATCACTGTATTCTTCAATTTTGTCCTGAACATACATCTTCCCCCCTCTCTTGTTATTCTGCTCTCGACTAAGAGCACGTTCGTACCTGAAATTGTCTGGATAATCCTGGAGATATTTCGTGAACTCTTTATCATACAGAAGACTATCATTGTTGGCCACCCCAAGGAAGAGCCAAGCAAGGCCATTGAACTTGAAAGTCGGGATGGATTCCATAAACATACGGCGAAGGTACCCTCTAAAGGGAGCCACGCCAGTACCAGTTGCAATCATGATGTGTGTCGCACTTGGGTTGTCTTCAGGGAGTAGCATTATTTTGCCAGAAGGACCTGTTAGAAATTTCAATACATATGGCTTCAGTGCATTTGTAATGTGATTATAGGTGCTCATATTTTGATAATAGATATGAGTATATTCATCCTCCTTATTGAAATAAGGCCACAAGTGTTGGGAATAGAGCAACTGGCTGCTACAAGAAAAGTTTTTTTTTTCTGATGAGAATGAATGCAGGACTAAGTATTGATTCAATGACATTTCACTACTACAACAAATGAAAATATATAATTTGACAACGGCTTTATCAACTGAGTAATCAATCTCTTACCGGTGATTTGCACTTTGTCTCCAGGCTTTGAATCACACAGATAATTGCTGCAAACTCCCTTTTTCGAAGGATCTTCTTTTCCTGTCTCGGGATCATAATAGAGAGCACGTCTGACACACAAAGTAGCTGTTTTCCCATCAAAGGAGTCTCCATATCTGGTAGATGCAATTGAATATAGACGAACATTGTGAGAAGCACCTGGTTTCTTTGGGTTCTCACCCTGGAATATCATCACAAATGAAGTAGAAATTATCTGATTGTGTTTATGTGCTATTAGTATATTACCCGACAACAACAACAACATTACCCCAGTGCCGCAAAGGCTCCCACCTACGCTGGGGTAAGGGGGGTCAGATGTACGCAATCTTACCCTTGTACTACAGCACAAAGAGACTGTTTCCGGATGACCCATGATAAAAATCGCGTCGAAAATTGCATGAACTAACTCCTTCATAGCAAAGAAGCGCGGTCAGTTTAGTAAGCCATTTCGCTTTATTCCATCATATCCCAAGCCAAAAAATAGTGAGTCTTTGGCTCCATTGGAAGTCATGGATTATTAGTATATTACCCATAGAATAAGTAAGGCTGCTCAATCAGCATTGGGGTCCAATGACATAAACAGCTTAGTTGAGCATTTCATGCTGCACATTTGTGTTCCATAAAAAGCTTGTGAATAAACAAACTATGCATTCAACTCTTGGGGACATTTGATTCTCAACATGTAAGATTACTTTCAGACTGGCAATCGATTGTAGGTCCACAGAATGTAAAATTACTACTAATGTTAAATTGTTAGCAAGAAAACTGGGACAGTCTTAATAATGTTTAAAAATGCTGGTTTGGGTATCGAGGCGGTTTGTTCCGGAGAGGCGAGGCGTAAGCCTCAAAGCGTATCGAGGCATAAGCCTCAAAATATACCAACTGACAAAACATATACTACCTCCGTAACATTTATATCTTCTCGATTAAAAATAGGTGAGATTAAGAATAGTGAGAGAGGATATAAATTATTGAGGGTATGATGGGAAGATAATGAAATTGTGTGCTGGAATGAAGGATAAATCCAAAAAAAGTAATTGTAATAGTGTATTCTTTTTAAAATTATTGAGGGTATGATAGGAAGATTTAGAAATGGGAAGATATGAATGTCACGACTGCAAAAGAAAAGTGGGAAAATATAAATGTTACGGAGGAAATAATAGTTAAACTAGTAATAAAAAACTGAAGAAATGGATAATTACAAGCACAAAAAGTATCAAACACAAACATGTATGAACACAAGCCATTTATTATCAAATGGCAAATCATCAACCAAAAGGTTTTCCTCATCATTGGTTAGGGATCTTAATTTAAGGTGTCCATCTTTCAGTTTCTTGTAAAACCTTGACCAGTTCTATGAAAAGATGACCAACAGCTTAGTACAAGAAGGAAGAGAAGAGGAGAAGTAGAAGATGAGAAGGAGTGGAGATGAAGAAGGAGAAGAGACGAGGAGAAGAAAAGTTACCTGGAAGAATGGACTCTTTGTAAGAAGTTGTCGACTTATTCGTGAAGGAGTATGAAAACTTCTTTTTGCAGAAGTATGCAACATTTTAATGATTAATGAATACTTTAAATGAAACAAGACTTGTTAGGGGTTTAGTGTGGACTATGGACACATGTTTAATGTATGGGCCTTTCATTAAATACTACTTAAAATAAATCAGGCCTTTCTTAAGTGACAACCCATTAAAGAGATAGAACAAAGGGATTCACGCCTCAGAAAACGACTCAAGGCGTACACCTCAACTTTTGAGTCGTCAGCCTCTTCACCCGCGGAAAAGCCTAAGCCCTGATACTTCCTCTGTACGGCTCACCTTGAGGCGCGCCTAAAACCCGCCCTGTAAGTGCCTTTTTAAACCATGTACCTAAATAACCCAAGGTAATCACCTTACCTCATTTTCAAGTGTGGATTCTCAAAGCCTAACCCAAGCACATGTAATCACACGTTACCTTTCACACTTTACTAAGGTGATGTCAGATTACTAAGGTAATATGGGAACACAAACCAAGCAGCTCCTGCAGGCTATTTCGTTGACAGGATGGAATTGCAAGGTAATTGAACTTAAATTCTACGGGTACAAATTTTAAAGGAACTGAACTGGTGTTTTAGTATTGGAACAAAAGCAGCAGTTGGAGTATAAAATATTGTCTTTATTTAACTATGCAAATAAATTGGAATAACTTCTGCGATGACCCAAATGCCCCTGTCCAAACTAAACTTAATTATTAGTTACAATATAAAAATTACATAATTGTTTTGCATTTAAAGTTAAAAGGGTTTGGATATTGTTATGTGAAATTATGAATGTGTGATCATCAAATCAATTAAGTTTGATCAACCTGGTTCTTGGTAAGTATTTCTTGTGTCATCAAAATAACCGTAAACTTCTTATTTCTTATATATCATGCTCTTTTACACGACACTTGCACATAATGAAATGTTGTACATGCGGTCTTTGTTTGTACAAGCTTCCCCCAAGACAAGCTACAATCATGGTTGAAAGTTAGAATAGAAATATAGCTAGCATTTGTAAGGATATATGTGTGTTGTGTAACTACTAAGTCAGTATTGCTAGGGGATAAAATACCAGTACACTCGTATAAGCATTCCCAAGTTATGAAAAATTGCAATTGTTCTTGACCTAGCTGATAGCTACTCCTATAGTCTATAGTAGAGGAGGAGAAACGGCTATGTGTTGACACACACATTATACAAATCATGCGGTCATCAATAAACTTTAGCCTAAGAATCAATACATTGGAAACTTTGTAGGTTAAAGTGTAAAAGAAACCACACGAGATTAGAAGCATGTCTTACAGGAGGAATAACACCATAGCTTTGTCCTTCCCAGTAAGGAAGATCGCCACCATGATCAATAACAACATGGCAAGTCTCCCCGGGAGCTTTTGGCCCTACAAGTCTCTCAACAGAAACAATTGTTGCTGTGTATGGCTCCTTCGGTTTGTACAGATTCAATGGAGGTTCTTTGGCATCTTCTAGGGACAAAGGTGCAACAGGCACTTTGTAATGGGTAGCTTGTTGCACAGACATGCAAACAACAAAGTGTCTCCTGGATTTTCCATTTGATGTTTTCAAGTCAAAATGTTGGAAACCGGACATTGATTTATTACTGAAACCTATGGTGTTAACCTGGGAAGAAAAAAACACCATTATACTCTACTGTTTCTGTGGAAACTCGTCAAAAAAGAAAATTTGCATATAGGTTGTTGAAGAGCTGAGTAGAAGATATTGTTCATTGAATCATAAAATGATAAATCAGTTAAAATCAAGACTATTCTTTTTCACTTTCAAGGTCAGAGCTTTATTTTCTATGACTTCTTGAATTACAGATTACACATCACAATGCTGAACAGCTTTGTATGTGCTTTGGATATTCACTACTTTATCTGTCGGGAACGACAACTTTATACAGCTAATGCATGCCTGAAATTTATTGGCTCATTAAAGCACCCATTATTAAGATATCTATGATTCCACTCTAATCCCCCACAGATAATTCAGAGTCAAATGAAGAAAACCCACATTTTGGAATTGGAAATGCAACAAAATTGATAAATACCAGTGGTTACGGAAAATTAAAATTACACTTTTAATAAAAGATTCTGGTTTCTTGCAGGGGAATTAATGAGCATGAACAATAGTGGGTTTAAGAACCTTAAACTTGGTTCTACGTATGGACGAATCTCCATTGAGAGAAAGCGCAACTCGAACCTGCAAGGATAAACCCGATTAAGTAAGCAAAAAAACTAGAACTAAACGGGTGAACAAAAAATCTTACAATTACTTGAAAGACGACAGAATTAGCCATGACCAGTCCGTGAGTCGGATGATCAGAATTACTCTCTCGTGTGTGGTCAGACAGATAGAAAATGAGAAATACTAGAGTCTATCCAGGTGGAGACTGGGAGGGGCTGGCTGTGGCCACGGCCCCTGCAAGAAAATAAAAACTTAAGTATATATTATGTATAAATACTTTTAATATGTAGAAAGTATGTTGATATTTTAAACGTTGGCCCCTGCAATGTAAAATTGTTAAGGACCGACCCCTTTAACCCTAAATGTTTGGCTCCGCCACTGAGTCTATGATTGGCAGGCGTATGGTTCACCAAATTTTCCTTAAAAAAAATGGAGACGAACATATTGGTTTGGTTTAATCGAAATAAATCATAAAGATATTACCCAAAATGAGACTAAAAAAGTTTGGAAATTCCAAAATATGACTTTCATGTTTTTATTCCCAAAATAGGACTAATTACTATCATGTTTTGGCAATACCAGACTTCAAACATGGCAGTATTTTCCAACTTTGGCAGTAATTAGTCCTATTTTGGGAGTAAAAACATGACAGTCCTATTTTGGAATTTTCAAACTTTTTTAGTCCCATTTCGGGAACATTCCCTAAATCATAGTCCCTATTAAATCGAACTAAAGGTCTGTTTGCAACAGTTTCTGATTTAAAAAAAGTGTGTTTTTTAATGAAATGGGAAGAAATGAATCAAGTGATTAAATAAAAGTCGATAGTGTTTAAGAAAAAAATGATTTTGAAAAGTAAAAGTTAGTAGTGTTTGGTAAAATAAATGTTTTTTGTTTAATAGAAAAAGTAAAAGCACTTTTGAAACGAAAGCCGAGAAAAATAAAAGTTGGTAGTGTTTGGTAAAATAAGTGTTTTTTAAGCTGAAAGCTGAGAAGTGCTTTTTTTAAAGCATTTGCAAACCAACCCTAAATCAAATCGAATTTTCATATTTTATTAAAAAAAAATAACCAATTCAAAGTGAACTAGATTGAACTAAATCAAGCCTCTTGTATCCAAATAATAAGAGGTTTGTTATTAATAACCCAATCAATTCTGAGAAAAAAGTTTTTGTTTGGTAATAATTTTCTCAACCAATTCCAAATCGAAACGAATCGAAACCTATAAAAACCGAACAAAAAATGGATATGTCCACCCTAAGAAAAATGATGTTTGCACTCATCCCTTATACCATCCTTATACGTGCCCCAGTGAGTGGCTAATTTTCATAGACAAAACACATGTCTATTTTGTTTGTGAATCAGATTCCCAGACACAAAATAGCCAAAACAGACATGTTTTGTCTATGAACATTAACCTCGCACAGGGGCGGGCATAAAGGTGTGTATAGGAGTGAGTACAATTATTGAAAATATGCCCTAAAACAATCATAGTTTATGATTTATTAATGGATATTTAATGCTCATTAATTAATAAAGTCAAAAACTCATTTTATGTTAATTATTATTGTGAGTTTTCTTTATTAGTATTTATTCCTTGAATATTATGTTTAATAGCTAATTAAGTATGTGATTTAATTGTGGAATGTTACACTTTCTAATAAACATAATATTCTAATTGTCCTTGATCTAATATTATTAATTTGAGACATTAATAGTTAATAGACTAGTATGCGGATTAACTGATGATTATATTCAACTAGTCATAGATATAGAGATATCAAGTTAATAATATAAATGTTGGTTAGTGAATAAGTTCATTGGACAAACCCAACTTGAGGATACTACTAGGTTATACAGAGTATGTCATTAGTGGTGTCCTTAATAATGATGAGGTGTTATATTCTTATACTTGAGATAATCATGGTTACTTACATGATAATTAATATATATTAACACCATTAAATGTTATCTTTAAATTACTAATTATAAAGGTGGTGATTGTACATATTATGAACAATGCAGTGGTATGTGAATTATCAAGATAGTTTTTGTCACTCTCATATAGTGAGAAAAATATATCTATTGGGCTCATTGACAAATAAGATTAATCGGCATGTCATGCTCGAATGAAGTGTCATTTGTTCAAGGTTAATCTTACTTGATAATCAAGAAATATTAATTGAGAATAACAAGGATGACATGACATGACATAACTAGGGGTGGGAATAGGACAGACGGCCTGTCAAGGGCCTGTGGCCTGGCCTGCTTAAGGCCTGACCTATTTAATAATCAAAGTAGGCTTGGGCTTTTCGAAAAACCCGTTTACCTAAATAGGTTAGGCTTAGCCCAACTCTAAAGCCTGTTTAGCTTATCAGGCCGACCTATTTATATGTGTATATATATGTTTGTAGGGGTTAGTTCCTGTGAGAACACCCTCTTAGGAGAGTAAAAAAGATTAAAATCGAACCATTGACTAATGTAATCGTGTGGCTTAGATGATGGCTTGGGTTTAAAAAAAAACACACTCCACCTCACGTGATTAAAATTGAATGCATGCTTTTAATTATGAAAGGACATTAAAGTAAAATGACTTTAATTTGTGTGGCCGTTGATAATTACAAGTCAACACCTTCCTTAAATATCTCAAACGTTTTTTTATTTTCAACAAATAAACTCCAACTTTCTCTAAAAGTTAGGGCCGGGGTTGTTATTATGAAGTTGTAATTTTCCTAGTAATTAGGAAAGCAATTTAATTATATTCTCTCATGAGTTGTTTTACCATACGTACTTCCTTTTAATTTGATAGTTTTTAAATGATTTTTCATAAATATATTTTTACTTTTTTTGCATTATTTACGTACTTGATCAAAACAACATGTATTGTATTTGCACTCCAGAATAAAATAAATGTACTTTTATTTAAAATTTTATGCAACATCAACTTAATCATATATTTGGGTTTTCCACAAATATGATTATAAGTAGTTAACACCATTTATCATTGAAACATGTGTAAAAAAATAACACTTTTATTATATTAATGTGCACTTTTGTAAACTGCACGTTTATGTTATTAACTTTCACTTTGTTTTAAGAAAATCCTACAATGTGCATTTCTAAACTCAACCAGATGGTCTTAAATAAAACGAAAATAAATATACAAGAGTATTAACCAAGAGTGCACTTCAAATGAACAAAAAAGTGCACTTTCGTTTATACAAAAGTACGAAATTATATCACACTTTCTAGAGTTTTGCATACACATTCTTACACAACAAGATGCACTTTTATCATGTGCATTGGAAATATATACAAAAGTGCACTATTATAATAAACTTTCTATAACTTTACATCGACTTTTTTTACAAAATCAAATGCACTTTTTCTTCCAAATGGGTCACAATAATTGCTCTATTGGCCGGTATTGCATCATGTCTGCAAAAAAAAAAAAATTAAAACCTAACGAAAATGTATGACCAAAACATGGTAAGTGCATCAAAAACTTTTTCTTCAATGAAGATCTGCAAAAACTAAGCGATCATATTCAAATGATTATGAATCTAATCTAGTAGGAGAAGATAAACTGTAAATTGATGAACATGAATAGTAGGAACAATAAACTTAATAATCAGTAGAATCCATGATTATAGAGATATAGATGTTAATTATAAGTTTGATAAACTTCATAAAAACAATTACGCAAACTAAATCGACTTACTAGCAACCATAGAGAGAAGATTATTTTGTTCCAAAGTCATCCTGCTTGAGAAGAGTCCATGATGAAGATTAGCAATGGAAAGAAATGTGAATTGGAAAGGAATTAATAGAGAGAATATTATCACTTCCTAAATAATAGGTAAACGGTTCCAAGATAAAGATGAGCGTGAATTGGAAAGAAATGTATTGACTTCAATACCCTCTAGGAAGATTTAGGCACACGGTTAATTAGAAGTTAATCTAATGGCTCACATCTATTCTTTTTTACTCTCATAAGATTAAGTTCTCACATGATCCTAAATCTATGTTTGTATATATGTTTAGTTATATTTATATTTAATTGTATTATTTATATTATATCAGTATAATTAACTATAGCAAATTAAGCATAATAGTATTTTTATGAAGTGTGTATTATATAAATACACACTTAATTACACACTTAATATTAGAATACTATTTCAATTATATAAAGTGTGTTAATGGGGTAATTGAAATTCAAAGTTTTTCAAGATTTGAAGTACATAAAATTTACAAGCTACATAATTAACTTATTATTAGACATTCAAAGCAAATCTAACGTATTATTAGACTTCTTAGTAAATATTTGGGGGGACAAGTTTTATATCGGGCTAAAATGATTTTTCACTTTTTAGTTTTTATTTTTTTGAACTTTTGATTTTTTTTCTTAACTGGCCTACTAAACAGGCTTCATGCCAGACCAGGCTTTTCAACAGGTCAGGCTCAGGCCGAACAAATAGGCCTGTAACAGGTAACAGGTCAGGCTCAGCCCTATTAATTCTAAAATAGGCCCGGCCTGTTTAGGCAAAATTCTGGTCTGGCCTGTTTCCACCCCTAAACATAACCTTGTCTCGATTAAGATACTGTTTAACGAAAGAGAATTATTAGCACAATTAATCATTAAAAGGTTATTTTAGATTTAATTGACATTTATATATCTTGGGTAGTCATTATGTCTTGCTAGAGAGCGTTCGTGGCTTGACTTTACTCTCTCGTTTTAACTTTTTTTTTTTAAAGAAAAACTAGCTCTCTGATTAGACACAGTATAGATCACACAATAATGAGCGAGACTAATCGCTAACTATGTGAGAGCTTCGAAGCTTTTACCGGCCACACAAGCCTTATCGCTTCCACCTAAACCATCATCACAGAAACTAGTCCCAAAACTAAAACACCTTCCGTTATTGTTCACAATAATAACATAGTAAAAGTTCTTTAAGAACTTTAAATAAAAGCAATAAAAGTAGTGTGTCTTGTGATCCCCTTCGGTATTGGAATCCACGACGGAGGTTTAGGAGGAGGGCGGATCGCCCCTACTGTCTCTTCTAACTTCAGCCGCATCCCATCTTCATCATAGCCGCAATCCAGTTCGAAACCAACGTACGATCCCTTTTCACTTTTTTTCAATGTTGTTAACTATACCCACCAGATATAAATTTGCACTGGAAGAAGTCGGCGCCATAGATCCCACTACCAGAAACTCGTCCTCCTTCATTTCCATTTGTCCATACACCTGCGCCAAGGATTCGATCTTGACCTGATTGTAAGTGTCTTCCATCGATGGAAATTCACGGACTGCACACAAGCACGTTGTGAAGATGACATGCGATCGGATGATGATGACTCCTGAATTATCCGGACGAAGGAAGTCTGCTACCTTGTTCCGCGCAAGAAGTTGCGCACCAGAAAAACTAAACCCTTGGCTTATGCTTGGACAGAAATAGGACTAATATCAAACCTAAACAAAAAAGAGACCATTTATTTGTGAACTGGGAAAAACACCCTCCACATAATCTCAAAACAAAACACCCATCTTCACTCCCCCAATAATCTACTCCGTACATCTTACGATCTGCTTCATCGCCTTCCAAACCAGGAAGTCGCCGCCCAAGCCATGGAATCGCCGCCGCCCTAGCCATGGATTCGCCCCCCCCTCCCCCCAAGACATGGCGTCGCCTCTGCTACAAAAGCCTTGCCGCCGCCATGTAGCTGTTGAGACCATTAGCATCCCCACCGATCCTCTTCAGTGCAGATTCCGCAGATCTCGCCACTTTCATCGTTTTCTTCTCCACTTCTTCTACCCGACGGTTCGCCGTCCTTCTCCTCAGATCGATGGCAATTCTCATTTTCTAATGTTAAAGTTGAAGGGTGGGGGCAGGAGTTTGGGCGCTGATGGGGGCAGCGATGGGGGAAGAGGTTGGAGACAACAGGTAGCTAGGGAAGAAGGTTAGGTGGGGGAAGTTGGGGTAGTGGCGGCAATTGGAGGGGGTGTGCGGTGGTTAGGCAGGATGAGGTGGTTGCAGTCTTCAAAGGATTATGGGCGGGGTATGATGATGGCCGGGGAAGGCAGTGGCCGCAAGGGCGGACCTAGCATTGACATTCAGCAGGGGCCAAAATTTAATTAAACAACTTATATTGTAAAAAATGTCAAAATGTAGTAAAATAGTACTAGTATGTCATTTAACAAAAAATATGTAGACATAAAATAAAATCGATTGCAAATAAATGCCAAAGATAAAATAAATATAACAAGAATAATCGTTCAAAAAAATATAACAGGAATAAGAATTTTTGTCGATTAGAAAAAAACACCTCAAGCCCATACCTATTGAACTAATTCTCACCTACCAATATCAATAAATTGAACAAATTGATTTTTCATGCTAATATTGAACCAATTTTTACACACTTGGGTATCCTGGTATCCCTTTGAAAAGTTAAAAAAAAAAGAGAGCTCTAAGTGGGCTTTGAACACCTGAGCTTCAGTTATACGTGAAGGTGGTGCAACTCTACTTCCTACTTACCAACACCGTATTTGTTTGCAACTTTGCTTTCTTTTGAATTATAACATTGCATAACAACAACATATATTATGTAATACATATATATATAATAGTAATTTTATTTTTTTCAGGTTGGGCCTAGGCCCTCCCTGGCCTAGAGCCAGATCCGCCCCTGAGTGGCCGGGGTTGCGGTGGTCGGCGGTGGCAGGGGATTTTGGGGGTTGGGTGTGCTGAAGAGAGGATTGGGGTTTGGATTGGACATTGGGCAGGGAGGCTTGCCACTACGAGATGGAGTGAGGGCGGCAGCAGTGGTGGACGGTGGTGTTTTCCGGTGATAGCAGTGGGGTTGGGGGCTAGGGTAGGCTGTAAAGGGGTGGGAGTACATTGGAAATGGGTCCGGTGTTGGCGTAGGAGAGGAGGGGTTGGGTTGGCATCTAGCGGTGGCGGCCGGCGGCCGGCGGTGGCAGTGGCGGTTTATGGGTAATTGGATGAGTTGGTAATTGTAACTGAACGGGTTATGTAACTGTAACTATAATTGGGCGGGTCGGTAACTGTAATTGGGCGGGTCGGTAAATGTAATTGGACGGGTCGAGTAACTGTAACTGGACGGGTCGGGTAACTGTAACTGGACGGGTCGGGTAACTATAACTGGACGGGTCGGGTAACTGTAACTGGACGAGTCGGGTAACTGTAATTGGACGGGTCAGGTAATTGTAACTAGACGGGTCGAGTAACTATAACTGGATAATTCGGTAACTGTAACTGGACAGGTCGAGAAACTGTAACTGAACGATCGGGTTAGTGTAACGGGACTGGCGGATGTTGGTCATTGGATGGATTGACGTTGGTAACTAGCTAGAATTTTTGGTCGCTAATGATTGTGGTCATTGACGGATTTTTTAATTTGTGGTCACAAATGATTTTTGATCACTGGCGGATTTTGGTCACTATAATGTTATTGGTCACTGTGGTGTTACTGTAGAACTAATGGGTGAGATTCTATTAATATAAGGGTATAATAGTCTCCTAACCCATTTTAGTCCCATTTTTGGAAATAGAAAAAAGGTCCCTTTTTTGTCCATAGCTCTTTTCTTAGTAATGTTGTAGAGATAACCCCAATTTTAATTTGATTTTTTTACAAGAATATTACTAAAATAAAACTTATTTACATAAATATGACTATTCATTACTACAACGTAGTATTGTGGTAACTTAAGTTCAAAACTTCAACATGAATTACTATGATTTCATTACTACTCTAGTAACTAGCAATATTTTTGTAAACCATCTTTATTTTGGTCATATCTATGTAATTATTTCTTTTAATTTCAGGGCCGTCTCCAGGAGTTTTGATGCCCCAGACAAAGAATGACTCATAAGATCAAATACTACCTCCGTCCTAGTGGACTTTGACAAGTGCAAAGTAGGTGGGGAATAAGAATAGTAAAAACTGTGTGGTTGAGATTTGTGCAGAGGAGAGAGAGATGTGTAGAACCACAAATTAGTTGCTTTAAAGGAAAGTGACAAATTTTTTTGTGACAACAAAAAAGGGAAAGTTGGCAAAGTCCAATGGGACGGAGGGAGTAATACTTAAAATTAATAACAGAATTAAATACGGAGTAATAATTAGAAAACCATATCACCATTTTTATTAATGTACTCCTTCACTTCAATGACTTCTTTAAAAAATAATAAAAAGAGTAATAGTTAATAAATTGAATGTAGAATAAGTCATTTACAAATTTGAGTTTATAATTTATATGCGGAATTGCACATTGTGGAAGAATTGAAGAAATCAAAATTTTAAATGTAAGGAATAATACGTAGTACAATGCAAAATCTCAAATTTGAAGGATGGTTTTGTAGGATAATAGGATAACCTAGTTGTTAACAGGGGCGGAGCCAGCAAAATGTGTGGGGGGGTCGGAATTTAATTATATACACTATCAAAATGATGGATAGTTATTATATAATACTTGAGTTAAATGTTTTATATGTAGCTTAAATAAATGGTAGTTTAATGAGCATTTTTCGGTTAATGTATGGATATATATATATATATAATGTATCATAATGTTCACACAACTAATGACCGAATAAGGTGTTTTATTTTTAAATTTAAGAATATAATCAACGACACATATCAAATTTTGCTTATTTTAAGTTAAGATGGTGCTGATTTTTTTAGAAGTCATAACTTTTTACTCGTAATGAGTTACGTGACCCATAATATATCAAATCGAAGGTATTTCAAAGCTCTACATTCTTGAACTTTCTGCGGGATCGGCTGACCACCCTGACCCCCCTTGGCTCCGCCCCTGGTTGTTAATGTCTATCTCGTGGCAGAACTGCAGTCCACGAAAATCGGAACGACCTAATGGCTACTCAGCTACTCTCAATCTTATTTTCCTTCGCATACTACATATTTTTAAAACAATTATGCTTGGGTACACAACTTGTACACAAAGTGTACGAGCTATAAAAGCCCAAAAAGGCTCCCCATTTTTTAACACATCTATCTCTTTATTTTTACCTTCCCCATCCCCCACTTTCTCTCTTCCCTATCCCTCCTACGCCTCTTCTTCTATTCTTAACTTTCTTCTCTTCTTTTTCTCTAATTTCTCCACCATTTTCACTTCATCCATCTTCCAATTTAGTTTCGCTCACCAAATTGTTCGAACACTCCTCTCTTGGAAGCCTCCAGTCTACTCATCACGCACTCCATGTCCACTCTCACTTTCTATTACTCTCATTTTAAAGCTCAAATTTCTGAAAGGAAGCTCAAGGTATCACCTTTTTATGATGGATGAATCTTCCCAAAGTCATTATTATTGAGGTAATCTATTTCGATTTTTCCATATGCATTTTAGGTTTTTTTTTTTAAAAAAAAAAATCCTGAATTTATGTATGTTATTATGTATGTTGTAACTTGTAACATTGAATAGTTGCATTTTTGTTTTATTGTAAAAGATTGTGGTGTTAGCTATTAGAATTTTAATCCTAATACTCTATTTCATTACATGCCCATAACATGTTTGTTGGAATGACTCAATGAAATTTTTGTTCATATCCAAGACATTTTCTCCCATTTTTGTTAGCTAGTTTTAATTTTTTTATACTAGTTTCACAATCCTTATAAGTAGCATCCTACTATGAACAAAATTAGGAGTATGACTGAAAATCTGAAATAACAACATTTTGCTTCTATTAGTTCTCAAAAGCGTTTTATTTATCAAGATATATTGATATATAGTAAGCTAGTAAGCTTACTAGAGGACTACTGTAGTAATAATGATTTGAGCATTGTTGGTTACTTTCACGCCAATGAGCGCTTTGATGATGCCAAACTTGGAACTGTCCCAAAGAATATTGTTGATCACATCCACCAATATTTTCCTCAGGCTGCTTTGCTTCTGTTAGATGCCAAGAAGCTCGAAGCTTTACTCAAGGGTAAAGATAGGAGTCCTATGATGCAGCTTTATACAAAAGACGCCTCCAGGACCTGGAAACTTGTAGGATCTGATGGAAAAAGTCAATTTACTTTCAAGGAGCCTATAACAAACACAGTTCTTTTGGATTGTATTTCATCAGAGAAATGGAAAGGAATAATAGATTTTGATGACCACCTCGATGATATTAGCAAGGACTGGCTCAATAAGGATCTCTTTAAATGATATTTATCTTCTTGGAAAGAGCATTGTATTTACATGAGGTTGGTTTATTTGCAATCTGTGCCCTTATTAAGAAACAATTTGGTATGATCGGCCAACTATAAATTTTGAATTGGATGTGGCCATGTGGGCTTTGTTTAGAATGGTGGCTGTTTTCTTAAATTGTGCCAATTGTTTTTTATCTTGAAACAAAAACAAAAGTAAGCTAGTAAGCTTCACACCAACACCCTGCCAAAACCGTATATCCAAACAGACCTAAAGATAAGCTAATTCTTGCCACCTAGTAATACAAGTATGTAGGAATGAAGAACAACAGAAGACACTCCTATTATCATCAGCAATGCATTGGACTGATTAGAGACTAAATTTCAACAATTACAAAGAAAATGAACTCATCTAGCACCTTTGTATTAGGTTGTATCATTTTTTGTTGCAAGTAAAATAGTACATGCCTTATGGAATCATACTTTTTTGCTAACTGCTTACCTAGTATTCTGCAAATATCACATTGGGGTTCTGATGATAAAAAAATGTCAGCATCTATCTTTAGTGAGTTGGATTCCTGATTCCTGATATCACAACTTGACATTATTGTTCTTAATTACCGTAGGATTCTGCAACTACAAAAGATAACATTTTGGTGCTCACAGATGATGCTATGGTACCATTTGATGTTGTTCAGAGTGCAATTGATATGGGGAAGAAGGGAGGGATTGAAAAGATGGATCCTATGATCATCACAGAGGCTTAATCTACGAGTAGACTTTTTGATCTGATATTATGTTCTCCTTCTTGCTAATCTAATCTGATAGAATTGGATGATTTCAAATTAGTTTCTCTTAGATTAGTCGACATTGGAATGTGTTGACATTTGGGTTGTAAATGATGAGGAAAGTTCATGTTAGGCCGGCCTGACGGGCTGCTCCGTCCGGCCGAGCCCGTTTGGGCACCTTCCCGGTGGAATTTTTTGATGAATTTTTTTGAGCATGTTCCTCATCAAGTCTAGTTTGTCCATACCAAATTTCAGCTCAAAATTCGATCGGGAAGGCATTCAAATCATTTTTTGAAGTTGACTGCAGTTTTATATGTATATTTTGACGCAGTCAACTTCAAAAAATGATTTGAATGCCTTCCCGATCGTATTTTGAGCTGAAATTTGGTATGGACAAACTAAACTTGATGAGGAACATGCTCAAAAAATTTCATCAAAAAATTCCACCGGGAAGGTGCCCAAACGGGCTCGGCCGGACGGAGCAGCCCGTCAGGCCGGCCTGACGAGAAGAGTACTCGTAAATGATAATGCTTGTTTTTTTAGATAAGTTGGCATTGAGATTTGAGATGTTGGAGGGTATACGACATTTGGGTTGTAATTGATAATGCTTGTTGTCGGTAATGGAGCACTTTGTTTGTAAATATGCTTGTTTTTCAGTTAAGAATTAAAGACTTTGTAAATATGTATCTTTTTTTGTAACCAGACACTTCATGTCGCGTTCACAGGCAATTCCAATCAGCACATTTTCTCGTTCCAGTGATTATTACTTGTGACCGGACATTTTGCGTCTGGTTCATAGGCAATTCCACTTAGCACACTAGCCCATGGACTATTGGGTTAGGTGAAATTGTTTGTGAACCGGACATGAAGTGTCTGGTCACAGACAATAGTCCCTGGAACATGCTAATTTGCAAAATAAAATTGTCTGAGAACCACACATGAATTGTCTGGTAAAAAACAATAGTCACTGAGAGGGGCTAATATGTTAAAACAATAGTCACTGAGAGGGGCTAATATGTTAAGTGAAATTGTCTGTGTACGTGACATGAAATGTCTGGTCACAAACAATACTGAAACATGTTAAATCTCAACCAGAGATCATATTTTTTCTTTTAGCTATTTTGCTAGATCTTTTATTACACTTTTATGATTCACATACATTTTTTGTTAATCTAAAATTTATAACATATTAAACCCAAGATTATCAATTCAACTTTTCAATTTACAACATAGTTGCAATGCCAAATTTGATCACTTATATTTCTACATGTAATTATATTTTAATTGTGAAAGATCTTAGTGAAAATGTCACATTGATAATAGAACATCAATATAATAACACTTCTTAATTTAGCAATACATAAGAAGCATACATGAACTAATTATTGATTCATATCCTCAAATTAAAACAAAGTTTAGCCATTTAGTCACCAAGTGACTATTAAAACTGATCAACAAATCACCACTAGTCACTTAACACAAAAAAAATGAATTTTCCTCCAAAAAATGGTTGACTTCAATCATTCATTAAGCATAATCACATGTATATAATCGATAACTTGTTTGACTATTACCTATGATCAGACATTTCATGACTGGTTCACAGACAATTTCACTTAATCCATTAGCTCATTCTAGTGGCTATTATTGGTGGCCAGACATTTCATATCTTGTTCACAAATAATTATACTTAACATATTCACTTGTTTGAGTGCTTATTGTCTGTGACCGAGCACTTTATGTCTAGTTCAGAGACAATTCCATTCAACACATTAGTCTATTCTTTCTTGACACGCACAATAATTGTTCATGTCTTTGAGCATTTTGTTGAATGGGGTATGTAATTGTTAAGAATTAAAATAATATGGAAGACTAAACCAATTTTAAACGTGATTACCACCTAATAGAATATATCAGCCAACCTACAATTAAAGAAATGAAATTAATAAACCAATATGAGGACATATCCTCCTAAGATACAATAAACCAAATGAAAAGAGAAATTCCATCAGCTTGAATGTGCATGCGCATTTGACTCTCTCATCCGTGTATCACTTATAGAAATGAGACAATTATTATTTACATAAAGCTAAGTGAGTAATTTTTCATAGACTTGGTTTTCACAATTTACAGTCTTAGTGGTCATAAAAACTATCTCACAAAAAGAGGTGCTAACAGAAATGTCTTAGACTAAGTAGTTTTGGAGGAGATATGCCATACTATGAAAAACCAACACTATGAAAACAACATTAATTGTGTACATTTGCCATACTTTAAATTTTGTCTAGCGAAAAGACAACTAAAAAAGTGAAAAATATCACAAAGTAAACACTAACAAAAAACTAATACACAAGTCTGTTTTTCAATAGTTAAACTCTTGTTATAATTTATTACATGTAAAGCTATACAAATGAGTAGCACTGGACCAGAACATCTAAATTAACCTCAATGCATACACGATAATATCATAAAGGTTCAACCATTCCACTTTATAAAAAATCTTATTGGATCAAGCAAGGTACTTTAAAAGCTAAGAGAAAAGTTAGTGAGCATTAAGCAAGCACATAAGATTTCTAACATTTTTTTCCTGTAATCAGCTTTATCATATCTCAGAATTTGGCGTGAGGTTCTGTCTTTGTTGTTAAAAAGAAAAACCAAGAAGATGGTATCAAATGTTATGTTAGAACGAGCATGTGTGCTCAATCACTTTACATTCCTAGCATCTTAGCAGTAAGTAAATGACTTTCAAAAAAATGGCAATACATGCAGATGAAGCAAAATCAGTAAAAAAAAAAATAGATAAAAGAATGGATTCACTTGAGATCAACCTTTGACATGTACAAGAGGGTAAGAATAGCACCGAAGTGGCTCATACCTTGTAAGATATGAGCCAACCCACATGGCTACAGAGCAACTAGAACAACCAGGTTGCTGCTGCGTTTTCCAAAAAGCCAGCTGGCAAATGAAATGCACAAGGTAAGTAAAATGCCATTTCTGCCTCCTAATACCCAAGCAAGCATGTAACCTGTTTTGTATCTAGCATCCAACTTTTGGTCAAGCAAGGCCATAAGGTTACTAAATGTCAAAGTTAGTTGAATGCCTGCTGTGTACATTAGGAAGAGAGAGAGAGAGAAAGGATGACATAAGCACTTCACAAAAGGGCCGTCTTTCTTTGTCATGAGTTTTTTCATCAGTAAAGGTATCTAACGTCAAGTTTAGGACATCCCACAAAGAGAGGCAAATCCAAGTTCTGTACAGTTCTAAATGTTCTTGAAACCATCTTGTCAACATACATAGTTCCGTCCAAGTGATCACACTCGTGCTATAATATGTGTGCTTTCCACAACTGGTCTGAACCCATCAACACTTAAACAACCGTAAAAAACAACACGTTTTGTTTCCTTTCTTTACCAGTTTTGGATTGATAATGACCAGTAGATCAAAAGGACATCTATAATGAAAAAATAATAATAATTTTCAAGCACATTATGAACAAAAAGAATAATTTTCTCAAACAATATAGTGAAACAAAAGTTTCAAACAAATAACATTAGATATCAATCAAGCATAAAATTTAAAAGAACAAAATTAGATTTAAAACCCTAAACCACAATAATGAAAAAGGGGGAAATATTGTCTAATGAATTAGGGTTAAAGAGCCTAAACCACAATAATAAAAAAGAGGGGAAATGTTGTCTAATGAGTTAGGGTTAAGGAGGTTGAATTGAAAGAAGATGAAGGGTAAATGAATACCATCGGCGGCAATTAACCAGGTCGGAGATCGATCCTCCATGTCGGACTCGCTGGCGGGTGGTTGGCCTTGTAACTTCCAAGTCGTTGCGAAGACTCCAGGCGGCGATGGCTAAACAATCTGCAACGCTCCCGATTCAATCATGAGAAACCACAGAGACAAATTAAATGGCTTGTGATTGTTAAATGGGGAGGAGATGGATTGCAATGAAGAAATGAAGAAGAAAGAAAGGAGAAAGAGGGTAGGGGAGAAAGGAGAAATGGCACAGAGAAGAAAGAGTTGAATGAGAGAAGGGGGAGAGAAAAAGGGTAAAAAATTAAAAGTGGAATGATAAAAACTAATACCATTTATATAGTGTGTACAATATGTGTACACTTGATGTACACTAAGCATTTTGGTTTTTAAAATTTTAATGAAGACTTCGTACTAGGCTAACTAGGATAACAGACTAGACTTTTCCATTTTTTCTCCTAATTTTCTATTGGACCATCTGGACAGGCTCTCATGCGTGGACGTGTCTATCTTTATCTTTTGTCTACTGCTGTTTTAACTTTTGTCTACTGCTGGCCGCAAACTATATTGGTAGTGGGATGGCCATATATTAATGTATTGATATATTACATATATATAATAGTTGATTTTTAATATAAAAAAATGATGCCCCCAATGGAGGTGGTGCTCTAGGCCATTGCCTAGGTGCCTGCCATCCATGGACGGCTCTGTACATTAATTTTTACAGTAAAACATGGGTTTTTAAAATTGTAATATTCGTATTTGTTTTTCAACAAAAGGGATAAATTATTTTTAGAAAATTTTAAAACAAAATCTCGAAGCTAACGTTTATAAAAATCTCACTATTCACTCATAATAATCAGTTTTAATTAAACCCACAATGTAATCATATTCAAACGTGTTTTGACGGTACATTATTTTGATTTTTTTTAATTTGGATAATTAGCTTATCTTATCCAAAACTATCATCAAATTCACAAATCTATTCTCTTTATGCACTTTTATAAAAAAAGACTCAAACTTCATCTTTTTCAACAATTATGCTTTTCTTTTTTGTTTTTTCAAAACTACACAATTTTATCAACATCAATAAGATATAAGCAATACAAGTTTGTAAACTTAAAACTAGAAAGAAGTGAAAATAATATGAAATATAAATACTGGTCCCGATTCGGGCCCACCCTCTAATTTAAAATAAAAATAAAAAATTATCGGTTGGGACTGGAACCAGGCCCGAGACCTGCAGGTCCCATCCCAAAAAATCAGGCCTGAGCTGCTCCAAACAGTATCGGTCCCAGTCCATCCCTAGGCACCAACGCCCCCAAGGCCCTAACCCAACAACAACACTATCCCTTTTACTAACTTCTTAACGAATAGCTCAAAATTAAATAATAACGTGGAAAAATGGAATAGTTTCTCAAATTCATTAGGGATAGAGACACCAATATTAATAAAAATGAACTCATTTACAAAAGTGACCATTTTTTAAAATTTCCAAAAATGTGACCCGCTACAGTAATGCGCAACAGTAACGCGCTACAACAACGTGCTACAGTGACAATTCTACAGTGACAAAAGTCACTATAATTAACTATATCACTCAATTACATGCAGAAAGTGACCAATATTATCACAGTGACTAACATTATAATTACATTAATTACTATTATATTCGTGACAATTACACTTTTTATCACTAGTTACATTTTTATCACTAATTACATTTCTCCAGTTATGTTTATATATTGTCAGTTTGTCACACTCTTCCTTCCTGTAACCACCACGACCGCCCGCAACCAAAGCTGCCGCTCATTCCGTAGACCCTACGCCGCCCTAACCGACAACTGCCGCTACAATGACCACCGGCCACCATAGTGACACTATCACAATGACGCCGCCGCATCCGCCACCATAAAGTGACACACGATTTCCAAAGACACCGAAAGTTTTCCGGCCCCTTTTTCCAACAACACTACGACTTTCCAACTTCTCAGCCCAAGCCGTCACTACCGCCTCTGCCCGTCCTCGTCCACCGCCGCTGCACGTTCTACCGCCGCCACCCCTGCACCGTCCACATCTACCAACTCCGCCTTGTCCCAACCCGTCATTGCACACACAAAAGCTCCCCAACCCCTAGCCCTACACACAAGCTCCCCAACCCCAGCCCCACTCCCAGCACCCAAGCCGACGACCACCACCTTTGGCCATCTCCGGCAACCACCACCACCACCACCACCACCACATCCAACCCCTGCCTCACCCAACCCAATCCATTGCGTCACCCCAACCCCGCCAACCTCACTCCAACCTCTAGCCCTGCTCCTTCAGCCCTCCCAACCCCTAGCCTTGCTCCGGTAGGAGAGCAGGAGACAAACCCCCACATAAACCCTAGGATTCGCCACACCCAACCGTTTCACAACCACAACTTCTTTCCCTACTTAGTTCACGGCCGCACCCCCTTCCACCGACCAAGCACTACCTCACCACCACTCAACCATGGCCAACCCTAACCAGATGTAGCGGTGACAATCCTTGAGATCTGATAGGGATCCGACCAATCGAGAAAAAAAGGAAAAGACAATATGAGTTATAGCGACAGCGTTGCAACCCCAGCACGCAGAAGCTCCGACGAAGGTGGTGAGGCAACGGGATGGGCGGCAGCTTTGTCCATGGTGATGCAAGATGCTGCGAGAATGAGATGAGATCATCATTCATCATCATTTACCCCAATGCCGAAAAGGCTCCCACAGTCCCACCTATGGTGGGGTAAGAAGGGTCGGATGTACGCGGTCTTACTCCTGTACTAAAACACAGAAACTGGTTCCGGATGACCCATAGAGAATGAGATGAGATATGCAGGCTAAATTGTCGATGCTAATAGATTAGAGTTGATTAGGGTTGCTAGGGGGCATTTAAGTCAACTCATACACATTTTGGTCACTTTTTGTGTCCAAACGAATTTTAGTTATATTTTTGTCTTGTCAAAAGTTGGAAGTGATATTTTTGTCATTCTTTCCATTCATTATTTGGAGAAAAATCCAAGTTCCCTAAACATACCCAAATATTTTATAAAATGAAAATTATTACAATTAAAATACTACCTCTGTCCCCGAAACAACCTTCCCAATTTGACTTACACACATATTAAGGAAATAAAATCATCAGGGGTAAATTTCACTGTTTTGACACTGTTTCGACATTGTTTGACATTGTTTTGATGTACATAACTTGTCATTTAAGGAAATGGGAAGTTAAATTAGGGACATCCAAATAAGGAAAGTGGGATGTTGTTTTAGGGACGGAGGGAGTATCAAACATAAAAAGATCAAATTGATAGTCAGAACCAAAATTGAAAACAACCTACATTCTGACCTAAGATCCAAATCATTGTTCAATTGTAAAGAACAAAGGATGCTGACAGCATTCCTATGTAACAACCAACATGGATATGTACACGCCAAACTTTGAAAAAATCATGATGAAAATGAATCCAAAAGAAGTGAGATACCAAATTGAGCTTGAGGAGTTTACTAAAATGCAGAAGGCTCAACATTGGCTTTGTTCCCAGCAAGAATGAGTGAAATCTCCAAGCCACGACTGAACGCTTGGTTAAACAGTATCCGAGACTGGAACGTAGACACAAACGGGAACCATGACAGTATAGCTATAGGTGCAAATATGAGCATTCCCATTCCGGCATCAAACATTCTCGCAAACTCTTTCACTGAATCCCACATGCCCAAACTCCTCACCACTCTCTTCCATGTGATAGCCAACTGTCTCATGAAATGCAAATAAGGGTGTTAGTCGCCGTTAGATGTTCATATTACTAAGCATTATTAATAAGCATGTTGGCCTCCTCGAGTATTATAGCATTATTAATTTTAGTCCCAATCTTTCATTTTTCCCACTGTTGGTGGACAAATATGGATCTATTGTCACTTTTGGTCCTTTTGGTGGCTTATCTGGCCAATTCATATACTTGTTAATTTTTCATAAGTGATCAGACGGACCTGAAATGACAATAGAACCATAGTGCACCAAAAGTGAAAAGGTTAAAATTGAGGACTAAAAGACACTGACCCAAAAGTCGAGGACCAAAAGTGGAATATATTGTTTCTATTAATGGGCTGGGCAGGGAGCATAAATGGCATTGTCAAACGTACACAAATAAGAGCCCATCCTGTTGCAACGAAGGCAAGAACACTAGCAAACAAATCAGCAATAGAAAGGCCAGTCAATGCAACAACAAGACAAATGGCAGCAACAAGCCCCAAGGCAGTAACTCCTTGAATGAACCGAAGCATGAGCTGGAAGTTGGTGGACTTCTTGGGGCTAAATGTAAACATCTGACAAACGAAGCAAAATTCAAAACAAATTTAGGGTTTGAGACCATTTGACAGACGAATGAGAATTGACAAGTTACCTTGAAAATCATAACTATCCCAATGAGCACAATCCATGAGAATCCATAAATCTACAGAACAATTAACACATTTAGTTCCATTTCGACATTTTCACAAAACAAATGGAGTTGTGTGGTGCTGGTGCCATTGTGAAATGGTGCACGCACTATAGGTGTTCAGACACCAATTAGAATATATCAGAAATTCAGAAGGAGAAAGACTTGGATAGGAAAACAATACACAAGATATAACATCAATTGACAAAGAATCCATTCATACACCATCCACCTAGTCCATCACATGTAATGGCACTCCAAAAAACAGAGCTATGAGCAGAAAACTATGACTCCTTATCACCAAAAGAAACTGTTATGGAAAGTAAATGGCTATAACAATTCAGTCATTTTTTAGGGGTCTTCTTTCCTTAGCTCACTAAACATGGGGTTTCCAGAATTCAGTTAAGCACTAGTGCAAACTTGATCACACACTCTTCTACAATTGCTCCAACGCAAAAAACATTTCCATTGAGTGTCATGTTGATGATATTGTTACGGGAAAATTCCCGAAATAAGAGTAAAAGCGTTTTGGAATTCCAAAATAGGTCTGTCATGTTTTTATTCCCTAAATAGGACAAGTTACAAAAAACTGCCATGTTTAAAGTTTGGTAATGCCTAAATAGGAGTAATTAATCTTATTTAGGGAATAAAAACATGGCAGTCCAACTTTGGAATTTACAAACGTCTCCACTCCTATTTAGGACAATTTCTTTATTATTAACCATTGTAGCAATACTTTTGGTATTTTATCTCTCTTGTGGTTCCTTCATAGTCAATTTCAAACAAAATATCTTAGTATGGCAAAATAATTTTGGGGCATTGATGTTTCAAGAAGCAAGAAGGGAACATTACTTTCTTAAAGGATGAATATTCTAGATTTATTGTCTATGTTGAAAGCAAAAATAGCATGACAGGATAAATCCTATGATACTCAAGAGGATATTCCTAAAATATTCTAAGGGGGTGTTTGGATTTGATTCTTAAAACTGCTTCTGCTCCGTCAAGGAGCAGAAGCAGAAGTTGGAGTGTTTGGGTGAAAGTGCACAAGTGATTATGTTGCTCTGATTTACTCCTAGAATCAGTTTTTTTAGAAGTTGGGGGAGACCAGCTTATGAAAACTGATTATGATTCTTCTTCTGCTTAAAAAATAACAGAAGCAGAATCAGTTCCAAACACCCCCTAAGATATAGATTTCAGACTCCTCTAAAGTTGGTGGACATAAATTTATCATCCCCAACTTGGTACATAAATAATCAACTCGAATTTCAGTTAGTGCCTTAGTGAGTGCATCTCCAACTTGCTCTCCAGCATTCACATATCACGTACAATCAGTTAAAGTGACAATCGATCTCAATATGTTTTGTGCTCTCATGAAATATTGGGTTCAAGGATGTATGTATAGCTGCTTGTCCCATCATAGTGGACATAATTCAAGTAAACAATAGAGGATTGTTTTTTAAAACTAAACATACAACAACAACGAATCTTGATACATGACTTTGGGGTCTAAGAACATGAATAGATACATGATATCGGACATAAAAGAGAAAAAAGATAAGGTATGATAGAATAGAAAAAATTGAATTGATTTGAACACCACATGTAGGCCCTAGATATTTATTACCAGATTTATTTATCAAAGGACTCACCAAAGTGCAACTCGTAAGATCGTCCGATCTTGCGAGTAAAGTGCACTTGGACGATCTGGATCGTGCTAATGATCGGAAAACGTGGCTGAATCGTGGGATCGACGAGCTGGATCGTAAAAACGCCGGATCGGCGTTCCGTGTCGATCTGCTAGAGAGAAGTCGCAAGGCTGGGTCGAGTGCTGTTCAGCAAATATGGAAAAGCTCTGACATCGGAATTCCAAAAGTCGCAATGTCCCAAGTCTTAAAACGGAACGTAAATTACGAAGAGTCGTAGTTAATGTGAATACCCAGTTAATTTATAAGTCGGTCATTTGCAACTCTCCTGTTACTCTTCTAAGACGAGAATATTTTTTTATTTTTCACTCTGTACCCTAGATACCAGTTCTTCATATCCACAACTGAGAAATACTTCGTATTTTTTAATCTCTTAATATCCATAATAATAAGTCTTATTTTATAGCCATAAACCTATTTAAGTTATTAATTACTTAGGGTACATTAAAATAATTTTATATTTAATTAATTATAGATGCATATTTTATAAATTTTAATGGTCATGAAGTTATTTAAGTAATTTATTATTAAGAGTGAATTAAAAGAATTTTAAATATAACATAATATAGATGCATGTTTTATAAATATTACATATGTGCTTTGATTTTAAGATCTTACGATCCGAGTTACGATCCCCGAGTTACGATCTACTAATCCTCATCCGATCCGTGCTAGGATCTCGAGTTTAACAACCTTGTATTTATGTAACAAGTTGGACATGATCAATTTTTTCACTGCACAATGCAAAATAGATACTAGTACTATATTTGTACCAAGTTTACGATAGGGGATAAGTGATGGGTTAATCAACCCACACACCCCAGAGTATATATAATTTGTACAAGCACTAATAAAGAACAATTCTTCTTGGTACCATATGTAGAAATTATCAGGAGTGATGGAGAAGAGCATACCGCTAAAGAGGTGTCCTTCCCTGTCAGGTGTAGCTTATATACAATACCATACTGGAAAATGAAAAATCTGAAGCTCAAAATTGTTTCCAGTATCCGGCCTCTCAAAGTCTGAATATGCATCTGCAAAATATTTCATTCGGTTTGAGAAAAATAAAAGATATATGCTGGAATGATAGGTATCAACCCAAAAAGTAAAAAAACAGTAATATATTCAATCAAGGAATTCTGAGAAATCCTCAAATATCCTTAGGAAATTACAAAGCAACGGAAGAAACGTAATAGAAGAAGTATAGAGGCAAGTTCGAGAGTGCCTATCTCTCCCAGAGTTCCAGTTCATAATTCCGATTTCTGCCTAACTTCTTATTTCTCCCTGCCCTTCTATTTATACTACCCATACAAGTATTGTTATTATTATTAGCACCCCTGTCCCTATCAGGTCATGAGTGACCCATAACACTACAATCAATAAGATAAAGTATTCCCTAAACTAACAAGACTAATAATTTCACTACTTAACATTCCATCAGAGGGATTGTTAAAGCTTAAGAGGTAATCTAAGCATAAAAAAAAAGTACAATAAATCTGACAAAACAAGTTCTATGCGAAAAATGCATTCAGGGTAAACTTGCAATGTACTCCATCAGACAAGCTTAAGGAAAAAAAGACAATATCTCTCATGCAGTTCACACCTATATACATTACAAAGAATTACCTGTTCTTCATCCCACCAAGATTCCCAACTGTTGTCTCCCTTCACACCTACTCCCCCCTTATATAACAGCCAACTGGTCCAATCATCAAAATCCTCAACAGTCCTACCATTAGAGATACAAGTAACATTTAGATTACAAGGAAACATAATAAAAGAAAAGAGTCAAAAACTTATCGATATAAAGAGTGGGGCCTCAAAAAGTAGAACATTTACTTTTGCCATTCGAACCCAGATGGATTGAAGATATACGGAGCAAATAGCCATGATACAACAAGGAACCAACTGCTTAAAGTCAATAGAATAAATGATGTGGCCCCTCCCTTAGTGTACCCATATGCGATGTAAACTGTTAGAAGTAGGGCAACTTCCAGCCTGTGGATGTTTAAAGAACTTTTATTATAGCTAACGAAATATAAAGGGAGAAATAATAAAAAGCATTTATATTGCAATAAAAATGAACAAAACTCACGCTTTGACAAAATGACTTCGAGAGTAGAGCCTATAGTTTTCTGCAAATTTGATGTGTCTAACAACAAATCCTCTTCCAGTGGCACGGTACTAGAGATTAAGAAAATAGACATTTGACTATCATAATACACAGTTTTCAATAATCAAAATTTTCCCCAACAAAATATTTGCACACCTTTGCACCTCCATGGAGGATTGTGCGTCCAAAATAATGAGTTCTGGTCCCTAAAGAAAATGTGAAAAAGACAGAACAAAGCTGCAACTGCATTGTAATGAAGCTGAAAATAGCCTGCAATAATATACAATACAGAAGGTAAAGACAGTATTTAATCATATCCACGAAAATAGGAGTAAAACATAAGAGTTCTACAAAAATAGGAGTAGAATATTAAAATTCCCCAAATAGGAGTATTTTCTTCTAAATGGACAAGGATGCCCCCGGATTGCTGCTGCCTGCAGCTACAGTACTGCCGGCCGCCGGAGTTCACCAGACTGCCGCCGCCGCAGGCCGGCGGCGGCGGAGCTCCGGCGTGGTAAAAAAGATTCCAGATTTCTAGTGGAACGTGGGACCTAGTCCCCCCTTCCCACTGGAAAATCTGTGGTGGGATGTCGGTGGATTTACACAGTTAAAATTGAGCATGATGGGGAGATTGATCGTTTTAAAGCACGCCTTGTGGCGAAAGGGTATACTCAGATATATGGTTTGGATTACACTGACACTTTTTCTCCTGTAGCGAAGATTGCATCAGTTCGTTTGGTTTTATCCATGGCAGCAATGAGCCGCTGGCCATTGTTCCAATTGGATATTAAAAATGCATTCCTTCACGGAGATCTGCACGAGGAAGTTTATATGGAGCAACCACCTGGATTTGTTGCTCAGGGGGAGTCTGGTATGGTGTGCAGATTACGTCGTTCATTATATGGCTTGAAGCCATCTCCACGTGCATGGTTTGGGAGGTTTAGTGCCGTTGTGTGCAGCTTTGGCATGATTCGCAGTGATGTCGATCATTCTATATTCTACAGACATTCTGCTCGCAACAAATGTATTTATCTTGTTGTGTATGTTGATGACATTGTCATTACAGGTAGCGATGATCAAGGAATTGCGCTCCTCAAACAACATCTCTTTAGCAAATTTCAAACAAAAGACTTGGGAAAGTTGAGATACTTCCTTGGCATTGAGGTTGCACAGTCTCAAAATGGAATTGCTCTCTCACAAAGAAAGTATGCCTTGGATATTCTTGAGGAAACAGGTTTGCTAGATTGCAGGCCAGTGGATACACCCATGGATCCGAACGTTAAACTCTTATCAGAACAGGGAGATCTTTTGCCCAACAAGGAAAAATATAGAAGACTTGTTGGCAAATTGAATTATCTTACCATCACAAGACCAGATATTTCATTTGCGGTAAGTGTTCTTAGTCAATTTCTTGATAAGCCATGTACTAGACATTGGGATGCAGCTATCCGAGTTTTGAGATACATCAAGAAAACTCCAGGGCAAGGATTGTTGTTTGAAGATCGAGGCCACCATGATATTGTGGGATACTGTGATGCAGACTGGGCCGGATGTCCGATGGATAGACGTTCCACTTCGGGATATTGCATCTTGATTGGTGGAAACTTAATTTCATGAAAAAGTAAGAAACAGGATGTGGTTGCCAGATCTAGTGCTGAAGCAGAATATCGTGCAATGGCCCTTGCTACATGTGAAATCTTATGGTTGAAGCATCTCCTCCAAGAGTTAAAATATGGAAACCCTTAACCGGTTCAACTCATGTGTGATAATCAAGCCGCAATGCACATTGCATCAAATCCGGTATATCATGAGAGGACAAAACATATTGAAGTTGATTGTCATTTTATCCGAGAGAAGATCTCAAGTGGACATATCATCACAAAATATGTGAACACAACTGAACAACTTGCAGATATTCTAACTAAGTCTCTTAGAGGTCCTAGAGTGGGATATATTTGTAACAAGCTTGGTACATATGATTTATATGCTCCAGCTTGAGGGGGAGTGTGGAAACCCTAGTAGTATTGGGCTTAGCCCATTTGTATATCTTGTATAGGAAACCCTAGTACTCTAAATATAGCTATAAATATAGCTTCTTGTATAGCATTTTGATATCAAGTATATGAAATAAAACAATACTTGTTCACACCCCCGATCTTCCTGCCACCGTAGCAGTTGCTGGAGCTCCGCCGCTGTCTGCCCCAGCCACCAATGCCCTGCCCCGCCACCTACGCCCTGCCCTAGTTGCCCAAGGGAACTAGGGGGGGCAATTAATTAATTGGAATAGGGGTATTTGGGGTACAAAGTTAATGTTTACTACTTTACTCCTATTTGCGGAAGATTAGAAGTTAACTCCTATTTTGGGAAAAATGGTATGTTAAAGTCCTATTAATGACAATTTCTTAACTTCTATTTCGAAAAGTCAAGCCATTACAAGATAAAAAAATTACAAACGAATCATACCTTTAGCAAACCTTTTTCGAGTATAAATCCCATGATCATTGGAACTGCAGTGAATATTCCTATCTGAACAAAAAATTGGGCATTTAGTGCAGCATCCAATGCTGTATTACCGAGTAACCTAGCTCGACGAGAAATTCCTTCATCCAATCCAGAAAAAGCCTGTTCGAATATTAGAACACAACACAAAATATGACTTCGACATAGATAATGACATAGTAAATAAATAATTGAGGGAAGTTGATATTAGGAAGACAAAGTTTTCTTAAGGTAAATGAGAAACATAAATAAAAACCAATGATGATATTGATCACAACCAGTTTTTTAAATTGAAAAATAAATAAATAAATTTAATTGAAGAACTTCCTTCCTGTTAAAAATAGAATTATTCTTAAGAACAACAATTGGTTGTTCTATAACACCAATGCGAAGTTGATGGTTAAAAAAGTGCCACTAAGCAAAATTCCATTCTATCAAAAGTGATTGTTTTTTAGAGAAGACATGCTTGTTTTATGGTAGTCACTAGTCAGCAATATAACATCCTTGCTTTAAGGTAGCCAACCATAAAACATGCTTGTTCAAGAAAACCACATGTTTGTCTTACCCGGATAACCCCATTGTAAAACTCTTTGTTTTACTTTTCCCTAAATATAGATAAATTTAGGGAACTAAAGCCACTTAAAGAGAGATGGTAAGTTGTATAATTAAAAATAACATATAAGTGAGTTTACCAGGTATACTCTCCCATATAAGAAAATATAAACTGTAAGAACCGTCATCTGCATGCAGCATAGCACAGAGTGAGATGATGAACTTGAAGAGAAGCTCCCATAACAGCACAAAACTTCATACTAGGGAAACAAAAATTACCATAGTGCAAACATAGTATCCAATAGTGGTGTAAAAGAAGGAAAGCATCCTAAAGAAATCAAAAAGCTGCCCAAGCCTGTAAACATCCCTGCTCAGAACTTGCTCACCATTACCCCCAGCAACTTTGCCTTCAAATAATGCGATCTGATTTAATCCAACGTCCCTTCCCTTACCAACCTATAGCCACAAAAATCACTACCAAAAACAATGAGATAACAAATTCACCCACGACAAGTTGACAATTAAAAGTATAATGCTGATGAACCTCAACAGTAACTACTGAATATGAATAATCAACCTGAATATATTCATGATGAGTAATGTTGCCTTGCCGCAATGTGGAATTAAACCCTGCAGCATGTCAATAGCTTATGAAGTAATGACCGAAACAATACTACAACAAATGGATGGGCTTAAATTCCCATGCCCAGGCCCAATACCAGATTTCAGAATTACTATAACATGCTCAATGCTCAGAACAGAAACCTTAACAAGAACTATAATGGAATCAGCGGCCCAATAATTTCTACAATCCAAACCAATGTTGAAATAATAATCCCTGAGGTACCAATAATAATATGTCAGGTCGAAACTATTTCAGGGCTAATAATAATTCAAGAATTACACTTAAATGTTAGATTTGTGGCAAACCGAGTCATCTCAGTCTCAATTATTCACAACAGTTTGAACAACAAATATACCCCCAAGCCAATACCAACTTGACAAACAGAAATGGATGGTTGCTTGACTCTGAAGTGATGAATCGTGTCATCAACAATCTAAATAACCTCACCCTTGGCATCAGATTTTGCTTCCAGAGACTCTCATCCTTGGTAAAGATTTTGCGATAGCACAAGTTGGAAATATGACTCTTCATTCTCTTTCCTTACCTAGTACTCTTTTGGTTCGTCAAATTCATACTAATTTAATTTTTGTTGCAAAATTAAGTTGTGATAATGACTTGCTAATTGAGTTTCACCCCTCTTTTTATCTTGTTAAGGACTGGCTAACGGGGAACAATTTGTTAAGGGGTATGAATAATGGTGACATCTATAGTCTGTCAGATCTGCTGGTTCTTTCTTCTTCATGTGCTCACAACAACAACAACAACATCCAAGCCTTAGTCCCAAAAGATATTGGGGTCGGCTAACATGAATCGATACATGATATCACCATCAAAAGGAAAAGAAAGAAAATAAAGATAAAAAAGATAAGCTATTATAAAAAAAATAATATAAAAAGAGATGAATATACCTAAAAATGATAAAATAAAATGGATAAAAATAATGTTTATATATATAAGGATAAAAGAAAAAAAAAGATGAGGGGAAAATATAATAATATGAGATCACTCCTTCACACGAATACCCGCCCTCCACTTTGCTCTCTCCAAAGCCATACCCCCCTCATGCAACCCAAGAAGAAGCATATCACTTCGGACTCCCCTAACCCACGTCTGTTTGGGTATTCCTCTCTCTCTCTCTTCCCTGCCTCTTCTCCACACATCTCAACACGCCTGACAGGTGCATCACTCGGTCTTCTACGCACATGACCAAACCACCGTAGGCGCGACTCCCGCATCTTGTCTTCAATAGGTGCTACTCCCACCCTTTGTCTGATTGTTTCATTTCTTACGTGGTCCTTCCTAGTATGCCCACACATCCAACGCAGCATGCGCATCTCTGCCTGCCACACTCATCTTTTGAACGTGACATTGTTTCACCGCCCAACACTCTACGCCATAAAGCAATGCAGGCCTAATTGCCGTCCTATAAAATTTACCCTTCAATCTAGTCGGCATACCTCTATCACATAGAAATCCTGACGCACTCTTCCACTTCATCCACTCTGTTCTGATTCTATGCGATACATCTACATCTAACTCACCGTCCTTCTGAACTATGGAGCCCAAGTAACGGAACATATCACTGACCGGTATCTCCTTACCATCTAGAGTAATTCCACTATTACCACTGCTTCTACCTCCACTAAACTTGCACTCCATGTACTCTGTCTTGCTCTGACTAAGTCTGAAACCCTTGTTCTCCAATGTTTGTCGTCATACTTCCAACTTTGCTTTAAGACCTGACTGCATCTCATCAATCAATACAATATCGTCGACAAACATCATGCACCACAGTATTTCATCTTGAATTGACTTCGTAAGTTCATCCATGACTATGGCAAATAAGAAAGGGCTCAGAGCCGATCCTTGGTGCTCACGTCACTGCAAAATTTTCCCATAATAAGTGGCATTGCCGTTTAGGTCACCTTGCTCTTCCCATAACTCAAAAACAAATCTTCATCAGTTATTTCATTTAAAAATGTTATTAAAGATATTCATTTCCCTATGCACTTCATGTGCAACTAATAAAAGTCATAAGTTACACTTTGCTAAGTCTTCTTTTTCCAGTTCTGATCCTTCAACTTAATTTTAAATAGATGTTTGGGGTCCTTCTCACATTGTTTACTCTAATGGGGGAGGTGAATATGTCACCCTATGGGAATTTCTTAGTTCGTGTGGTATTTCTCATTTATTGACCCCTCCATACACTCAAACATAATGGATTTTTTGAACAATGACATCGTCACATTGTAGAAACATGGATTGCTTTACTTCACCATGCCTTCGTGCCACTTATATATTGATCTTATGCCATTCTAACCACAGTGTACCTCATTAATAGACAACCTGTAGTATCTCTCCATTTATGTAGTCCCTACGAAAAACTATTTCAACAACCTCCCCATTACACAAAACTTACAAGTTTTGGGTGTCAATGCCTTCCGTGATCGCGTCCTTACACAAACCATAATTTAGAACCCCAATCCAAACCATTTGTTTTTCAGGGATATTGCGATGAGCAGAATGCTTATTGATGTCTTGATCTAACTACCCATTGTACATTTTAGCAGATGGTGTTCAATGAGTCTGTCTTCCCCTTCTCTCATACCTCTACACCTGTTACTAAGCACTCCTATTTCTTATCTTCCCTTTTTTCCCCAAATTTATTTTTTCCCTATTTCTTATCCCCCTATTTAAGGTGCAACAATGGAGGGAGCGTCTACCATTACTCATACCCTGGCTAAAAAACTCACGTTATGTCAATGTCTACTCCTAATCCATGGTCTCTTACATCTCTACTTCCTAACAATCCACCCATAACCAATCCAGTTGTTCTCATCACATTAACATTAGCCTACACAAAAACCACTTGCCCCACCATCTCCTCAACCATCACCTGATGAACCAATCACCATCACCCAAACCACCACTACAAATGCTTCCACACCATCCTCAGATTAACATCCGGATCCCCACCATTTTCCTCCCAAATGTACTCATTCCATGACCTTTCTCCCTCAACCAACATTACCTCATCATATTATTTCTACTTGTGTTTCTCAAGCTTTACATGTACCCGAATGTAATGATGTTATGTCTTCAGAATCTGATGCCCTGATTAAACATGGAACTTAGGAACTTGTCCCAGCTTGTCCCGGTCAAAAATCAAAATATTATTGGTTGCAAATGGATCTATACCATGAAATACGACCTGCATGGCCCCTTGGATTGTTCCAAATCTTGATTGGTTACGAAAGACCTTCATCAGCGGCCAAGAATTGATTATTCTGACACCTTTAGCCTAGTAATCAAACTGGTCACTATTCGAGTTGTCTTAAGCCTTGCCCTTTCTCATGGTTGGCAGATTAATCAACTCGATGTCAACAATGCCTTTTTGCATGAGACTCTTTTCTGAGTCTGTATGTCGTCATAGCAAATCAATCTATGGTCTCACACAACCTACATTATATTTAATCAATGAATCAATCCATTTCTGATGCCAGTCTCTTCATATCCTCTTCAATTATTGCGCACCTATTTTAATTCGTCTGACTTACATTATTTTTAGGCATGCACGTCACTACTACAAAGAATGGACTCTTTCTAGATCAACAAAAGTACATTACAGAGTTATTACAGGTGTTGATAATGGATGTACGTCATTGAAACCCTGTCCACCGCCCACGATGTCACTGAAATCCTAGCCGCCCATGACATCACTGAAACCCTGGCCGCCACCCACGACATCGCTGAAACTATAGTGGAGAGGTAGAGGGGGGAGGCACTATGGTGGAAGGTTGTGAAGAAAGATCAGAGATGGTGGAAGGAAGAGAAAGACATGAACAGAGATGGGCGGGTTTTGGAGCAAGAAGGTAATTAAAAAGCGGATGAGAGAAAACATGAGAAAGATAAAGGCATTACTAATAAAGTGGATGAGATTTGATTGTGACGTACTCGGAGGATGTTAATGTTGATGAGGAAGACGGCAGTGAATGAGGCAGATGTGGGTGAATGCGCAGAAGGAGATGGGAAGGAGAATTAATATTAAATAGAGTTGTATTAAATGATGTTAATTAAATTAGTCACTTTTATGGAAAATGAAAAGGCCATATTTATGTGTAAAGAAACTCTAGAGGTAATATGTATGACATTATTTCTATATTAAAAGGTAAGTAAGTAGGTAGGTAAGTAGGTCATCATCATCATTACCCAGTGCCGCAAAGGCTCTCACCTATGGTGGGGTGAGAGGGGGTCGGATATATGCAATCTTACCCATGTACTAAAGCACAAACAAACTATTTCCGGATGACCCATAGTGAAAATAGCATCGAAAATTGCATGGATTGAATGATGTTTCATAATAGAGAAGCGTAGACAATTTAGGTAAGTAAGTATGTAGGCAAGTAAAAAACAAATAAAAAATTAAGAATAAAAACTCAACCCTGTGTTTTTATTTATTCAGAAAAATTAAAAGAATACCTCCTATCCTATACATATAAAATATGGAATACCAAGGTTAATTCCAGTAATACCCAGGCTACTTACCAGCAAAAATATCTTCGCTGATGTTTATGACACGTGATGCTTTACTTATGCCACCTCGAGTAATATGAAAAATTCGGTCAAAAACATCAGGATGTCCATAGTGCATTCTAACTCTGCAACAAAACAATTTTCAAAATCAGAGTACTCTTCTCAAAAGTCTCATAATATCCATTAGAACACGATTTCCTGAGGAGAAAAAAATCCACTGGACGCAAAAAGGGTAACAGATATAGCAGTAAAGTTAACCAAAGGTGAAACAAACTCTGACTCCTTTTACATTATCGTGTCTCTTCTATAGTGTTTAGTTTTTGACAAAGTAATTGGCAACAAAATGAAAAAGAAAAATGTACAATCATTGTTTCTAATTTTATTTAGATGAAAATTCAATAAAACAAACAACAACAACAACATCCAAGCCTTCGTCCCAAACGGTATTGGGGTCGGCTAACCTGAATCGATACATGATATCACCACCAAAAGGAAAAGAAAGAAAATAAAGATAAAAAAGATAAGCTATTATAAAAAAGATAATATAAAAAGAGATGAAAAATTCAATAATATTTCAAAATTATTAGAGGCTGGAGCCCCACACTAAGTATCACAGGATTCAATGCTTGTGCTCCCAAAATAAATTTCACATTAGGTCTTTAAGTTTTACATATAGGCATATAACCGGGGTGTTTGAGAGTGAGAGACTATGAGTGTGTGTGAGTGTGTGTGTTGACTGTTGGGACAGCACGTCTAGTCCACCGGACTTAAGTATGAACAAAATTGAGATTCTGAGACAATACATAACAGGATTGATAAATTACAAAATTAACATGATACAACAACAACATCGAAGCCTTAATCCCAAAAGATTTTGGGGTCGGTTAACATGAATCAATCCATGATATCAGAGCCAAAAGAGAAGAAAGAAGAATAAAAGAAGTAAGATAAATGGGATAAGATAAAGAAAAATATAAGATAACAATAACATAAGAACATAAGAAAGATGTAAGATAAAAGATAAAAGAGCATAAGAAAGATAAAAGATAAAAGAGCATAAGAAAGATAAAAGATAAAAATATCATAAGAATATCGAAAGATAAAGAAGAGAAATGATAAAAGAAAAAGGAGGGAAAAAAGATAGAAAAGAGATCAATCGTCCACACGAATGTGCACCCTCCACTTTGCTCTCTCCAAAGTCATACTATCATCCAACCCAAGAAGACACATACAAAAATTAACATGATGCTTTAGAGAAATTAAATTTCATGCAGATGGTGCTTAATTCACTCAGAAAAACACTATCACATGCTAACAAAATTCATATATCTATGAAACATTCGTAGGGATTACTAGATTTAAAAGAACTTACTTGAGAGGCTTAGCAAGAACTCGTTGCCCCAATGTCACAAAGCTGGTCTCTTGGTTGGACATGAACCATGCTAATGATGACACACTGCATGGACAATTGGGGGTAAAAATCGTGTCACAAAACTTACAATAAAGAGCACACAAATTCTCAAAATAATCTTAGAAAGCACAAGACAAACCTTCCCGTGAATACATGCTCCCTTACACCAAGTATGGTGGGTGGCCGGAGTCCATGGTTTCCATGGAATTCCTGAAGAAGATTCCTCATCTTCATTGCCTCCTCAAGGTAGTTATCCTGTTTGGAACAGTGGGGGGGATTATGAGAGGGAAAAAAAGATAGAGTAGCATAAAACCTCGCAATCCAGTAGGAGCACAACACGATACCTTAATAAACTCAACTCCTACAACTAAACCTAGTAGAGATGGGCAAAAGAACAATATTGAGTACTCTAATTGGCCTACTATACTAGTAAAGCAGTTCTATAGTCTACTTTCCTACTTTTCAGTCTGAATAGTTCTGTCACGTAATGAGGCACAAGCTTGTAGGAAAGCATGCAACAAAGAGATCTCTGGTACACCCCTCAAAATGTCTTGAATAAAGAGGTGATGCAAGGATATGTTGTAAAAAAACCTCATCAATGGAAAAGAAGATGCTATACTACTTCTGAGAGTGACCTAAAAAATAGTGCAAATACATTCTGATGTTCCTTTGACCACCTTTTGACAATCGCATTAGTAGGGTATGTTGGTGAAAAACTAAGTATTTACGAATTATGACAATAATTGAAAGTAGCCTCTCTACTACTCCTACGGGTGGAGGTAAAAGATCTGCATACATCTCACCTTTCCCAGACCCTTCTTCTGAGTGGCACTTTGTGCATTCATCTGGTTTGGTTTACCAAATACGATTGAGTACCTTTGCATTTGTAATGACTAACTGCCTAACTCACTCCTCTAAAGCCTCCGAACAGAACTTGGAAATCCCATTAACAAAAAAGATTAGGCGAAACAACCCATAAAGAAGGATTTTTCTATTCAGCACTAGCATTGAATACTTCATTAAATAATTTGATTTTATGCAATTGATATGAAGCAGAATCTGGGCTTGGAAGAAGAGGGGCAAAAGCCTCCGTGGGTTTACTGAAGGTGGGGACGGGCTTGAGCCCACCTTCGTGGGCTGGTTGCGGGCTGTTTAGTTAATATTTATTCTATTTAATTTTCCTGATTCGTTTCCTATTTGGAGTTAATTAGGATTTCTAATATTTGTTTCCTATTAGGAGTTAATTAGGATTTCTATTATTTGTTTCCTATTTGAAGTTGATTAGGATCTTTATTATTTTGTTTCCTAGTTGGAGTTGATTGGAATTTCTTGGATTTTGTTTCCTAGTTTGAGAATAAGTAGATGGGTATTTAAACCCCTTGTTATGATTCATTTTGGCTCATCTTGGAATAAAATTGGTTTTAGCCTTTTGGCTCTGGGCAATGGTATTTTTATCATTGATTATCTGGGCAACGGTTTACCCCGTTGATTTTATTTTTTTCAGTTCCTATCAATTGGTCCGACCTGCCGGATCCCGTCCCGCCAGGATGATGAGATCTCAGATTAACTGCTTGATAGAGGTGGTGGCCAAGCAAATTCCGAGGAATCAAACCCTAGGTGGTGGCAACGCTTACCAAGGCGTTCGTTCCGCCAGTCACGACGAAAACAAGCCTTGACGCGGTTGGCAGCCCCACCGTATTTGCGCCCTGCAACGACGGACAGCCGCGCAGCGTCACTTCCTCCTTGACTGCGCTCACAAAGGCTCTCGCACCGCCAGCGGCGAAGGAGCATTCAATGGCGGTGGCTTCACTTGACGCCACAACAACATCCTCGTTCGGAATTGGACTGTGCAACACCTTTCTCACGATGTTGCCCTCGTTTAACGGAGAAGAACCGATCAGCTGGGTTGATAGGGTTGAGCAACAGTTCGAATTGAATGTACTCCGCGAGGAAAGAAGATGGCAGCCATTGTAGTTGTGAGGGAAGGGTCAGCCCTATATTGCTTGACCTGGTTACTGGCACAAAAGACGGGCATGTCATGGGATGAGCTTACACAGGCATTGGTGCCTCGTTTTGACTCACGGTTTAAGGGCAATTGCTTTGAACGGCTGCCCGGAGGCAAGCAGACAGGGACTGTGGAGGAGTACATCTCAATTTTTCCTGAAGATACTGGACAGCCCCCGGGGACAAATGTCAGCCGGTTTCCGGAATTCAACCTAGAGGAAAAGGTTTTTTCGAAGGGGGATGGAATTGATATGAAGCAGAATCTGGGCTTGGAAGAAGAGGGGCAAAAGCCTCCGTGGGATTACTGAAGGCGGTAACGGGCTTGAGCCCACCTTCATGGGCTGGTTGCGGGCTGTTTAATTAATATTTATTCTATTTAATTTTCCTGATTTGTTTCCTATTTAGAGTTAATTAGGATTTCTAATATTTGTTTCCTATTAGGAGTTAATTAGGATTTCTATTATTTGTTTCCTATTTGAAGTTGATTAGGATCTTTATTATTCTGTTTCCTAGTTGGAGTTGATTGGGATTTATAGGATTTTGTTTCCTAGTTTGAGAATAAGTAGATGGGTATTTAAACCCCTTGTTATGATTCATTCTGGCTCATCTTGGAATAAAATTGGTTTTAGCCTTTTGGCTTTGGGCAACGGTATTTTTATCGTTGATTATCTGGGCAACGGTTTACCCCGTTGATTTTATTTTTCTGTTCACAACAGCAATCCATATGAACCGATATTAACAAAAAAGTAAATCCCTTATGATATAGCAGATCCAACTCGCTAATTGCTAGAGTAAATAAATCTGTGCTTTGTGGTAATTTTTCTTCTAAATCCCAACGTGTTCCTTGGCTACTTAACTTACTTTCAAGGAATTAGTAAATATTGGACTTTCAAACCTAGCGTTCTTCTAATTTTCTATTTTGAGATCTAAATAAATACATTAAATTAAAACATTGCATATTAAATATGCATCTATTTTAAGAGATTAAGGGCCTGTTTACTAACAGAGATATTTTCCTGTTTTCTACTTCTGTTTTTCGTTCTCCAATTTTCTGTTTTTATTTTTCAGTTTTTCTATCTCCAATTTTCTGTTTCTATTTCTTAGTTTTCCATTTTCAAATTTGAAAACATGTTCATCAATTTTTTCACACAATTCTCCAATTACACACCCTTGACCCCTACCTCTACCCTTACCACGATCTTACACTCTACCCATACTCCACCACAACCCTTCATACCCACCCATACCTACTCGTAGGGGTCAGGGTAGGGAAGTTATGGGTGGGGTGGGGTAAGGGGTATGGTCGGGGTGGGGTGGTAAGGTCTAGGGGTAGGGGGTTGGGTGGGGGTAGTGGGTGGGTTAGGGTCGTGGTTAGGGTTAAGGGTGGGGTAGTGGGTAGGGTTGGGGTAAGGTAAGGGTAGGGTAGGGAGTTGGGATAGGATGGCGGTAGGGTGGGGTCAGGACCAGGGTGGGACCGGGGTAGGGTAGGGTGGTGGTAGGATGGCGGTACGAGGGTGGGGGTAGGATGGCGGTGGGGTGGGGCCGAGGTAGGAGGCATGTGGTAAGGGGTAAGGTAGGGGTAAGTGGTAATATACGGGGGTGGGGGTAGGGTGGGTCGGGGTGGGTTGAGGTGGTAGGGGGGTGGCGGTAGGGTAGGGTGGATCGAGGTGGGGTCGAGGTGGTAGGAGGTGGCAGTAGGGTATGGTGGATCGTGGTGGGGCCGAGGTCGGGGCATGTGGTGGGGGGTGGAGTAAGGTCATTATAGGGAAAAATGGGTACGCGGGGTGGGGGTTGGGTGGGTAGGGTAGGGGTAAGGGGTAAGGTACGAGGATGGAGGTACCGGAATGGAATCGACATCGGAGCGGGACCGGACCCACCACTAGGTGTAAGTATGCAAATTCATTGCAAAGGCACTGTAGTATCTGCGTTTTCCAAATTTGGAAAACTAGTAAAAGTCACTTCTCCAAATCATTAAGAAAAAGAGAAACATGTTTCATTTTTTTCGTTTTGGAAAACGATTTGGTAAACACGTTTTTCTTTTCTCCTTTCTTCAGTTTTCCAGGAATTTCTTTGGTAAACACGTTTCCTGTTTTCTGTTTTCCAGTTTTCCAGTTTTCTGGAAAACTGGAAAATATTTCTGTTAGTAAACAGGCCCTAAGTATTTCTAAAGAACCTATGACTATTCGACACTTCAAAAATTCAGTAGCTATTTGATGAGAACAGAAAAAATAAAAAACAACGGGGTAAACCGTTGCCAAGATAATCAACGATAAAAGTACCGTTGCCCAAAGCCAAAAGGCTAAACTCCAATTTTATTCCAAGATAAGCAAGAATGAACCCTGGCAAGGGGTATAAATAGCCTTCTAAGAGAAACCCTAATCGAGCACAAATTAATTAAGCCCATGCTAACTCTACTAAATACTCTACTAATAATAGGCCCAAACTAGAAAACATAACATAAAGTTTATAATAATAAATAAAACTATAACCCTAGCCCACAACCAGCCCACAGAGGTGGTCCCAAGCCCGTTCCCGCCCCCTGATTTCTCTGCTCTCTATCACTATTTGATGTGTAGATATATTTAACAATGGCATACGGATCTCTTTATTTCAACTGAATTCATGGTCATTCCGTAGAACTAAACAGCTTAAGCTAAAAGACATGTTTTTATAGATAATGAGATCATTGTTTCAAATTGCGCAATGCAATAGAGCAATGAGGCTCGCCTCGGGGAAATCCTACAGAGAGGCGCAGATCTGCATGGCTAAAGGCGTTGGGGAAGAAACGTACATTATGTTTCCCAGAGGGGTATGCCTTTGGCGATGCGCAACAAGACGCATGAGCGCATCAGGTATACGCCTCATTGTGCAAAGAGGCTTACACAATAGGCAATAATAAAAACACGCCACGACTACACAATACACAATTTAAAACCTTGAATGAGATATTGAGATTACTCCTTCCGTCCCGCTAAGATTGTCCCAGACACTATTCCCTTGGTCAACACAAATCACTCTTAATCTCTTACTTTATATATCAAATCTTTTTCAAATCCGATTCTGGTTTTTGCGACTTTGTAAAGTTTTTAATGTAGTCTCTGAATATATAATTTTTTTTCTAAAAATAATTTGAGTGCAGACAGGGATCTGTTTGGCTTTATCGTCGGTCAATCATCGTAAACCGAATTGTCCCAAACATAGTGAGACGGAGGTAATACTAAGGAAAGTATGAGGGTATGTATGTATGTGTGTGTGTGTGTGTATATATATATATATATCAATGTTTTAAATAGCGGTCCGCTACCGCTATAGCGGCCGCTATATAGCGGTCGCGGTAGGTACCGCTACCGCTACGGGCTGCTATCAGGGTGTGATTTTCAAATCACAGAAAAATTCCGCTACGCCACCCGCTACAGCCCGCTACCGGCATTTCCGGCAATACATCACGAACTGGTTATGTGTAAATGTGTAAATGTTGTGTGCATGATGTGAAAAAATACATTAATGGTGATGCATGGAGTAAAACTCTAAATTAAATATTAATAAATATCTAAATTTTAATTATTAAAACCGAATTAATTATTAATAAGGATGATTTAACTTTAATATCAGTTGACGAAAAAAATGTTGACTTAACAAAACAATTTGGAACGGAAGCGGTATTATTATAGATTATGCAAGTTGCAATGCATGGTCCACTTCTTAAAATTTGATTGTGAAAGGAAAACAATTTTTCATATAAGTAATATATTTTCGGGATGGAGGAATATATCTTTTTATTGAACATTATTTATAATATACAAATGAAATAATAATGTTCTTTGTTAAAAGTAGTTTCATAAAGTATAAAACTTATAACTTTTATAATGTTATATTAATAAAATGCATGATCCAAATTTATAACACCCGTTAAATATATGTTTTGCGCATTTGAAAATATTTCACGCCGCTGCAACCGCTACCGGCGGCTACAGGTTGCTACCTAGATGACCGCTGCCGCTACGGCTATTTAAAACACTGATATATATATATACCCCCTTTTATCATATCATTTTTATGTATATCTTATCTCTATTTTATATTACCCTTCTTATCTTTCATTTTCTTTTGGCTCCGATATCATGTATCATTTCATGTTAGCTGACCCCAAAATCTTTTGGGACTAAGGCTTGGATGGTGTTGTTGTTGCTGTTGTTGTTATATTAAGGAAAGTGTGATATAAGGACATTATATAGAATTCATATTGTGTATTGTGATTCTATCACTCATACGACAAACACTAAAAGTAACCATTTTTTCAAACTACTAATCAGTAATCACCTGATTCATGTCAATTGTTTGAATAGCCTCCCCGCGGGTGAAAATTATTGCATGGTTTTGATTTTCTGGCTTTCCTTCCCCCAGTTTTGGATCTCCGGGAAGTTTAACTGAATATATTTCCTATAGAAAATGTAATGAAAGTTAAATTCAGAAAAATGGCAACTGCTGTAACTAATGCATCAAACAAAAAACCAAGTAATTGTGTTTCAAATCAAGTGACTCTAGGAGAAAGTTTTAAGTATTATCCATTCACAAACATGGATGTCCCCATTTGATGCCTATCAGATGGGACGCCTGACATGTATTTTTATTGAGGGATAGTAATAACATAGCAGAACGAAGAAACTTGAGATGTAGAGATATATTGAATCTAGCCTACAACTATATTTAAGGTTCTGTGCTAACCTAAAGTGAACACTTCGTATTTCTAAGCACTATCTTTTATAAGTGTACCACATTCAGTTCCATATACATGAAACGCGTTCATATCAAAAAGAATGAAAATTGGAGGACTTGCTAATAAAAGTGGAACTGCTATTATTGTTAAGGGACAAAATATTTAATGCCAATTAATTGCATATACATGAAATTAACTTCTTATTGATTTGGTCAAACGGATATATACTATACATCAATTGTTTCCAAGGAAGATGCAGCATTGAAGATATTGTTCTTCAAAAGAAAGAACTGTAGCAGATGTTTGCTTTAAAATTATCAAAATATGAAACCACATGGTTACACTGTATTATTGTAAGAAACATCATTTATACACTCAAAATACATATTCAAGTGGAGTAATACATAATATGATGGTTAGAATGTTAGAGTAACTGCACACCTGATCTTTTCCATGTGCATCAGCCTTTACAAGTTTTGAGTAGAACTCCTTTGAAACCTTTCCATTGGCTTGAGTATTTTCTTCCACATGTATGAACGCAACACGGAGTGCTTCATTCCTTAAAATAAGCAAATTTCAAACAATATAAGTACTTGAAATTTGCAATTGTACCAAGTGTATAGCAGAGGGTCTAGAAGCTTTTTCAACAAATTCTATATTTCAAATTTTTCTTTAAAATCTGTGTTTCCTTCTGCATCATTGGTTCAGGAACAGGTCAATATTTTCCATAGGTCAAAATGAAATATCCAAATATGAAACGAACTATCAGCCCTTTTCAAAGACCAATGGTGCAAAACCAACTGTTGAAACTTTTCAGGAGTACTTTATAAAACAGTAATAGTTTGATAAGATAACCATAACAAACTAGTAAAAACAGCCATATCTTCAATAAGTTTAAATCATCTAATTTAGTTCAGTTTCATTCTAGTTTATCTGGACTATTTTAAAAAGATTATGATTTTCTGATCAAGGAGTAAACTATAATGTGCAATGCAAAAACTGAACATAAACTACACACAATTACGATTAAAAGACAAGTAAAAGATTATTTAAACATAAATTTCTCATTGGAAAACCTTTGTAGCAACAAAGAGATATCTGCTGCCTCTGGAGCCTTTTTTTGCTTCTGCTGCCCATAAATCTGACATGAAACCACATATGTGAACTTCAAATCAGCTTGTGCTCTTGCTTCACGTGACAGTTCAAAACTTGGTGTTGTGGGAAAGTTTGTTTGAGAAAGCGTCCCTTCTGTTTCAGGAAGAATATATGGCCTTCATGATTAGCAAGGTTAACCAACGTATTAAAGAGAACATAATACCAAAAGAAAAAACACATAAAGAACCTCCTCCTAGTGATCTCCTTTCCAAAAAACTCTGCAGCATCAACGCCCTTCTATAATACATCATACCACGTACTGTGAATGAAACCAGAGAGCAAAAAAGTTTATAATCGTGGTTAAATATAATATTCAACCCAGAGATTAAAAAGTATGTCAATATGTGCAAGGGAGAGTAACCTGTCCTCGCAAGAGTCTGACCCCTATAAGATGCCCATAACCGAAGCTCCAGAGTATCACTGGAGCTTTCTTGGAAAGCATCACTGTCATCACCATCACCTCGACCAATCCGATCCAAAAAATTCACCCATTCATCTAAAGTGTATATAGAACATAGGTGTTTTTAGAGATACACCCAACAAAAGTAATATTCAATCACAAGAATACAAGATACTATCAAACTGATACAAAACATTTGCTGTAATAGTGGAGACTGGAGACAAAACACACGGCATGCACATGTTGAAAAAACTACTCCCTCCACGCTACAAAGAAGCAATTGGGTTTGCACGCATTTTAAGAAACTGAAGGTGATCTCGGTACGTTATCAAATACACCTTTTATAGAAGGAAGAAAAGAGAATTTCGACCTTCCTAATTGAAGATTGAAACAATAGATGAAAGGCTAAAAGAGATGAAAGGCTAAAAGAGATGAAAGTCTGTGGCATCCAAATTAAAAAAGTGAACATTGTTTTGGGATGGACTGATGGACTACAAAAAGAAAGTTGAACCTACACAATGGAACACAGGGATTACAAATTTATGATGTCACTTTTGAGTTTTGACTTACAACTACATTATTTTCTAAAGACTATTACAATGCTTATATTGAGAAATAATGGGCATAAATCTAATAGCAATAGAACACCTATACACAAAATTTAATTCAAATAAGAAGCAATAATACATTAAAACTATGAATTACATTTCTATATTTACTACTCTCATATACTTCAAGCTTATACAAACTTTAAACTTGAAACGTGTTTATAAAAATTGGAAACCTGATAAACTTGAGCTTGACTGGTGCCAACTAGTGAGCTGAACAAACTTTAATTTTACTTCAAATCACTTATGTACTCTATTTTCACTCTTAGCTTTAACTTTGATTTGAAAACTTGACTACATCCTTTTCTTCTACCTACATATCTTCTTTGTCTTTTTCTTAGATTTTACTTTATTTAATGATTAGATAAAAACACTATTTGGTTTCCTTATCACAACTTGCAAGGTAAAAGTAGCTGTTTAAAGTTTCAGGTTTGTCATTACTTGCAGCATAAATCATGAAAAAATAAGTTAACGAATTTGATCAAAGCTTCACACAATGGTCAATGGAAGCATGTGAACTTAAGTACCAAACCATAACTTTTCACCACAAAATCTTGCTTAGATCAGCCTTCACAAGTCGGCGCGGGTTGATCTTTGTTTGAAAAACCCGGCCAACTCTAAGCACGGTGATGAGGATGGTTTTGTCAAAAAGAGACCGGCACATGTTTTGAGGATATTAGCAATAAGTGTGTACTGCTTGCTATGGGGAAAGAAGGGGCAAGGTTTTCATGTGAAATAGTTTAAGGCTAGGGATTTGCGTAATATGTTCGATAATAAACCGTCAACATATATGATAGTACTTTTGACTTGCAACAACATTAATTTGCAAAGACTATAACAGTGCATAACTGCATATTAGAAATAATGAACCTAAATTCTATAATTACTACTTTCTTCTTTTTCTCTTGTTATATGGTGATTTGTACAACAAGAGCATAAATAAAGAGAAGTAACCTAAAAAAGCATGAAAACCCAAAGGCAAACTAAATGGAGAGCTAGAACAACAAAGAATAAAACAAGAGGCTGAAGATATACCTGGAAATATTTTCTGCAAATAGAAGAGTATAGATATACCATCTTCATTTTCACTCCGTAACTCAGAAGAACTATAAAGCACAGTTTCACTATAATAAGGCGTGAAGACACTGTTTTACCATTTGCACACCAAGTCACATATTAGATGTGTAGTTTTGAGATATATTAACCACTAAAAGATCAAAAGCAGATCATACAAAAGCAGCAATGAAAGATTTATATATAAATGTTACCAGAAAGGAAGCATTTCAGAAACTGGCTTTGCAGGAGGCATGTCCATGAATAAAGAATTTGTGAAAAATTCCAATCTTCTTCTTGCTTCAAGATTCTTAGGTATGTTAGCAGCGGAATCCTTTACAGTGAAGAGAAGGTATAATCTTTTCACTTGCTCCTTCTGCAACGAAGAAAATGAAATGAAGAATTTCAGCATATCAGACACACTCATGTGGCCCCTGCTAAAGCATTTTATATAGTGACACTGGGGCAGTTATCTGATAAACTCCAAAGACATGGTTGTGTAAGTTTTACAATCTCAGGATCCTTTGGCCACTGTATCCTAGAAAACAGTCGTCCCTCATTTCTTGCCCTTGCCAATATGTTCCATGTATCAAGCTGCTCTCTGAGATAAAGAACATATTAACTCAAAAAGAACTAGTAGTCCATCTAAATTACTGTATAATAAGGAAAGTTCCACAAAATGTTACCTTAGGGCAGGTGCAAGCAGATCATGTGTGACAACATCATACAGTTCATACATAGCTTTAGGAGCACCTTTGGCAAGTACAGGAGTTTCACTTCGGCTCTGAAACAACATTTTAGCATCAATCACGTTCAAATCACAGTAAAGTACTAGAATCCCCGGAACCTTTTAATTTTAAGTGCTCTGGCAAAATCACGAAAAGGACTCCCATAATAAAAAAGTAGACAAGACCAATTTGCATGTATACACTTATACACTATCTTTAAAGAGCTAACAACTAAAATTTTGTACAAATCTCCATAAGAAAATATCAATACATGCAGAAATAAGACGTCTCCATAACATAGAATAGTAGCTGTTAAAACGACTACAAGAGGCGAAGAAACAGAATAAAACTGGAGGTGCACCATGAGAGGTCATTCTTGTTCAAAGAGTCATTTGCAGATTTAACATTTAAACCAGCCTCCTTAATAGCAAACCCTTGTTTCTTTTTTTTTTTTAAAGCCTAGCGGGTGGGAGATTGGTAATATCTACAATTGTTGAACGCCTTAAATTTAATAAAAAGATGGAAGACGAACAACATAAGGATGGTTGGGGAAGGATTAACACAATTCAGAAAAAAAAACCCTCAAAGTAATCTTTACTATGGACATGGTTCCGCAAGCTATTCCGAGGTCAAACAATACTTCTACATTTGTACAGAGGAGAACCTAACTAGAACTTTTGTAGATAGTTGCTGGAGAACTAACAGGTGGGGTCATGTAAATCCATTTATTAACATGAAAGAATCTGGAACAAAGCTGCTTTCTTGGAAAGAGATTTTAGCCTCGTGCTAAGAGCAAGTAAAGGAAATTTAAAAAAAAAAACTGTGCGAGAAAAGTTCCTAAAGCATATAATTGAAATGGAGGGGCAGTACCAAAAGTCCGGTCAGAGCTGCAAGTTTGGACAAAACATTTGGAAGTTTTGTGAGTGTCAATGCTGTGAAAAGGGAACCTTCTGAAATACTATTGTTTATTTCTCGATAAATTCTTTCAACCCTGAAAAGAATAGAACACAGAAGTAATAACATAATAACTTTAAATGTTTCAAATTAGATAACAAATGAGGAGCTAGATTAAAATTCCATTTCTTGTATGAGAAGATAAATGAATCGCACCAAAGCCTCCCCTCTCCATCAACTAGAGAATATAGAATCTTTTCAATACTGTAATAGCATTCCTGAACAGCATAGGCCATGTATTCATCCTTGCAAATCCTACTCCAAAGGTCAGCTTGGGTATCTTTGCAATCCAAAGCCAAGTCAATTGCAAGCAAGATCTGAAATATCAGTTGTCAGAATACAGATTTAAATATTATTTAGGAAAAATTGAAAATAATAATCCCAACTATTGCCGGTCCGCCGATAATAATCCCAACTATTGATTATATTTGTATAATCCCAACTATATGGACCATCCGCCAATAATGGTCCATGACTAGATATTACCTTCCAAAAAAGTGAATTTTAAATAGAAATTAAGTGTAAAAATTAAAAGTTGGGAATATTTATAGGGATTACTTGCTATATCTCTTCTCATCCACTTTAGAAACTACAAGAATTTATTTACAGGGATCATTATTGGCGGAAGGTCCCTAAAGTTGGGATTATTCTGAAATAATCGATAGTTGGAATTATTATAAGCGGACCGCCAATAGTTGGGATTATTACTATCAATTTTTCCTATTATTTATTGAAATTAGATACTTCCTCCGTTCTACTTAAGTTGCAACATTCCCATTTTTACGCTTGCCAATGCACAACTTTGACCGTCATTATATTTAATTCTCTATTAGTAAAAAGAAATTAAAAATCAGATTATGGAAATTTGTAATGAGACGGATTTAACAATATTTTTCAAAAAAAGAATAATTTTCATACATTAATAAATAAAATGTAGTCAAAGTAGAGTATGTGAATAGTGTAAAATTTTCCATGTTGCAACTAAAAAGAAACAGAGGATAGTATAACACAAGGGACAGGGGACTTTTAGTAGGTATCACCTTACTACTAAGTAGGAAAAGTGGCCATTGAACTAATTTCAAACTTCCTGTGTTGCTGGGCATTGAAAGCAAATCCATCTCTCTAACATAATATAACAATTAGAAATGTAAAACAGGAAATAAAGACAATTGAGTAAACAACATCTCTTCATGGGACATGCAGAAGATGAAAGGTTTAAACTGAAGTAACTTACCTATTACTGATAAAATCTTCTTCCCGCAAGCTTTTGATGATCTCATTCCAAAAAGGTGAAAACATTACTGCATATGCCTTGTTATTATCTTGAGGTAGCTTTAAAACAGAATGTACAAAAGAAAACAGAACTAGTAAGTGAATATGTATAATGGAAGAAAACAGTAAACCTCAGACTCAAAGGATGAAAAATATAAAATAATTAAAAGTCAATAACCGGAGTAAGCTTTTAATAAACCCTAAAAGGAAGAAATGATGACCCCACCTGTGAGGACTGTCTCTCAAAAGGCACCCTGTAAGAACATAAGCAAAGTGTACAATGATTCAGTGACTGGTCACCAAAGTATGTACTACAACTCTTGAATTCTTGATTATATAAAAACATTATAACCATAAAAAGTATTGAGTGCAAGCGTAAACTTCTTAAGTGTTTTATAGCATGGAGCCTATTCCAGAATGTGACCTTTGAAGTTTGAACACAAATATAGATATATCTGAACATCCTTTTACACAGATATAATGTTATGGCTCCAGTTGAAGGCCAAAGTGAACGGAAAGTGGATATGATGAAAGTGAGACACGGGTTTGGCCATGGTGATAGGCAAAAGGCTGCAGGAAGAAAGTGCTGAATCACAGGACACAAAACATAATGATTTCAAAATATTATGAAGTTCCCTCAGCTTATTTTGTAGATTGCTTCTAGTTTTTTGTCAATGCAGGAGCCCTCTTTTTACAGGATGATTAGTACATTTAATATATAATGCTCCCATCTCAGCAACTTGGTTTTAATAAAATAAAGTAATAAACTAAAGGCCAAAGAGTCAAATAGGCCCTCGAACTAACTTAAAAAGTGCAAATCACCCCTTATATAGGAGGATCTGCCCGGCCGCCGTCATTTGGGGCGGTTCCCGGTGGAATGTTTTGATGACATTTTTTTAGCATCTTCTTCATTAAGTCTAGTTTACTCTTACCAAATTTCAGTTAAAAATTCAATCGGGAAGGTAGTCGAATGAATTCTTGAAGATAACAGCGCAATTAAACAGCGCAGTACATTTCATTTCAGAAAATCATTTGACCATCTTCCCGGTTGAATTTTTATCTGAAATTTGGTATGGCTAAACTAGACTTAATGAAAAAGATGCTTAAAAAAAATCAACAAAAAATTCCACCGGGAACCGCCCCAAATGGCGATGGCCGGACAGAGCCTCCTATATAAGGGGTGATTTGCACTTTTTAAGTTAGTTCGAGGGCCTATTTGACCCTTTAGCCTAAACTAAATAAAGGCAATCACTGTATCAATTGAGCTCCCCAGTCCCCAATCTTCTAGCAGTTTGTTCTTTCCATTTTGCTGGTCTTCCTTTTGTGGAGCCTGCCACAAATGCCTCAGATACATGCACATTTACCCTAGTGGCCTACTCTCAAGTGGTGCCATAGATGTGAACCTTAATACGTTCAGAAATGCTTTTGCTCAGCACCACTATATTTTCACTCCTATTGCTTTCAGAAACCATTACTACAAGTACACAACCTCATTCTGTCCTCTTTTACTGCTTGGTTAAAGGCAGGTTTAAGCCGGCACAAGAGCATAAATCAAATTTAGCAAACAAACAAGCTAAAATATCAGAATGTCATAAACCAATCTTCATAGTTAGTAGAGCACTCTTCCTGTCTAGGTTACAAAAGAGTGACATGTACAGAATTATACATTACTTGTCTTAAAACTTCCTTAGGTCGAGTTATGGGCACACTGGAAATAAAGAACTAGCACTGTAAAACAAAGGCGGGGGGTGGGGGGGCAAAGAGGAATGTGTGGAATTTGAGAGTACTGGTGGGGAGGAAAGGGAGTGTTCAGTCTGAGGGAATGAGGAGGAGAAGCAAACCATGGAGAACAAGTGATGAACAGCTCATGATTGAAATGTCCACCAACCTTTTTTAGGATGTTGCATCCTTTGATAGGGATTCTTGGAGATTTTTATAGGGTCTACGGATAAGGGTAAGGCAATCTTTGTAGAGTTGAAAGCAACAGGTGTTAAGTCTCTTTTGGCCCTGTAACTAGAGGTGCATTGTATGGGCGCTAGCTAGTTCTTTCTTACTTCTGATCTACTTTTCTATGTTGTCTTATTGATGTTGTTGGTGTCGCGCCTAACATTGCCGTTGTGACAACTTTGTGTGCAGTGACACGTAAAATTTATGCCTGCAGATTTTTCCTAATATGAGGAGACTCAGGTACAGGACTCCGTAAATTAAGAAGGAAAGTTCCATCTCACTTTTCAAGTCTGGTCACTTTGATGTGCATTTCCTTTACTATAGGGAAAACAATACACATGCAGATCTTGGAAGACCAAAGGATGCAATGTTGCCTCAAGTAAAAAAGCTCTTTATCAGTTTAGCTACCGTTCTTTACAAAATCCACTTTATGTTTCCTTCTATTACCTTATATTTCTTTCGATTTGTTTGCAGATGATGATGGGTTCGACTCCCTAATCCGCACTTTTGTAAATTATTTACATCTGTGCTATTTTCTCCAGTCCAGCAGTTCGGGCATGCACTATCCGGTTAAAAGTAATACCAGCTATCTTGTTAAAAAATGTGGGACAGATGAACCCAACTGTTAATTCTTCCACACTTAACATACTACATGTTGGTTTCGTTTTCATCCCCTTCCCTCCAGGCAATACACATCTCAACTCTTTCAAAGAGGACTGAGCTCATTCACGTCATGCAAAGATGCTCCTCAGCAATAGACAGCAACCCCTGAGGTCATCCCAAATTCACTTCTTCAATATCAAAAGTACATATTTCTTATATGCATTACATATCTATATAACAACCCAAAATTTGGGGAGTTAATCTGGACCACATGTACTAATCTGATGTCTCTCTCTATCTCTCCCTCCCTAAGTTATTCTAGAAAACAAATACATAATGTTCATTCCAACATTGGGATTAAAAAGGGAAGTTCCAAGTGGGCGGAGACGAAAAGAGAACAAAAAAATTCTTGATGCTTACCTTGTTGCTCGAGACACGAGATTCTTGACAAATGCTTCAGGGAAGCTCTCAAAACGTTTATGAACCATGGCAATCGAACGTATCTAGGTAAAACCATGTAGAAAAGAAAATTCAACACAAGCAAGCATATGCAGTGTAATACAAAAGGAATAAAGATGTTTTTACTTGGACTGTAATATGTCCCAGACCAGACCAGACTTAGATAGTTATAAAAATACAAAGAGACTAGACCAAACCAGACTAGACCAGCAAATTACAGTCCAAGGAAAAACATCCTAAGCCAACTTCAAAATAAATTACTAAAAACAGAAGTGATGATTCAGTAGTCTGCAAATTTGAAGTAGATGAAAGAAATTCAAACCTCTCCTAACCGAGCTCGTGCGCCCATTATACCACCCACAATTGCAGATAACAAAGTGTACCATATGTGAATATCCATGATATAAATCTAGGGAAATAGAGAAAAGGCTCAGTAAAGTGAATACCCAAAAGGGAATTGGGAAAATAAAGAGAAAGAACAATATGCACCCAGCCGAGCTCTAACTTGGGTGTGCTCAAGCTCAAAAAAATGTACTGGCTCCAGTTCGAGCTCGAATAAACCTAATATTTTCAACTCAATCTTGGCTCCGGTATGGCTAGAGCTCAACTCGGGTAAGGCATGAGTTTAGCTTGAAATTTTTATAAGGTCAAAGTTTCAACAAGATACTAGAACTCAAGTTTGAGCCAAATATAAATCTTCTATTTTCAAAATTATGTATTCTATTTAAGTAAATATACATTTACATATACATATACATATGTTATGGCTCGAGAGTCACTAGCCAAATGGAATTGAGTTCGAGTACAGCTCGATTGCTTAACGAGTTGGCTCAAATTTGGCTTGAATTATAATTTGACCGAACATGAGTCAATTTTTGCTGAGTGGCTCACGAGTAGCTCACGAGTGGCTTGACTCGTTTGCACCCCTATATGAGACTATGGGCCAATGAGAAATATTGTAATAAGATACGACATACTGAGAATTTTGATTCTTCAATCAAATATTATAGATGATACACTTCATACTAATTACGCAATTAAATATGGTTAGAAGTAGCACCAATTAGTTAATTACCCATGGCTACCCATTTTGTCAGAGCAAAATCTACAAATACAAATAGCATTACAACCACCGCAGGAACAATGTTCAGTACCTTACTGTTTTTTATATGCTAAGTTGCTAAAAAGTGTAATTTGCCTACAATTGGAGAGTTCCTAGAACTATCTCAACTACTTCTATTAAAGTGACAGAATGCATTTACCAGATCAAATTACATTAAGTATAAACAAATCAGTCCCAGTGTAAGAAACCAAAACATAGAAACCACTTACAGCAACAACAGGAGCCCACAAGCTGGCAACGGTCAATGCATTATAATTATCTGACATTGGATTCAAAAGCAATAAGGCTAACTTTTTATAAGAGTGTCAATACAGGAAATGGAACAAAGGAAAATAAGTAAAGAAAGAAGACCAAATGCCCATTAAGACAAAATAATAAAATACCGATGAAGATGAGTTTTGTTTTTCATATTTCAAGTTAAAAGGAAATATTATGTTCACCTATCTTTGTAATAAAAGACATTTTTATATAAAATTGATGAGAATCATTGATGCATGATAGACATAGATAAGAATGAGGGCACATCAGAGACTATCATTCCTTTTTTTAATGAGAGAGTATCATTCCTATTGAAACATAGAAAAATAGAAAATTGCAGGATTTTTTGTGTTGCTACAAGAGTGCACATGTCCCTGTAAATAAACATTAGAAAGACGGAAAGTAATAATAAATTTGTGTTCATATAATATTGTATAGTAAAATAATATCCTAGAGCAAGTTCCATAATATTCTTCACATTTCCCCCACCACCACCAGTTGGAACATATATATATATATAATATATATATAGTACTCTTCCGGTCAGGAATTCCTGACCGGAACCGCCGTCCGGACGCCGCTGTTTGGTCGCCTTCCCGGTGGAATTTTTGATGAAATATTTATGGCATGTTCTCCATCAAGTCTAGTTTATCCACAAAAAAATTCAGCTAAATATTCAATCGGGAAGGTCGTCAAATGAGTTTTGGAAGACAACTGCGCCCAAAATATACATATAAAACACACTTATCTTCCAAAAATCATTTAACGACTTTCCCGATTGAATATTTAGCTGAATTTTTTTGTGGATAAACTAGACTTGATGGAGAACATGCCATAAATATTTCATCAAAAATTCCACCGGGAAGGCGGCCAAACGGAGGCGTCCGGACGGCGGTTCCGGTCAGGAAGGTTGGACATGAACTTCTCTCTCTCTCTCTTTCTCTCTCTCTCTCTCTCTCTCTCTCTCTCTCTCTCTCTCTCTCTCTCTCTCTCTCTCTCTCTCTATATATATATATATATATATATATATATATAATTATATATATAGAAACTGTGCAATATAGTACCAAAAGACAGACAGGGTTCTAAAATAGGACCATGTATGTTTCCTTCCTCAAATAGAACTTACTAAGTCCTATTAAAAGAATAAGTTGATTAAAACTTCCAAAAATAGTTGCAACACTTTCATTTTCAGGTTCTCGCTAACGCACACCTTGACAATTAATATATTTAATTTGCTATTGGTAAAAAACTAAAAAAAAATATTTTGAAAATTTAAAACAAAAATGATTTTAACAATATTTTTAAAATAATAAATTTATATAGCATTATTAAATAAAAAATATTGTTCTATCTTATGTTCTTATGTTAATTTTATTTTTTTATTTTATCATACCTTATCTTTTTATACTACCTCGGTACCTCCGTCCCATAAAATTTGGCAAGCTTTCCTTTTTTGGTCGTCCCAAAAAACATTACCATTTCCATTGAAAGTAGCAAATATGTGGCATAAGTTATTTCCCTCTCCTCTGTACAAAACTCAACCACACAGTTTTTACTTTATTATTCTATGTGCAAGTCAACTTGGCCAAGTTTTATGGACGAAGGGAGTATTTCTTATCTTTCTGCTCTTGTTGACTCTGACATCATGGATTGATTCATGTTAGCCGACCCAAAAATCTCTTGGGAATAAGGGTTAGATGTTGTTGTATTAATAAATAAAATATAGTCAAACTAGAGCATGTGAATAGTGTAAAATTCAACATGGTGCCATTATTTAAGAACAAAGATAGTTTATGTGCATATATAGGGCTGGATTCAAATAAAAAGTGCACTTTTCATGAAAAATAAAAATAGATCTGATGCATTCAATTTATGATCAAATGACTCAAAATATGCCATCATTGCATTAAGATTGATCAAAAACATGGTGGCATATTCACAATGAAGTAAAAAAATGGTAATTTGTAAAAGTACATCGTTTGGAGGCAATAGTGCACCGTGCATGAAAAAAAGAGCAATTGGTCGCACACATGAACACCACTTTTTATTAGAAATGAGAATGATTTTGGAGCGTTAGATTAGGTATCGTCATGGTTGTCGATGGCGCGGAATGGCGTGTGCGCCATCGCCATGAGGCGCACATATCACCTCTGCGCCATGAAAATAGGCCGTGGCGATGGAAATACACCTGGCGACACCATTCTCTCGCCATCGCCATTCTCTTGCCTTCGCCATGGCGATGTGCGATGTTTTTAACACATCAGCCGGTATTGCTTTGTAATTTTTTGGGCTGTTGGGCCTGCTAAGTGCTCTAACATTATGTGAGGCCATAACCTTAATAAAACTCTAATAAAAAATTAAAACTTTAGCCCATTATACTAACAACAACCCTAATACAAGTAAATAAAGACACAAAGCTATACGACAGAACCAGAAACGACAAAGGGGGGAACTCGATGACTTCTTCCAATTACAAAAGGTATGACTACCTTCTTCAATGCTCTGTATTAATGAAGAAAACTTCAGTTTATACTTTATACACTTATAGTTTATACAAAACAGTATATGAATATATGATTCCTGAAAATGTGAACTACATTTAAATATTTAATACAAAATCTGGAATGTCAACTTCATTTAATAAAAAAACTTCATGTGGTTTGAGTGCTAACTGTTAAACACTTAAACATAAACCAAGGCAACAGACCAACGGTAGAGGATTTAGTTAAATGCTATGCTAGTTTATCAATTTAAAGTGAATCTAGTGAGATACTTAGATTATTTGTTCAGATAATTTAAATTGAAGTTTTTACTTTATGTTAAAATGAAGTTTTTACTTTGTGTTCAGATAATTTATGTGAAGATAAATGTTCAGAACAGCTGGAAGTTTTAAATTAACATAAATGTTCAGCTTGATGTTTTAAATTGACATCAATGTTCAGATAAATTAGAACAGCTCAGCCTTTAATGTTAAATGTTATGTTACTTTATCAATTTAAAGTAAATTTAGTTACATACTTAGATGATATGTTCAGATAGTTTAAATGGTATGTTCAGATTATTTAAAATGAAGTTTTTACTTCAAAACTCAAAGTATTTAAATTGATAAATTGATACTCCCTCCGTCCCGCTAAGATTGTCCCAGACACTATTCACTTGGTCAACACAAATCACTCTTAATCTTTTACTTTATATATCGAATTTGATTCTGGTTTTTGCTACTTTGTAAAACTTTTAATGTAGTTTCTGAATATGTAATTATTTTTTCCTAAAAATAATTTGAGAGCGGACAGGGATCTGTTTGCTTTATCATCGGTCAAGCATCATAAACCGAATTGTCCCAATCTTAGTGGGACGGAGGTAGTACTTTAATTTAGTTTTGACTTTAGATGATGTTTTTACTTTAAAGGCTGATGAAGTTAAGTGAGTTAACATATCAATTCAGAATTTCAGATCAATGTTTTTACTTTAGAACAATGTATTTATCATTTACTCTGTCAATTTATCACAGTTAAGTGAGTTAACATATCAATTTAGATGACGTTCATTGTTCACTTTAAATTGATACCAGTGTAGTTATAGCTTATAAGATTCACCATATAAAAAAAGACCAGTGATCAAAAGTTTGAAGGTTCCATTTCTAAACGGGAAGCCAGTGATCAGTTTTTAAACTATTTATAAAAAAGATCATTGATCAAAGACCAGTGTAGCACACGCAATCTTAACAGGAATCCTTCCTATTAATTATAGCAGGAAGCCACTTTCTTAAAACAGTCTATTACTATATGTCTATACACACTAAGATTTAGCACGAAGCCACTTTCTTGAAGCAGGAATACTTGCTTAAGAAGTATGAATTTGATACTTCAAATTGCAAGATATGAAACTTTTTCGAAAAAATGGCACGGGTATCATTAAATGACTTTTGATTTCCACATTTATGACTCTTTTCAATTTTTCAAAAAAACTGATCGATGCCCTACCTCTTTCATCATTTGTTCGATGCTTCCTTCCCTCTTCATTTACGCAGGTTTCCTTCTCTCTCCATTCGCACAAGGCACGACCAGAGCTGCCATGGATGCAAGAGACGAAGCTCCAACGCCCTCCGCCGCCACTGCTCCAGCCGATGCCAACGCCCTCGTTCGTGTTCTCCGACACAGCTGTAGCCGCCAATCTTCTTCTTCCCCTTTCTTCTGTCTGTAACTCCACCGTTGCTGCTTTGGAGCACCACCGTAGTTGTCATCTTCGGTGGAGCTTGTCAATCTCTGCCGCTTCGGCGAAACTCCGTCGATATCTTCTTCGTTGGAGTCTGACAGATCTGAGAAGATCTGTAGATCTATACATCTTGGCGGTTAGATTCCAGATCTTGGTGGCTAGGGTTGCTTGTTAGGGCCGTGTGGTGGCCTTGGCGCTAGCTGCCGGTTGCTGGGAAACCGACGAGCAATAGTCATGGGGGCGGAGCGGGGTGTGATGGTGGTGACCGGAGTGGCAGAGGTGACTGGTGACCGGATGTTCTGGTTGTGAGTGTCAGTGGTGGTGGTTACCGCGGTGGTGACCGTCAGTGGTGGTGGTTACCGCGGTGGTGACTGTCAGTGTAAGGGATGGGTTGTGAAATCAGAGAAGGCGTGTCACTGTGACCGGCGGGCAGTCACTGTGACTGGGGGCAGTCACTGTGGCCGGCGGGCAGTCACTGTGGTCGGTGGAGCAGTCACTATGACCGGTGGGCAGTCACTGTGGCGGCAGAGTCACTTTGACCGGAATAACTTCGACCGGAGTCACTTGGTCGGAGTCACTTGACCGGAGTCAGTCACTGAGACAGTTGACCGGAGTCACTGAGATAGTGACTAGCGGCTGCAGTGGCGGCGGCGATACAGCCGGCGGCGGCGATACAGCCGGCGGCGGCAATACAGCCGGCGGCATGACAATTCCGACAACGATTGTTGTGGTGGCGGCTGGGTGGTTGAGAATAATTTATTACTCTTAGTGGTAACTAATAAGTATAATACAAAAATAATAATAATCCGTATTTAATAAAGAATGTTTGGTCTGCTTGGGAGTCATAGTTTTGGACTTTTTAAATCCTACTCACTTTATTGGGAATCCGTATTATAATAGTAATATTGAAATAAAAAGGCCCAACTTTTTCTAAATGTTATGTTTTTTAAAAGTACTTTAAACTATTTTAACTTCACATGTTTTGGTTAGAATGTTGTTGAAATTTTTTATTATGTTTTGGTGGTTGGGTTGATCATTTATAGTGTCTATAATTCTTTTGTAGTTTTTTTGTCACGTGGCGACGCCATATTTGCACCATCGCCATGGGAAAAGGCCTGTGCGCCATGGATGTCGCCATGCGCCATGACAACTATGGGTATCGTGCATCATGTAAAACAGAAATGTGCATATCAAAAATTGGAAACTGTGCAGATTTGAACTTTGTATTACTTTAATTATAAATGTGCATTTTCGTGAACTATAATACACATCGTTTTGGAGTGTTCTCGCCGGAATCTGAAGTGCACTATTGCACTTAGATGATTTTTGTCATCCACATTTGGTTTTCCATGGTACACTTTTGCACACAGGAAATCCACTTATTGGGAACAAGAAAAATTTGATGTATTTACAAAAATGTCACATTTAGACACATTTAGATTTTAGAGCCATTAAATCTTAGATTTGATGCACTAGAAATTAGTATTTTATTGATGAAGTTTTTTTCAGAACCTTAACTGGATTACAATGGCATAGACAGAAAGAAAGAGAAGAAGAGATTGAGACACTTCGAGTAGTATCAGCACTCCAAGTTCCAATCCCAACTAATTTCTACCTACTCTTTTCCTCCCTCCTACCCCCCTTTTATATAATTTATTCTTAAAGGCTGGCCCATACTTCCTGAATTACATGGCCCGGAACACTTATTTATACAATAACACCCTATTTAATAATACTCTATTATTCTTATTATTATTGGATGTTAATGTCTTATCAGGCTATTGCGTCTTTGTTCGTGGTAATAGCCTTTGTTGATGGTAATCTTGTATCCTGGAAGAGTAAGAAATAGAATGTGGTTTCTCATTCGAGTGCTCAAATCAGAATATTGAGTTATGGTGCAATCTGCATGTGAGATCATATGGATAAGTCATGTATTGAGTTAATTCGGATTGAAGACATCAATGTCTGCTAAATTGTGGTGTGATAATCAAGAGAAGATATAGAAGGGGTTGATTTGTACCGAAGATGTGAAGACCGGAGAACAACTTGCCGATTTATTCACAAAAGCACTAAATGGGATTCGAGTTAATTATTTATGTGATAGGAACCCATTAGTATAATAATAGAAGTATAATAAATAATTCTGATATTGTAGTAAAGGGTCCTGGGCTAGGTATTAGTTAATATTGGGCTGACCCATAAGTATAAGTAAGTATAAATAGTAGGGAGGGGGAAATAAGGAGGAGACAAGTATTCAGTTGGGAATAGGCTGGGAGACTGGGCATCTCGAATCATCCTTTGTATCGGTTACCTATTTTCAGTTCTTCTCTACTCAATAAACTCTTCGATCTGTTCTTACTTTGGATTTCTTAGAATTGTTACTGTTCTGAATTGAATTCTCCCAGTGTTCTATCAATGGTATCAGAGCAACAACATTCTGGAACTATGGAGTAAGTCTATATGACTCCTCGAATGGAGAAGAGTTTTGACAATATGGAACACATTATAGAGGAGATGAAAGCAGAGATGAGAGATCACTGTTCAGCAATGAAGAACATGGTGGCAAACATGGCGGCAAACATGGCGGTATCCATTGCCGCGATGAGCGAACAGCTTCGATCTCGATGTCGGCCTTCTGATTCGCGATCTGCGCCGGTCTCTTCTCATCACGGATCAACTTTGCCAACCAGTTTCCCCAGATCGCAATCGCGATTTTCTTCTTCCGAATCGCCAACTTCATCATCGCCATCGCCAGTCCCTTCTACTCGTTCGCAGATGTCACATCAATCGCCAGCACCGCTTTCAACTTCGCCAGTCAATTCTCACCTTTCTCCTTACAGTTCATCATTGCAAGTTGACTCCCTCAGTTGTTCGCAGGTTTCCTGGCTAAAATCTTCTTCCAGCTTACTATCTTCTCCACAAGCTGTTTCTCCAATTTCACAGACTTCATCGCTAGCAGATGTTTCCAGTTCGCAGGCTTCCTCACTCGCCATTCCTCACAACTCGTCGTCACTAGTCTTCTCTCACCAGGCACAAATTTCCTCGTTACAAACTCCACAATCTGAGTCGAAGCCGGATGAATCTGTAATCATGGAATCGAATCCAGACTACATATGCGAAGAGCAAACAGCAGTTGAAGTTGTCCCTAAAGCTAGCGCAATTGCTGAACACCTATCTGTTTCTCAGGGTCCTATTTTGGTAGTTGGTTCAGTTGCTGGTGTTCATGGCATAAACACGAATTATGTTGTGGCTAAGAAGGGATTTACTCAAAACATTGTGAGAACCATTTCTCTGGATTTTGGTGCCTGGACTGCCTGTAAAGAGGAGATTGAGAAAATAGATGAGGAAAACATTCTGAAGAAGTATGCAGATCACGAGACATGTACTGGTTTGGGGGATAAAGTTGTTGAGGTTCTGGAAAGTCCACACCAACAATTAGATCTCTACTTTGAAGAGTGTAAGACGAGGGTTGACAGTAGGCCACTATCAGAATGGCCAACTGATGAGGAAAAGGAATCAGCAGCAGTCTATGAGGGCTCCGAAACCACCATTGATGCCAGAACGATTGCTGAAAAGGCTAAGGGAATGACACCAGTTTATATTCTTTTGCTAGATGGAGGTGTAGGTTTTGATAACATGGTTTACATACTGACTAATAGAAGGTTGGAGAAGGATGTTGTTCATGCTGAAAATCAGGACCATGATCATTTGGGTGATTGTGTGATAATACTCCCGAATACCTTGGCAAAATCTTGGGTGCAGGATGATCCACAGATAATTTCATTTGATGAATTTGTTTTTGATAACATTGATGAAAGAAAAATGCATGCAATAAACAAGTTCAGTGCTGTTATCACATTTCAGAATCTTGACAAGATTTTTGGACCTATTCCAGTGAAATCATTGTCTTCAATCATGCCTCTTGCTGTAAAAAAATGGATGGTTCTTTGCTCCATTTAAAGCTGAAACTCCTCATATTATGTCTGCCTTATGTGAGAGACTGCTGAATTATGATGAAGTTGTGGGTAAGCAATTTGCTGCTGTTCTCTATTATGTAGCAGCTGAAGTGACTACAAGGGCAGCTGGATTTTATCTTGCAGAACCTTTATATGATGACATTTGTTCCGGGTTTGTGTGTCGCCTTCGGAAATCTATTTATGGCCTTAAACAAGCACCTCGGGTGTGGTATCAGTCTCTTAGTGGATTTCTTCTCTCACTTGGTTTTTATCAGTCAGTTGCTGATGCTAGCCTCTTCATATTTTCTTCCCATCACTCTTATATCTATGTGTTGGTTTATGTGGATGATATCATTGTCACTGGCTCCACACCGGCCTTAATACGTCAGACTATTGACTCATTGGCCCAGCAGTTCTCCATTAAGGATTTGGGCGCCTTACACTATTTCTTGGGAATGCAGGTTACTCCTACTCCAGGTGGACTATTTCTTGATCAACACAAATACATTATGGACTTGTTGAAGATATTAAAAATGGATGAGGCTAATCCTGTGGCTACACCGTTAGCTTCTTCTGCTTCCTTATCTCTGTTTGATAGCTCCGGCTCCTGTGATGCCACTCTCTATCGCCAGGTTCTCGGGTCTCTTCAATACTTGAATCTAACACGTCCAGACGCTGCTTTTGCTATCAATAAATTGGCTCAATTCATGCATAAACCTACAGTTAATCACTGGCAGCTTCTCAAACGTCTCTTGCGCTATCTGCAAGGCACTGCCTCTCATGGCCTCCTCCTTGGTCGCAACACCTCTCCCTCTCTCCGTGCCTTTGCTGATGCTGACTGGGCAGGGAATCCCGACGATCGCTCATCTACTAGTGCTTATGCCATCTTTCTCGGGGAGTCTCTTGTATCTTGGAAGTCAGTAAAGCAGCGCACTATTGCTAAGTCCTCCACGGAGGCTGAATATCGAGCTCTTTCTACTGCTGCTTCAGAAATTATTTGGATTGAGTCTCTCTTACGTGAGTTGCGGCATCCGCTCCCCTCTCCCCCGCTCCTTCTTTGTGATAACAAAGGTGCTACAACGTCTTCTGCAAATCCTGTCTTCCACTCTCGTATGAAGCATGTGGCTATTGACTTTCATTTTGTTCGGCAGCGAGTTCAACGCGGACTTCTTCAAGTTCATCACATCCCATCTTCTGAACAAATTGCTGATGCCCTCACCAAACCGCTCCCTCGGCAACGTTTTATTCTTCTCAGAGACAAGCTCAGGATTCTTGGGAGTGACAGAATACCTAGCTTGCGGGGGCGTATTGAAGGAAAGGAATAATTGAGTTTAAAATAGATTAGCTGTTACATATCATATTAGCCGTTGCATATCATTATCATTTAATATTGTATTATTACTTACCATATAGATGAGATTACTACTTGTATAAATAGCAGCTATTGTAACTCATTCTAATCATCAAGAATATATTCAAATATCGTTTCTCCCTTCTCTATCACTTATATGCAGTTTCTGCCCATGTTGGCTGTTAAAGATGAGAAGATGAAAGGTCAAGTAATGAAGGTCATGGGCAAGCAAGCTGGGAGATACTGGGAAGGAAGAGGGTCCAGGATGAAGATGAAGTTCAAGATCAAGGCTGTGTCCTATCACCCACCTTGAGGACAAGGTGGTTTTTCAAGGGGGGAGATATGATAGGAACCCATTAGTATAATAATAGAAGTATAATAAATAATTGTGATATTGTAGTAAAGGGTCCTGGGCTAGGTATTAGTTAATATTGGGCTGACCCATAAGTATAAGTAAGTATAAATAGTAGGGAGGGGGAAATAGGCTGGGAGACTGGGCATCTCGAATCGTCCTTTGTATCGGTTACCTATTTTCAGTTCTTCTCTACTCAATAAACTCTTCGATCTGTTCTTACTTTGGATTTCTTAGAATTGTTACTGTTCTGAATTGAATTCTCCCAGTGTTCTATCATTATGTAACAAGTTGGGCATGATAAAAATCTATGCTCCAACTTGAGGGGGAGCGAAATATTTTAGATTGAATGTAGGAATATGCTTTGGAATACGTAGGAATATACTCTAGGATATTATTATGCTATAGAATCTTATAGAAATATTTAATCTTGTAATATATATTTATAGGTTCTTCAACCCTTCAATAAAGACACAGAAAATCATTTCCTTATCGGTACTATTTTTCTATCTTCAATTCTTGTAACAGAAGACTTGTTCAATTATAATTGATGATTTCACCTAATCAAAGATATGGACAAGCAATAATTTCTTTTTTTGCTTTTTTGTTCACAAGCTATGTTTCGCAGCAAGATATTTCATGACAATCAAGTATTTTACAAAAATAACAAAAAAGATGAACAGCTTACGCTTAGACACCAGATCATGCCATGAGTACTGCAGCGGAGAAAAATGTACAATAATCCTAGTAGGCTGAACTAAGGGTTTAATCTGTAATCATTAAGTGGCAAGTGTTTTCTGTTATGATCTAAAAAATCAATCACATAGACCAATTGGAGGGAAACGAAGTAGTGACTTGCCTGAAGAAAGTAAGCAAAAGTAAATTTGCAAATGAAGATCACCAACCAGTAGAGTACATATCTGCAGCAACAAAATACAATTTATTGGCCTGAAGAAAGTACGCAAAACAATGTGTCACACTGGAAGATCTCCATTAAAGGGCTCCTTCCTATATTCTTATTTAACACATTTATTTAACCCTCATTGCTATTCCAAAATGACCAAAAAATGGACCAGTTTTGATTTTTGATGGCCGAGAGAGTAAAGATTGTATCATTTACTGTTCCGGGAAAGAGCGCATTTTCCTTAAACTTCAGGCTATGGAAAGAGTGAAACACTACATGGGACAAGACTGTTGAGGAGCACATCCAAGTTCATAGATAGTTTAGATAAAGAGGATACTATATCTGTATTAAAATGGTACTACTTACTACTTACGTCCTACTAAGATTGAGACATAAGGAAGTTGCATGATTATTAAGAAAAGTGAAAATGTGTGGTTGGTATCGAATTATGAACTACAAATAAAGTAACTATAAATGGGACTTTGGGAGCCACACGAATATTGCTGTTGTGATACCAGAATATTTTATTTATTTTTGCAAGAATTGTTTTAACTATGATTTGATTTCCTAATATCAATTACAAGATTTGTATTAATTAGGAGAGTTTGTACATATTTACCACTTAATTAAGTCAGTCCAGGCCTATAAAGTGTAACTATATGCAGTATTTTATCTCAAACAATGAAATTTTATTCTTCAAGTATTATCAAATATAATATGCTTAGTGGGACAGAAGTAAAAGGAAAGATTGGGCAACGACACATGGACGGAGGGAATAATATACTATGAAAATAAATATGAAGATTTGATTTCCTTGAAAACTGCACATTTAAAATATTAACAGCATTTGCAACCAAAAAATGCAAATAAAGAGAGGGAGGACAAACTTTATATAGTCAGTAGCCTTCTCGACTAGTCCACGGCCAACAAAATATCGCTCCTGAATATAAACAATAAATTCATTATATCGATTGGTCCAAGTGAAATCATGACATAGATCTAACATTGCATGATAAAGATTGATACCTGATAAATCCACTTAAAAAATTGAAAGAATGTTTGGTCAGACATTTCAGAAAGAGTGTGAGTAGCAGGAAACTTGGTTAGTAGAGCAAAAACTATGCGTATCCCAGCATAAGCACCCAAAACAAGGATGTAAATGCGAAAATACAATGAATCTGAGTTGTTTCTGTTCCTTTCCTCTAAAAGTTTCCTGTAATCACATTACATTATATAAAACAATTAGTTTTCTTAATCATACAATCAAGGAGTATTAGGATTTCTGGTCAAAGACTCACAGATAAACATAGGATACAAAAGCTGATCCAAAACCTGTCCAGAGGAACCTTATAACAAGTCTTGATATAGCCAAGCCTCTTAGTGTACCATAAGCTCCAAACATAAAGACAACATCTAAACAGCCTAGGTAGACAGCAAAGAGAAACAATAAAACAAAAAAATCATGTCTCACACTCTTTCGCACCATGATAGAATATGTAACTTACTCTTCATGAAATTCATAATTGCAAACGTCGGGCCAATGCTAAGCAGTGTTTTGAATGTGTAGAGATTAAATTTCTGATCACTGAAGGCCACAATAGTCAAGCCCTAAGAATCAAGAGAAGAGCATATCAAAAGGTTATGTTTCAAAAGTTTACAGTACAATTATAAATCTTACTACTGGTGGAGGGTGACAATGCACAGTACCGATAATTACCTGGAACATAACAACCAAAAAAATCCACAAACGATGAAAGCTTCGGTAAAGGTGAAGAAATGTTCTATGTTCAACAAATGCGCTTTTACCAGTCTGACCAGTTCAGAACCAATAAAACAGTAGTGTTAGAAAAAACATAATCAGATACTGAAAAATTCAAGGATATATATATATATATATATATATATATATATATAGAATAATATAATATAATATAATATATATATATAACAATGGCATGACGCACAAATTGAAAAAAGAATACAAATAGCACCAAGCATCATCATTTCCCACTCTTTTATAAGATCAAATATAACAACATACAAGCCTTAGTCCCAAAAGAGCTTGGGGTCAGTTAACATGAATCGACATATGAAATTGGAGCTAAAAAGATTAAACAAAGATAAAAATATGAGATAAGGTAAAAAGGATAAAAGGATAAAAAAGATATTAAAAAAAAAGTCATCAATCCTCCACACATAAACTCTCTCTCCACTTTGCTCTTTCCAAAGTCATACTCTGAAGTCTCATCCAACCCAAGAAGTACTATAAGATCAAAAAATAATCATTATTATAATCATAGCAGCAGAATCAACCACAGTAGCAACAACAAACTGATAAAGTTTCAATCATTATTAAATGGGCCGGCCAAATAAAATTCGAAGTTATACACAACTATCATTACCAATCTGATCAAACCTGACTGAAGTCTTACCGGTTACAACAACATCCAAGCCTAGTTCTCAAAAGATTTTTGGGTCAGCTAACATGAATTGATCCATGATATCAGAGCCAAAAAGAGAAGAAAGACAAGAAAAACAAAAAATATAAAGTAAGAAAAAATGGATAAGATAAAGATAAATGTAAGATAAAAATAACATAAAAACATAAGAAAAATAAAAGAAAAAAAATAAAAGAACATAAGAAAGATAAAAGATAAAAATAACATAACATAGAAAGAAAAAGAAAATAAAATGATAAAAGAAAAGGAGAGAGAGAGAGAGAGAGAGAGAGAGAGAGAAGATCAATGTGTCCTCTACTTTGCTCTCTCCAAAGTCATACTTTCATCTAACCCAAGGAGAAGCATATCAGTTTTGATTCTTCTGATCCAAGTCTGTTTGGATCTTCCTCTCTCTCCTCCCCACCACTTCTCCTCACCTCTCTAGTCGTCTAACAGGTACATCACTCGATCTTCTCCCACCTTTTGTCTGATTATCTGATTCTTCAAGCAATCTTTTCTGATAGACCAATACGTCCACACATCCAACGCAACATGCGCATCCCTGCCACACTCATCTTTTGAAAGTGGCATTGTTTCACCGTCCAACACTCTACGCCATACATTAATGCAGGCCTAATTGGTGTCCGATATAATTTACCCTTCAATCTAGTTGGCATACCTTGATCACATAGAGATCCTGATGCACTCTTCCATTTCATCCAAGTTGCTCTGATTCTAGGGGATGCATCTACATCTTATTCACCAACTTTCTGAATTATGGAGCCCAAGTAACGAAACATATCACACACTGGTATCTCATTATCATCAAGGGTGATCCCACTATTACTACTTCTACCTCCACCAAACTTGCACTCCAAATACTCAATCCTGCTTCGGCTCAGTTTGAAACCCTTGGTCTCCAATTATGTCGTTATACTTCTAATTTTTCTTTCACGTCTGATTAAGACTTACCAGTTGAGGATAAATAATATTAAAAAATAATATTACAGTTTCTCATTTGCAATGTAGCCAAAGACTCACTATTTTCTGGCTTGAGAGTGTGATGGAATATAGAAAAATGGCTCACTAAATTGTTTGTGCTTCCTTGTTATGATGGAGCAATCAGTCCAGGCAATTTTCGACACGATTTCCATTATGGATCATCCTAAAAGGCGAAAACGGTCTCTTTGTTCTTTAGTAGCGTACATCCGACCCCCTTACCCCACGATAGATGGGAGCCTTTGCGGCACTGGGGAAATGATGATGATGATGATGATGATGATGGAATAAATAATATAGCAGTGTTAGAATAAGGAATACCCACTTCCAAAAAAAGGAATACCATGATGCACGAAAATTCAAAGATTCAACAAAATATATGATAGAGACATGATGTTTATCGAAAAACTTTTCATCTTTTCGTTGTTATATTCCCTCTCAGAACTACAAAATAAATAAATATACCAAACTAAAAATGTCAAAACCAAAACATGTCAACTATGTCCCTTATATTACGCTCAAACTAGGTCACAAATGTTGAAACCCCCAAGCGTTACAAATATGAAAGATCCACGATCCCGCATAGATTTAGTGAGTAAACCCTTAACTTGTAGTTATAAATAACAAAAATCTACCTTGGTAAATTATTTTTGTGCCTAAATTAGTTAAGGGTACAAGTGTTCCTAGACATGTTCCAGGGTTTTTTATGCCTTAACCCATGTAAAAATGAAAATTTTTGGTAAAGATCCAGTGGTAAGGGAAGGAAAACAAACCATTTTGCTTTTAGGCTTCAAAAAAGATGACTCCTTCTTTAGAGGCCAGCCCAACTCAAAGCATGAAGGGGACCTGCAGCATAGTAAGCACTGTAAGACAGTTTGAGAACAAAGGTCAGAATACTAGTATATGATCACAGGTCATCCAAACCAAAAGTATTCATTGAAGTCATCATAATTCCGCCACTTCGAATGTGCAGCTTTTCCATTATTGTTTTTGGCAACTTCCTGTGCAGAAAAAAATGATGATAGGTTTCCCTTGTTAAGTAACTGATATGAGTAATACAACAAAATTAAGTTCCACATAATGTCTCAACAAAAAATCTATTAAATTACCAATATTAACAGATGCAGTTCTCCCATGTAACTATTTAAATGTAATAGACTCTTTACTCTTATTGTGTGGGAAAGAAAATTACATGAAGGTTAAAAGGCTGCTATTTCATAAACAAGTGTGACATCTAAATAATAAATATGCAATGGTTATGGAATTAACTCTTGGAACATAATGCAAACTACATAGGAGTTAATAGTTGGAAACATGTTGCAAACTACATAGAACTATAGGACGTTTCAGGGTACAAATGTACAATGGTTATATAAAATTTAAGTGAAACAAACTACTATCACAAAGAGGGTACTGATGCAACTTAAGGCACAAAATGGAATCTAATTGAAATGGTTAGAAACCTGCAAAAATCCATGCGAGATTATATCTTCTACAGATATATGTGCGAGTCTTTCTAAGAAAGGTTGTTAAACTCAAGATCCTAGCACGGATCGGAAGGGGCTTGATGGATCATGACTCAGATTAAAGATCTTAGAATCAAAGTATTATTTCAAATTTTTATTTAGTATATTTATTTAATAAATGAATTAAAAACTATAACAATAATTGATAAATTAAATAACATAACATCATAGTCACAGCTATATAATAAAAGACTTGTACAACTGAAAAACACGGTCAAAGAAACAGAAAGAACAGTAGTTTTATAGGAGTAATAGCCAGTGGGGTCAAGAACTTAAAGTCTTAAACAGTGCTTTCCAGCTCCAATATAAATGTACGCTTGGCAAGTTTATATTTCTTTTCATTTTCCTTCTTTGATATTCCTTCAATGCAGCTTCATGCCTAAGCTACATATTGCCTTTTTTCCTTCCCTAAAACTTCCCTGCGTTGTTCACACTTCGCACGGAACTTTTCTTTTTTCTATCAGACTCTTAGTACGCTTCAACAACACACTATCCCACTCGACCCAACAGAAGATTTTCGCCCACGCATATTGATCTGGTGTTTCTGTCGTCCAGCTCATCAATCCCATGAGCTCGCCCAATGTTTATTTGCAGGTTCAACTTGGGTTACATTCTTCATTACTTCAATAGCTTTCCTCTTACAGATGAATTATACCATAAAACTGAAACAAAAGTCTTTAGTTTGTTAGGCTATATTGGGAAACATCATATGTCAACTCGGGGTCATCCATCTTGCTAGCAATCCGTCATCCGAACACCTCAAACACATTTCTTGAGATGCAAATCCCAACTTGCTGAATTTTCAGTCCTACCATTCTATCGTGGAAAAACTTGACATTCAAAACTACTCTCCTTCAAGCTTGATCTCAATGAGGGGGTAATGACATCAGCTCTCACGATTACTATTAATAATAAATTCGTTAATATTAGTATTAATTTCCTATTATTATGAGTTGTAATATCTTAATAATATAGGTAAAGTTAGCATTTCTAATAGAAGTATAGTAGAGTTACTTTAATACGGAGCCATTGAGACTCTTGGGACTAGTATAAGAGGGTGTTTGGATCCACTTTCTAAAACGGTTTCTGCTCCTTCAAGGAGCAGAAGGAGATATTGAAGTGTTTGGATGAAACTATATGAAAGTGCAAATGTACTTCTGAGTGCTCCAAAATGCTCCTAGAAGCATTTTTAAGAAGCTGGGGGATACAAGCATCTGAAAAACTGATTCTGATTCTGCTTCTGCTTTTAAAAAAGAAACAGAAGCGGAACCAATTCCAAACACCCTCTAAGTAGAGATGATCTATACATCAATAATATGACCAATTATTTTAGAGTTATTCCTTAGAGTCTTCACAAGGTGGGCACCAGCTTCTCTTGCCCAGGGCGGAGAATTCCTTCATCTTTATTAATTTTATTTTTTATTTTTCATCCCCCACCACGCCCGTAGCACTTTAATCAATATGTCATCTTAGTCAATGATGTCCTCTTCTTGTTCCTTGTTAACTTGTTATTGTGTTATTGTCGTATGGAGTAATTTGATAACCGGCTTAGACTTTTGGAGTAAAGTCGACGCTCTCAATAGGGGTGGGCTCTGGATTCTGAGTCCAGCTCATCTCTTCTAATCTTTCTATTTGTGCTGGTAGAAGTGTATTAGCTATGGTAATATCAACTTGACGTCTGTTACACAATCTGCTAATTGTACTACCCTTGCTAGGGACGTAGGCACTATGGCTGATGGTAGAAAGTGCTATTAAAATATAATAACTGAAATTGGCTTTTATTTATTTCTAAAAATTAAAGTATGATGAGTAAAGTGTTACTTACTTTTTGCATTGTTTCATATAGGGGTTGAATAATTTGTTCCAGGAAGGAAACAGAACCATTTTCACCAATATAGTTTGCAGCAGGATTAGCTTCTCCGTGATCCAATGCAGCATCCAGTTCCTTGGCCATCTGCACCAAACAAGTCAGCGTAGAAAGCCATAAACGAAACTCTTGGTTAAAAGAACACAGAATATAAACTTTCATCTGAAGGCTATAAACGTTTCAAGTTGAAAGTCTATTATTGATCAATTAACCAATAAAATGTATCGAAACTCGCAGCAGTTGAATGTTGCTCCCTATGAATCCTCTCTATTAGATCTTTAATTCATTGTGCAATATGGAGATAACATAACTGTTTTTCACATCTTTGAGATGATTCATACTTGTACAATGAGTACTGCTTCCACTTTTCAGATTCAAAAACATGAATACACACAGTTAGCAGTTCAGAAAAAGGTTAAGATCCTGCTGCATTTAGCCCAAAAAGACTCAAACATTTACATCCCATTGAAAAACTGTAATTGTCCTCAAAATTTGACACATGGCACACATCCATGACAAGATAAATATACCCAAGTTGGAAGAAGCTTCCACAAGTTTTGCATGCAAATCCAAAAAGAATCATATTGCTTGGAAAGTAAAAACTACATCAACAGTACTACATACTTACGTGGTGGAATAAATAGCAGATGCATTCGGGAAGAAAACGAACATTTGCTGCCTCACCCCAAATGCAAAAGTAGAGGGAGACCAGAAATAGTTTTCTGTCCCTGTTAATAGCTTCCAGTCTATCCAAAGATCATTTCAGGCAAAATTAGTTCTGAATGATTTTATCAATATATTATACATAAAATCGAGAAGAAGCAAACAACTCACTTATTCCACACTAGACGAACACGTAAATATCTACACCACTTGATGTAATTGTCAAGCACCTTTAGAAAGACCTCAGTAATAACTTTTTCATCTATTTTCTGACAAAGGAAAACATTTAAAATGCATGGAGCAATCAAGTATGACTAAAATATGTCAATCATCAATTAATTAGGAAGACACACAACATTTGTGTATCCATCTGCTTCAAAGACAGTTTTACAGAAGACAATAACAAGCATTTGCAGAGGGTAAAGCTGGCAGAATGGGCCAACTTTGCCGAGGGTAGAACGGGCTTACCTGCCTCAAAAAGTAAGAAATAAAATCAAACTAAATAATACTACCTCAGTCCCTTAAAACTTTGTCATCTTTGACATTTCAAGTCAATGGTGGTAAAGTTTAGACCATGATTTTGATTAGTATAATATTTGGGAAGTTATAAATTTATACTTTTATGAAAGTATTTTTAACAAAGAATATTTTCATATCATTTTTATATTATAAATAACTTCCTGTAAAAATATATAATTGGTCAAAGTTGAACTTGATTGACCAAAAAATTCAAAGATGACAGTTTTAAGGGACGAAGGATTACCTAAAATGGGGATTAGAGTGTATTTCTCAATTCTCATCATTTCAATTTTCAACCAAAGTAACATTTGGACTGCTTTTCAATTATGAGCAGATCCACCAAAAATAGGATGGTCTTTCACAGAAAATGTGATTCATTTGACTGATATAAGACAAAAAAGTTAGAAAACATTCAATGGGAACTAATCATGATGTGGCATCATTGATATAATTTATAGTTCAAGAAAACATCCGATCAGTTATACATAACATCTCTGTTTTACAAAAACTGATGGGTAAAAGCAGCATTTACATTGAACCCTAACTCAAGTGTAAAATACATTCACGCCTTCACGGTAGGGTAGAGATTATCAAAAATTAATATTTGCCCAATTAAATAACTCACAGGATCAGCGTCAACAGGAATACCAAGTCGTGATTGTGCATTGGCTACAGTCAGGATTACATTCTCGCGCTGATTCTTTATGTTGTCCTTCTGGGGAAAAAAACACAACGAACTAAGCTCAAAATAATTATTCTGGAAGAAGAATGAAAAATTTAATCAATAAGAGACTTATGATACTTTTCCAGCGGAGAAATACCCAGTATGTAATTATGTATTTCAGTGCAAATATAGAGGTCGCTTAGGCTACACGCTTTAAACTTATGCTTTTCAATCATATACTTCAAATTTTGTCCAATTGTCTATACAAAAACTCATATCATACACTCAATTGTGAGTAAAATTTTAGCAAGGTTTTTAACTAAACAAAACATAGAATAGAAATACATGATGATAGCATTATAGCTAAAGTGCAATAAAGTCAAGCTGTGTAATCTACAAGAGAAGACGAACGCGTACAACAACAACAACAAAAGGTGATGTTGTGGCATACTCTCTTGCACTATAGACCATTGCCAACTCTCAGTTACAATATTCACAATCTACTTTACCTAAATGAGGGGGGATGAACGATGATTAAAAAAGCAATTAAGGTTTACAATCAGGTTACTTAAAGCAATGAAAATTACAAAAGACGGAGATTCCCAATCAGGTTTCTTATTCAGAGTTTACACATCAAAGTTGCAACATTTTGCACTGTACACTACAAAAAATGTTGGCAAAAGGATTGGGTGCAAGTCAATAAGTAACTGAAGGACCACCATATAAAGGGATAGAGAGTAGACACTAGATGTATCTAGGAATATGCTTATCTGACTAAAATCACATTCATACGTCATAATTTAATAATTAGTCATAAATAAAATATGCATGCTTGTGAAAGGATTACCAATGCCAAGCAGAAGAACTAATACATCTAATTTAAAGCGTTCAGTACCACAATGCATGGTAGAGGGGCTTTACATTCATATACTACTCAAATAAAAGGAAAATAAAGCATATAGAAATATACAAGTAACAGCATCAGGAATTTATATCAAGTCCACTTGAGGTAAACAAGAAACAGGTCATTCACTTTGACTTCCAGATTCAAACACATGATGGGTAATCGCACTATATAGATATACATTAGAGGCGTGAAAACACCACCGTACCTGGAAACCGAAAACATACTCTAATAGATCAAACATGTCTAAATGCCGTTGACCAGAAATCTTATAATTGGATGGCAGCCGAGGAAAGTGATCTGTATATCTGATTGCTGACATTGCGCCTTTGACCTAAACAGAATACTCAACACAAAAACTATAGTAAACACACAAGTTATTATATTAGAAAGTGACATACTGGTTACTAGCAATGTCTTTCAAGCACCGACAAGAAGAATGAAATTTCACCACGGGTAGCAACTGAGAACAATATCAAGTTCTCTATGTGAGTGTGAATATATTAGCATTTCATTGATATGCATACTATATCTATACAAGAGGTTTGTATATAGGAAAAAATAGGGTTTCTATACTAGGTGGGCTAAGCCCAACAAGACTAGCTGACTAGGGGTTAGTCAATGTTAGGGTTTCCACACTCCCACAAGTTGGAGAGTATAAATCATATGCACCTAACTCATAACAACAACATCCAAGCTTTAATCCCAAAAGAGTTTGGGGTCGACTAACCTGAATCGACACATGAAATCGTAGCTAAAAAGGTAAGAAAGATAAGGAAGATAAAACGATAAAATATGATAAGATAAAAAATATTAGAAAAAGATAAGATAAAGATAAAAATGATAAGATAAAGAGAACTAAAAAATAAGACTAAAAGGATAAAAGGACGAAAATATGAAGGATAAAGAAAATAAACAGATAAAAGGATAAAATGATGAAAAGAGATCGATACTCCACACGAATATTCTCTCTCCACTTTGCTCTCTCCAAAAAAGAAGCATATCACTCCTCACTCCTCTAATCTAGGTCTATTTGGATCTTCCTCTCCCTATCCTCCCCACCTCTCAAGTCATCTAAGAGGTGCATCACTCGATCTTCTAAGCACATGACCAAGCCACTGCAATCAAGACTCTCACATCTTATCTCCAATAGGTGTTAATCTCACCTTTTGTTTGATTATATCATTCCCAAAGCGATCTTTTTGAGTATGCACACACATCCAATGCAACATGCGCATCTCACCCACAGTCATCCTTTGAATGTGACAATGTTTCGCCTCGCAACACTCTATGTCATATAGTAATGCAAGCAAAGTGTTGTCCGATAAAACTTACCCTTCAGTCTAGTCGACATATCTCGATCACATAGAAATCCTAAAGCACTCATTCAATTCATCCACCCTCTTCTGGTTCTACGGGGATACAACTTCATCTAGTTCACCGTCATTTTGAATTATGAAGCCCAAGTAACTGAACATATCAATTACTAGTATCTCCTCACATCTAGGGTAATCTCACTATTATTGTTGCTTCTACCTTTACCGAACTTGCACTCCATATACTTAGTCAGAAACCCTTGTTCTCCAAAGTTTATCACCACATTTCCAGCTTTGCTATCTGATTGTGCCTCATCAATCAGCAAACAGCATGCACTACGATAGATCTTCTTGGATTGACTTTGTAAGTTTATTCATGACTACTCGTTTAACATATCCACAAGTTAACCTATTGCATCAACATAGCTTGCAGCAATATGTCCATTCATGAACTTTTAACAGATGAAATGAAAATCAACCTATATATGTTTAGTCCTCTCATGGCATACTAGATTTTGAGATATAATTTTAATATGTACATAATATAATGGAGTTAGTGTTGATAACTGTGATGTTTAAAATGTATTATTTTTAATATTTAATAATTAATTTGTCATTTAAGATTGTTAATGGTTTCCTAAAATGGAAATGGGGACCTTTATATGTGACGTCCAAAAGAGAAAAGTGATAACCTTTCTATGGGACGGAGGGAGTATAAATTATATACAAATATAATATTTAAAATCATTATCCAAAGTTTGTCATCATTAACCAAGAAAAGTCAATATGGTGAACCTTTTCGGGACGGAGGTAGTAATTAACCATGTGAAAAACCAACTCGAAGAACATATTAAATTGCCGAATAAAAAAAGTAATTAATGTTTTTTTGTAAGATTTAGAGATCTTGACAAACGTCCTTGAATGTTCAATCATAACATTAAGATACGTGATTTCAATTGCTAAATTTGTTACTTCAGGATGTTTTGTGCATAATTAATTATAACCCAAGGGTTTGACAAATTTTTTAACTTACATGGGCTAATCTGCAAAAAAACTATATCACAAGGGGTTTTGGTGCAGACCGGAAGAACAAAACAACACCTAGGTTTGCAATATATGTGGGTCTAATACCATGTGAACACATATGCCGGAATTTTATGCCGGAGTCCAGACCGGAAGAACAAAACAACACCTAGGTTTGCAATATATGTGGGTCTAATACCATGTGAACACATGCATTTTGTTGATATGCGTGCTATATATGTATCTATACAAGAAGTCTATATTTATATATATATATATATAGTTGGGATCAAATAAATCAATGTTTTTAACGTGTAAAATAAGAATTAATCTCAGTCGTCCAAAGAGTCAATCTGATACACGGTAAACCTTAAACCTTATCTGATGCACTTTTTCAATATTTACGAAAATGTCACCACGTCTAGATGTTGGAAAAGTGCATCAGATTGACAATTTGGACGGCTAAAATTAATTCTTATTTTAGACGTTAAGGCTCCTTTTTGTTTGAACCCTCACCATATATAGGGCAATTCATATCAGGCCAGGCTGACAAAACCCGCCATCCCGCCAAGGCCATTTGGTAGTTCCAATGAGAACACTGACATATATATATATGTATATGGTGCGGTTCCAATGAGAACGATGTTTAACATGACAACGTGAGAACACTGATATTTAAATCAATGTGGTGCACATTGGAGCTATTCTGTCGCACATTTTCAATTAGCTCGAATTAAGCCCATATTAAATAAACACAGTGGCATTTTGGTAAATATTGTATAAACGTGAAAAAGTGCAATATACAAGTTTCATTGTGCAACACGTTGGGGTAAATATGGTGTTCTCACGTTAAGTTATGTTCTCATTTGATCTTTGTTCTATATATATATATATATATATATATATATATATATATATATATATTATAGAGAAATATTCTTGTCCGGCCCGGACAGGGGGTGGTTCGGCCACCTCAATTTGAGGTGGTTCCCGGTGGTATTTTTTGCTGAATTTTTTTGTGTATGTTCTTCATCAAGTCTAGTTCATCCATACCAAATTTGAGCAAAAAACTCAATCGAGAAGGTCGTCAAATGAGCTTTGCAAGTTAACTGTGTTTTATATGCATATTCTGGAGCAGTTAACTTGCAAAAATCATTTGACGACCTTCCCGATTGAATTTTTTGCTCAAATTTGGTATGGATGAACTAGACTTGATGAAGAACATGCACAAAAAATTTCAGCAAAAAATACCATCGGGAACCACCTCAAATTGAGGTGGCCGGACCAGGGACCTGTCCGGCCTGGCCGGACAGGAAAAGCACTCATATATTTTATACTCCCTCCGTCCCGATAAGGTTGGCCAAATTTCCTTTTTTGGATGTCTCAAAAAGATTTGTCATTTCCATTTAAAGTAAGGAATATGTGGCTAAAATTAATTCTCTCTTCTGCACAAATTTCAACCACACAGTTTTTACTTTATTAATCCACGTGAAAGTCAACTTTGGCCAACCGTTTTGGGACGGAGGAAGTATTATATATGTGTGTGCATGTGTGTATATATATATTATGTATATATGTACATATTAGGGTTTCTATACTAGGTGGGCTAAGCCCAACACAACTAGAGTGGGGTCAGTGTTAAGGTTTCCGCGGTATACTTGTACAAACATAAGTTGATTTCAGGAGATCTAATAAGCTCGAACCAATCACAAACATCAGGCTAGCATAGACCACTAAATCAAACAAAAATTAAGGAGTATCCAAATCTATGTCGTTTACTTACTTCCGGAAAAAATCCAATAGCATTGGTAAGTGATGGTGCTTCCAGAGGAATAATATTGTATGGAGTAAGTTCCCCCGATAAAGAAGCATCCGAAACCTTTATCCTTCGCAACTGATCATCAAACACCATGTGAGAGAGAGGTAGTCATCCACAATAGCATATTGTTGTAGAAAAATTTAAGAATCGCCATTGAAACCCCAATATGTTGGGGAAAATAATTAACTGCAGAATATAACTAGATGAAGCAAAAACAATCTTGAAAGATGGTTCCTAAGATGCAGAAGCAATGGCATATACCTCGTCCATTACAAGTTTTACCACACCCTCTGGAACTGCATCTTTGCTTAGTGCCTCCATCACTTCAACGAGTGCCCTCAAGATAGCAAAAACCTTCCTCATTTCGGAAAATTGAAGGTCTAACCTGAAACCGGCACATATTAAGTATTAACTAATTATATCCTTACCAAAAGTCACTTTGTAAATTTTCAGCACAGTGTAACATGAGTTCATGATATATTAATATGAAGTTCATAAATTAGAATCCTAGTGGAAACAATTAATGCATGCTACCAAGTGTAATGGATTTTGTATAACAAAGAGGTATATATTTTTTTTAAAATATCCTAAATCATAACATTGAACTAACTTTAACTGTAAATTTTTTATTATGGGATTTTCTAAGGGAAAAATACTCAAATATTACTAAAACACATGTGTTTTCTTAAATATTACCTCCATCCCATTAGACATCGTCAAGTTTGTGTTAGGAGTGAAATAAGAAACATAAAGCTGTGTGCTTGAGAGTTTTGGAGAGGAGAGAGGAATAGAAGAACCACAAACTATTTACTTTAAAGGGGAAGTGGCAAAGTTTTTGAGACAAACAAAAAAGAGAGTTGGCAAAATCCAATGAAACAGAGGAAGTATGTAACTATTTTAATGAGTCAATTCCCTAAATAGGACTAAAAAGTGGCAAAATTGCACAAATAGGACTACATTTTTTAAATTCCCTTAATAGGACTATTTATGTGTGTTTGGACAAATATACCCTTCTAACTTGTAAAATGTTTTAATTAATAATAAAATCATAAAAAAAATTATAAAAATCGAAAAAAATACTAAAAATCGTAAAAAAATAAAATAAAATTAATAAAAAATATTTTTAAAAAAAATAAAAAAAATATTTTAAAAAAAAATTAAAAAAATAAAAAAAATCATAAAATTAAAAAAAAAAACATTACCACCCCTGCCACCCCCAGCACCACCAACTCCCATCACCGGAGAAAAATATGCCAACATTTTAAATAATGCCATAATGATGGCATATTCAATGAAAATGTTGGCATATTGAAGAGTAATTATGCCATCTTTTTGGCATTTTCAGAAAAATATGGCATTTTTTTACCAAAAGTGGAAGAAATTTCACCAATCGGAGGTGGTGGTGTTGGGAGGCGGCGGGAGGCGGTGGGAAATGTATCCATATTTTGTTTCATTTTTTATGGGTTTTTACTATTTTTTATTATTTTTTTTAAAAAATTAAAAAAATAAAAAATTAATTTTTTTATTTTATAAATTTTTTATAAATTTTTTATAATTTTTTTACGTTTTTAAAATATTTTTTACGTTTTTTATGATTTTATTATGAATTAAAGCATTTCATTATGAATTAATACTCTTAGGGGTATTTAGGGTAGAAAATCAATGTTTAGTCCTATTTAGGGAATTTTAAAAGTAGTAGTCCTATTTGTGCTTTTTAGGAACTCATTAGTCCTATTTAGGACAATTTCCGTAACTATTTATGTTTTGTATGTGCCGTATGAGTAAAAAAGACATGGGACGCATAGGTGGTTTAAAAAGACAAGGTTCATTAATGAAAGTAACTAACAAGGGAAAGACATGTATGTTGTCATATATGAAGATTACACATCAACAACAACATTACTCCAGTGCCGCAAAGAGAGACTGTTTTCAGATGACTCATGATTAAAATCGCGCCGAAAATTGCATGGACTGATTCTTGCTTCATAACAAAGAAAGTGTAGACAGTTTAGTGGGTCATTTAGATTTATTACATGATATTCCCATGTGAAAAAATAGTGAGTCTTTGGCTCCACTGAAAATTGTGAAAGATATTAGAATATACTTAAGAATATGCTTTAGAATATTTTAGGAATATACTCTAGGATATTATTATTGTATGTAATCTTATAAGAATATTCTAACTTTGTAATGTATATTTATAGGGCCTTAACCCTCCAATGAAAGACACACAAAATTCATTTCTCCTCTCTTCAATATTATTCTAGTTTATATTTTACGGAGTAACATGGTATTAATGACACTCAGAACATCATTCCAGATCTTGTAGCTTCTCTGTATGCATATTTTTTTCGTTGCCCAGAACCTCAGCCTTCAGCTCTGAACTTCTTAAAGTTAGAACAACCATGGTATCCGGAATCCGCTTGTCTCACCTCTGATTTCAGAAGGTACTCCTTCCACCGACGACCAGACACCTAAAGTCCACAGCAGAGGAACACACACTGCCGGAAATTCACGGCTACCGCCGCACGCGCCGGCGCGTGTCGTCTTGTATCTTGTCGGAGTTTTGGTCGGATATCACCCACTGCCTCGCCTGAGTGTCCTCTGTATCTGAGTCCTCAGATACAGAATTCTCTTTTATACGGAGTATTTTCTTTAAGGTTACTGCACGAACTATTTCCTCTATTTTCAGTTGTCAGTCCTTTCTCAGCACGAACTATTTCCTCTATTTTCAGTAGTCCGTCCTTTCTCAGCCCGTACTGCCACCTATATTTCCAGCCTTTGCTTGGTTTATCGAAATTTGCCTTTCACCCATCCGGAAGATTTTGAAAGTCTGGCATTTTAGTTATTTTGTGACTGAAATACAGTTGGTAATTGTTTTGTCCCGTAAAATTAACATGTCTTGTACGGGCAACTAGCCTTTTGAAACCTTGCATCTAAGTAAATTGTCATTTTATTTGAGGTGGAGTACCTTCTAGAGAGAAAGTATCTGATTTATTGGCTCAAATAACTAGTACATGGATAATTTTATTAAAATTCTCAAAGGTCCAACGATATTACTTTTGTGACAAGCTTGGACCTATTTACAAATGTACCCCATCATGAGTGGGTATTGATATTATAGCACACACTACAAGTGCTATCAGCATTTGTTTTTGCACATCTAGCACAAACTTACCATGCTTTTACTTCTGATTTTTGCAGGACTTGGTATGTATGCATATGTGTTGTATGTAAAAGTATCCATACTATCTACGTAACAACTCTCTCACTCACTCTCTCATGAAATTTGTGTAGTGAATTTATCTGTTTTGCATTCTAAACTGTAATATATTGGATGCTTGGGAAAGAATGAGTGCAGAGGAAATACATACTCTCCAAAATTTGCACTAAAAGTCCCTGATTCACGCAAATGTTGATCCTCCCTTTGGATATCATCCACTCTATTTCTCCGTTTATATTGTTGATAAAACTCCCACAACCGTTGAATATCACGATTCCGGTCTATTGGAGCCCCATCCCTTTTAGCGAGTTTTTGCTGTATGAAATATTTAGAAATTTAAATTCAATTTTTACCGCCAGACGTATGCAAACCGAAGAAAACATAAATGTAAAAAACATATAAGAATCTAACACAAACTATATTTAATGATAACATAAAAATTATCAATTCATCAATATGTGCTTATGAAAAATATCCAACTTTAATAAAATTCTTTTACTGCAGTGAAACAGTATGGAGCTCAAACAACCTGCTATGGAAAAAAGTAAAGTTCCAGTGTGGATCACTTTGTTACCTTAATAACGGACGACAAGCCAGTTTTAAACTGAAGAACACCTCTGCCATCACTGGTTGGATCCAAATTTTGTGCCATGGAATATGCCTGCTCACACACTAATACAGATAAAGTCAACTCAGTAACAATTTGATAAATAATTCCATTTTGACAATACTCCTATCATCTTTGCAAAAACTTCTTGTTTTCCTTACCCAGATGTCCCAAAATAAAATTCTAGCTACTTTCTTAGTTAAAGTAAAATACTTGCTCAATGTAGTCAAAAGCACACAAGGCGCAAAACTGTCCTAGGCACAGCCATCAGGGCCAGGTGAAGTTGAGGCACACACTTTTTCTAGAACCGCAAGGCGCAAGAGGCTCACGCTTACCAAGCTATTATTCTTTTAGTACAACGAATTAGATCAAGAAGTTGGACTAAACAAGGGCCCAAAATATACTTTCCTGCTCTGTTCAATTGTTTCACATTGGGTTCAAAGGTGAAGCATGTAATCAAGAGCTGGTTGCCTTGGAATGATTGTAGGCCTAAAAGAAGTCAAGAAGACCCATTTTTGAAGAATTGGAATGGAAGTCTACTTGGGAACACTTGGGCCAAAATTGGACTAATCTCAAGCTTTTTCCAATAATATTTCGGTTTTTACTATTTTTATTTAATACTTTTGAGTTTAATCATTAGATAACCAAATGCTTTCTTGGCAAGATTAATAATCAGCTCCTTACTTGTTTTGGGACTATCCTAATTATAGTGATACTAGACCTTTATAAGCTGATTCCAATTTACCAATATATATCATGTTGTGTCTTATCATTTCACGCACTAACTTAGATTAATAAAAGAATTTCAGTTTGCTCTTTTTTCGAGTTATCAAGAGTTTTAGATCTCAAATAGAAGCCCGGAACAAATCCAAACCTAGTGTGATATCGTTGGATTGTTGTTGAAACACCTTGTTGGTCCTATAGGCAGGTCACTTAAACAATCACTGAACCAAGTAACTTCATAATTTGAATCATGGGAGGCACAGTGATTTCAACAAAGGGTTATGTACTCATGGCAGGTTAAGTTAGATCCCCGTAAGGAACCAAAAGTGTGGTCAAGTGAGATCCCATCAGGAACCAAAAGTGTGGTCAAGTGAGATCCCATCAGGAACCAAAAGTGTGTATACACATGGTTTAAAAAAGAGGTTGAGCTGCACCTTAGTGAGGAATGGATAAATATGACCCTCGGGCAGCCTTTCTCAGATGGCGATAAGCAAACGCATTACCAGCTTGAGGTGGCGCTTCATGAAGCGGGTGAGGCACATGCCTTGGGCTCTATATATGAGCTGTATTTTTAAAGGTCCTGGCCAAACAAGACTGCTCTCTCTCGGTTGCTTTAAGCTTACAAAATAAGTTCTATGCAATGGAAATTGGAAAAATAATTGAGCCAGAAGAGAATCACAGCTTAATAAATTAAAATTTCTAATATATAAAATGTAAAGTTGGAAATCGTAAGGTGTCAGCGCATCGCCTCTTCCTATGCTTCTTCCCCTGCACTTCTTCTCTATTTTTCGATGGTTCTACGAAAAAGGGAGGAAATAAAGAAACCAGGACCCATGGTGGGAATGGAGAACCCAAAAGAGAGATCACCATTGAAGGCATGGAGTAGAAGTGAAAAATTAAGTTATTTTTATGTATTCTAGAACATCAAACTTTTGAACATTAAGTTATTTTTATGAATTCTGGACTAGAACATTACTAAGCTCTAGGTATGCCCTAGGCAGTCATCTATATCATTTAAGACCTCTATATTTATAATTTCTATGTAGCACGTGAGACTTACACCTATTGAGGCTAAGCAAAAATGCCTTCAGGCTCGTTTACGCCTTTTCAAACCTTGTGTACACACACAGATATATGTTTGTGTGTGTATATATATTATGAGTGGGTATATGTATATAGAGAGAGACTGACATTCAAGTAGAAAAATAGTTAAAATGTACCTCTTCATCCAATCAAACAATAACTACCTTCACCTCTTACTTTTTCTGTTACAAACTATTCTAAGTGTGGAATCAGTGTGGTAAACTCAAAAATCAAGGTAACTAAAGATGCGCTAAAGATGCATCTTTAAACCCCAAAAAACAAGGTAACTAAAGATGCACTAAATCATGCTAGAGAATTAGCCCGCTTTTTGCGTATCTAAACAAGGAATAACACGTATAGGCATATTCCTCTGTTCTTTTAAAATTGCAAATTTGCAACACTTTGGTAGTAACACTATTCATATACTTTATCGTGGCTATACTTTATTTATTAATGTATAAAAAAATTAAAATGTACAGAGTATATATAATTTGTAGTAAACTAAAATCTCAAAATATGATTTTTTACACTTTTGACTATTTTTCAATTAAGTGCAAATCTAAAATTCAAAGTGTTGCAGCTAAATAAGAACGGAGATGGTATATTCCATCATCAATAGAGTTTAGGGTTCCACCATATATACACACTAGAGTTACAGGAGAAGTGGCAGCTGAACACTACCCCTGGATAAGCCAGTAAATACCTAACTGTTTCAGCCAAAGAATGCAATACAGAAGTATGGAGAAAAATTACATGCATAACCATTTAAGCGAAACAATGCAATGCTGAAGGATGAAGTAAAAGTACAGCAGGTTGCATAAACTAGTGTAGGGGGAGAGGTACTCACAAATTCTGGCGACGTTGGGGTCCTCATCTTGAATCTCATCGGCTGCTTGGAGGATGGCATTAATATTGGTGGAGCGCTGGAGTGAGTCCGGAACGGAACCTGCGATGCCGCTAGGAGACCTCCCGTGCCCAGGACCGCTCTGCCGGAGCTGCTCCCTCCGGAGCGTGGCTCGGACCAACCGCTCCCAATTCTTGTGAACCCTAGACATCTCCTTTCCTCTTACTACCGGATCATAAACCCCTCCCTTTCAGAAGCCAGTCTAGCTCAAAGTTCGAAAATGAGAATCTTAAACTCAGCTCGGTTATGCAGAAGCTCAAAGTTCAAAGATCTGCAATTCCTTTCGTTTCAATAAGATACTGCTATATTGTCGTATACTCGTATCAAAAATTTAAAATAACATTTTCCTATTTTCCTTTTTTAGCTATAACATTCATATCTTCTTATTTATAAATCTTCCTATCATACCCTCAATAATTTTGAAAATAATACACTATTACAACTACTTTTTTTGGATTGGGAAAGGGTGCAAATAGGCCCATGTACTAACCAAAAAAGGTCAAATAAGCCCTTATTTAGGAGGATTTGTCCGGCCGTCGTCATTTGGGGTGGTTCCTGGTGGAATTTTTTGATGAATTTTTTTGAGCATCTTGTTCATCAAGTCTAGTTTACTCATACCAAATTTTGGCTAAAACTTCAATCGGGAAGGCATTCAAATGAATTCTTGAAGATAAATGCGCTTCTAACTGCGCAGTTATTTTGAAGAATTTATTTGAATGCCTTCCCGATTGAAGTTTTAGCTGAAATTTGGTATGAGTAAACTAGACTTGATGAATAAGATGCTCAAAAAATTTCATCAAAATATTTCACCGGGAACCACCCCAAATGGCGACGGCCGGACAGAGCCTCCAAAATAAGGGCTTATTTGACCTTTTTTGGTTAGTACATGGGCCTATTTGCACATTTTCCCTTTTGGATTTATCTTTCTTTCCAACACATTATCTGGTTATCTTCTCATCATACCCTCAATAATTTATATTCACTTTTTTCACTATTCTTAATCTTATCTACTTTTAAACAAGAAGATATATATGTTACGGAGGTAATAGATAATTCGGACCTTATATATACATAATTTTTATCTTTTTGGACTTTAATTGATAATTAGCATATCTTTGAGTTTCTAGATTAAAAATATTTCAAAATTCAAAGATAGAAACTCATCTAAAAATCATTGATACCACAATGAGGTCTCTTAAATTATTGATACGCCAATGAGGTCGACCCTAATGATTATCATTCCAGAATTTCGTACTAACATTGTCAGACATTTAGCCATTCCCTTGGTGTTGTAGACCAGCACACATCCACAGTTTACATCAGAAGGGCTAACATCATCAGTGGTATAACTAGACGGTTCCACCAGGCTAACGTGACCCACATCAACATTACATCAGCATGTGTGTTTTTCAAGTATTCAAGGGACACTTGTTATTTTTTCATTAGCTAGCATCATTGTTGAAAAAGTTGGCCTTGTCGGACCAATTAATTGGCGCCTAGGCGCTAGGTGACCCTAATTGTAGAGGACTAATCAGTCTAGTCGACCAAAATATCGGCCTAGCCGAGTAGCCGGCCGTCTAGTCGATGCCTAGGCGTCCCTCAACCACCCGATTAGCGCCTAGCGAGTTTTAGAACAATGACTAGCATTTTGGGTTTAAGACCCAAGTCTTGTACTTTTGTCTATAAATAGTCACCTTCTCGTAAGGAAAAGAGCATGGTTTTCATTGTAGTGTTAGGGGGTGCATGAAGGGGGTAAATAGAAGTACAAGCACAAACGTTTTTTGAGAAGTTGGTCTCCCCCAACTTCAAAAAATTACTTCTACGAGCAATTTGGTGCATATATTATTATAAAAGGGTTTCAAAGTCTGGTCATTGACCATAAAACCCTCAAGATGTTATGCATTATTATAATTATAAATATATATACTCCGACACTCCAGATCCTATATCCTACACCCGGTGTATCTGTACACCGGGCTTTTTTGTAATTAGAAGCATGAATAGCGTTTCTTTTTTCAGCCGCATGCCATGCTCCACTCCTGCCCTCCGCGCTCCTTGCTTTCTTTTTAGCGATTTGTTAGTTACGTACATACATTCTTCTTTCTTTTCTTTTTTTGTTTATTCTCATTTTTTTGTTTTTGTTTGTTTGTTCTTCTTTTTTAGCAATCTTCTATTTTAATGTTATATTCATTTATTATGAAAATGTATCATATAAAATATTATTAAATGTTTCAGTTTATTTTATTTTATTTCTTTCTCCAATCAAATTTCATGCTTAAGTTTTTTTATTTATCTATTATCAAATATTTTACTTATTAATTTTTTATTTCTCTACTTTTAATTTAAGATGAAATTTATAGGTTTATTGAATATTGTGTGTTAATTACAAACATGAGTTTTGTGTTATACTAAAATGAGTATGGTGTAAAATAAGTATGCATGGGTAAAAAAATTATAAAAAGAACTCAATTATATTTGTAATTCGAGAACGAACGACTATAAATTATTTTTATATGAATTATTATATTTTTCGTTATGTGTGAACAAATGAACATTTGAACACATTAGGAAACTCAAACGAGCTTTATTGATTTTATACTTATTTTAAAATGTCATACTAATTCATATTTCAAAAGTATCATATTAGATTCACATAAGAGTTAAATTATTTACATGGAAGTAGAGATCATGATACTCAATTGCATGTTTCTGATACTCAATAAAGAAGGTTTGATATTCAATGAAAATATCTTGATGCTCAACCAACAAAGCTTATGATTTTCATATCATTGCTCATTTGGTAAGTAATGTATGCTCATTTTGTACCGGTATGATGTTATGCTCAATTTAAAATGTTACATCAATACATATATTCAAAATAATTAGACTCCTAATACTCAACATAATAGGCTTGATGCTCATTAAAATTGCATCAATGCTCATTCACCAGAAACCGTGACATACGACTTTAATGTAATATGACACTTTTTAAATATGCATTCATATGACATTTTACATATGAGCATAAAATCAGTACCAAATGAGCATATGTAACTTACACAATGTGCATTGATATGAACACTGTAAAGTTTGTTAGTTGAAAATCATGACATTTTCATTGAGTATTAAACATCCTCTATTGAGATGAAATTCATGGTTTCTATTAAATGAGCATTAATGAACTTTTAATGAGCATCGGACCAATTTTGTTGAGTATTAGGAGTCTGATATTGAGCATCGAGATCTCTGCTTCATATCTTATATCGACTTTCTTTTTCTTATTTTTCCTTTATAAAAATTATTAAATTATATCTATAATCAACTACTATAAAACTTCAATATGTGAATATAATGTAATATAGTACATTTGAAATATGAATTCAGATGACATTTTAAAAATGAGCATAGATGAGTATGTATTGAGCATGTGTAACTTAGAAAATGAGCATTGCTAAGAAAATCGTAACTTTTTTTAATTGAGCATCAAGACATTTTCATTGAGCATCAAATATTTTCAAATTTTTTTTGCAATTCAAAATACCAACTTTATTAATGAATCAAGGTATCATTCGCTACATGACTGGAGATACAATTCGGAATAGAATGAAATAATAATTTACCACCCGCACTTGAAACGGCTGCCCTTGCAAGAGCATGGGCTGCATCAAATATCTTCTATTGAATATTAGAAACATGCAACTTTTGTAGTATGCATTGATATAATTAACATTTTAAAATGAGCATACATCCAGTACCAAATGAGCATACAAAACGTACAAAATGAGCAATAATATAAAAATCATAAGCTTTGTTAGTTGAGCATCAAGAGTCAAGACATTTTCATTGAACATCAAACCTCTTCTATTGAGTATCAGAAGCATGCAATTCAGTATCATGATCTATGTCCCCATGTGAACTTTTAATGAGCATCAAACCTCTTATTTTGAGATGAACATCACAATTTTTGTCAAATGAGCACTCATGAACTTTTACTGAGCATTACACTTATTCTGTTGAGTATTAAAAGTATAATGAATATGAGTATGAGATGATCATACGTAACTTACAAAATGAGTATTAATGAATTTGTTAGTTGCTTTGTTAGTTGAGTATCATGACATTTTCATTGGACACCGAACATCCTCTGTTGAGATTGATGAAAATCATGATTTCTATTAAATGAGTATTAATGAATTTTTAATGAGCATCAGACATAGACAAAATGTGCATATGTAACTTACAAGATGAGCATTGATATGAAAATTGTAAGTTTTGTTCGTTGAGCATCAAGACATTTTCAATGAGCATCAAATCTCCGTTATTGAGTATTATATTATGCGATTGAGTATCATGATTTGTCGTCTCGTGTTTATAATCAACTCTTATAAAAATCTAATGCAATATGATACTTTTGAAATGTCCATTGCTAAAACATTTTAAAAATGAGCACAACAGAAATACTAAATGGACATACATAATTTACAAAATGAGTATTGAAAATTCAAAAGTTCATTTGGTATGTTCATTTTTTAGACGTTTTACTCATTTTTTTAGGCGGTTTACTCATTTATGTTTAAGATAAAACTCATTTCTAATGTTTTCGGCATAATATATGAAAAAGAGAAAGAAGTAAACAACAAATAAAGGAAATGAATTAAAAAGAAAGAAAGACAGACCAAACGAAAGTGAAATCAACAACTAAAAAAGTAAAGAAAATAAAAAATCAAAAAGACAAAAGTAAACGTCACAATCAAAATAGATGACGAACTAAAAGAGGAAGGCGGCTGAAGAAAAAAGAAGTAAAATTAAAGAGGAAGGCGGCTGAAGAAAAGAAAGAGAAGAGGAAGGCCGTGGAAGAAAAGAAAGAGAAGAGGAAGGCGACGGAAGAAAAAAAAAAGCAAGAGAAGAGGAAAGAAAAGAGGACGGCTGCGGAAGATGAAATACGACGGAAAGAACATGCTGACTCAGAGGCTTGAAATTGATATATTTACAATAATACTAGGATGTAAATTGCCCCGACACTCCGTATTGAGTTATAAGGAGAGTAAAATGTGAATTACTATTCTCATGTTAGTTAGAAGAGTAATGTTGATAACATTCTTATATTACATAACATATATATGGATTGCTAAACCTAAGAAGCGTAATTCATGATATATCGATAATTAATATAAAAAATTAGTGGATGCGTGTAAAGATTCATCCCGAGTCTTGACGTAAGAAATTAGGGGGTGTTTACTTTTTCCTGTTAAGTCACGCATGGATTAAGACGCTTGTCTGGAATAAGATGTTTTCTCTGGATTAAGTGATATTTGTATACGAGGCAGTTTATTTTATGTCGAATAAACATTTTGTATTGAGTAAAATGCTCAATTTAGTATTATTGTTGGATTATAACGTCAATGAGAAAAAATCATTTATTAACATAAATATACACCACAATGAATTTAAAAAATAGACCTAAAAGACGTCTTAACAGGGAGGACTGCTATTTTTCAGTTAAATGATTAAGTCTCTTTTTTCACTGAATGGTTAAGGAGGTTTGGTCATGAATATTACTAACTAAAAGAATTTGGACAAATACATGACCTCTTTTATAAGTTTCCAAGAAAGAGACCATACGGTAGTCTCATTTAAAAAAATTGGGAAGCAAATATCATATATGCCCCTGTTGCCATGATCATATATGCCCCCGCTGCCCTGATAGTTGATAAGTCCGTATTTAGACACACATTTGATGCGTGTTGCGATCGGCTTTTGATGGGTTTCCTAGCTTTAAGGTGTTACAAGTCTCAATTTTAGCTCAAGTTATGTTTACCGGGCGTTGATTCAAGTTTTGTATTCTTTGGAGTCAAAATCAGGAATTTAGAGTCCGGCACTGGCACTTGACAAGCAATCGGGAAGAGTTGGAGAACATTCGAGAGAGATTTGAGAGTTTTGGAGGCCACCGGGAGGTTCACGTCGAAGATTTGATGAAGAAACGACCTTTGGATCGATTAAAGAAGCATCTGAGGGCGATCAGGGAAAAAATAGCAAGAAAATGGTTCTGGAGGAGTCCGTGCGCCCCGCGGGTCGGTACCGCACGCCCCGCGGGTGATCCTTAGAGCAAAAAGTTGAGGGGTCTAAACCTCACACCGCGCGACCAGAACCGCACACCAAGCGGTCCAGAAATAGCCCCACGAGTACCCGTGCGGTTGCATAGTGCGGCGTCCGCACACCGCGCGCGCGGAGCGAAATACGGAGACGGAAATCGGACGCACGTGACCGCACTGTGACCCGCACTATGTACGGTCGACCGTGCGGTCAAAATTTCGGCCAGATTTTGTTGTTTCCTATAAATAGGTCCCTATTCTCCCTATTTTGGAGGATGAGCTTAGAGAGATAAACCCTATTTCGACTTTTGAGAGCTTTTCAAGCTTCGTTTTTCAAGATTAAGAGATTCTTTGTAAGTTCTATCTTTTTAATTAATGACAATTATTTCTATTCTTCTCAATTCTATTGTTTCTTCAATTATAAATTGTTAGTAGTTTAATTAGGGATTTGGGGTTGATGAAGGGATTGATCATGATGTATGACTAGATTCTTGATGGTTTAATTGCATGAATGCCGTTTAACTTGTGTATGAATAATTTAATTGATAGCTCTTGTAACCTAGATGGCCACTAGAATTACAATTGCATGTAGAATGAATCAAGAGAGATCTAATTTGTTCTAGGACACCTTCACACACACTTAATCGTTCGCTAAGAGATTAGTAGTGATTAAGGGGCCGTAAGTTCGCTCGTTTTGGCAATAATTTAATATCCTGTCGCATGAGAGATCAGTCTCGTCCCCTAAATTATTGTATTATACGCCGCGAGAGCGGTAAGAACTTAGTAATGATTAGCTAGGCTCAATCAAATTAATTTCATGTACTTAGGTCTGTTTTGCCAGAAATCTGGTTACCCTGGAATCAATCCATGTTCCCTTTGTCGTTAATTAATAAGAAACCAATCTTTATTTAAATCGTCCATTCGCATTAGTTTTATTTTCCAAACCAACCAATCTCGCACAATTGCATTCTATTTTATTTATTTCTTTTTTTTAAATCTCTGAATTTAGTTAATTCTTGATTCCCTTTTCCGTCCTTGGGGAGACGATACTCGTACTTTTAACCACTATTCTACATCAATTTTAAGTGCGAGAAAACACACATCAGTTTTTGGCGCCGTTGCTGGGGACGGTGTCAGATTTGAGGGTTAATTAATATCAGCGACTTGTTTTTAGTTTTTCGTAGGATTTTTGTCTGCTAACTTGCAGGTCAGATCTGTTTATGCATACACTTTCAAAGAGGGAAGAACCACTAGTCCCTCTTAATCCTGAGATTGAGAAGCTCGTCAGACAGGTCCACAAGGCTTTGAGAGAAAAGAACGCAACCATGGAACAACCATCATCATCTGTAACAGCTGGGACGTCTGAGGTCCAAACCACTTCTGGTAACCTTGATTTTTACGTCAATACCTCTCCACATTCTTCACCGTCTGTATCACCTATAAATCCCCCTGGATTTCAGAATTACCGTAACCCATTTTTTCCACAAAATCAGTCCACTCCACAATTGAATCTTCCACCACTATATCAGCTCATCCAAATTACCTCCACTGCTCCCGAAACCACTTTTCAAAACCAAACTTATGGGATGCAAGGTATAGGGCAAACCAATCCGGTCTTTCAATTGAGGCAAATTAAAACCCACCCCTAGTCACACAAAATCGGTCCTTCCAGAATCAGAACCAGTTCCGCCAGCCCCAACCGCAACCAAACATTATCTGACCACATCCTATTAGACCACATGCAATCGGTTCTTCAACCTAGACAACAGGCTCCTCCATTCCAAAATTATATGCCGCATGATAACCCACTCTATCAGGGAGAGCCCATTGCAGATTTTCTCACTCCGGATATTACAGAGTATGATAGCATTCAAGTTTCGGGAATTACTGCACCTCGCTACGAGACCAAGCCAACGGTGATCAACATGGTCTTGAATAGGGGTGGGCAATTCGGTTTACGGTTCGGTTTTCTTCGGTTTCGGTTCGGTTTCGGTTTTTTCGGGTTGGGAGAATTTGTACCAAACTAAAACCATTTGTTTTTCGGTTTGGTTTCGGTTCGGTTCGGTTCGGTTTACCAAAGTAAAAAATATTATGTTTAATTTAGTTTGATTTGATTCGTTTGCTTATGATTATTATTTTATTTTATCAAGTTCTATATTTTAGAATTAGAAAATGAAAGTAGTAGTCCATGTCATCTTTTATTTATTTATTTATTTATTTATTATTTAAATAAAATGTAAAAGGAAATAAAAGATAGAAAAATAAATAATAAAATATTATAAATTAAAACTTCTAACATCTTTTTATCACTACAAAAAATTCACTTCTTACAAAAATAAGATAGTTGATTAGCATTTATAATATCACATAAAATATTTAAAAAACCTAAAAGAGTCAGTGGTACAAATGTTGTAACATTCACAATTTTATTCAAATGAATCATGTAAAAATATAAATGCAATTTGCTAATGTTATCGCCAAACATAATAAATACAAATATGTCGTATTAGCTAACATTGTCATAATGAATGTATGAAATGTTTAAAAGTTAAAATGATACGAGTATATGCTAAAATATGCATTTTCATGTCTAAATTATTTATTTATATCTTAAAAATGAAGAGTGAAGATAAATACAAAGTATATACGTATATATATGTTAGTTGTTCGGTTTTCGGTTCGGTTTACAGTTTTTCCGTTTTAAACCAAACCAAACCAAAGTACCAAACCATTCAGTTTGAGCAAATGTTTACCAAATGGTTTACTTAAGTAAACACAAACCAAACCAAATCAAACCACCAATTTTAATTACATATGAATGTTTTTTGAGTTTCTTTAGTTCGGTTCGGTTTTTGTCGGTTTGAGTTTGGTTCGGTTCGGTTAAATACGGTTTGGAAGAAATAGTACCAAACTCAAACCAAATTGCATACAGTCCGGTTTCGGTTCGGTTTAGCTCAGTTTGGTACGGTTCGGTTCGGTTAAACCAAACCGCACACTTATTGAAGTTGGAGACGGTAAGCTTGTCCTCCGCGTTGGGGATGAAACTGTCATCTTTGATATGTCCAAAATAATGAAGAGGCCCTGTCACGATAGTGGAGAGTGTTTTTATTTGGATGACATAGATTCTATGGTGGAGGATTGCAACTAGGGGCGGACGTACAACAACTATAGGGGGGGCAGCTGCCCCCAGCAAACTTCTACTAGCCTCTTATAATTTAGTAAGAAATTTCCCAGCCCAATACAATTGCCCCCAGTTAAAAAATAAAAATGCCCTATATACCTAGCCCAATCATTCAATAAACCCAAAACCCAAATAATCCAAATTTCCAATGCCCAAATTAAAAATTTGTACTTCCCAGCGGCCAACACTCCCCACTTCCCCAGCAGATAGCAAAGTAATTGACCAAATCGGCAAATCAAATCCCTAGCATTAGAAGAACAGAGTCTGCGACTCGACTCACGAGCGTCAAGCGGAGTGGAGCCTAGAGTCGACGAGCGGAGTCGTTGCCTGATTTCCTAAGCTTGCTCAGTGGCACCATGGAGGCTCAAGGCTGGACGGCATACGATTAAGGGCTTTAGTGCAGACCCAAAGGGAAAAATAGTAGCGAGAACTCGAGAATGCCGTCGAGAAAATCAAAAGCTCCGGTTCCAAATTCCAAAAGTGCAGTTTTCTCTTCAAACTTTTTTATTATTGAATATTAACTAATAACTATTTGACTAATATATGTAATTTTTATTTTGTATTATTGTATAATTTATTTTTTGTTTTAACTTAATGAGTTATTGGCTAATGGGTAAATTACTGATTGATAGGGTTTATCAATGAGCTTTCTGCCATTTTACCTTGATGTTGTAATCATGTAATGTTTTACTTGTTTAGTTGTTTAGACATGATAAATATTCATTAATAAAATTTATCCAACTTTATTAAAAAGTTAGTCAAAATTAATAATCAGTATTAAAAATTAATAATCTTCAATCCTAATCCTAATTCCTAAATAGTATTAGGATTAAAGAATTAAGTTAACTTGTAAATTAACTATACAAATTATATTTTTTATAGCTAAAAGAAGGTGTAAGATAATAAGATATATAAAGACTACATTAGTTACCAAAAAACTGATTTATTTTTTTATCAGCTTTTATGGACAGATTTTTGAGTAAAACGTCCTCCTCAACACCCTCCCCAACATCAGGAAGTTGAAGTGTAAATGTGTGTAATATTACTTCTCAATGTCATAATCCAATGTCTCAAGAAGTCAATTTGGATGACCTTCCTTCGGACCCCGCAAAAAGAAGAAAAATACCTGAATATCATCCTAATCAAAGGGATGAAATTCGAAGAAAATACCTGATTAAAGGTCCTTGCCAACCACGTGGTCATGACTTCCCACAAAAGGAAATCGGAAATACTTTGAGACGGTTTAATTCTAAATGGTTTGATAAATATCCTAGCTGGTTAGAGTATAGTATTCAAGATGACAAAGCTTTTTGTTTATGTTGTTACTTGTTTAGAGATTATTTTGAAAATCGTGGTGGAGTGATGCATTTGTAAGTGAAGGCTTTTCAAGTTGGAACAAAACTGAGAGATTAGGTTATCATGTGGGTGAAATAAGTAATTTTCACAACATAGCAGTTAAAAGGTGTGATGCTTTGATGAACCAAGATCAATCAATTGCAGTTGCAATGGATAGACAAAATGAAATTGTGAAAAATGAGTACCGTATTCGCTTGAATGCTTCTATTGATGCTTCAAGATTTTTATTGCATCAAGGACTCCCTTACCGTGGTCATGATGAGTCTAAAGATTCTAACAATAGAGGGAATTTTTTGGAATTGATAAAGTATACCGCCAGTCAGAATGAGGCGGTTAGTAAGGTTGTTTTAAAAAATGCTCCAGGGAATAATCAAGTTATTGCTCCAAGCATTCAAAAAGATATTGCCAATTGTTTTTCACAAGAAGTTGTGCGTTCTATTATTGCAGATATTGGTGATGATGTGTTTGCTTTGCTTGTTGATGAGTCTAGCGATGTTTCTTACAAAGAGCAAATGGCTGTGGTTTTGCGTTACGTTGATAAATGTGGCATAGTTAAAGATTTTTTTTGGTGTTGTTCATGACAAAGATACATCTACTTTATCTCTTAAATCTGCTATTGATTGTGTTTTTCTGAATATGGGCTGAGTTTGAAAAATGTGAGAGGCCAGGGCTACGATGGTGCAAGTAATATGCAGGGTGAATTCAATTGTCTCAGAGCTTTAATTTTGAAAGAAAATAACTCAGCTTATTATGTTCATTGTTTTGCTCATCAACTACAACTAGTTGTTGTGGCAGTTTCAGAAAAACACTTTGAAGTTGGAGATTTCTTTGATATGATATCACTATTGTTGAATGTGGTTGGAGCTTCTTATAAAAGAAGAGACATGATTTGAGAAAGCCACCAAGAAAAAGTGAAGCAAGCTATAAGCAGTGGCGAAATTAGCACGAAAACATGTTTGAATCAGAAACTTGCACTTCAAAGACATGGAAACACGCGTTAACCTGTGAGAAGTATGAAGTTTCAGTGCTTGATATGGAAGCAAACTTTGTTAACCCCAAGCAGCCACAACAAAGAACTAATATCACCAATCGACATCATTATGAGTTTGAATGTTTTAATACTGTTACGGATTTACAAATCAAAGAATTTGAGGATCGGTTTGATGAGGTAAATTCCGAATTGCTTACTTGCATGGCTTCTTTGAGTCCGAATGATTCTTTTCGTGAGTTTGACCCTTTGAAATTGATGAGGTTTGCTGAGTTTTATCGAGAGGATTTTAGTTGTGTTGAACGCAGGAGTCTTGAGCATGAGCTTGGTGTTACATTGATAATCTCCTAGCGGATGAAAGGTTTCGTAACTTGAAAAGTATTGGTGATCTTGCTCAAGTGATGGTGAACACAAGAAAACATCTTTCACACCCTCTCGTATATAGGCTTTTAAAGCTAGCTTTGACTTTCCCAGTTGCCACCGCAACTGTTGAGAGAGGCTTTTCTGCTATGAAAATAGTGAAGACTAATTTGCGTAACAGAATTGGCGACCAGTTTCTCAGTGACTATTTAGTTTGTTTTATTGAAAGAGATGTATTTGAAACAGTAACAAATGAAATTGTAATAGATCTCTTTCAAAAAAATGAAAACTCAAAGAGCGCAGTTGTGATTTACTTTATTTTTGCTTTTTGACATTGTAATATACTTCATTTCATTATAATGTTCTTTTGCTACAACTATTTGTTGTTCAGATATATTTATCAAGTATTTTTACTTTATATTGTCTTTATGTTCTTCATCATACTCTGCCCCCAGCACTTTCATTTCCTGGATCCACCACTGATTGCACCCCTAACATGCTTTCTAATGAAGCCCTTCTTGATCTTTTGTGGGAGGAAAGTGTGTCAGCAGAGGATCTTGATCTCCTCCCTAGTTTTGATTGTCTTATGATTGGTGGAGAGGAGGACTCAAGTGATGCTAGTTCTGTGCGGGTGACGGGAGATAATTTAGATGAGGTGGAGAAGGAAATTTTTCAGGCCGATTCCATTTTTGTTACTCCTTCTCCATTAAATCTAAAGTCTCTTCCATTCCACCTTGAGTATGATTTTATTGATGGTAGTCCCGACCCCCCTGTTATTCTTGCACCCGAGCTTGAGCCATCCCAAAATTTAGCATGTTTTAATTTACTTAGTAAACAAAGGGAAGCTCTAGCCCGGAAAATTTCTGACATGAAAGGGAGTTGTCCATTCTTTGACCCATTCTTTGTTAAAGGGCCTGATAAAGGCCACAATCCATTCTTTTGCTTTACGGGTGACCCTGAGATGCGTAATTGTTTTCATGAATTTAAGGTCTTACGCCATCTCAGGGCATTTGTTGATATGAGGTTTGATTTGTGGAAGACTAATTTTCTTAGCGGGAGTGTCTTTGACTGAGTTTTTGATGAGGTGGTTGCGTCGGGCAAACGACGCTAAAAATAGCGCTACTTGGGAGACAACCCAAGCTTATTTCTGCACTTTTGTTTTTGTTTGTTTGCTTTGAAGAAACCCCCGGAAAAAAACAAAAAAAAACGGGGTGTTTTCTGTTTTTTGTTTTGTGTGTTTTGTTTTTGCAGCTCAGAGTCTTGCTTTGGGGATGATGTGCCGAGAATCACTTGACTCAATTTAGTTCTGCACCGACCAGCGTCTTAGGGAAGTTTCTGTGACTCTTATAATCGCGTGTTTGTGATAATTGACTTGAGTTGAGTTGAGCATGCATGACACTTTCCTCTTTACCCACTTGTGCATAGTGCATTTTTTGTCATCGAGGGTGATGCCAAAGTTTAAGTGTGGGGGAGTGAATTGGGCATTCGGGCAGTAGTTGTTACATGTGATTATTAGAGTTAGCATACGCAGGTGTTAGTTGTATATTTATAGGAAAGTCATGTCAAAATTTTTTGAAATTTTTTCTTTAAACTGTCTTTGTGAACTAGCTAGCGTTTTGACTATGTTTTTAGAACATCCTTGAAGTATTTAGACTTAAATTGCTTACACTATAATCTAGTTGATTGAGAGGATGAAGGCATTAGTCACCCATTGATTTATTCATAAATCATCCACCCTGCCTGAAAAAGTCTTTTAGGAGAAGCCACTTTGAGCCTGACCATTTATTGATTACCCAATTAATTGAGCTCCATAGCCAAATGGCTCGTGTTTCCTTACCCGTGAATATTTCTGACAAAGTCTTAGTGTTTAGGGAATTAGGGGATGAATTTGCTAAGTTTAGAGAATTTGTGTAGGGGCCACTTTTGGCACTGTTCCTATGCTCCAAAAGGGGTAAGAGCGGACACTTTTTAGGAATTTGATATTTTCGAGGATTGCATTGTAGGCATGGATTCACTTTGAAATAAATGAACTTTAATTGCTATTTTTCCTTGGTGAGGCCGAGATTAGAATGGGGTAATGTCTAGTAAAAATCCGAAAGGTGAAAAATTATTAATAGCTAGACCTCTTACCTTGCGAAAAAGAGAATGAGAGCCCCGGTCAAAAAGTGTAAGATGAGGCTTGGGTATCTTTCGAAAGAAATGGCGTTCTCGTGCCAACATGACAAGGGAAACTGGACCTAAATTAATGAACTTGGAGGCTATTGAAAAAAAATATAGCTTTAGTCCTCCACGTACTTCAAGTATACGTCAAAGCATCAATGTGCCGTGGCGGTTTAGCTTAGTTGTACACCATGTCTACTTTTTGCATAGGTTTAAATGATTGTTCCTGATTCGTGGTCTACTAAGTTCTTTGATCCTAAGAATAGCCCCAAAATTTATGAATGCATTAAGTCTTTATTAGGATGTTCCAAACTTAAAAAAAAGGACTCTTTATTACCATTCACCATTCACCACCGCCTTCACAAGTCCTTCTGATCGATAGCTAGTTTATTTGTCTATGCTGTCACTACTTTGAGGATGTTGTGAATAATTTTGTCAAATATTTTAGTTAGAGTACAAAGATGTGGTTTAGGGAGGAATTTTCTTGGTTTAGTCTGTATGTTCTATGAGTGTCCCTTTAACTACGTGTGCATGCTAATTGTTTTAATTCCGTGTGGTGATTATCGTAAGTCCCGTTGTTCATTTTGCTTGAGGACAAGCAAAGGCTTAAGTGTGGGGAGATCTGATAAGTCCGTATTTAAACACACATTTGATGCGTGTTACGATCGGCTTTTGATGGTTTTCCTGGCTTTAAGGTGTTACAAGTCTCACTTTTAGCTCAAGTTATGTTTACCGGGGGTTGGTTCGAGTTTTGTGTTGTTTGGAGTCAAAATCAGGAATTTAGAGTTCGGCAACTGCGCTTGAGAAGCAATCGGGATTAGTTGGAGAACATTTGAGAGAGAATTGAGAGTTTTGGAGGCCACTGGGAGGTTCACGTCGAAGATTTGATGAAGAAACGGCCTTTGGATCGATTAAAGAAGCATCCGGGAGCGAATGCGGAATAAAATAACAAGAAAACGGTTCTGTAGCAATCCGCGCGCCCTGCCGCGGGTGATTCTGAGAGCAAAAACTTGAGGGGTATGAACCGCACTCCCCGCGGTCCAGAAATAGCCCCTAGGAGTACCCGCGCGGTTGGATAGTGCGACGCCCGCACACCGCGCGGGCGGAGCGAAACACGGAGACGGAAATCGGACGCGCGTGACTGCACTGTGACCCGCACTACGTGCGGTCGACCGTGTGGTCGAAATTTTGGCCAGATTTTTGTATTTTCTATACATAGGTCCCTATTTTCCCTATTTTGGAGGATGAGCTTAGAGAGATAAACCCTATTTCGACTTTTGAGAGCTTTTCAAGCCTTGTTCTTCAAGATTAAGAGATTCTTTGTAAGTTCTATCTTTTTAATTAATAACAATTATTTTTATTCTTCCCATATCTATTGATTCTTCAATTATGAATTGTGAGTAGTTTAATTAGGGATTTGGGATTGATGAAGGGGTTGATCATGATGTATGACTAGATTCTTGTAGGTTTAATTGCATCAATGCCGTTTAACTTGTGTATGAATAATTTAATTGATATCTCTTGTAACCTAGATGGCCACTAGAATTACAATTGCATGTAGAATGAATTAAGAAAGATCTAATTTGTTCTAGGACACCTTCACACACACTTAATCGTTCGCTGAGAGTTTAGTAGTGATTAAGGGACCGTAAGCTCGCTCGTTTTGGCAATAATTTAGGATCATGCCACATGAGAGATCAGCCTGGTCCCCTAAATAATTGTACTCTACGCCACGAGAGCGGTAAGAACTTAGTAATGATAAGCTAGGCACAATTAAATTAATTTCATGTACTTAGGCCTGTTTTGCCAGAAATCTGGTTACCCCGAAATCAATCCATGTTCCCTTCGTCGTTAATTAATAAGAAATCAATCTTTATTTAAATTGTCCATTCGCATCAGTTTTATTTTCCAAACCAACCAATCTCGCACAATTGCATTCTATTTTATTTATTTATTTCTTTTTTTTTAAATCGCTGAATTTAGTCAATTCTTGATTCCCTTTTTCCGTCCCTGTGGAGACGATACTCGTACTTTTAACCACTATTCTACATCAATTTTAAGTGCGAGAAAACACACATCACTTGTGACACCGCTCCCGAACGTCCTTGAAAATTCAATTTAAAATTGAATGTTATGTATTGAATTTCCGGTTTATCAAACAATTGTAAAACAATTTATGTTTTACGTAGCGCATTATTGATTATTGTACTGTTCAAACTCGTAAATCGGTGTCGGATTTGCAAATACATATCTGGGACTTATTAATGAATATAAGAGCCCAACATTACCCAAAATAATGATACATAACCTTTCAAGACAAGTTGAGGATGGTCGGGCGGCCCAAACATTATTTTGGGCCCAACCTGCTAAAAATAGCAAGTATTCGAGAATGGCGTCCTAGACCCACTCGGGAGTGACCCACACGGCTAGTAGTCCAATAATATGTATGCCAAATGTCAAAATAAGTGATAGAATGATTAGAGAAGAATACAAATGCCTATAGCCCCATCTTTGACATTATTGAGCTAAATAATGGGAGTAGGATTTTTCCTTCTATAATGTTCATTATGTAATTATTGAGATGAGCCTACACATATTGGAGATCAATAATGTGATGTAGGAAGTTGACTTGTGCTAAATAAATTTAGATGAGTACAAAAAGACATCTTTTAGCAAAAGATAAAACAATAGGACCCATTTTCCCATTTTTGGAAGTATTTGTAGATATTTTGGACCCCAAGTAGAATGGGATCAATTGGGAACCATTCCACATGGACTTGGTACCTGCAAAACAAAGGAAAAGAGGTGAGGTGACTATATGGGGCGGACTCTTGGCTCATATACACAAAAACTCCAAGAGAAAACAAAAGAGGGAGGTCCACCCCATATTTGATTGCAAACAAAATATCTCCCATGTTCTTTTGTGAGCCACATGCTATCTTAGCATGTTTAAGGTCTCCTATACACTCCCCCCTACACCCCATTCGAACCCCCAAAGAGATAAGAGAGCAAAAGTATCCACACAACTCAAAAGAGAAGGAAGGAAGAGAGCAGTCCGCAGGTTCATCTTTCAGTGCGTAGTACTGATTGTTTGATCCATAACTTAAGATTGACTCGTCCAATTTAGGCGTATAAGATACCAAAAGAAAGCTCTCAAGACGAGGAATCCGTGAAGGTCTTGTTTGCATCAATCGGAGTAGTGGAAGGCTTCCAAATCGTCCGAGAAAAACACAACCTCGCAGGAACGAATTTAATCTTCTAAAGTGAGTTTTAACCCCAAAACCTTTCCTTTCATTTTCCAAATGATATGAACGATTGGTGGAACTATTATACAGTACTCCAAGTGTACAATATGTCCTTATAAAGTGATTTTATTGATGTAAAGGTTAGATACTAACCTAGAGCAAATCTTGGAAAAACTAGGAAACGAGTTAGCCGGAAAACACCCATTCTAGGGGCTGTTTTCGTATCAACGTTTAGGGGTTGAAGTAGCACTTTGAGAAGGCTGTTTAACGCTAATTTCTAAGCAAGGAATCAGTTCTCAAGCTTCCTTGGCCGAGTATTTGGTCATTGGATTGAGAAGGAAAGTTTTAAAGCTCATTTGAGGTGAGGACCGACATCTAGTTGCTTACAACTTGTAGGTTATGCATGAGATTACCTAAATGCTTAAATCATGTTTTTGTGAATAAAGATGCTTGAACATGATATGAATGATAAGTAATGAACTTGATCATGAATTGAAACCATATTGATGAATATGGAGTCATATGAGATAGAAGTATGCTAATATGGTAAATTGACCTTCCCAACTCATGTATGAATGTTATGTGTATGTAAATGTATAATTGCATGATGATGCTTAGCACATGGGAGGCTGCCACATATCTATTGATATGGAGGGGCTACCATTAAGAATAAATGAGTTGTAGGAATAATCTTAATAGTATTGTGATGCTAGTTAAGGATTGTTCTAAACGTCGATAGAATCAAACTTAAGGTTTGAGTTTGTTTGAGATGAACTTGAATAAGATTCAAGTGTCAATTGTGATTTCATGGAGTAGGAGATCTATGGTGTGATTGTATGAAGTAGGAGATCTATGGGGTGGATACATGAAGTAGGAGATCTATGATTTGATTACATGAAGTAGGAGATCTATGATGCGAGTGCATGATGATGTACTCGAGCCGAATTCTAGAAATGAGAAGTTATATTAGGGTTGGACCCTATGTATGTCGTGACCATTAGTCACGGGGTTTGGGAAATGTTTTGTAATAAACATGGGCCCTTGAGCAGACTACTTGACTTTATATAAAGTAAGTATATATTTTGAAGGGGTAATTTGGGATTACAGCCTAAACTATATTATCACCTTATTTGAGGGTCTTGTGTGTGAAATACTTGTTGTATATCTATTAGATGCCTGCCACACCAGTACTTTATAGCCGTATAGAGTACTGACCCCTTCGGGGGCGTCCCACCACCATTTCAGGTTGAAGCTAGAGCTTGCATCCTGTGCTCGTTGATTGAGTGATTCCTCGGAGGGAAGACTTGGTTCGTGTTCCTCCATTCCATTTGAAATATTAATAAATTGCTCATGGATATTTTACTTTAGAGCCTGCGTGCTCATGATTTCAAACTATGTTTTCCGCTGCGTACTGAATTGTTTATTATGTATGTTTATGGATGATTTATGTGTGAATGATATTCATGACGCCTTGTATAATATGGATGCGGTTGACTGTGGTTGACTATCCGTGTTGTACGGCGGGTTGTTGACGTGTCCGGGTAGGTCCGGGGTGTGACAATTTAATTGGTATCAGAGCCTTAGTCCATAAACTTCATAATGAAGTCTCAAAATTCTCTTTTCAAAATGATTTTGAAAACCATGAGCATAAATGTTTTGTACTTGTAGAGCTTTTGGTACTTGAGTTGCAAGGTCTCTATTTGTTAAGATGGTACCCTTATCAATTGGTATGGCATCAATTTGAGCCAAGTAGTGTCTCAAGTACCGCTCTGTCAATTGACATTTGATACGAGTCTAACGACTCTTTCCAAATTTCTTTCAGAAATGGACCGTGGTGGCAAGGTTACTTGGAGAAACCCAACGGGCCGTGCACCGGTGGAGACCGGGCAGGGCAGCCGTAGGACCTCTAGGGCATCTAGAGGAGCGGGCCGTGGGGTCCGATCGCAGACCGTGAGCGACGGTCATGTGGGCACTGAGAACGAGAGCTACTGGTCCTATGAGGACTCGACCTATCAACCGGAAACCGAGCCGGTTGAGACCCCTTATGAAGGGGATGATGATGATGTAAGTGATGAAGAGGAGGAAAATGGCTCCTTGGCAAGAATTGAGGCGCTGCTCCAACAGTACCACCGAGAGCGTGAGGAGAGGAGGGAACGCCGAAGGCACCGAACAGGGCAACCTTCAGGCATGGCTTCGAGAGGAGGAAGCCATGGTGATTCTAGAGCCCAAGATGAACCACATGGGGGCCATGGTGATGGAGGTCCAACCATAAGGATCTCAAAATTCATCAAAGAAGCAAGAGATTTGGGGTGCAAACCGTTCGATGGAACGGGGGACATTTCAGTTGCCGCACAATGGATCAAGAGGCTAAATGAAGCAACCCTTGACATGCAAATCACGCCCAATCTTAAACTGAGAATTGCGGTAAGATTCGTATGGTTCACATGCTCTGGGAATGTCTCTGTGTCAAAAACACTCTTGCAAAACTCCACGATATCTGGACCCACAACGTCCCAAAAATGCTGGTAAAAGCCAGGACTCATACCGTCAGGTCCAGGGGATTTATCAAGAAACATTGCAAAAAGGGCTGACTTCACTTCCTCTCCTAAAATGGGGCGTAGAAGATTAAAATTATGGGAGTCGTCAAGTTTTTTCCCCACACAATCATACACGAAAGTGCCATCACCCTGCAAAGAAGAAAATATATTAACAAAATAATCATTAATAATTCTACTAACTCCCTCCCGGTCTTTCTCCCACCAAATTTTGAGGGTCGGGCCTAAGAATAACTCAACGGTACGTCTTCTCAATTGTAAGAGAACATATATGAGGATATATGACATTATGATATTCGGGCTCGGCTTGACTCAATAACAACCTTATGTTGAAGTGAAACGAAGGTAGAGAGATTGTTTTGACGTTGATATAAATGGAATGAGCTGTTGTCACACTCGACGAAATGAGCAGGAAATTCTTTCTTAGTAAACTAGTGTTATTACCTAGGACAATTTACAAAGAAATTGTGTGTAAAAGATATGACGAGTACACTACAAAAAACGGCATTTGTCACGGATTTGATCCTTGACAGGTTTGTCACGGATTTATCTCCCATGTCACCAAAAACCTTTGTCACAGACAAAATCCGTGACAAAGCTTTGTCACAGACGTTTTCTGTGACAACACGGCTCCGGTGACCGGAAACTTATGCCGGCGTAATTTTTTTATTCCGGCGTTTTGTCACGGGCCAAATCCGTGACAAATTTATTATTATTTTTTCGTTTGTCACAGACGGATCCGTGACAAAGCCCAATAATTGCTATTTCGTTCCAACGGTCACCGAATTAATGTTGTACGGATAGAGGTTGTCACGGAAAAATTCTGTGACATAGTGTTTGATATGTGCAAGAACAGTTTCATTCGACTCATACCGGTTGAAATTCAATCGGAGTATAATACAACATCTGTTGAAAGATTGAAGGATGTAATCTTATGTCATTTTCCCTGCCTATGCAGATAAAATATGTCATTTGAATTATGTATCTTTTTTAATGCTACATGAAAAAAATCGTTTTAAATAATTAAAATTGTTAATGATATTGTTAATTGATTAACAATATATTTAACTTCAAATGTTAGTGATGTTACAATTTATTGTGCATATATTTGAAATTCGTTTGGAAATGTATATTATGTTTTCAATTATCGGCAATACCGTTAATTTAGGATTTCAATTGATAATATTAGTTAAATTTAATTATTATTTAATTCAAGTTGGTTTATTAAAATATTAGCTTTGCTTATGCCTTTTAGTCAAAAACCTATTATAGTTTTAAGTAGTAACAATAGTAATTCAATTAAAATGCCTTTCACATTTTTAGTTAATTAAAATATTTATTTGAAATTCGTTTAAAAATATATACTAAATTTTAGCAATTATTGTTAATGCCTTTAATTTAGGATTTATAATGATTTAAGTTAGTATTTAAACATTACTTTAGTGTGAATTTTTAGGTCATCAATGAATTATTATTGTGAATTATTTGAATTTCATTTAATTAGATGTTAGTTAATTTATTGTGTATTATTAGATTTTCAAAATCTTAGTATTGTGAATTAATGCCATTAACGTACGTAATGATTTAGTGTTAAACATCTTAGTATCGTGAATTATTATAATTCAAAAGTTAGTCAATCGAAATGATTAATGCCATTAACATATTGATTTTAGTTAATTAATAATATTAATTGAACGTTAGCTAATTTTAGTGAACTCTAGTAAATTTAATATATTGATGTTCCTACATATTAATTAGTGAAATATATTAAACACAACTAATTATTATTAATGTTTATAATTTATAGTTTTTAACCAATATAATATTTTGATTATAATATTCAGAAATAATGTATAAACAAAATAGAAGTTGGATGTATGATAAACATGGAGAAAAGAGAGGAATGCGAGACGAATTTATTATAGGAAATCAAGAGTTTAGTCATATTTGTATATGATTTAAGTCTTTAATCCTATTTGTACTTTTAGGCAAACTTTAGTCCTATTTAGGACAATTTTTAAACATTTCATTCTAGGTATATGTACCTTTATTTATTGCATCTATTATATTATCTAAAACATCATATGATTTGATAGCATGATCGATTAGTTATTCATAGTTTTAAGAAAATAGATAATTTCCTTTCCTAATTCATCTAAATAGGACTTGACGATGGTCAAAAATCACAAATAGAACTACATTGTTTTAAATCCCCCCATTAAGATTATTTATGTGTAATTGACAAATATACCTTTGTAGCTTTTGAAATGTTTTAATTCATAATAAAATCATAAAAAGTAATAAAAAATCAAAAACAAATAATATAAAATTAATAAATTATTTATAATTTTTTTAAAAAGAAATTTAGAAAACAAAATTAAAACATAAAAAATTCACCGCCGCCTCCGCCACCCCCAGCAACACCAGCTCCGGTCACCGGAGAAAAAACGGTGCCTATAATTATATTGATTTTATCTTGATAGGTTTTATAGCATTATTTTGAACAGTGAAATATTACAATAAGAATGTTATGACGTTGTTTATCATACATAGCTAGTGTCATGGAATTACAATGACATATCTTGACACAATGACAATGTCATAAAAATGTCAATGTATAAAAATGTCACCTGGTTAAGAAAATGTCACAGTAGCAATGTCATTGTCGATGCTATAAAGTGACAATGTCAATAGCTATTATGACAATGTTAATTTTATTAAAAAAAGTCACAACGTCGATAAAATGTTGTAATGTCAATTAATCACGACGACAATGTTATAAAAATGTCAATGACAATGTCATATGAATGTCAATGACAATGTCATAAGAATGTCAATCATAATGAAAATGACATTTTTAAAACCAATGCCTATAATTTTTAGTGAAAATGACAATGTCCAACTACTTAAGCATTATATCAAACATATTAAATGCAAAACAGATCAACAATCAAACATCAGTGTACAATTGAATCAATAAATTATCAAAGTAAAAGAAGGCAATAGATCAATGAAAACCACCAAATCCGGCTTACACTGGTAATCTAATTTCAAGCATGTTTTAAGTTACATCTTTCAAAAATTGTTTTCTCCAATCAAATATGGAACCTAATGAAAACGAGAAAAATTTAAAGGAAGATTGAAGCAATATATAGGGGAAACTGTCAAATAAGTCCCCCTACTAATTCAAAAAAGTCAATTGGCCCCCTGAACTAAAACAACCTCCAATCAAACCCACAAACCCATATAAAATTGTCAAATTAGCTTTTTGACCTGTAAATTTCCGGTTTCCCGGTGAACCATGTCAATGTGGATTTTATTTTTTTTTTTGTTTTTTTTTGTTTCCTGTTCTGTTTTCTTTCTTTCTCTGTCTTTCTTTTTGCCTTTCTTTTCTCCGTCTCTTTGACTTCAATTCGCCATTGATGAAGACAGCTGGTAACTAGCGGTTATGAGGATGGCACCGGCCGATGACCGAGAAAATACATGCCCCTTCCGTCCAACACACAGCTCCCCTTCACAACCACCCCATCGACCTCCGGCGTCAGTTCCTTTCTTTCTTTGTCTCTTTCTCTTTCCCCGGCGCGGCCCATTCACGAAGGCCATCGACGAGCAGCGGCGTCTTAAGATGGCATCGGTAAATGGCATCGGCAAATGGCATCGGCTAGTGGCGGACCAGATCTCTGCCTTGTCGTTTAGTTTTATCGCACAACTCCCCTTCGCAACCACCCCTCTCTCGCGGCAGAACACACAATTCCCCTTCGCACCATACACAAATCGATGTGAGCGATTCACCGGCTTCGTGACAGAACACGAGCTCGTCTGCAACGCCGGCGAGCTGTAGAGGCAAGAGAGTGGAGGTGTGGACCTACGAGGAAGAAAGCACACTTGCTGACCTGTTGCTTGTGATTAGCGTATGGGAAGAGAACCAAAAAGATAAGTGCTGGGAAAGAATAGGGAAAGAAAAAGGGATAAGATAAAATTAAAAGCCAACTCATATACCACGTAAGCATTCACCTTGAATTGGAAGGTTACCGGCCAAATAGGCCAAATTGACAATTTTTTATGTGTTTGTGGGTTTGATTGGGTGTTGTTTTTGTTTAGGGGCTCAATTGATTTTTATGTAGTAGTAGGGGGCTTATTTGACAGTTTTCTCCAATATATATGATAAAAATCAGCAAATTCAAATGGAAAATAAGAAAGGAAAGAAACCCTTAGCTTTCAATGTCGTGTGGTTATCTAATAGGGCTTCAAAAAATGAGCAGAACTCGAACTATCCTAATGTGAGATAGAATGAAGTATAACAAAGAGAGAAACAATAGATTTAAGGAAACCACAAATAGAAATTGGAAATTGAAAACAATTGGAATCGAAAATACCATGAAGACATCTGAACTACGATGAACTTTGATGATTTCTGAACTGGTACAGAGGGAGATTTATGTACGGATAAAATTTTAATGAAGGCTTCTAAAACTCGGATGCTCTCTGGTGATATGACATTCAGATTCCAGAAGAAGATTTAATGCTTATTTAAAATATTCACATTAAAAAAATCAAGGGAAAGAGCATGATTATGAATACCTTTAAAATTATTAAAGTATTCTATTATGTTCTGAGTCTTCTGACGAATACTTTTAAGTCTATTTATGTGGAGCTCTGAACTAAAAGTATCAATATACACTAATTATATTGAACATGTAGGTTTAATATAACAATAGACCATTTTAGGTCTAAATATACTTTTAGTCCACAGTTCCAATTGCAAGAAACAATAAATAATTGTTGTTTCTGCATAATACAGTTAAAAAGTACTCCGTATTAAAGTATTCTGTTCTGACGAATACTCACTTTGAAACTTCCAAGTGAGTATGTGAAAAGTTTTAACATACTCAGTAATATTTATGTACTTCTAAGTCTGATTCTTTAACTTTTTATTTTAAAAGTGCAAATTTGTATTTGATTTTAAACACAACAAAAGTTAAATTTGAGTTTTAATTTAAAAACCAAACCATCAGAGTTAGTCTTTAAACGATTGTTCAAAACTAAGATGATCTAGATGATTAACCCCATGACAAAAGGACAATCAGAAATTTTGATTTAAACAAACTCAATGTTTAAATATGCTAGGAAAACCCCCTGTTTCTTATGATGGGGTTTAAAAAAGCTTAAAACAACATAACTTTAGCTTATAAAGATTGTTAAAATCCAAGAAGGCATCATTACAACCCCTCTGACAAAGAGCAAAAATTCAGGCATGGTTTAAGTAGTGAAAGCTGCACTTTAATTTTCAATACTTATAATCTTAGTGTTTCCATATCATAGCCCAAAAAGAAAGAAAAGATTGCATTTATCTAAAGAATGACCATGTTCCCCTTTCCAACACTGCTCCAAATTCGTTTAAGGCTATGAGCGCGATAAGTTTTACTGATATAATAGCCTTCATTTATTCTCTCGAATATACCCTAATGAAGTTAAGAAAATGGTAAATGAAAATGAAAAATGAAAATGAAATGAGCTTTGCTAAATGCTCAATCCAATCTAACTGTAACATCATTTTAAAAAAGAATTGTTGAGCAAAACAAATTAGTTAGACTAAAAGGCTTGATAAAAATAAGAGCAAAGAGAAACCGCATGTTTCATGATGAGATACCCATCTTAAAGAAAACTACTGGGGTTACATTCCTATTTTCTGTAACCCTATAATCATCTTAGCAATATGAATTGACTTGAGCTAGAGTTTTTTGCTGAGATGCTGCTCTTATTTGGAATTGTAGATGACCTAAAAAGAAAGACTTCTTATTAAATAAAAGCAAAATTTGATTCAACAGTATTTCTTGGTTAGGTTTTAACATTGTGTGAATGATTTAAAAATGAGTGGATTCAATTTAACTGTGGTGTAGACTAAAAGTTAGCATAGTCAAAAGAACAAAGCAAACTTGTTTAGGTCTAGCTACTTTAGTAGGTTTGAGAATCAATATCAATATGTATCAAATCAACCCCAATGAAACATGTTTCAATGCAATCCCTCTAAAATAATGGTGATCTATTTACCTTTGAGAAAAAGCTTAACATACCGAGTTCCATTCTCCCTGGTTTTAGACTGACATGGAGCACCAATGGATTAGAGATCACAATTTAATAAATAAAAACGTTATATTAGTTTAAGAAACTTATTTAATCATAATTTACCTTTGTGCTAGTGAGCTAAGGTTGCAATAGCACTTATGTTATATGTGTTCCTGAGAAACGACATAAAGCCAATCTCGTTTACCTGTAACTAAGCGATTTGCAAATTGGTGTTTAACCTAAAAGTGGCAAAAGATGCATAGTAGAAACTGTTTTTCCTGCAATGATTGAATGACAAACTGAATATTTCAATAAAATGATTACAAATAGATCTTTCTGTCAACACCAATGTTTTAGAAACATAACCTTCCCTAAAAAATACTTGAGTCATAATCAACAAAGAGGCTAAGGATGATAGTAAAACATAACCTGCCCTAAATAGTACTTGAGTCATAAACAACAACCATACATCAGTAGAAGGAAACAAACAGATTAAACATGGCAATAAAACATATTCAATAGTGCTCTTATAATCAAGCACCAACATTATACTTGAGGCATTTTCAACACCCACTTGTCAATGGGGGGAATATTCGATGCACTAAAAATGCCATTTCAATCTTGAAGGTGAGAGGAAAGAAGCAAGAAGATAGGAGGATTATAAGACGGCAATTGGTATAAAAAGATAAGGTTTTGTAATTGAAATAAATTCATGGCTTCCCCAATTGGTATGAGCTCACAAAATCGAATCATAGGACGCTCATGTAATTCATGAAGAGAAAGTAATGAAGTGACGAAAAACAAAAATGAATCATTCAAACAACTAATATATGCAGATAAAGATGCATGAAGAAAACGAATAGATGAGGAAAGGAAGGAATTTGATGATGCCGTGAGATGCCGATCTAGCTTCTGAATCTCGCCTTTTTATATTTTTCGTTGCTGATATTAAGAGGAAGGTGCGATGAGGGAGAGAAGTGAGAAAGAAGAAAGATCTGAGAAATCGCCTATTCTCTGTTTGTTGTTGTTAAGATTGAGAGGAAGGTGCGAGTTTCCGAGGTGCTCGACTCCGGTGGATTGTGAGATAGAGAACTGAGAAAGGAGAAATGCAAATGTAGTATTGCAGTGATATCAGCGGCAGATCTAATACTTGATCGTGCGGCTTCAATGAGTCATCTAGCTGAGCGGGAAAATGAAAAGGGTGAAAGTAGTGCAATTATGTAGGATTATTATTATTATTATTATTATTATTATTATTATTATTATTATTATTATTATTATTATTATTATTATTATTATTATTATTATTATTATTATTATTATTATTATTATTATTATTATTATTATTATTATTATTATTATTATTATTATTATTATTATTATTATTATTATTATTATTATTATTATTATTATTATTATTATTATCATTATTATTATCATTATTATTATCATCATTATTATTATCATCATTATTATCATCATGATCATCATCATCATCATGATCATCATCATCATCATCATCATCATCATTATCATCATCATTATTATCATCATTATTATCATCATTATTATCATCATTATTATTATCATTATTATTATCATTATTATTATCATTATCATCATCATCATCATCATCATCATCATCATCATCATCATCATCATCATCATCATCATCATCATTATCATCATTATCATTATCATTATTATTATTATTATTATTATTATTAATAATAGTAATATTATTATTATTATTATTATTATTATTATTATTATTATTATTATTATTATTTTGTTATGATTTTATTTTGAATTAAAACATTTCATTATGGATTAATACCCTTAGATGTATTTAGGGTAGAAAATCAATGTTTAGTCCTATTTGTGAATGATTTAAGGCTTTAATCCTATTTGTGCTTTTTAGACAAACTTTAATCCTATTTAGAACAATTTCTAAACATCCTAAGTATCAAGTATTTACCTTTATTGCTTCAATTATATTATCCAAAACATCATATGGTTTGATAGTATGATAATTAGTTATTCATAGTTTTTAGCAAATAGATGATTTCTTTTCCTAATTCATGTATCTATTTGCTTCTTGACCACTCGTGCATCCTTAGATGATTTAAAATCTCCGCTTAGCATATTCAGAAACACACCTAGTATAGTTCCATTTTTAATATTATCAACTAAATAAAGTTTTTGTTCCATTCTAAATAGAATATGGACATAATTCTCACAATGCGTGTTGCATGGTATTGAGGTGTTAAGTTTTGAAGGGGAGGAGAAAGAATAATGAAGGATTTATGATCATCTTTATTTTGATTATTAGGAGCTTAAAAAGGAATGTAATGTTTTTGTATCCGTTCATAATCATTCAAATATATGTTAGAGCATCTTCAATGGTACAATGTGTACGGTCCACACGTGGCATGAGAGATGACCACATAAATATTAGTAAATAAATTATTTCTCTCCTTATTTGAATGATTTTATACAGTTTTGGTAAGTTTTTCTGCACAATGTCAAGGAGACCGTCTAATGTTGACATTGTTGTTGACATTGCAGGGAAAAACTTACCAAAATTGTATAAAATCATTCAAATAAGGAGAGAAATAATTTATTTGCTAATAATTATGTGGCTATCACTCATGCCACATGTGCACCGTGGACATTATAGCATTGGAGATGCTCTTATCGAATTCTTAAATTCCCATAAATTGGTTTTAAAAGATAGCTAATTAAATGACTATTTAATCCAATTCATAATGAATATATCTTCAACTATTTGAATATATCATACATATAAGGCAGTTTCAATTATAATTCATTAATAAGAGATGTCTTCCAGATTGGTAACTCTCAAACTTGAAGGATATTTTCCACTTTTCCCTCCCACTCATTTGCGGCTAATGATCGGGCTAAACTTGCAAGTATACAAGTGCCGAATTGTAATAAATTCCGGTAAAATACCGGGTCGATCCACAGGGAAATGGTTGATATTATAAAGTTGAGTATCGAATGTAAAAGAATATAAATGGTATAATTTTCAGGAACTTTGCTCTTGAGATTGGTTTAAACAATAATGAGAATTACTAATATATGAATAATAGTTACGGAGTATTTAATAATAGTTCTTTGTCAATAATTATGAATACGATCTCGCTAATATATTCTCAACTCTGATTAAGGCAGTGAGAGCGTGGTTTTCGTTACGTGTAAGTCCCGTTACGGCTTACATTCATCTACCAAAAACCCCGTTGAATATCAAGACATCACACCCGTATCATATAAGACCGGATATATTTCTATTCTCGGTACTATATCTGTTTATCCTTTAATGTTCATAGTTTAGACTTCAACGTTAATTGCAAGCATAAACTAAATTTAACATACTTCTATGTTGTTACACCATAGTCATAAACAATCAAAATATAAAGGATAAATCACAATTTATTGGTTTAGAACTTTTATCAAACACCTAGTGGGCATAGAGGTAAGAAATTAGCCTCTAATACTCATATTAATCACAATACAATATTTAAATGTAATGGAACATGAAATTACAAAGGAAATAATACCTAAACACCAATAATTTCGGAGGTTAAAGTTTCCTCCTCAAGAACTTAAAGAAAAATAGCAAGAACAAATTATAAAAACTAGGAATTAATCTATGGAATGGAATGTGTTTGCTTGATGAATTGAGGGCTTTATATAGGCTAAAGAATGATATCTTTTAAGATATTCAAGCCCAACAATAATGTATGGAGGCAATATTTGATCAACAATGAGGAAGATGAAGTTTTCCCATCAAGAAATGGCTTGCACGTCGGACTGTTTTGTGCATAAATCAGCCCAACCGGCGCCGGTTTTGTCCCGACCGGCGCCAGTTCAAAACATGCCCTATTATGCTCGAAAAATACCAACTGACCGGCCGCGGTTGTGGGCTGACCGGCGCCGGTTGCTGCGCCAAAAAGTGTACTCTCTTTTCTTTCTCTTTTATGGATCAAAAAGTGTTGGTTTTTGTCCCGGGATTTTGGGGATGTTCCGCTGTGAATTTGGACATGATTCCTTCATCAAAGTTGTAGATAATGAAGTCTTATATCCACCAAAACTTGAATGACGTGATTTTATTCATCCAATAAAAAGATATGAATAAAACACGGAGAGGTATGCATCCTGAAATCCCACCAGCAACATCTGACTTTATTGGTTGATTGAGTCTTGTTTCTTTCATATTTTGACCATGACGTCTTCATAACATTTGTACCTTATTGAGTTAACATTCAAATGAAACTCGAATCGAGTGATTTCAATTTCTCTACAATAAGTTATACTCAAATTACGGGCAGAACGTCATCTTCTTGGTCTCAAAAACCGTTCATCACAATGTTTTATGCTTTAACTCTCGTTCTGAAGGTATTTGTCCGATTTCTCTTCTTTTCTTCAACAAATACTTATAAATACTTATGTTAAACACAAGTATCAGCTAACTCTCAAATCCTTCTCTTTCAATTTCCTCAAAAAATATCCCAAACATACTCTTAGGTTGTTTCCCGGTGGAGACATAAGGGGCGCAGAGTGAAGGGAGGCTCTGTCTCATCTCAAATATAATCTATTTTAAATTATTAGGGCAAAAGAAGTCGTGTCAAAAAAAATCTTTGTACTTATCAAGTCTAATGTACCGTTTTGAAAGTCGTAACACATCTGATCTAAATAAGAAAAAGTAAGTATGCATAAACATTTTTTATACATTCTGTAGCTATGTCTACAACAAATTTAATTACTAATTAGTTCCACCCTGTCAATCCGAGAGTAATTTACGATTCATACAACGGCCTTTTCCCCTTTCTAGGGGTTTCTTCTGCCGATCAAGTGCGGCTCACTTCTTTGGACGTCGTGCAGCGCCCTATGGCAGATAGGCGATGAGGTAGGTCCGGCGCAAGACGGTTTGGAAAAGTTGATCGGGCAGTGCGATGGTTGGGAGTTCAGGACCGAGGATGACAATCTGGTACTCGATGAGGAGGATGATGTGGGCCATATGCCCATATGGAGATGAGTAACAGAGTCTAGAGTTTGAAAGAAGATGAGTCAACGCTCAACTCTGTTTTTAGCGTGTTTTTATTTTCTAGCAGAACTCTAGAAATTAGGACATGTGATGAAAAGTCTTGTTTGTCAGTTAGTCATTGACTCAGTTAAGCCCATTTTTTTTAAAAAAAATAATCTGCTTACATTATGTTATCTTAATATAAGCCATTTTCGTGCAAAAAAGAGTCTAATATACCCTTTGGCTACACCTGCGTACGCAATCTGTGAATGCATAACCACACGTTAAGGAAGTCAAACCCCCAAATTTAGGCCAATTTTATAACTTTACAATCTAATCAGCACAAAATAAAGAGTCTTGGGAGATTTTAAAAGTATACGACAATCGCAGCCATTTTTGAAATTACAAGACAGTTTTTTCTTCTAGTCTAGATTAAATTACGAGTAAGGAAAAAAAGTTCCTTTTCGTCATTGATAGACAAGGGAAACACATAACCGTGCAAATCACGTTCCAAGCTTTTGGAAATTGTTTAACGAACTGCCCTCTTTGGTTCGGTCAACGTTATGAGAAATAAGAAAAGAATCAGGAGGATTAATTTTGGTAGACGGAGTAACGAAAACGGCAACGCTGGGAACATTCATACCATAATTAAGGATGAAAGATTACTCTGTTTGGCCATAACTGGCGGAATTGATTGAATGGCGCCTTAGCTTTTTTAATACCCCAGTTTTTAGTACTGCTTGGTGCTATATAAGCCAATCCTGGAAAACTCCAAAAAAACGCAGCTTGATTCGATGAAGAAGTCTCGTCTTTCATCATTCCGGCTCTTCCAACTTCTTCTTCTTCTTGCTCCTCTCTGCTGTACTAATGTCAAAGCCTCTGCGATGGAGTCACCAACGACCAAATTCGTCCGCTGCCTCGCTGCTGCACTGCCAAATGCCACTCTCTCTGATATTATGTATCAGCAAAACAATCCCAAATTCACATCCGTTTTAGATGCCTATGTGAGGAATCTCCGGTACAACACCTCCAAAACTCCTGAACCGGCCATCATCGTGACCCCATTGACGGAAGACCAAGTCCCGGCGGTGGTTGTGTGCGCGAAGGATGCCGGAATCGAGATCAGAATCCGGAGCGGCGGACATGACTACGAGGGGGTCTCTTATGTCTCCAGCACTCCCACCTTTATGATTCTCGACATGTTCAATCTCCGGTCAGTCGACGTCACTATTGACAACAAGGGAGCGGGGTCGGCGTGGGTAAGAGCCGGAGCCATCCTCGGGGAGGTTTACCACGGGATCTACAAGAAGAGCTCCGTTCACGGATTCCCCGCCGGTGTCTGCCCGACCGTGGCCGTCGGCGGGCACCTGAGCGGCGCCGGGTACGGGAACATGCTCCGGCAGTACGGGGTGTCGGTTGACCACGTGGTGGACGCGCGCATAGTCAACGCGAGAGGGGAGATTCTGGACCGGGCAGGCATGGGGGAGGATCTGTTCTGGGCCATCCGCGGCGGCGGCGGCGCGAGTTTCGGAGTGATCCTGGCGTACAAAATCAACCTGGTTCCCGTGCCGGAGAAGGTGACGTATTTCCGGGTGGAGAAGATGGTGGAGGAAAACGGGACGGCCGTGGTGATGGAGTTCCAGAAGGCGGTGAGCAGCATGGACAGCCGGCTCTTCGTCCGCCTCCTGGTGCAGCCGAGCAAGGCGGCGGGGGGCCAGAAGACGGTCAAAATCACGGCCATCGCGCTGTTCCTGGGGAGCACCGGCGAGCTGGTAAGGGAGGCGAACAAGGAATTGCCGTCTCTGGGACTGAAGGACACGGACTGCGCGGAAATGAGCTGGATCGAGTCGGTTCTGGAATGGGCGAATTACGACCACAATACCACAAAACCGGAGCAGCTGCTGAGCCGAGAGGGGAAGGACCCAATAAAGTTCGGGAAGAGGAAATCCGATTACGTGGAGGCGGAGATACCCGAAGCGGGCCTGTGGAAGCTGTGGGGGAAAGTGAAGGAGGGAAAGGTGGGGATGGTGTTCAACTCCTACGGCGGGAAGCTGCCGAATATCACAGCAGACAACGCAACGGCGTTCCCTCACCGGTCCGGGATTCTGTTCAAAATCCAATACTCCGTGTCCTGGGAGGACGACACCGACACGGTGACGAACCTGAAGCAAGCCAAGGATTTGTACGAGTTCATGACCCCATACGTGAGCTCCATGCCCAGACGGGCGTACCTCAACTACAGAGATCTGGACATCGGCACCAACGAGGAGCACAAATCCGATGTGTTCGGCCCCATGTACTTTCGTGACAACTTCAAGAGGCTGGTCCAGATCAAGAATCAGGTCGACCCTGATAATTATTTCAAATATGAACAGAGCATCCCCATCTACTGAGTCAGAATCCATACCTCCATTATAAGTATTGCGCAATCACCTTCTTCTCGATCGTTTATCCTAGCTCCTCCCCCACGATTCTTATATGGGATTGGATACCGGCCATTTCCCCATGCTTGCTTGCTATATTTTATACTGATGTATGTTGTATTTCTACACCTAATGACGCTATCATACTCCAACGTTACCACACCCTTCAATACAAATGCTTTTTTCTATTGTTATAAAATGTGCTTCATTCTAACGGTTGAATATCTACACACAACACACACGTGACAAATACAAATGTCCAAGTGTAATCTTGTTTGTTTATTGATACGGATGATATATGTTTGGTTAAATTGTTCTTTTAGTTAAATTGTGTAAAAAAAATTGTATTTGTACTATATATACTCTTACAGTTTTATGCAATTAAACTAACACTCCTTATTACATGTCATTGGATTTAGAAAAATAATTTAGTAATTCGTGCTAATGGGAATCAAATTTCAAATGTCTACAACACTTAGAACATGTTTACTTCACGGGTTACTAAACGGTGCTTATTATGATCCGCGTTAATAAGCGGCGCATAAAATAAGCAATGTTGTAAGATCATGCTTACTTCAAAGGGTTTAAAACACCGTTTAACATTAAAATGTCCAAAATAACCCTATACATATATATACACAAACATTCATGAACACGAGTATATAATATAATATGTGGGGTCACCTCGTGCGTGTACCCATACCCCTAACCTACCCCCCCGCTTTATACCTCGTACCCTCGAACTCTACCCTGTCCCACTTCCACACCCCTACCCTTACTAGGACGTTACCCTCTACCCCTACTCCATACCCACCCCATACCCCTACCCTCGTAGGGGGTGAGGTCGGGGTAGGGTCGAGGTTGGGTAAGAGGGTACGAGTGGGGTAGGGGTAGGATTATGTTGATGGTAGGGTGGTTAATGGTTAGGGTGAGTGTGATGGGGTAGAGTGGGCTCGAGGCAGGGGAAGGTGGTAGGGGTAAAGGGGTAGGGGTCGGGGTAGGGAAAGTACATGCGGGGTGGGGGCAACCTCAGGGTGGGGTGGGGGGTTGGATGGTGGTAGGGTGGGGGGGGTCAGGGTGGGGTCAAGGTAGGGGCAAGTGGTAGGGGTGGGGTGGGGTCTTGGTTAGGGGTAAGGGTGGGGTATGGGTAGGGTGGGGTCGGGGTAATGTAGGGTAGGGTAAGTGGGTGGTGGGGGGTAGGATGACAGTAGGTCAGGATCGAGGTGGGGCGAGGTAGGGGCAATTGGTAAGGGATAAGGGTGTGTGGGGTGGGGTAGGGACCTGGTAAGGGATAAGGGTGTGGGTAGGGTGGGGTCCAGGGTAGGATAAGGGGTAGGGTGGGGTCCAGGGTAGGATAAGGGGTAGGGTGGGGCCGAAATAGGGGCATGTGGTAGGGGCAGGGGTTGGGGGTAGGATGGCGGTAAGGTGGGGTCGGGGTGGGGCCGAGGTATGGGGCATGTGGAAGGGGGGTAAGGTAGGGTAAAGTGGAGGGTGGGGTAGGGTAAGGTGGGTCGCGGTGGTAGTAGGATGGCGGTAGGGTGAGGTTGGGATCAGGGTGGGGCTGAGGAAGGGCATGTGGTAAGGAGTTGGGGTGGGGTTGTTGTAGGGGAAAGGGGTACGCGGGGTGAGTGGGGGTAATGGTCAGGGGTAGGGTAAGGGTAAGGGGTAAGAAACGAGGATGGAGGTAGTGGGTAGGGTGGGGTCAGGGTAGTAGGGTAGGGTGGGGTGGGTAGCGGGCAGAGGGGTAATAATAGGGTAGGGCAAGGGATAAAGGTAAGGGCAATTCAGAAACTGAAAAAGCTTAAAGTGTCGCTTAATTAATACATGAGGGGTGGTATGCTTAGTAAGTGGCACTTTAAGCACTTCTTTCAGTTAGTAAGCAACTTTTTAAGCAGCATGCATGTTGATTTCGTCTGTCTTACTAACCTAACTCTGACTTTAGCAGCGAAGTAAACGCCTCCTTAGTCACTTACACGTTCGACCATCCATTTTATTTTTTTGCAAACACCCCTTTATATACACACCTGCTCTCTTTTTGCACTACCTTCGTTCTCTTTTTGCATAACGTGTCATTGGATTTAGAATGAGTCGTCTGAAGAACACTCATTCTAAGGACACTAGGCAAGCTCTCTTAACCTTCCAACCTATCACTGGTGCTAGTCGTAGTGAAGAACCTGCTGGGCTTTTAGGTAGCTGGGTGTTTGACCAAAATGCAATTAGAAGAGCTCTTACAGAAATGCATATAATTGATGGGCTTCCTTTTAGGTTTGTTGAGAGACAGGGTTTTAAAAAGTTTATGTACATAGCTTGCCCTAGATTTAAGATCCCATCTAGGTGGACCATTGCAAAAGACATTTACCAAATCTACTTAGATGAAAAGATAAATTTAAAAAAGTTGTTTAGGGAGATGACATAGAGGGTAAGTATTACCACTGACACATGGACCTCTGTACAGATGATCAACCACATGTGTATTACTGCTCATTACATAGACCACAAGTGGAAGCTTCAGAAAAAGATTATTTCCTTTGTCCAAGTTACTTCTCACAAAGGGGAGTACATTGCTAAGGCTCTTGAGAACTGTTTATTAGAGTGGGGGCAAAAAAACATCTTCTCTATCACTGTTGATAATGCAAGCAGTAATGATACAACAATAGGGTTCTTCAAGAAAAAGCTTGCTTCTAGGGGTGCTTCTCCTGTTAAACTGAAGTATCTCCACATGAGATGTATTACCCACATTTTTAACCTAGCAGTTCAAGATGGCCTAAAGCAATCTGACACTGCTGTGTCTAGGGTTAGGGAAGCAGTTAAGTATGTTCGCAATTCTCCTGCTAGGCTTCAAAAGTTTAAGGATATATCTGACTTAATTGGGGTGGAAGCTAAGTGTGGATTACCCCTTGATGTTCCAACTAGGTGGAATTCCACATACTTAATGCTAAAGTCAGCCTTATATAATGAGAAAGTGTTTGAAGCCTATGAGGAGAATGAATCAAGTTATTTTGTTGATTTGGGTGTAGACGTTAAAGATGTTAAGGATTGGATTTCTTGCGAGTCAATGGTGACAGTTCAGCAAAATTTTTATGATATGACACTTAGAATTTCAGGGTCTCTCTTTGTTACTTCTAATACTTTCTTCTCAGAAGTGTCTGATCTGTTTCTGGTCCTTCAAGACTTGATCAAGTCAGATAAACCTTCTACAAGCAGCATGGGAAGTACTATGAAATCCAAATTGGATATGTATTGGGGTGATCCTGAAAAGATGAACTATCTGATATTCTTTGCAAATGTTCTAGATCCTATGGACAAGTTTGAATACATGCCCTTTCAATTCAATGCTTTGGATACTAATAAAAAAGGGTGAGATATTCTTTGCAAGTATCAAACTTCCTCTGTCTGAATTGTTTGTTGATTATGTCAATAGTTACACAGAAAGTGTTGGTGGAAGCTCAGAATCAAGCTCAACTCCTGCTACTTTACTGATCTGTAAGGCTGAGTCTGCCAGACCAGTCTCCCAATTCAAAGCACAATTGAAAAAACAGAAACTAGAGAGTGGGCAGTTGGGCTTGAAAAAAAAATGAGTTGGAAATTTATTTGAGTGAGGCTATACTTGAGGAAGATAAAGAGTTTCATATCTTAAGATGGTGGAAATTAAATAGTTAGAGATTCCCTATATTGTCTAAAATGGTAGAGATATTCTTGCTGTTCCAATCTCCACACAGTTGCTTCTGAATCCACTTTCAGTACTAGTGGTAGAGATTTTAGATTGTTTTAGAAGCTCTTTGACTCCTAAAATTGTGGAAGCCTTAATTTGTACTCAATATTGGTTGAGAATGCACAACCAGCCTCTATCAATTGAGGAAAATATTGATGAAGTTGAGAGGCTGGAAACAGGTTAGGTTGATTTTATTTATACTTCTTAAATTAAAGTTTATAATTGTTTATGTGTAAATGTGACATTGTTTCTTTTTCTTTTTCAGAGTTAATAGATGAGACCTATAATGCCTCTCGATCTTCTGTGGATCCTACACATGTGAACTTAATGGTTTACAGTTTACTTATTTCTTATAACCTTACAATTTTTTTACCAATAACTTTTAATATCATGTGTTGTTGGTGTTGGATGTTTTCCACTGCCCACAACCCCTATTTGGTTTCTGCCTTTCTGGTGCTATTCATTTGCCCCTATGTTTTTCAGGACACCCACTTCTTCCTTTACTTTGTGTCTTGTTGTGTTTTCCAATTACACTAGTTGTTCCCCTTTTGGTACTGATGAAAGCTTCCACCATATACTGAAATCAGATTGGGTTTGGTATTAAACTTAGTTGGTGTTAAATTGGATTTGGTCTCTTAAGAGTGTATCTTTAGATGGCTTGAAACCTTGCACTAAGTATTGTGGATGCCCCCAATCTGTTTTGAATTGAAAAGAAGCAATCTGAACCAACTTTTATCTAATTTATTAATTGTGAAATTGGTTGTTCCCCTTTTGGTAATGATGAAAGCTTCCACCATATACTGAAATCAGATTGAGTTGGTATTAAATTTAGTTAGTGTTAAATTGGACTTGGCCTCTTAAGAGTGTATCTTTAGATGGCTTGAAACCTAACACTAAATATTTTGGATGCCCCCAATCTCTTTTGAATTGAAAAGAAGCAATCTGAACCAACTTTTATCAACTTTTTCAATTGTAAAAAGTAATTTATGGTATTTCTTTATTCACACCTGATTTTCTGACTACTTACCTTTGTATGTGCCGGATTAAAGGCTACAACTATGTAGCATCGATACTAGTATGCGGAAACGCGGAAACGGGTACGGGGATACTACAAAACCAAAAAAAGTAGGATACGGATACGGGACCATATTTATAAATACTACGGAGTATGTTGGTCCCAGATTTCTGTAGACTAACACACAGCTAGATGGATATCATCGACAAACAGAGAAGAACGATTACCCAGAATGATTTATGCAATGTCGAGAACTTGGAAATCGTCTTCCTATTATATCGAGAAGTATTTTGGCAGCGTAATGCTAGAGTGTATTAATCGATATCGGTACCTGTACACAAGGCGCATATTTATAGGCGCTGTACAGGTTACCGATTTAGGTAAACCTTGGGGTTTGGGCCAAGGCCTTTTTGGGCCTTTTCCCTTTAACCTATTTATTACAAAATGATTACTAATCTAATACCATAAATGGTATAACTAGTCTACCTTATTAAACAAGATATTACAGACAAACTTGACTCACAATAAAAGTTCTAACATACTAAAAGTTATGGGGGTGTACATATAAATATTAAAAGTTACAAGGGTGTATTTATAATTATTAAAAAAACAATTTTCTTTTGAAAAAATAGACATATATTATCGTCTGACATCTACTCATTCATGGTATTGAAGCATTTTACATTTTCAAGATACCTAGAAATAAGTTCATATTTTATCTCATATACATTAGTGCACCTCGAAATATAAGTATAGTCAATAAGTCATTAATTTAAAATGAGAAATGAGTGAAACAACTATAGTTTTGAAAATAAAAGTGCAAGTACTCAAAGTTCTAGAATAATGAAGATAAAAAACAATATTTTAAAAGTTCTAATACGTATTTCTGTTAGAGCTATTAATTTTCAGGGATAATTAGAATTAGGGATAGGAGGATGAGTGAATTAGGAATAAGCTTATTACTTGTGCACCGCATAAAAGCAATGTAAAAATTATCTTTAACTTTTCATTTTTTAAGAATTTTATTATGTAAATTTGGAGTGTTTTTTAAAAAGTTTTTTTGGGAAGATTTTTTTTAAAGTTAATACAGGTATCCTTCAGGATACGAGTATCCAAAATTTTAAAAATTGCAGATACGACCCGAGAACGTACGGTACGGATATCATAGAGTATCGGATACGGGAACGTTCCGATACGCGGATACGGCACCCTAGTGAAGTATCCATGCTTCATCGGGCTACAACAATTGGAACTTGCTAACTTGCTACTTACCCTTTATGGACTTCCATTATTTTTGTATTTTAGGCCATGTACTTGCTGATTTTGTACAATTAAAACTCAATTTGTAACTGTTTTTGGTTTGGACTTATGCTTGTAACTTAATATGTTACAACATACAAACACTTGTCATTTTGTCAAATTGACAGCATAATACGTAATATGTATCATGAATGTGTTGTGTTAAATTATGTAATATGAATCATGGAAGTGATTTGTGTTAAGTTATTTTTTTATAATTTGAATATATAGTGTTTACAATTTGGGTCAACATTACACTTTGAAATTTGAATCTGTAATTTGAATGTGTTTTGGTATAACCGAGTTAACCGAAACCCGATCCGATATTCGAAAATATCCGAATTCAAAATATCCGAAAAACTATACCTAAAAAAAGGTAGGGCTGGGCTTAGTATTTATATTAAATAAACCGAACGGGTTTAGGGTAGGTAGACCCGATCCGCCCGACCCGTGCTCAGCCCTAGTACCAAATTTGTCACGGATTTTGTCACAGATTTATCTCCCATGTCACCAAAACCCTTTGTCACAGACAAAATCCGTGACAAAGCTTTGTCACAGACATTTTCCGTGACAACGCTGGTGACAGCACGGTTCCGGTGACTAGAAACTTATGCTGGCGTAATTTTTTTTATTCCAGCGTTTTGTCACAGACCAAATCCGTGACAAATTTATTAATTTTTTTCTTTTGTCACGGACGGATCCGTGACAAAACCCAATAATTGCTATTTCCAACGGTCACCAAATTAATGTTGTACGGATAGAGTGTTGGGTTTCGGGCAGAAAAACGCAGCGGAATAAACAAAAAATTTTACTACCCAAAAGTAAACGAACGGATCTGAGGTTCTTATTATAAACGAAATTACAAGAATTTAAGAGGGACTTACATAACAATCTTAATCAGGGATGTCAGACAGTCCGAGAAAACGATCCCGAGCTCTACCGGTATCCACACGCACGTGACTGGATCGGCCGCAGGGAACGTGCTAGCGTTCTCTTCTTTCTTCCTCTCTACTCTAGGTTTGAGAAGTGAATTTTAACTCTTAAAATTCGTGGGTCTCCTTAGCCCTATTTATAAGAGGTGGAAAGAAGGGGTTTTATGGCTAATAAAACCCTTAAAGAGGCCCTAGCCCAATACCATTCGAAACCCTCTTTCGAATTGGGCTAATCAAGCTATTTTAATGTTATTAACAAACATTAATGATCCAAATCACTTAGGTGTGTGACCCTGTAGGTTTATATATTATTGGCAGTGGGCTAGAAATTAATTCGAGCCTCACAAATCATAAGCGGTCTCTAGCAAGGCATTATGACTATCCAAAAATATATAAATGTCAATTAAATCTGACATAACCTTTTAATGATTAATTTGTGCTAATAATTCTCTTTTGTCAAACGATATCTTAATTGAGACAAGGTTAGGTCGTGTCATCCTTGTTATTCTCAATTAATATTTCTTGATTACCAAGTAAGATTAATCTTGATCAAATGACACCTCATTTGAGCATGGCCATGCTAATTAATCTTACTTGTCAAGGGGCCCAATAGATATCTTTCTCTCGATGTACAAGAGTGACAAAAACTATCTTGATAATTCACATACTACTACATGGTTCATAATATGTACAATCACCACCTTTATAATTACCCAGTTAAAGATAACATTTAATGGTGTTAATACATATTAATTCTCATGCTAGTAACCATGATTATCTCAAGTATAAGAATATAGCACCTCATCATTATTGAGGACAACACTGATGACATATAACCTAGCAGTGTCCTCAAGTTGGGTCTGTCCAATGAACCTGTTCCCTAATGATAAGCACAATAGCTACCTATATTTTATATAGGTAATTATGATTATCTGTACAAATATTCAAAGACAAAGCAGGTATAAATTCCATTTTGAGTAAAAACCGCACAAATACGTCAAAGATGAAAACACAAGAGTCAACAATCGAAAGGGGCCAAGAACCGACACTTCGGGGTCAACCATGGGCGTAAAACGGAGCGAAAAATGAAGAATTGCAGTACAGGGGAAAACCGGCGCCGGTCCACCCTACAACCGGCACCGGTTTCATTTAAAGAGGCCTTACTACGGTGAACCGAAGCATGACCGGCGCCGGTCCACCCCTATAACCGGCGCCGGTTATACCATTTTCCACAAATTATTCAGCAACGAAGCAAAACCGGCGCCGGTCCACCCTTATAACCGGCGCCGGTCCACCCCGATTCTGCACAAAACATGGAGACGTGCAGCAAGATCTTGATGGGAAAAACCCACTTTCCTTATGATCTGATCAAATATTTCTTCCATGCTTGATTGTTGGGCTTGAATGGACTAAAAGATGCCAATCTTTAGCCTATATAAAGCCCCCAATTCATCAAACAAGATCATCATTCCATTCTTGAAGATTAAATTTCAGTTTTTATATTTCCTTTTTGCATTTTCTTGAAGTGTTGGAGAAGAAGCCATTTCTCTCCTCTACAATTGGTTCTAGGTATTATTTCTTGTATGTTATTGTATTTTGTTGTTCTTAGTTGCACTTTTGTAATTAATATGAGCATTAGAGGCTAAGTTCTTAGCTAAGGCTAGGGATGAACTTCTATGCCCACTAGGTGTTTGATAAAAGTTCTAAACCAATAAATTGTGATTTATCCTTTACATTTTGATTGTTTATGACTATGGTGTACAACATAGAAGTATGTTAAACTTAGTTTATGCTTGCAATTAACGTTGAGGTCTAAACTATGAACATTAAAGGATAAACATATATATTACCGAGAATAGAAATATATCCGGTATTATATGATACGGGTGTGATGTCTTGATATTCAACGGGGTTTTCGGTAGATGAATGTAAGCCGTAACGGGACTTACACGTAACGAAAACCACGCTCTCGCTGCCTTAACCGGAGTTGAGAATATATTAGCGACATCGTATTCATAATTTTTGGTAAAGAACTAATATTCAACCCTATTAAAGCATTTAAGTAATTCCCGAAGCCTTAGTTGTTGTTATCAATCACTTTAATCAAATTAATTATATCTCTGAAAATTAAAAAGAAGAATCAAGTTGTTGTTTTCACAACAACACACAACTCAAAATCCCTGCACTTTACTCATTTATTTATTTAAAGTCATCTACTCTCGGACTAAATTAAACAACGTTTCCCTGTGGATTCGACCCGGTATTTTACCGGAATTTATTACTATATCGGCACTTGTACACTTGCAAGTTTAGCCCGGTCAAGTTTTTGGCGCCGTTGCCGGGGAAACGGTCTTGTTTAATAAAGTCCAAACAATCAAAAATCCTGAAATTATTTTATTTATTTTTCACAACTTCACTTGATCTTGGAAGGGTTTATTTTTGTGTGTGTGTAGATATTCCTTTGTGTTTGCATGCATTTGAGAAGTCGAGGTTCTAAATTTCTTGAACCACTTGATCTTGAAATAGAAAAAACTTGCAAACACATTCGGAAGGAGCAAAAAGCCACAAAGATGATGCCCACACTTAACGAACGAAAGAGGCCTGTTGTTGCAACCTCCCCCTCTTGTATTGTGCTAAGCGAAGATGCGAGGGACTATGAACTAAAGCAAAGCTACTTCAATGCTATGCCTCAGTTTCATGGTCAATTGGGGGAGAATCCATTGAACTTTATCACGGAGTTCTATGGGTTCATTCAAGGGATTCCAAGGAACAAGCTAGCCGAAGATGATCTCAAGCTCAAATGCTTCCCCTATACTCTCAAAGGGGCAGCAAGAGGATGGTTCCTAGAACAGGCCCCGGCAAGCTACACTACATGGGAAGGTATATACAATGCCTTCATGTCTAAATACTACACGCCCACCATGACTCAAGAGCTTAGACAACGCATTTTCAATTTCAAACAACAAAATGGTGAGCTCTTTCAAGACGCATGGAGGCGTTTCAAATCATTGCTAAGGGAATGCCCACATCACCGCATTCCCCTAGACCTTCAAATTGACACATTCTACAATGGCTTGAACGCATCTTGTCAAGCCATTGTGGACAACCGAGCCGAGGGCTATATTGGGAACAAGAATGAAACCGAAGCACTCCGAATCATTGAATCCATTGCTTCGAATCCTCAACTCCAAGGAGGTGATTACAAAGTGGTCGGGATTAATGAAATCTCTATCACGACGGAGATAAACAAAAGGCTTGAAGAAATGGAATCAAAGATTGAGCAAAAATTCCAAACGGCTCTACAAGCCGTATTGGGAGGAGTCAAACAAATAGCCAACGTAGAGAGCATACCGAGCCCGGAAAGTGATTTATCTCAACAACTTGAAGAGGTAAATTATATGAACTCTTATGGGAATCGGGGAAACAATAACTATTCAAATCAACAAAGGTGGAAGCCACAAGCTAGTTCCTCACAACCCCAATCCGGAGCACCTAATTTTGGGCAACCCAAGGAGACTACCATGGAGGATATGATGCAATTCATGTCCAAAAGCATGGCAAGCATGAAGGCCCAAAATGAGGAAAATCATCATAGAGTGGAGGCATCCATTGGGAATCTCCACTCTCAATTCACCAAGTTGGATCTTCGATTTGAAGATCAAAATATGAAGCTCAACCAACGCATCGACACCATTGAGCAATACAACAAGGCGTCCATTCGGAACCTTGAAGTACAAATGGGACAACTTGCTCAAAAAGTAAGTTCTAGGGAGCAAGGCAAATTTCCTACAACCACGGAGATGAACCCAAGGGAAAACGTGATGGCCATTACCACAAGGAGTGGAAAGACGACGGAGGACCCAAAGATGCCGGAAGAGGAGGAGACCCCAAGAAAGCAAAACGAAGATGGAGATAAGGAACATATGATGCCACCATCCAATATGGCTAACTATGTTCCTCCCATTCCATATCCTCAAAGATTGAAGAAAAAAAATGATGGTGCTCAATATAGAAAATTCCTTGATATTTTTACTAAATTGAGCATCAACATTCCATTTGCCGAAGCGATAGCGGAGATCCCATCTTATGCCAAATTCTTGAAGGGCATACTCTCGAATAAAAAGAAATTGGCAGAATTTGCTACCATTGCCCTTACGGAGGAGTGTAGTGCCATCCTACAAAACAAACTCCCTCCTAAATTGAAGGACCCCGGAAGCTTCACGGTGCCATGCTCTATTGGCAAGATTGGAGAGGTAAGATCCCTTTGTGATCTTGGTGCTAGTATCAACCTCATGCCCCATTCTTTATTTAAAAAGCTTGGTGTGGGGGGACTTCAATCAACCACCATAGCCTTACAACTTGCGGATAGATCAATTCGCTACCCTATTGGAGTTATGGAGGATGTGCTTGTTAAAGTTGGAAAATTCTACTTTCCGGTGGACTTTCTTATCTTGGAGATGGAGGAAATGGAGATCCCTATCATTCTTGGAAGGGCATTTCTAGCCACCGCAGCCGCCCTTATTGATGTCAAAAACGGAATTGTCAAATTCCGTGTTGGGGATGAAGAGCAAGAATTCCATGTTTGGGATTCTTTGAGGAAGCACCATGATGATCCCTCTTGTTTTAACATTGACATTCTTGACACTTTGGCTAAAGAGTGTTTTGGGAAAATCATTCATGAAGACCCCTTGGAGACTTGCATCATGCTAGGATGCAATGAAAAAGAAGAAAGCCATGAACTTCTTGAGGAAGTTATGTACCTACAAGCCGGAGCTCCTTTCAAACAATTCCGACAAAAGTTTGAAGATCTTGGAACAAGTAAGTCCACATTAAAACCATCTCTTGAGGTTCCACCAAAACCATCTTTGAAAACTTTACCGGAGCACCTCAAATATGCATTTCTTGGAGACAACTCAACTTTCCCGGTAGTAATTTCTTCTTCACTCACGTCTCTTCAAGAAGAAAAATTACTACGGGTATTGAAGGACCACAAAATATCTATTGCATGGTCCTTGGCGGATATTAAGGGTATTAGCCCTTCTCTTTGTATGCACCGGATTTTTATGGAGGAAAATCATAAACCCACAGTGGAGCATCAACGGAGGCTAAACCCCAACATGAAAGAGGTAGTTAAGGAGGAAGTTCTCAAACTCCTTGACTATGGCATAATTTACCCCATTTCGGATAGTAAATTTGTAAGCCCCGTTCAAGTCGTTCCAAAAAAGGGTGGAATCACGGTGGTAGCCAATAGTAAGAATGAATTAATTCCTACTAGAATGGTCACCGGTTGGAGGATGTGCATAGACTACCGGAAATTGAACTCCGGCACAAGGAAGGACCATTTTCCCCTTCCATTCATGGATGAGATGCTAGAGCGTGTTGCGGGCAACGAATTCTTTTGTTTCTTGGATGGATTCTCCGGCTATTTTCAAATAGCTATCTCTCCCGAGGACCAAGAAAAGACAACATTCACGTGTCCTTTTGGCACATTTGCTTATAGAAGGATGCCATTCGGGTTATGCAATGCCCCCGGGACATTCCAAAGATGTGTGATGGCAATTTTTGCGGACATGGTGGGAGACTTCATGGAGGTATTCATGGATGACTTTTCTGTTTTCGGAAATTCTTTTGACTCATGCTTACTTTCCCTTGAGAAAGTGTTAACTCGGTGTGAAGAAACCGATTTGGCTCTCAATTGGGAAAAATGCCATTTCATGGTAACCGAAGGAATTGTCTTGGGGCACAAAATTTCCTCCAAAGGCATTGAAGTCGACCAAGCAAAAATTGAAGTCATAAAGAAGCTACCCCCTCCACACTCGGTGAAAGCTATCCGAAGTTTTCTAGGGCATGCCGGTTTCTATCGGCGATTCATTAAAGATTTCTCGAAAATCGCTAAACCTCTATGCGATTTATTAGCCAAGGATGCCCCTTTTGAAATCACTCCAACTCGGCTCAAAGCTTTCAACACTTTAAAGGAAGCTCTTACCACGGCCCCTATTATTGCATCACCGGATTGGTCTCTCCCATTCGAATTGATGTGTGATGCTAGCGATCATGCTATCGGTGTGGTGCTTGGGCAAAGAAAAGAAAAGAAACTTCATGCCATATACTATGCATCGAGGTTACTTCATGATGCGGAGCTCAATTATGCCACCACCGAGAAGGAATTTCTAGCCGTCATTTATGCTTTTGACAAGTTCCGATCTGACCTCATTGGCCAAAAAGTGATTGTTTATACCGATCACTCCGCCATCAAATATCTCATGAACAAGAAGGATGCTAAACCAAGGTTAATTCGTTGGGTTTTATTACTCCAAGAATTTGACCTTGAAATCCGAGACAAGAAGGGGAGTGAAAACCTTGTGGCGGATCATCTTTCACGACTTGAAGGCACCCCCAACCCCAAGGAAGAGGAGATAAGAGACGATTTCCCATATGAGCAAATAATGGCAATCAAAGAGGTACAACTACCATGGTTCACTGATTTTGTTAATTTTCTTGCAAAAGAAATTATACCTCCATCACTCACTTTCCATCAAAGAAAAAAATTCCTAAGTGATGTAAAGCATTACTATTGGGATGAACCATATCTCTTCAAACATTGTGCCGACGGAATTGTTAGAAGATGCATACCCGATGAGGAAATCATGTCCGTCCTAAACCATTGTCACAACCTTCCTTGTGGTGGTCATCATGGACCGGACCGAACAGCGGCAAAAGTCCTCCAATGTGGTCTTTTCTGGCCAACATTATTCAAAGATGCAAGGAGTTATGTGAAAGCGTGTGACCGATGTCAAAGAACCGGAAATCTTAGCCGGAGGAATGAAATGCCTCAAAATATGATCCTTGTGGTAGAACTTTTTGATGTATGGGGATTGGACTTCATGGGACCTTTCCCTAACTCATATGGGAAGAGCTATATCCTTGTAGCCGTGGACTACGTCTCCAAGTGGGTGGAGGCAATAGCTCTACCCAACAACACTAGCAAAAGTGTGGGAGAGTTCGTGAAGAAAAACATTTTCTCACGGTTTGGTGTGCCCCGTACCATCATAAGTGACAATGGCACACATTTCAAGAATGCCCATTTTTCTGGCTTGCTAAAGAAATATGGGTGCAATTTCCGAACCGGAGCAGCCTATCATCCACAGACTAATGGGCAAGTTGAAGTGTCCAACCGAGAGATTAAATCAATTCTAGAAAAAACAGTTGCCACTTCTAGAAAGGATTGGGCGTTAAAATTAGATGATGCGCTATGGGCATATCGAACGGCTTACAAAACACCGTTGGGCATGTCACCATACCGACTTGTCTATGGAAAATCATGTCATCTCCCCGTGGAACTTGAGCACAAAGCACAGTGGGCACTCTCCAAGTTAAACCTTGATCCTACACTCTCAAAGAAAAAAAGGATGTTCCAAATGGCGGAACTTGAAGAAATCCGAAGGGATGCATATGAGAATTCCCGCATCTACAAGGAAAAAGCAAAAGTTTGGCATGATAAAAACATCAACCGGAGGGACTTCTACGTCGGCCAAAAGGTACTACTCTTCAACTCTAGACTTCGCCTTTTTCCCGGAAAGCTAAAATCGCGATGGTCGGGACCGTTCACAATCACCGAGGTCCGACCATACGGGTCAATGATGATTCAAAAGGGTGACCAAACACCATTTCTTGTAAACGGTCACCAACTCAAGCCATACATGGAGTATCATATCACCTCGGCAACCACCGCTTGCCCATTGGAGGAGTAAAAAGGTACGTTGCGTCCAGCCTACGACGTTAAACTGAGCGCTAATTGGGAGGCAACCCAACATAAAATTTCAATTATAAAGAAATATGCTTAGTTTCACAAATATTCATTATTATTTATAATTTAACAAATTATAACTAACTACGTTCATTTAAAAAATAGGCATATTTCATTTATAATTGAAAGAAAAAAAAAAAAAAAAAAATCGAAAATCGTACAGTAACCGGCGCCGGTTATACGGCACTACCGGCCCCGGTTCTAAATCGCAAAAGTCAGAAGACGTTCCCAGGGTACAACCGGCGCCGGTCCAAGGACCCAACCGGCGCCGGTTATCTGAAAACTAAGCCTCGATCAAGCCCCGAACGACAACCGGCGCCGGTCCAAGGACCCAACCGGCGCCGGTTGTCCCGTTTTTAACCCAACACCAGCCCGATTTCTGTCATTCTCACGAGCCAAAACCCCCCCCTCAGTCGAAAGAGCTCCCAAAAAACCGATACTCACTCCCCCAAATCGCCATAGCTTCAAGTTCTAAGGTCAAAACAACTCAAATCCATCACTCTCAAGGCTCCACAACATCATATTCAAGCTTCTTCTCCACAAAATCAAGGTAAAAAGGCTAAACCCCCAATTTGTTTTCAATTTTCGAAATTCTTTCTTCTTTTTCAATTTTTGGCCGAATTACTTGTTTATAATTGTTAAAAGTTGATCACTTGTGCTTATATAATGAATGTAAACATGATTCTTGCCAAAAGTTTGAGATTAAAGTTGAGAATTGGGGGAAGTTCTTGCAAATTTTTCATTTTTAAACCCTAGGTCCGAATTTCTTGCTTAATTTCCAATTATTTCTACAATTGATGACTTGAATGATATTGAAATACTTTGTGTTGACATATAAACATTCCAAACATCATTGTTGCATTAATTTGTGATTAAACTTGCAATTTTGGGGAAATTAATGAAAATTTTAGAAAAATATACCTTGAATTGATGAAGTTTATGGTGTTGTGTGTCTATTTCTCTTCTAACCATGCAGGTATGGCCCCGAAAAGGAAGCAAAATGACGGGGCCTCTTCTTCTTCATACTCCCACCCCCGTTTCACCTCTCATGAAAATGAAGAGTGGTACGATACAAGAAAAAAATGGGGAATGGTGGTGGAGAAAACAGTTGACCCAATCATCGACGCCACTTTTGAACTAACGGAGGCATTCATGGAGCTAGGGTGGGCCGTGATGCTTACCCTAACAGGGGCATACTACCCCCAACTGGTTCGTGAGTTCTACGCCAACATCACGGACAAACAAACTGGGTATGCCGTCATTCACTCGTTTGTCAAAGGCAAGAACATAAAAATTGATCCAAGTTTTCTCTCCCGCCTCCTCAAGGTCCCCGATGACGGCACAACTTTGGAATTCAGCGTTAAAGGGATCTCCAGTGACAAGACTTATGATGAAGTTCGAACAATGGAAAGGTATGAACTCCCAAAGCTCTTCACTAAATATTTGGACATCCGTGAGCGACTCATCATTTACCTCATTGGATTCAACCTTGTCCCCCGAGCAAGTGACCGTCATGTCATCCGAAAAATAGACCTCTACCTTCTCTCTAAAATGGTAGAGGGGTTGGGAGAAACTCCAAAAATATCTCTCCCCCACCTCATTATCAAAGATATGAAGACCGTGGTGCTCTCCAAAAGAGGTGACAAAAACTTTTGCTTTCCTCTTTTACTCACCTTGGTATTCAAACATTATAAGGTGGATTTAAGGGGAGAAGAAGTCCTCTACACGGATGACTCCAACATTTTGGACAATACCACCATGAATGCCCTTCAACATAAACTATCGGATGGAGAGTGGACGTTCCCCGGACGATTTTTTGCTAACTTACATGATGAGGAGGAAGCGAGGAGAGCGGAAGAGGTACATGGAGAAGAAGCCATGGAGGATGCTCATGACGATGGAGCCACACCCGAACCATCGGTGCCTCCACAACCGCCACACACTACCGACCCCGCGATGGCCTACTTGATGCACTCCATGGCCCGCATGCATACGCGGCTAGACACGCAAGAGGAGAGACAACAGAGGTTCGAGGAGCGGTTCGACAAATTCGCCGACTACTACTACTCCCAACATGGGTACCCCCCTCAAGACCCAGAAAATTAATAACGGCGTTGTTGATTTTATGACATTGCTTTTCTCAAACACATTTTATGGTGGATGTTGAAAGTATTTTGTTTATCATGCATGATACATTGAGACAATGTATTCTAAGTGTGGGGGGGTGCATTTCATGGTTAGTTAAACAACCTTTGTGTGCAAAAATATTTTTTTTAGGAAGGTAAAAATTATGTTATTTCTCTTTTTAATGGGTATTTGGTTGAGAAAGTTTTTTTTATTATTCACATAAAAATATCATTTTTTTTAGATTTATTACACTACTTTTACTCTTGAAACCCATTCCCAAAATAAAACCCGTGACTAGGAAATACCATCTTCTTCCCTTTTCAAAAATGGTTTAAGTACATCTCAAATATTCAAGGACCATTTTTGAAAACCAAGCCACCCCCATATCTCATCAAATGTATTTGGATCATCAAAATGACTTTCAGAAAGTACTTGTTGAGAACCAATTCAAATGAGTTACAAAAAAAAAAAAAAAAAAAAAAAAAAAAAAAAAAAAAACTCATGGTCTCTTCCAAGAACTCCAACTGATCCAATTCTATACTGAAAAAAATCAACACCCCAAAAAGCCACTTGACACTCCCAAATAACCCCAGTCACAATCCACTTACCAATTTTCAAGGGTATAAGTAATTTTTCTAAATCTAATGATATTTTTTGTGTGTAATAAAAAAAAAAAATGGGTTTTGGACCGAGAACGAAAAAAAAGAGTTTGCAACCATTTTTTTTACCTCTCTTAAAATATAATTATTTTTGTGCATATATTTTTGTTGAACTAACCAAGGCATCAAAAGGTGACAACATTGCTCGAGGACTAGCAACGCTCAAGTGTGGGGGAATTTGATAAGCACAATAGCTACCTATATTTTATATAGGTAATTATGATTATCTGTACAAATATTCAAAGACAAAGCAGGTATAAATTCCATTTTGAGTAAAAACCGCACAAATACGTCAAAGATGAAAACACAAGAGTCAACAATCGAAAGGGGCCAAGAACCGACACTTCGGGGTCAACCATGGGCGTAAAACGGAGCGAAAAATGAAGAATTGCAGTACAGGGGAAAACCGGCGCCGGTCCACCCTACAACCGGCACCGGTTTCATTTAAAGAGGCCTTACTACGGTGAACCGAAGCATGACCGGCGCCGGTCCACCCCTATAACCGGCGCCGGTTATACCATTTTCCACAAATTATTCAGCAACGAAGCAAAACCGGCGCCGGTCCACCCTTATAACCGGCGCCGGTCCACCCCGATTCTGCACAAAACATGGAGACGTGCAGCAAGATCTTGATGGGAAAAACCCACTTTCCTTATGATCTGATCAAATATTTCTTCCATGCTTGATTGTTGGGCTTGAATGGACTAAAAGATGCCAATCTTTAGCCTATATAAAGCCCCCAATTCATCAAACAAGATCATCATTCCATTCTTGAAGATTAAATTTCAGTTTTTATATTTCCTTTTTGCATTTTCTTGAAGTGTTGGAGAAGAAGCCATTTCTCTCCTCTACAATTGGTTCTAGGTATTATTTCTTGTATGTTATTGTATTTTGTTGTTCTTAGTTGCACTTTTGTAATTAATATGAGCATTAGAGGCTAAGTTCTTAGCTAAGGCTAGGGATGAACTTCTATGCCCACTAGGTGTTTGATAAAAGTTCTAAACCAATAAATTGTGATTTATCCTTTACATTTTGATTGTTTATGACTATGGTGTACAACATAGAAGTATGTTAAACTTAGTTTATGCTTGCAATTAACGTTGAGGTCTAAACTATGAACATTAAAGGATAAACATATATATTACCGAGAATAGAAATATATCCGGTATTATATGATACGGGTGTGATGTCTTGATATTCAACGGGGTTTTCGGTAGATGAATGTAAGCCGTAACGGGACTTACACGTAACGAAAACCACGCTCTCGCTGCCTTAACCGGAGTTGAGAATATATTAGCGACATCGTATTCATAATTTTTGGTAAAGAACTAATATTCAACCCTATTAAAGCATTTAAGTAATTCCCGAAGCCTTAGTTGTTGTTATCAATCACTTTAATCAAATTAATTATATCTCTGAAAATTAAAAAGAAGAATCAAGTTGTTGTTTTCACAACAACACACAACTCAAAATCCCTGCACTTTACTCATTTATTTATTTAAAGTCATCTACTCTCGGACTAAATTAAACAACGTTTCCCTGTGGATTCGACCCGGTATTTTACCGGAATTTATTACTATATCGGCACTTGTACACTTGCAAGTTTAGCCCGGTCACCTAACAAGCATCTATGTTATTAACTTGATATCTCTATACCCATGACTAGTGGAATATAGCCATCAGTTAATCCACATACTGGTCTATTAATTATTAATGTCCCAAATTAATAATATTAGACCAGGGACAATAAGAATATTATGTTTATTTTAAAGTGTAGCATTCCACAATCAAGTCACATACTTAATTAGCTACTAAACAGAATATTCAGGGACTAAATATTAATAAAGAAAACTCACAATAATAATTAACATAAAATGAGTTTGCAACTTTATTAATTAATGAGCATTAAATATTTATTGATAAATCATAAACTATGATTGTCCTAGGGCATATTTCCAACAGTCTCCCACTTGCACTAGGACCAATCGTGAACAAAACGAATGCCTAATGCACTAGTATGACGTTCATGCTTTGCTTGTGGTAGTGGCTTGGTGAGCGGGTCAGCCACATTTGAATCTGTTGGTACTTTGCATATCTTGACGTCACCTCTATTGACTATTTCTCGAATGAGATGATAGCGTCTGAGTACATGCTTTGATTTCTGGTGCGATCTAGGTTCCTTGGCTTGTGCAATGGCTCCATTGTTATCACAATACAAGTCCATTGGTCCAACAATGCTAGGAACCACACCGAGCTCAATGATGAATTTTCTTATCCATACCGCTTCTTTTGCTGCTTCTGAAGCAGCAATGTACTCAGCTTCTGTTGTAGAATCAGCCACCGTGTCTTGTTTAGAACTCTTCCAGCTCACTGCTCCGCCATTGAGGCAAAACACAAATCCTGACTGCGATCTAAAATCATCCTTATCGGATTGGAACCCAGCATCTGTGTAACCATTTACAATGAGCTGATCTTCACCACCATAGACCAAGAATACATCCTTAGTTCTTCTCAAGTACTTTAGAATATTCTTGACTGCTATCCAGTGACTATCACCTGGATCTGACTGGTATCTACTAGTCATGCTTAGAGCGCAAGCTACATCAGGGCGAGTACATAACATAACATACATGATAGAACCTATAGCAGAAGCATAAGGGACTCTATTCATCCGATCTCGCTCATCTTGTGTTTGTGGACACTGAGTCTTGCTGAGATATGTGTCATGTGACATAGGCAAGAATCCTCTCTTGGAATCTTGCATATTGAACCTATGCAGGACCTTGTCAATGTAGTTACTTTGACTTAGTCCTATTAGTTTTCTAGATCTATCTTTATAGATCTTGATCCCTAACACATAGGATGCATCACCCAAGTCTTTCATTGAGAAACACTTTCCAAGCCAAGCCTTTACAGACGAAAGCATTGGAACATCATTCCCAATGAGAAGTATGTCATCTACATATAGGACTAGGAAAGTGATTGCACTCCCACTCAATTTCTTGTAAACACAAGGTTCCTCTTCATTTTGATTGAAACCAAACTCTTTGATTGCAGCATCAAAACGAAGATTCCAACTCCGAGATGCTTGCTTCAGACCATAAATTGATCTTTTAAGCTTGCATACCTTCCCAGCATTACTTGGATGTTCAAAACCCTCAGGTTGTATCATATACACGTCCTCTTCTAGATTTCCATTTAGGAAAGCAGTTTTGACATCCATTTGCCAAATCTCATAATCAAAATGAGCGGCAATTGCTAAGAGAATTCGAATTGATTTAAGCATGGCAACTGGCGAGAATGTTTCATCATAGTCTATACCATGAATTTGTTTGTAACCTTTCGCCACTAAACGTGCTTTATACACATCTATATTGCCATCTTTATCCAATTTCTTTTTGTAGATCCATTTGCACCCAATGGTTCTACAACCATCACGTAGATCAACCAAGTCCCAGACTTGATTATCAGCCATGGATCTCATTTCGGATTTCATGGCTTCTAGCCAACTATCGGAGTGATGGCTCGTTATTGCTTCTTGGTAGGTCAAAGGTTCATCTTCGTCAATCAATAATACGTCGCGATGCTCAGTTAAGATAAACATGTATCTAACCGGTTCGTTACGTACCCTACATGACCTCCTTGGAGCGAGTGTTATCTCAGACGTATCCACAACAACTTGTGGCTGAGGTTGTGGGACCGCTTGCATAGTCTGACTATCTTGATCTTCTTGAACTTCTTCAAGCTGAATTTTACTCCCACTGGTTCTTTCAGAAAGAAATTCTCTTTCTAAGAAAATACCATTACGAGCAACAAACACTTTGTTCTCTGATGGGTTGTAAAAGTAATATCCTTTTGTTTCCTTAGGATAACCCACAAATAAACACTTATCTGATTTGGGTTCAAGTTTATTTGAAAGTAGACGTTTTACATAAACTTGACAACCCCAAATCTTCACAAAAGCTAGACTAGGAACCTTTCCTGTCCATCTCTCATATGGTGTTCTTTTCTGTAGCCTTTGTTGGAGCCCTATTGAGTATGAATGCAGCGGTTTCAAGAGCGTAACCCCAGAAAGAGATTGGTAGTTCAGCGAGACTCATCATGGAACGGACCATGTCTAACAAGGTCCGATTTCTCCGTTCGGACACACCATTCCATTGTGGTGTACCTGGCGGAGTGAGTTGTGAAACAATTCCACATCCTCTTAGATGATCACTAAATTCCTGGCTCAAATATTCACCACCTCGATCTGATCGAATGGCCTTAATTGTTTTGCCAAGTTGATTCTGAACTTCATTCTGGAATTCTTTGAACTTTTCAAAAGCTTCATGTTTATGCTTCATTAGGTACACATAACCAAACCTACTGAAGTCATCAGTGAATGTTATGAAGTACTGAAAACCTCCCCTGACCATTGTTGACATTGGGCCACATACATCCGAGTGTATGAGGTCCAATAAACCGTGAACTCTTTCACCTTTACCAGTAAATGGTGACTTGGCCATTTTACCCAATAAACAAGATTCACACTCCTCGATTGATTCAAAATCAAAAGAGTCAAGAAATCCACTAGAATGGAGTCTTTTAATGCGCTTCTCATTTATATGGCCTAGTCTACAATGCCAAAGGTATGTTGGGTTTGAGTCGTTAGATTTAAACCTTTTTGTATTTATGTGATAGATGGACATTTCAAGGTTTAGAACATAAAGTCCATTTATGAGACTAGCACTACCATAAAAGATCTCATTAAAATAAATAGAACAAATGTTGTTCTTTATTATAAAATGAAATCCTTTCTTGTCCAAACAAGAAATAGAAATAATATTCCTGCTAATGGCAGGTACATGATAACAATTATCAAGTTCTAAAACTAAGCCCGTGGGCAAATTCAAAGTAAATGTCCCTATTGCTAATGCTGCAACTTTTGCTCCGTTGCCTACTCGTAGGTCAACTTCACCTTTAGCCAGCCTTCTACTCCTTGTTAGTCCCTGCACATCTGAACAAATGTGAGAACCACAACCGGTATCCAATACCCATGAAGTAGTGGTAGTAACATTTACTTCTATCACATAGATACCTGAATTGGAAGCATCACCATGCCCCTTCCTTTTCAGTTCCTCCAAATACGCCTTGCAATTCCGCTTCCAATGACCAGTTTTGTTGCAGTGGAAACATTTTTGCTCTTCTTTAGAAGAAGAGCTAGCAACCGATTTGCTTTTACCCGAGTTCTTAACCAGGGTTTTGGATTTCTTGTTTCCACCAACCTTGCCATTACCATGCTTCTTGAATCCCTTCCCCTTTTTGACCATCAAAATGTCACTCCGATTTTTCTTGATGTTTTGCTCAGCAGAGTTGAGCATTCCATGCAATTCGGTTAAGGTCTTCTCAAGACCATGCATATTATAGTTCATGATGAACTGGTCATATGCCGGAGTGAGTGATGCGAGAATCACATCAGTAGCCAACTCTTGACTAATTGGAGATCCAAGTCTTTCCAGGTGATCCCTAAGCCCAATCATCTTGAGCACGTGAGGTCCAACCGGGTTTCCATCAGTAAGCCTTGTGTGAAACAAAGCTTTGGTCGTCTCGAACCTTTCGATCCGTGCTTGTTTCTGAAACAAGTTCTTGAGTTCATTAGAGATGTCATGTGCACGACGATTCAGAAACTGTTTCTGAAGATTAGCTTCCATGATAGTTAGCATCAGACAAGTGACATCAACTTCATCACGGACATGCCTTTCATAAGCATCTCTAATGGCTCTAGCAGCATTGGCCGCTGGTTCAGCAGGAATTGGTTGGTCAAGGACATATTCTTTACGCTCTTGTTTGAGAACGATTCTCAGATTCCTATCCCAGTCCATGTAATTTGTTCCATTAAGTTTTTCCTTCTCAAGGATAGATCGCAGTGAAAAAGTTGTGTTGGCGGCCATATTTACTACAACAAATAATGCAAAGAATTTTAAATAATGCTCAAAAATAACTCCCACTATATTAAATAGAAAGTCCCAAATATAGTGGTCCAAGATCCATATTTCACTAAAATTTAAGTAAGCTTTGGCTTATCACTTAAAAATTAGTTATTTAGGTAAACAACTCTTGTTAATCATATCCTATATGACTCTTGGTTTGTTTGGTCAACATCATTTGATTATCCAAACACTCCTTGCTTCAAGGCCCAAAACCATTTTGATGGCCTTGTAAGTCCAAACCAATATTAAGACCCGAGAATGACGATCATTCAAAACATCTTCCTAAGATAGTGTGAAATGCTCTGCTTTGGCAGACACATATCACGACTAGCATAGTTTAAATGGTGGTCATATTGGGAAAGCAATTTAGACTTATAATTAGTCGGGACTAATAATTACACACATGCAGCAATCAAATATTTAAATAAATAATTTAAAACTAGTGCAGTGATATAGCATGATCCCAAAATCTTCATATCTCCTTGACATCTTCAACCTGTGTAGTGTACTACTAAAAATCTACGGGGTTGAAAACCATTACAGGGGATAGTGGGAAACGGCACGCAGGCCGTAAAACAACATAATATAAAACATACATTCAGATCATGCTATACCACCACTTCAAACTGTCCCTGTGACGGAGCAAAATAATTGCGCATGCACGGATTGAAAATTAAATTTTAAAATCCGCAACTAATATGTAATTAATTCGGATCTCATCCGGAAAAAATACATATTCAATGAATTCTAAAACAATTCGTATTATATATGCACTAATACAGATCATATCTGTAATATAGATTAATACACATATATAACTACGAATAGAAAAATAATGCACTAAAATTCGAATTTGGTAGAATACTTGATCAAACCATTCGAATTATAATATGGGAGAATTTGTCATGGCTTTGCTTTGATTTGTGTAGAGCTCGTCTTCCAGTTTCCGGAAAGTACTTATGGGCCGAAAACGGATTAACGAGTAAAAAGATATGGCCAAAACAAGATTCTCCAATACACAAAATTAGCTCATTAGCCAGCGGTTGCAAAAATAATCCGGATCTCATCCGAAAAATTAGAAACCAAATCTTCCAAAATTAAAATAATATTCTGAATATAAACTAGATCTAATTCAATGAAAATTGAATTTTCATGTCCAATCTGATCTGTTCCGAATAATTAGGCAGTAGGATTTTATCCAAATCCTAATCTATTCAGATCTGATTCGAAAGAATTAATGAATAATATCATAAAATATTCTTAACATAAATTATGAGTATTAACTTCGATCTAATTCAAACTCTTGAATTTTTATGTCCATTCAGATCTCTCCTGAATAATTAGGCTGTAGGATTCCATCCAATTCCTAATCTATTCAGATCTGATCTGTAAAAAATAAATATTATCACAAAACATTCCAAATATTATTGTGAATATATATTGGATCAAGTTCGAATTATTCGAATATCACATCCTTACAAAAATTCGGAATATAATATACACATATATAATTCCGAAATTAATAAATCAATAATTTCGAAATTAATAAAAATTAATTCCGAAAATAAATCCCAAAATAATCAAATTATAGATTATACATTAAATCGTGTAACCCGAGTATAATAAAGAACCGTAGGCTCTGATACCACTGTTGGTCTTCGGGCAGAAAAACGCAGCGGAATAAACAAAAAATTTTACTACCCAAAAGTAAACGAACGGATCTGAGGTTCTTATTATAAACGAAATTACAAGAATTTAAGAGGGACTTACATAACAATCTTAATCAGGGATGTCAGACAGTCCGAGAAAACGATCCCGAGCTCTACCGGTATCCACACGCACGTGACTGGATCGGCCGCAGGGAACGTGCTAGCGTTCTCTTCTTTCTTCCTCTCTACTCTAGGTTTGAGAAGTGAATTTTAACTCTTAAAATTCGTGGGTCTCCTTAGCCCTATTTATAAGAGGTGGAAAGAAGGGGTTTTATGGCTAATAAAACCCTTAAAGAGGCCCTAGCCCAATACCATTCGAAACCCTCTTTCGAATTGGGCTAATCAAGCTATTTTAATGTTATTAACAAACATTAATGATCCAAATCACTTAGGTGTGTGACCCTATAGGTTTATATATTATTGGCAGTGGGCTAGAAATTAATTCGAGCCTCACAAATCATAAGCGGTCTCTAGCAAGGCATTATGACTATCCAAAAATATATAAATGTCAATTAAATCTGACATAACCTTTTAATGATTAATTTGTGCTAATAATTCTCTTTTGTCAAACGATATCTTAATTGAGACAAGGTTAGGTCGTGTCATCCTTGTTATTCTCAATTAATATTTCTTGATTACCAAGTAAGATTAATCTTGATCAAATGACACCTCATTTGAGCATGGCCATGCTAATTAATCTTACTTGTCAAGGGGCCCAATAGATATCTTTCTCTCGATGTACAAGAGTGACAAAAACTATCTTGATAATTCACATACTACTACATGGTTCATAATATGTACAATCACCACCTTTATAATTACCCAGTTAAAGATAACATTTAATGGTGTTAATACATATTAATTCTCATGCTAGTAACCATGATTATCTCAAGTATAAGAATATAGCACCTCATCATTATTGAGGACAACACTGATGACATATAACCTAGCAGTGTCCTCAAGTTGGGTCTGTCCAATGAACCTGTTCCCTAACAAGCATCTATGTTATTAACTTGATATCTCTATACCCATGACTAGTGGAATATAGCCATCAGTTAATCCACATACTGGTCTATTAATTATTAATGTCCCAAATTAATAATATTAGACCAGGGAAAATAAGAATATTATGTTTATTTTAAAGTGTAGCATTCCACAATCAAGTCACATACTTAATTAGCTACTAAACAGAATATTCAGGGACTAAATATTAATAAAGAAAACTCACAATAATAATTAACATAAAATGAGTTTGCAACTTTATTAATTAATGAGCATTAAATATTTATTGATAAATCATAAACTATGATTGTCCTAGGGCATATTTCCAACATAGAGGTTGTCACAGAAAATTCTGTGACAAAATCCGTGACATAGTGTTTTATATGTGCAAGAACAGTTCCATTCGGCTCATACAAGTTTTAAAAAAGAAGCAGAAGCAGAATCAGTTCCAAACACCCCTAATGGTAGGTGCATGATTGCGCAGTGGACGCGCGATTCTCGCGCGCTCAGTGGGTAGCAGATAGCGGGATGTTCTGTTTATAGCTGAAGAAGTTATCAGGGTCGACCTCTTTCTTGATCTGGACCAGCTTCTTGAAGTTGTCACGGAAGTACATATGTGTTTTAAGTATAATACAATATCTGTTGAAAGATTGACGTATTTCAAAGTGGAGAAGACGGTGGAGGAAAACGGGACAGATGTGGTTATGGACTTCCAAAAGGAGGCGAGCAGCATGAACACTCGGTTCTTCGTCCGCCTCCTGGTGCAGCCAAGTGCGGTGAAGAATAAGAAGGCGGTGAGCCAGAAGACGGTCAAAATTACGGCCATCGCGTTGTTCCTGGGGAGCACCGGCGAGCTGATAACGGAGGCGAACAATGAATTGCCGTCTCTGGGGCTGAAGGACAGGGACTGCGTGGAAATGAGCTGGATCGAGTCGGTTCTGAAATGGGCGAATTTCAACCCCACCACAACAAAACCCGAGAAGCTGCTGAGCAGAGTCCCGGAAGATTTAAGTACGGGAAGAGGAAATCCGATTACGTGGAGGCGGAGATACTCGTGGAGGGCCTGCGGAAGCCGTGGAAGAAAATTGAAGGGAGAAAGGTGGTGGGTATGGTGTTCAACTCATACGGCGGGAACAACAGACGACGCGACGGTGTTCCCTCACCGGTCCAATACTCTCTTCAAAATCCAATACTCCGTGTCCTGGGAAAACGAAGCCGACACGGCGACGAACCTGAACCATGCCAAGGCTTTCTGCGCGTTCATGACCCCATACGTGAGCTCCAAGCCTAGACGAGCGTACCTCAACTACAGAGATCTGGACATCGGCACCAACCACGACGAGCACAGATCCGATGTGTTCGGCCCGATGTACTTCCGTGACAACTTCAAGAAGCTGGCCCAGATCAAGAAAGAGGTCGACCCTGATAACTTCTTCAGCTATAAACAGAACATCCCGCTATCTGCTACCCACTGAGCGCGCGAGAATCGCGCGTCCACTGCGCAATCATGCACCTACCATTAGTCCATTACACTTACCCTTCCTCCCCGACGATTGTTATACGCACGCTCAGATTGTTCCACTTGTTTTTGTTTTTGTTAAAAAGTTCTTCCTTTCCTTTTTTGGATGTTCCATATAAAGTTTCTCATTTCTATTTTAGGAAACAATTAACAATCTTTTGATAATTAACAATCTTAAGTAACAAATTAATAATTAAATATTAAAAATAATACATTTACAACATCGCAATTATCAATACTAACTACATTATAATAAAGACCTATTACAATTATTTCTCAAAATATACTCAAAGTGTTTTATTTAATTATTGTCTAAATAATCGTGCCGTTTTGCTATGGGAACCTTCCAACGAGACGGAATAGTAGTTCTTTGGATTGTAATATTGTATTGGGTACAACACTCGCACGCACCACTTCCACGTCTATGTCTTCTTCTACTTATACGTATGTTGTATTTCTGCACGTATTTACGATTATCACACATGGCCTACAATACAATACACATGCTTTTTACTGTTATAAAATTTTTCTTAGTTATTAAGGTGTAATATACGTGTGACAAAGTCACAAAGACAATGTCCAAATGTAATCTTGACGCCTTTTAATTATATATGTTTGGTATAAATGCTATATGTTGTGAAAAATTTGTATTTGTACTATGCTTTTATAGTTTCATGCCAAAATAGTAACCACTACATATAACAAATGTTTAATTAGTTAAATGGTTCCCCTTTTCATCCATTTTTTACGTAGTATGGAGTATTTGTTTTACTCTCTTCTGAAAACGATGGAGAGTTCCAGGGTTAGAGACTTAGAGAGTTGATCATTTGTTAAACTTTTAGCTTTGAGAGAATTATTTCGTAAAGAAAAAGCTTTCAGAGATTTTTATTAGAAAACGTATGTCATTTAAGGATGGCAATGGGGGCGGCCGGGCGGGGACCCGTGGGGAACTGCCCCGTGGGGGAAGGATGGGGCGGAGCTTGGGGTGGGGCGGGGATAGGTGAGATATTTCTACCCCGCTAATTAAAATATGCGGTGGGGATGGGGATTACTACACCCGCCCCATACCCGTTATAGTTAAATATATACTCAAACATACATATACATACATACATATATTAATAATGTATAAACATATTTAATTAAATTATATGTACTATATAACAAACACTACACATACTTATAGACATGCATACATGTATGTGTATTAGTCATTATTAATGAACTAATACTACGTAAGTATTATATTAGAATAATAAGTAATGACTAAAAATACTTATCATAAATGATATATGAGTTTTAAAAGTGAGAAACTAAGTAAATAGAACACACACACACACTACACAAACATATGTATAATATATATAATTAATTGTAGTATAATTGATGAGAAATTTGTAACAACATACATGATTGTAATATGTTTACTTATATTTTTAGTTTTATTATTTCCATAGAACTTATTCAAATTGAAGAATTATAATAAATCGGCGGTATCATCTTTTATCGAACACAATATTATCTAGTTTAACTCTTTCAGTGATGTATTTATTTATTTATTTATAAAATGGATTTAAAAAAATACACAAATAAGACAATTAATATATATATATATATATATATATATATATATATATATATATATATTGGTCAAAAACATGGTAGTGAGAGAGAGAGAGAAACCTCTCCCCCCACCACCACCACCCTGCCGCACATTCCCCCCCTCCACCACCCATAACGTGCCCTTCCAAGAACACAACAAACCCACCTATGCAGCGGTCCTGGCAAAGCAGCCACCTCCTCCTATAATCAGACTTATAGGCAAACATGAAGGTATGCCATCACTCCAGCTTTCAGAGCTAGACATCCAGCAACTGGCCGAGAAACACCAGATGACTCTCATAGGAGTTTTTGAGAAAGGGAGACCATCAATCAGCCTTATCAGAACTTGGTTCAAGAAGGTTGGTTTTAATAGCTCAACACAGGTATCATTCCTTGACTCTAAACACCTACACATTCATTGCCATTCACAAGAAGACTATTTAAGGCTATGGTTTCGATTTTCCTGGGTTATGTACGGCTTCTCAATGAGGGTCCTCAAATGGACTCCAAATTTCAACCCCAACAAGGAGTCCCCGATCATACCCGTGTGGATGTCCCTCCCGGGCCTTCCCATACACCTCCAGGACAGGGAAGTACTTTTTGACTTGGCAAATACTATTGGGAAACCACTAAGGCTGGACAGGGCGACTGCCACCTTCTCCCGCCCCTCCAATGCTAGGATATGTATTGAACTGGATATCTCAAAACCAAATACCAGTTCAATTTGGATCCAAGCTGGAGCTCATGGTTTCGCCCAACCGATCATAATCGAACCTCACCTAGCCTACTGTGATCACTGCTCCAGGTTGGGACACGTGTCCCTACATTGTCCAGAGTTTCATGGAAAAAATAATAATAATGGCACTGCCAGTACACAACTGCTCTTAAAAGACAAAACTACAGCTACAGATACTGTGAAACAAAATGACAAATGGACGGCAGTGATGGACTTGGCAATCTGTGAGACTCCACAGGGGGAACCAGCCCACGCTACCCACCTGTCCAACTTTGGAAATACTTCAGCTAGCAAACACATATTGACTCAGAGCTCGCCTCAGATGCCACCCGCCACCACTCTCTCAACTTCTATCCTGCCTAATCCCTGCACCAACAAAATTACACCCTCAATTTCTACCTCTCCAAAAAACACAACCAGTAACCTTCTACCAATTACCATTCCCCAACAGATAACCTCCCCAGAACACCCTCTCTCCCCCACGAGTAATCTACGTAAACCCTTACTCACAAAACTCTCAAAAGACGACTCCTACTCCCAACCCCCTAAATCCAACAATTCCCCTACACCCATGAACACAGCCTCTGCAGGAAACTCCCCCAAGGACCCCCTCTCCCTTCAAGAGCTGGAGGCAGATTTACCAACTATCCAAAGGAAGCTTGAAAGCTTACTCAAGAACCAACAGGATCCTGAATCCAGTATAAGCGACTCCCAACCTGCATCAGACAATGAAACACACTGCAACCAACCTTTCCAAGAAGAATTTATTAAAGTCTCAAGAAAAAAAAACAAAGTCAGATATCAGCCTGGCAATAGTACAATGTGCACAAGACAGACGGCACTTAAATTCTCTCAAACTATCCCCTACCCCTCCCCTAAATGAATTGCCTAATTTGGAATCTCAGGGGCTTGGAATCAGCCCATCCAAGACTCCTAAACAACATTAGGCTTTGGAATATTCAGTTACTCGTTGTTATTGAACCGATTGTGGATTCTCAGAGAAGTGACTATTTTAAAATGGTGTTGGGTTTCCAGAAAGTCCATATCAACCCTCTTAGCAAAATTTGGATCTTTTGGAATGATGATACCATAAAGGTCTCAAACTTCACAAGCCATCCACAGCACACTCACTGTCATGTCACTATCAACTCCTTTTCATTCTGGTTTACTGCAGTTTACGGTAAATTCAGTACTCATGAGAGAAGAGACTTATGGGAGTTTCTTATCAATTGGTCAACCACCTCTACAACTCCATGGCTAATAGGGGGTGATTTCAATGCCATTACCCATCACAGTGATCACAAAGGACCTTCCCCCCCTAACTTTGAAAGCATGTCAGATTTCAGGGATTGCATCTCACAAAGCAACCTCACTGAACTCCCATTCCAGGGCAGCCCATACACCTGGACAGGTGTAAGATCCAACGGGAGATCATGGAGAAGACTCGATAGAGTTCTTTTCAATGAATTATTCATTGACTCCTTTGATCACGTACATATACAACACCTCCATAGAACCCCATCTGATCATGCACCCTTACTCATTGTATGCAAAAATGAGACTGTTACAGGACCAAAACACTTCAAATTTCTTAACATGTGGACCCAACACCCTAGCTTCCTTGATTTGGTAACAAAAAGTTGGAAGTCTACCGCCACGGGAGGGGGAATGAGAGGACTCTTTGACAAACTACAGAAACTTAAGAAGGATCTCAAAATATGGAATACAGCCATTTTTGGAAACATTTTTCAGGCGGTTAAAGAAGCTGATATCAAAGCCCAGAAAGCAGAGGAGGTTTTTGACTTAGACCCGTCAGAAACCAATAGGATTGAATGGTCAAAAGCTAAGGCCACTTTACAGTTAAAACTAAAACAAGAGAGGTCTTTTTGGAAACAGAAAGCACGCATACATTGGCTCAAGCAAGGAGAGGCAAACACAAGTTTTTTCCATTCTTTTGTCAAGGGAAGAAAAAAAAGATTGCAAATTACCTCAATCCTTGACAAAAATGGTATCCCTTGCTCTGATCCACAAACAATTGGCACGGCAGCCATTGACTTCTATTCTGACCTCTACTCAGCATCCCCGAATGTCCAATTTGATGAAGTCCTGCAACACATACCCCAGATTATTACAAGCTCAGATAACAACACTCTACTCAAACTACCAGATGAAGAAGAGGTAAAAAATGCAGTCTGGCAACTTAACAAGAGGGGGGCACCAGGACCTGATGGCTTCAATGGCCATTTCTTTAGAAAAACTTGGGATATCATTAAGAATGATGTTATCAAAGCAGTCCAAGACTTTTTCCTCGGTAACCATATTCCCACAGCCATGTCCAGCACTCTAATCATACCTCTACCCAAAACAACCTCACCCAAATCCTTCTCGGACTTTAGACCTATCTGCCTATCGACGTTTATCAATAAGGTATGCACCAAAGTCCTGGCTGACAGAATGAGTCTTATCCTCCCCAAAATTATCTCTGAGGAACAATGTGGATTCATGAAAAACAAGGAAATAGCAGAACACATCCTGCTTGCCCAAGAGATGACCCACACTATTGACAAAAAAGTAAGGGGTTCCAACATTATCCTTAAATTGGATATGACAAAGGCCTTTGACCTACTCTCCTGGGACTTTCTTAAAGCCACTCTTCTTAAATTTGGGTTCTCAGAAAATCTGGCTGGAATCATCATGAATAACCTGGAATCCACTCACCTCTCCATCATCATCAATGGGAGTCATCATGGATTTTTTAAACCTAGGAGAGGAGTTAAACAAGGGGACCCTCTTTCCCCATTCCTCTTTATTATAACCTCTGAAGTGTTCTCAAGGGGACTTAAATATTTGGTCTCTACTGGCTCCATTAAACCATACTGGGTGGGAAGAGGAGTTCCAATACTAACTCACCTGGCCTTCGCAGATGATTTACTCATTTTCACCAATGGTAGTTGCAGCTCCATCATTTCACTTAAAGTGTTTTTGGACTCCTACCAAAAAGCATCAGGTCAGTCCATAAATTTCGGGAAGAGCTCATACATTTGTGGGAACACTTCACATCCCAGGGCTGCTAACATTCACTCCCTGCTGGGCATGAAAAAAGGTAAGCTCCCAATGAAATATTTAGGGGTCTACCTACACAAGGGAATTAACAGGCTCAAATATTGCAAAGACCTCATTAATCAGTTTGAAACAAAATTAACACCCTGGCTACAGAGAAATCTTAGTCAAGGAAGTCGGCTCATCTTAATCAGACATGTTCTCTCTTCAATACCACTCCACATCTTGGCAGCTGATACCTTACCTAGAGGGGTAATCACAATCCTGGAAAAGATGATGGCCACATTCTTTTGGGGCAGCAAATCCAGTTCAAAAAAACATCATTGGAAGAGCTGGCCCAACTTATGTTTGCCTACAGATGAGGGTGGGTTGGATATCAGGTCGCTAACAGATGTAGAGAAGGCCTTCACGTTAAAGCTTTGGTGGAAATGGAAGACAGGAAACTCACTGTGGGCAAACTTCCTGAAGGCCAGATACCCTAATCATGAAAACCCTTCCCCAAAAGTCACTGACTCACCCATATGGAAAAGAGTATGCTCAGTCCACTACCTTGGACTCGTTCTCACTCAGCAAGATCAACATGGACAGACTCTCTGGCTTCCTTCTCCGGATAAACACTTCAGCCTTAAAACTGCTTACAATGAGGTCAGGATGCTCCAATCGTCTACCTTCTCCTCCATTCAAATCTGGAACAAAAACCAACACATGACTGTTAAAATTTTTCTTTGGAAACTCTTCAACAATATTCTTCCGATCCCCGAAAACTTAACTAGATTCCATCTCAAATCATTCCCATCCCAATGCCCTTTTTGTAAACAAGAGTCTGCTCTTATTAATCACATGTTCTACCACTGCCACTTGATCAAACCTGTTTGGATGTTCTTCATGGGCACTTTCTTCATCCCTATTCCCACTTTTCAGTGTTCCCTCAGGCAAATTTTTTTCTCATGGTGGCTAGGCAAAAACGATAGTACTCTTATGGACTTACTGAGAAATGTGCTTCCCGGAATCATCACCTGGCATCTTTGGAAAAACTACGCGGACCTTACTTGGGGGAGACACACAAACCCAATATCTACCTCAACAATCATCCAACAAATTTCAGATTACACCCAAAACTGGTCCCTCAGCCTCCACAAATCTCTACCCGACCCAGCCTTTACATACTTACGTGATGAAGGTATTCTGCACCCTGAACTGAAACCCCCTTCCCAAAAACCCAGAATCCTTAATTGGATCAAGCCTACTTCCGGTTTCAAATTAAACATTGATGCAAGCTATTTACCGGACTCTACGCAAGGAGGTGCGCTTTTGAGAAACCAACAGGGAGAAATGATCCTAGCAATCCATTTCGAACAATCTGCAACTTCGGTTGTAGAAGCGGAACTCAAAGCCATACATACAGCTACCAAATGGACTCTCGATCAAGGATACCAGGGTTTCGTAGTGGAATCTGACTCCCTTGCTAGCATAAACTTGATACGAAGGGGTCATCCAAAAGCTAGAATGATAAAACTCGTTGAGGATCTCAGACTTTTCTCTATGACCGCTAATATCAGCTTTGGACATGTTTTCAGGGAATGTAACGGACCGGCCCACCATCTGGCCCACTCACCGTTAAAGGAGACTAAGTTTACTATGTATACTAATTTGCTAAGTTTACCTTTACAAGTAAAAAATGCTATTTCTAGTGATTCCTCCGGGATTCCTTACCTACGCACATAATTTTGTACTTACGGGTATTTGGCCAAGTCCCCCCGTTCACTTCATTTTCTCTCTTTGCTAATAAAATCCTGATTTCCCAAAAAAAAAAAAAAAAAAAAAAATATATATATATATATATATATATATATAGGGGCACCCGTGGGGGACAGCGGGGTGGGGCGGGGATGAAGAGGGTCTGGGAGTGACGGGGGATGGGGCGGGGATGGGGGGAACTTTTTAGACATGGGGTGGGGGATGTGAGAGATTTTACACCCGCCCCAAACCCGCCCCATTGCCATCCCTAGTCATTCCCCATCTGTTAATTCGTATAAGGTGGACTGGAAGGGATATGCGTGTAATACATTAAATGGGTATTCATTGAGTTAGATGGTTAAACATGTTTAGTAATGTTTTTGCCCAATACTTTTTCAGTAGTAATATTAATGAAATTTAATTAACAAATAAACACTAGGGCGGAGTGAGGGCACTGCGTCGGACTGAGCAGATACAAAGAATATTTTTTAAATATTTTTTACAGAGAATTTTTTACCTTAAAAATTAAGATATTTTTTAAAATTTGAAGTGAATCCCTCTAACTCCAACCCCTTTTCAACTTGATTATATACTAAAACAATCTTTGTTTGTCCGTGCAACACATGGGTGGATTGACTAGTTTCAAATAATGTCTATCGTGTGGGACATGAAACATTTGTTCTACAAATTCAATAAAAGTTCGAGCCACTTGTGTTTGAAAACTATGCATGTACCAAAGTATTTATTAATTTTTTTTACATAAGAAATATTATAATGCATATTAAATGCCGTAATTACTCACTTATACATTTTCAAGCATACAACAAATTATTCGCAAAAAACAACAAATTGTTCGCCAAAAAATTGGGACGGGGCTGGATCAGAACTAGAATAAATTCGGGAACAGATTAATAAGGGCCAATCTCGGGTCCCACAACTTTTTCCCGGGGACCAGCCAGTCCTTCACCAGGACGAGCTTGGATCCACCCCTAGATACGATTGGAACCCAACTTTTCAAGGCAATAATACCGTGAGATCGTTACACCGCGCGCACGGTGTACCGATCGCACTATTACGTTATTGCACTATCTTTTTTCTTCAGGGAAAATAATAAAAATATTCCAAAGTTTGAAAAGGTGTGAGGTAAACACTCCAAACTTTCATATGTAATTTAAATACCCCAAACTTTATATAAAAATTTATTTAAGCACCATGGTCATGTGTATATATTTCAATAATGAAAATATATAGTGTTAATTTCATAATTTAAAATATAAAATTAAAAGCATTGTAATTATATAGATTGGGGATAATATTATCTATTTCACAATGGAAGTTAAGAATGTTAATTGTGTCATCATGAATGCTAAAATATTTTAAATTATGCAATTAACATCATAAATTTACATTTTTGAAAGAAATAATACTTAACTGTGGTGCTAAAATAACTTTTTATATAAAGTTTGGGATATTAAAATTACATATGCAAGTTTGAGGTGTTTATCTCACACCCCTTCAAAGTTTGTGGTATTTTAATTTTTTCCCCTTTTTCTTCTTAGGAGCATAGTTTTCTTTTTTCCTTTGCTTCCCCTTTTCTATTTTTCTTTTCTTCAATTCCTTTCTCCATCAAAATACTAAAATTTAATTGCATATTACATTTCTTTATCTTCAATTAATAAATTATAACTCAATCTATTTTCTATTCTTTATCAATTCATAACAAAAAAATTAATAATCTAATAAAATAAGTATATTGCATTTCATATTCATACACTGTTTTTATTTTTCCTTATGGTGTTCTTTCTCTCTCTCTCTTTTTTTTTTTTCTTTCCAGCTTTTTGTATTCTCTTTCCTTCATTTATCAATAAACTTCCCTTTTCCAAAAAAAATATAATATTTTATATTCATACACTTTTTTGTAATATATTTTTTATATTCATACTTTTTTCTATAATATCTATTTGATCTCTTTTATATACTCCGTATTTTTTAAGTTTTTTGAGACATTGACTTTATTTATTTTGATTTCTGGTGTGAATTACATCTTTTTAAGCATGAGTTACATATTCTTACGCGCGATTTACATCTTTATGTGTGTGAATTATATCTTCCCATTCGCGAGTTACGTCTCTTTTATGCACGAGTTACATCTTCTTATGCGCGATTACATTTGAATTTGCCTCAACAAGTTACATTTTGCATACACAAAAGTTACATTTTTCATCAACGCGAGCTACATTTGTCATAACAAGAGTTGCATCACAATATAAAACCAGCTATTGAAACAAAAAAAATGACTATTTTTAATCATTTTTTAATGGCCCTAATATTAAAACAAAACATATTCATTATTTATGTAACGCAATTGAGCACGTAGATTCTTTTTTTCATTGTTTGCGTTGAAATTAAATTAATGTTTTATTTCTCACACTCCATATTGGACAAAGTTGCATTTCGATTGACCTGTAATTACATTTCTCATCAATGTGAGTTACATTTCTTTACATGCAAGTTACATCACTCTACTAATGAAACAAAAAAACATTGATCATAACAATTGACTTTTCATATTTCATGAAACATCTCTACGGTGAAAAGGTGGTCTCTCTCTAGGGCTCTCAGTTACTAGGATTTGTTTTTCCGCTCTCGGTTCCGAGGTGCGACTGGGTCTTCGGGGCTCCGGTAGGTAGTTTCCGTTTTCGCGTGCAGACAGAAGGACGAAGCGCGAGCAGGTTCACAGTAAAGCGGTCTCGAGCAGGTAGGCCGGTACTTCGGTTTCGACGTTTCTGGTACCGAAGGCCGACACAGCAGGAGTGATTTGCTTTGATGGAAGACATGGTCCATCAACACAAACAAATGGCTATTGGAAAAAACATAGAGTTTTCGGTGGTCGACATCGTGCTGTCGGACCAGAAGATCAAATTTTAGGGGTTCAACGATGGCCTATGTGTGAAAGAAGACGAATGGATGTTGATCCGCCCCCCTCCAGAACCACTGTCATGGAGGAATTGTGCGACTAGGGTTTGGACGACTATTCTTACTTCTTCTAAGACGATTGTGTTTTGTTTTTATTTTATTTCGATTGTGTTTTGTTGTTTATTTATTTTATGCTGTAAGACTTTTGCACTTGGATTGATGGATGAGAGACCTGCGACAATCGTCGTTACTTTGATTATGCCTAAGTTAGGACTAACGAGTTATATTACTTTGTCAAAGGTGATTAACTCAGAGTCTCGTCCAAGGGCGGATGGTTACATGTGGTCCTTTTGTTATGTCAATCATTATCTGATTGCTTTTTAGTAATGTAAACCTCCTTCGATAAAAATATATACTATCGTGTATATGTGTGTGTGTGTCTGTATATTTCATTACATCAAAAGTCTTGCCCTTGTTGTTCAGTAGAATAAATACAAAGCCCAAAATGATTAGAGGAGCACAAGTGAGACTGTGAGACTAAGAGCTTTCCAAATCAGTTTATACATGAATCTTAGGGCATGTTTGGCACAACTAGCTGAAAAGATACTTTTGTGAGCTTTTTAGTAACTGTTAGCTTTTAGTGACTGAAAAGATCTTAAAAAGAAAATGTGATAACTGTTTGGTAAAAAGCTGATTGTTTGATTTAGTTTGGTTTGGTATACAAGCTGTTAGGACTAATTAATACTAAAAGTCACGAGCTTTTCTCAGATGCTACACCCGGTAGCATCTCAAAAAAGATCTTTTAATTTTTGAAAAGCTCTTAAAAAATGTCATGTCAAACATACAACTAGAGTTTTTTAAGGTCTTTTTAAAGAAAAGAGAAGCTAGAAGGCAGAGGCTTTTGTGTGCCAAACATGACCTTAACCTATCTTATAAAGACAGTTTTTCATATTTAATGCTCTTTCATGCTTTATCATATTGTATTGTACACTATGTCCCTGGGTTGTACCAATACTACTAAGTTAAGTTATAATGCTAACGTTGTTATATTTTTAACTTAACGGTGTTAAGTTAAGTTATTGTGATACCCACCATAAGATACGCCACCGTGAGCAAATTAATACTCTGTACACAGTAGCACCACTTCTGACCTTCCGCTTATCCGCTAAATTGTTGCTAAGAAGCTTTCTTGAAAACGGAGAGCTCCCCCAAATCCAGACGGTCTTCCTCCAGGCAGCAGCAGCAGTGCCACGACGACGACAACGATCGGCGGCAGCAGCTCGGTCCGGCAACGATGATTTAGCTCCTGCGTACACCAGTACATCGTTTCCTTTTCTCCGGCAAGAAAGCGGTATGGCGATCCCGGCGTGAGACTCGGGAGTGTTTCTCCTCTGAAGACGACACTCTCTCTTCCTTTTCTTTTCTGGGTTACATACACTCCCGATGTTAAAATCCGCTTAAGTGGACAAGATGATGAGGTTTCCGTCATTTAATATTCAACTTTCCTACTGGTTTGGTGTTTGAGGTAATTTTATCATGTCTTTTTATGAGGTTCTAATGATTAAATGTTGAATTTATTCAACTTCATGTAAACTTTTGTTGGCAGATGGATTGAATACATCTTATCAACTCTTTTCAAATTACTCACCTTAGAGCCCGTTTGGAGAACTCTGTTTTCGGCTTATCAGGCTTATCAGCCAGCTTTTTCACCAAACATGTAACTTTTACTTTCGCGCTCTGAATTGTGTAATAAGCCGAAAAAGTAAGGTTGGAGTTACTTTTCTGGCTGTATTGGCTGAAGTTACTGTAGAGGACCATTTTAGCTATTTTTACATATAATTTTTTCTTTAATTTATTAATAAAATATATTTTTAAAATATTTTTTTCTTAAATCAGCAGAATCAGCCAAAACAGCCACTCCAGCCAGAATATCATAAATTTCAGCAGAATCAGCCAAAACAGCCGATTTTGGTGCTACCAAACGGGCTCTTAAAGTAGTGTGTTATCTACGATTTGAAAACAAAATAAAAAACATTAGAGGCTTTTTTAATAAAAATCAAATCCACTACATGTTCGTTTATATTCCTAATGGAACAGTTCTACATGTCAGTTTGCAGACCAAATATTTTGAAGGATTGAATAGTTTTGTCATGAAGACATGAACCTAGGGCTCTGGCAGCTAGCATATATGTCCTATTTAAGTATTTAATCATATTAGGTGTTTGTTACTCCAATGAGACCTCTTATTTTAAAGTGGACCACAAGTGGTAATATAATTAGTAGAGACAGAACTTCCAAGACATGTTAGATATATGCTAATGTATTGTGTATGAATTGTACTATGCTCATTTTAATTCAAAAGTGCAACTAGAAAGCCAAAAAGAAACTTGAATCCCCAAAGCAAACCTTTCGGATTCTGCAATTTTAAGTCAAAGACTAAACCTGACCTCTAAATAATACCTACAGTAGTTGCTTAACCATCCCATGATACTTTATAAACTGCCACAAATCAAATGCATTTTGTCCTCAAAATAATTGTACATTTAAAAACCCATTTTTTTTTAGAATTTGTGCTCTTGACATGCAAGCTTGGGATATTCTCGTCTAAAAGCAAAAAAACTCCCAGGTTTTTTGCATTGTTGTTTCATTTAATTTGAATAATTCCACAATTGCACAGTTCAATTACACATGTTCAACCATATATTATGATTTTTCTGCATTTTTTGTTGCACTTCTTATGCTATTAACACCTCAATTACGATTAAATAGTCTCCACAAGCTCATATGAAAGGAAATTAAAAAAAAAAACATTAGGCATTTGATAATATGCCGAGGTTATTTCATTGTGTTTCCCTTTGTGTGTAGTTTTTTAGCAATCACAATCAGGTTTTCACTTCTCAAAATGATAGTTTTTCATTGAGGCTTAAAATGGTCTGTGTTGTTTTCAAGAACATGTTTTCAACTCCTAAGATATATTCAAGCAACAAAACTTTAGTGCTTTTTGTAGAGTTTAAGTGAGGAAATAAAAAGCACAAAAACATTAAAATACTTATTCATTTTGGTATGAAATAATTTTTATCCCCTTTGTGGAGTTAAGTGGTGGAATGAAAGGCTAATATGAACTAAAAAGGGTATAAAACTGAATTTTGTATAGTACTACGTATATTAATAAAATAATAAATGTCAATATATGTACACTTAGCATTTGGGGCTACAGGCTACTTTGTCTTCCCTCTGTCTCCAAGCATCACCACAGACACTCTATCTTCTCTCTTAGTTGCAATGGCATTTTGGGGTGTTGAAGTTAAACAAGGGCAGTCTCTAAACGTTTGCACTGAGAAGTGATCCATATTTTTCAGACATCTTTGGAGAGAACTTTGTCATAGATACTAACTCAGTTGGAGAAAGATCACAAATAATGTGCGACTTCAAAAGTGGAAGTGTCTGAACCACAATTCGAAGAAGAAAATGATTCTGACGATACCTTTGAGTCTCAAGAAGATTTACTCATAAATGCCCTGGAAAATGATAAACCAGAAGCCAAGACCGTTAATGGGTTGAAGCAGGAGGAGAAAAGGAAAGCGCTATCCACTAAATGCTTTCTAAGAAATCAGCATTGAAATCATCAAAACTAGCTGTAGAATATCATGATCCCGATGATGGTGATGACTCTTTTGATGATGATGATTTTGGCAGTGAGAATCAAATTCTGATGAAAGTATGGAAGTTATTGACTCAAATGATGAAGCTGAATCCGACGAAGGTTATTCAGATGAAGAATTATTACCAGAAGTAACTTTGAGTAATGGACATATAGCTTCCAGTCATATTAAAATTGAATGATTATAAAATGCAAATCACTTTAATTATATTATGATTTTTTATATTTTCTTTTCAAGCTGCCATAATATTTTCCAGATATATATACTAGGGCTCCCAAACTCCTATTATGTCTCTTTATTATTTAAGTGTATACTTTCACACCAATAATGTTCATATCTCATCAGTCAGTCAATCATTTTTCATAGTGTTTATTGTAACACCAACTAATTCATAAAAAATGAACATTATACTTGTGTTGAAAACATTTTACAAAATTCATAAAAAATTAGTGTTGGGCATATAATATTCGCGCAACGCGCGATCAATTTACTAGTAAACTTTATACAATACAAAAGGATTGAATACTATATGAATCAGATAAGGATTAATAAAAAACACTATAACTCGTTAGTCCTAACTTAGGCATAAAAAGCAATCACTCATTAATCATATAAATCACACATGAAAAATACAATACAATTCCACTATATGAATCACTCATACAAAACTTAAACAATTTTTTGGGCAACAACAAAACTTCAACAATTGAAAAATATACATTAAACATATATCTAGATCTTAAGAAACTAGATCATGTAGACTAGACCATATCAAACAAAACTTCAACAATTTTTTTTTTGCAATGACAAAACTTCAACAATTGAAAAATATACATTGAACATACATCTGACCAAACCAAATAAGACATACTAAAAAATAATAATTAAATTAAAAACATTCTTAATGCTGAATTAACAAGAAGGAAACTAAAAGTATATGTATGTTGATATCTATACAAAGTGTGATTCCAATAAAAATGATATTCTCGTGCAAAGTAATAGCATGCTCAATGCACAATTGCACTTTTTGAAATGAAGTTTTTTACTTAATTACAAATACGTCGACGCATTTTTTATCAAATTTATTGCATTGTTGACATACTTAGAGCTATTAGATCATAAATTCAATACACTAAAGTTATTGTTATTTTTCATGAAAACGATACTTTTTATTGAGCCAAAACATTTATATGTATTGGATGCGAATCGTATAAAAAGAGTGTTTAAGTTTTGACTGTGTTATTTTTCACGTCAGTAGAGATTAGTTATCACTTTTTACCTACTGCTTTTTAATTGGATCAAATTCATACACATTTGGGTGATATGAGAATTCCATATTGACATATGTTTTTAAGTCCCTCTGGACTCCGGAGATCTTTGGTGCTAGTGATGGACCGGTTCCGGGCCGATCGGGCTGTGGCCCGGTCCGGCCCGGCGGCCCGGCAAGAGACCGGTGTGGGTAAGCCCGACCCGGGGGTTACATAGGGCGGGCTCGAGTAATCCAAAATAGGAACCGGCCCAGCCGGGCTCGGTTCGAGCCTTTTGTTTTTTCAATTTTTTTTTTGTTTTTCCTGGGTTGGGCTGGGTGTTTTGGGGGGGAGGGGTCAGGGGTTAATTAGAAAGGCAAAAAAAATACAACCGGCCCGGAACCAGTGGATAACCGGGCCGGTTCCGGACTTTACCCAAAACCTTCCTTGCCTGGCTAGACCTAGGCCCGAACTGGAACCGGACCGAGCCCGGTCCACCACTATTTGGTGCATATTCATTCACTTTGTTCATCTTATATACGAAGTACACGTTACATTATTGTTGACGAGCCATAATCTCTACTACCTCCAACCCGATAGACTTTGCCAAGTGCAAAGTACGTGAAAAATAAGAAAAATAGAAACTGTGTGGTTAAGATTTGTACAGATGAAAGAGAAGCGTGCAAAACCACAAATTAGTTACCTTAATAAAAAAGTGGAAATTTTTTTTGGGACCAACCAAAAAGAGAAAGTTGGCAAAGTTCAATGGGACCATTGGGACGGAGGGAGTACATTCTAAACAATGAGTTTTTATTCAAGAAAAAAAAATTAATGTGTAACTTTCACTTCGTCCAAAAATTAGATCACATTTTTGAGAATTTTATATGATTAAAATTTCAATTTATAATAAGAAATATTAATAACATTGCTTGTACTTTAGTGAAATTAAATTAATTAAATTAATAAAAAAATAAATTGAACACGAAACGAGTAATGCATGCCATTAAAATAATTTAAATTGAAAATGTGCAATAATGGTTTTTTATGTAGTGAAAATGTGCAATCAGCAATCATAGTATTAAGAGAAAATTTTATACTACGTATTATAATATAAGTGGATAAATTTATTACATATTGCAAAAATTATATCAATTGTTTGTCAAAGTGAAGATTGTGAATACTTGAAACACTTATAAAAGGATAAGATATAACTACAATAAAAAAAATATCTAAATGCTCATTCAAAAGGGCAAAATCATCATATTATAAAACAAAACTGTAGCCGCAGGGAATTAATGCTCCCCTCCAACTCGACTTACGCAGCTCTTATTTCATATGTGTGCCTTTTAGTTTATTTACTTATATACAAAGTAATCACTTTTGTGAGTATATAAATTATACTACGTATTTTATATACATATATGTGAGGGTAGGGAGGGGCCGAGGGGGTTGAGAGGGGGCAGCTGCCCCATAGTACATACACCCCTGTAATTACAGATCACATCTATAGACAGCTAGTAATGTTAAACAAATATAATTGTTAGCACATTGTCAAATCAGATTGAGAAAAAAAGTGCGGGAAAAAGGTTGCTCTTTCTCTTTCCGTTGAAAAATAATGATTCTAAAAACAGGTCTGTTTTTAATTTTTATGTGATAAACAATTAAAAGGACACATTTTATGTTTTTTCATTGGAATTTAAACAAATCTAATGCTTTGAGGTTCTACCAATCACACCATTCAAACACTAGTGGATGATCTTGACAGAATAATGTGAAAAAAACGCTCAGCTTGCCTGGGATTGCTTTAGTTATTGCAGAATATATAGACACATGGACACATTCCACAAAAGATAGGGACTTTGAGTTGTTAAAGGTTCAAAGTGCAGGCTCTTGGATGACGACAAAGGATACATGCAGATTTACTTATCAGTTTTCTATGCTTCAACCATGCCTTGGCAAATATGACATGATATTCTCTACTGCTCTGGGTCTTGCCTAATCCCACCACAACAGAAGAAGTGGGGTAATTTGACTCGGCCACAAACCCTACAAATTAGCAAAAGGTGTTACAGTCAAATGATTTATAAACAAACAATAGCCCTGCCCCAACAAATTATATACTTCCTTCAACAAATTATATACTTCCTTCGTTCTTTAATAGATGCAACACTCTAAATTTTACACTATTCACACACCCAACTTTGACCATGATTTAATAAAAATAAATATAAACAAATTGTTATGTATAAATATCATTAAATTGCCTTAATGTGAATTTTCAAAATATTAAATTTTTATATTGTTGAGTAATACATAAATAAATATAATTACAATCACCTTTCAAAAAAAATATAATTACAATCAAAGTTGTGAGTTGGCAAAAGTGAGTTAAACTGTTGCCATTAGAAACGAACGGAGGTAGTATAAACATGTAGAAAGAAAACTACAAGACATGATTGTAGAATGAAAACTACAACGGAAAAAAAATAGTATTACCTCCATAAAAAAGACATGTTTATTAGTTTTGTTTGGTGCAACTCTTTTTTTTTGTATGGTACAACTCTTAACAGTCACCATTCCACCCCCAACATGGGAGAACATGACTCCTTTCTTGGAGTTGGGCCCCCCAAAAGTTGTGTCTGAGACAGTACTCTTTTTAAGAAAAAATTTAAGGTCATGTAAAATCATGAAAGTTGCTAAACTATTTTCTTGATAGGATGTAAAATTATAAAACATTGATTTTCAACTCAACCATAGAAGGACTAAAATCTGTAAGTCCTTACTTGCAACAGATAATCACTGGTTGAGGTTTCAGAGCCTTTGGTCCATTTCGTATGCCTCTCTTATGACGAGAAATCTGCACAGTTGAAAGACTACAATGTTATCCCTGAATAAACATAAATGGAACTACTGTAGACACTTTTTTCGGGGTCCTTGGACTATCATCGCATTCTCATCTTCATAGCATGAAACTAGATATTCATAATTCCAGTTTCAAATCCAGAGAATACACGTAAAATGGAGAAACACTTTTGGTGTACACATACAGAACTTGGTGCATGCTTAGACCACAAGCCCAAAATAGGTTTCTGTATTCAAAATATCAGAAAGAATAGAAATAAAAACAAGAACTAAAATATAGGCAAACTCAGACCACAAGGCATCATGCTTGAAACGGGAGAGGTAATCGTGCGACATCATTGAACATATGCATATTTGCCCTAAATAATCCATAGTTACAACAATACCCAAAACAACAGCTTTTAAAAGCACAACACAAAATGGAAAAAAGAAAACTATTTTACTAAGAAACTATTTTAGTAATGCTGACATGTCCTCCTAACATGAACACATACGCCACCAAGTGAAATTATCCACCACCAATGGATGCTGTCATCGCTGAACACCACAACCTGATGCATCACTATATCCACCACCTAACATCATCACCAACTGCCACCAACTTAATATATTCCATCTTGTCTCATTTAACCATCATTAGTCAGCAGCGAAGTAATCTAAATTTCTCCCCACATCATACAATGATCCACTTCGTCCTTTCCCATTCATGGTTCTCTAGTCCTCCAAGAACACCTTGGGTTGTGTTCTGGAACACTAAGCGCTATATGTGAAGTTCTAGCATAAATCCCAATAAAACAAGAAAACCAGGGAGGGTAAATTCACAAAGAACTGTGGGATGTAAAAAAAAATGGAAGAAGATTAATAAAGGGAAAACTGTCCAATAGGCCCTCTACTATGTGATAAAAGTCAATTAGACCCTCGTACTATGAAAACACCCAATTAAACTCTTGAACTTTTAAAAAATGCTCAATTGGGAGAATTTGCAAGTACCGACCAATTTCCTGATTACCTGCACGCGTGGCGTCCTGCGTGCAACTTTTGTGGCAATTATTTTCTTTTTCTTTTTCTCTTTTTCTTTCCTTTTTGTTTTCCTTTTTCTCTTTCTTCCAGTCCGCTTCTTCCTCACACTGATCTGGTCAACCCCGTGCTTTCGCTACTTCACTATCCTCTTCGACACTCATTGTCACTGGAGAGGGGGGCTTCCACAAGTTCTGAAAGGGAGATTTATGTCGGACGGTGCCAAGAAGAGGATGGCCGGTCCGAATCGCCCGTAATATCTAGCGCCGCCGTTTGAGCTGCCATTTCCGGCGAGGGTACCTTCCGATCTAAATACAGTGAATATTGGACACCGATTCACTCCAATCGTGCATCCTGACACCGCTGTATTTATTGAAAAATATAGGTCACTCATGGTGGAGATGCATATGTATACCTCTGCTATGGTATGCATTTCACGCTAAATGTTGAAGCAGACAAGGAAGGCATTGAAGCGGCTGTCTTGATTCGTTTTTGTGCTCCCATCTTTGATAATAATTGTACCAATCCCTTCCCAAACAATTTAAAATCTTTAATTTGTAACTTTTCAGTTATGGATCCCCAGTTTGCTTTGCATTTTACCGTAATGGTTATCTATACAGGATTTACATCATTTCCGATGGAGCCAAAGACTCACTATTTTTTGACTTGGGAATATGATGGAGCAAAGCAAATAGCTCACTAAACTGTCTATGCTTCCTTGTAATGAAGTAGCAGTAAATTCATGCAATTTTCGTCGCAATTTTCAACATCGGTCATCCGTAAACAATCTCTATGTGCTTTAGTACAGGGGTAAGGTTGCGTACATCCAACCCCCTTACCGCACTGTTAGTGGGAGCCTTTGCAGCACTGGAGTAATGTGATTGTTGTTGTTATTCGGTTATGTATACAGGGTCGGGAACCATTAAACAACGACGTGGTTAGAAAACGGAGAAGCCTGTTCTTCTTTCTAGGTCTGGAAAGGTGTGTGACAACATCAGTTTCACTATAATGCCTAATTTAAACCTGAATGAGTACATCGGATGCTTGTTCCCACTCTTTCCCTTCATATTATTGTCTTTCTTCTCAACTTCCGATTGAGTTTTCTAGTAAACCCAGCCCTCACCATCGAAAGGAGAAAATGAACGGGATTTGTGAAGGCTGAGTTGACAAAATACAATGGAAAAAAGTGGTGGGGAGCTATTTGTTTCATCTTCCCCAGTCATCTTCGTCACCGATGGTCTCGCCACCGGTCACCTTTTCTGTCAATGGTCTACGTAGCCACCTAGTGGGAGTCCCGCTGGAGACTGGGGGAATAGAAAACGATCAGGGAAAGAGAAGAAGCAAAGAAAGAAAGAAAAAGGGAAAAAGGGGGAGGGGGGGGGGGGATAATGTCACGCGGACTGCCACGCGTGCCAGCAACCGGGAGACCTGTTGTTCACCAGTAAAACCGCTTTGTTGAGCATTTCTTAAGAGTACTGAGGTTCAATTGAGTGTTTTTAAAGTATGACGGCCTAATAGACATTTCTGATATTGTACAAGGGCCTACTTGAATGTTTTCCCGTTAATAAATAAGAAACTGTGCACATCATTACATATGGAAATTCTCAAAAAAGAAAAGAAACATAAATAAGATGGATAAAACGATGTAATCCGCATGAATACATATGAAGAGAAGAGACACTACCGCAAAAGACCAGGGGAAGATGATGAAAACTGTGCACAGCATTACAAAACACTAACTAGGTGTTTTGGTTAGAAAATAGGTAATGGCTTTTCTTTGAAATGAAAGGTTTTTATTTTATATTTGCACCCTAAGTTTAGGGTGAATCAGTGAACTTTTTATTCGCCAGATGAGGAGAAACCCAACCTTTGTTGTACAATTGTCCTACAACCGAAATTTCCTACAATTCCATAGTAGCACATTAGTGTTAAAATCCTCACATATAAAACTAATTTAAAATAAAAAATTAATATACACATCCCATCTCAATGTTTATGTACCACATAGCATATTAGCAACCAATTGATCCCTTTTATAGTTTAACATACCACAAACTGAAGCATAATGTGTCTCTGGTAACTTAGGGGGTGTTTGCAAAAAAAATTAAAAAAAAAAATGATTTTCCGGCTTTTAGCTTAAACAAGCTGAAATAAGTGTTTTCGAATGTCAGCCTCTGCTTAAATTACGCACTTACAAGCTAAAAGCAGGAAGAAGGTAAAAGGTGCTTTAAACTGCTTTTCACTTTTTCTATTACACAAAAGCACTTCTTTAATAAACAATATCAACTTTTACTTTTTCAGAAACACTTTTTTCTCAGACACTACCAATTTTTATTGATAATCACTTTCTCCAAAATCGCTTTAAAAATCATTTTTTTGAAGTAGAAGCAATCACAAACACTCCCTTAGATTACCACTATCAGACATGAGCACTTTCACTTAAAACATAAAACAAGATCAGATGTATGGGCATTCCAAGTTTCAGTTATTGCACATTCTCCAAACAAATCAATAGCATTACTATTCAAAAAGCGAAGCACTGAATTTCTGAAATCAGGACCCGAAGATTCAATATAATCATCAGGAAGTCTAGGAACTAGAATGGATCAATGGAGTACCAAAGTTTGGGGGAAATTTTGGAAATGCACCAATAGCCTGAGAATAAAACGGGATCTTTATGCAATTAAGTAGTTTTCAGCCTGCCTCTGTAAGTATGATAAATGGAAAACAGAAACATAACAACTGCAATATAAATATATCAAAGAGAGACTAGATTTATTTGCAACGGTGAGAAGGTTTTTGGAGAAAGAACCTTCTTTTTGGGGACGGCCATTAGTTCCATAGAGCCTTCGAAGAAAGGGATGTCTTGGAATCCGTATCGTGTGTTGCCTTCAATGCCCTCCTGAGATTCGGAGAGAGCCATAGTTGGCGATGTGAACCGCGGGTTGCCGATGACGCCGTCCATTTGAGCAATGACATGAGCAAATCTATGCACGTTGGACGTGAATCCCGTTATGTACCCACTTCCCAAGCAGGTCCTTGCATTGGCTACCCTGAAAGCCATTTCTCTAGCGTGCGCTTCAGCTCTAAGGTCGAGGATTCACGGCAATTCTTTTGGGTGCAAAGAAGTTGGGTTGGGAAGAGGTGTCTATTTGCTTCCTGTAAAACTACATTCATTCCGATTTTAATTTGTGATTCGAATGCTTACTAACTTGATTCGATCAAATTTAACTTGATTTAACAAGTAAAATACTACAGTAAAATATTTGTAATTTTAATTTACATAAGGGAGAGAAATAATTTTGATCACATTCGAACAATTTACAAGTCACCTAATAAATTTAAAAGTCCCGGTTCTAAATATAAAATTGAGGTTCCACATTTATATAAAAAATTTAAAAAATCTCAATTTAAATACTTATAATCAAATAAATTGAATACTCATTAGATAATGTAATAAAAATACTTAATATTTGATTTGAAACAACACAACTCATTACTCAAACAATTTAAGTAAAAGAAAACTAAAAGGACCAAAAAAAAATGATATTACAGTATTTTATGGACCAACAAAAGTATTTTACTCATTCGTATTAATATATAATACTCTCTAAATAAATTTCCAACTTTCCTTTTTTGTCCGTCCCAATTAAAACTTCCACTTTTCCTTTTTGGTAAAGAATTTGTGTTTCACAACATTTCTTACACATTTCTCTCACATCTGCACAACTCCCCACCACACAATATCCACTATCTAAAACTGTGTGTCCAACCTATTTGGAAGTATTATTAGGGACGGAGGTAGTATTTTATATAACACTAAAAAAATAAAAAATTGAGGCTCCATAAATCGGGTGCCCGTTCTGTAGAACACATTGGACCTCCGAAAAAACGGCTAAGTATTGATTATGAGTACTTTAAGGAAATGGAAATGCCAAATCTTTTGGGTGGCTGAATAAAGAAATTTGACAAAATCTTGTGGGACAGAGGGAGTATTGTTTTCAATTTTCTCTATATTTTTCAATAGTGTATTTTTAAATTTCATAATTCCATTTCTCCTGTGGGGGACTTTTTTTTAAAAGGAAAATGCTTATTTTGATATGATTGAAAAGATTTCATGACATTTTGATTAAAAATGATTGAAAAGATTCCATGATACATCTATTATCTATTATCTATTCTATTATAATATAAAAGCAAAAGAAATTTGTGAATATTACTCCCTCCAAAAAATGTCAACATCAAGCTTTAGTCATTATTTTTATTTAAAAAAATAATTGTAAAATTGATCATTGCTTGACATGGTAAAACAGAAAACTATTAGTAAAAAAAGTACATTTTGTTGGTTAAAAAATGTCCGGTTTATGTGTTCCCATTGCCTAAAAAAAGAGAGGAAACAGTAACATTTTTTTATTGGCATGTTCCTTGACTCCTATTGGTTAAAAAATAAATGGCACTATGCACTCACACAAAAAAGATCGTATGAATCCCGTGGAATTGATTTGGTTGAACTACATTTTTGCTATTGGTTAAGGTGGGTGGTGTGAATAGTCAAACATGAAATCCTATTGGATGGAATGGATGGCTGGAATAGTATCCTTGTTTATTGTTTCTAAGTTTCTAACACAACTTGGTTGAGAATGAACTAGCCAATGTAACTGGACCTATAATCTCCCCTATAAAAGCAGCTTCCGGGAATCTTTAAAATCATTTGCGATTTCAGAGTTCATAGGCAAGTTATTCTCTCTATCTCTAAGTTATTTGTGCTCTCATCTTCTTCTTTTAACTTTATGTAAGTGTATATGTTTATTTTGGCAGGTTACAAAAATATACTCCATAATACAAGCACCAAGATGCTCCATTTGTAAAGTTCAGATACTATGATGAACTATTTCAGTTAGTGTATATCCTTAAATTGGATTCTGAAACTGTAAGAATCTCATACATACCCAGTATGTTATTTTGTTTTTTAAAGCATGTTTAGGGGGTGTTTGGATCTGATTCTCAAAACTGATTCTGCTCCTTCAGGGAGCAGAAGCAGAAGCTGAAGTGTTTGGGTAAAATTCCAGAAGCACTTCTGGAGCTCTAATTTACTCTCAGAATCAGTTTTTTTAGAAGCTCGGGGGTACCAACTTCTGAAAACTGATTCTGATTCTGCTTCTGCTTTTAAAAAAGAAGCAGAAGCAGAATCAGTTCCAAACAACCCTTATTAGTTTAAAAGAATCTCATTAATTAAAGGAGTGTGAAGGAGTATGAGCATACAATTTTGCTATAATGCTCGACTATTTGTCATCCACAGATCCATAAGCATCACAGTCATTATCAGTCATTCCAAATTAATAGTTGTATATAACCATCAACGGAATAAAGAAAAATCGAATGAATAGATTCTATGTTCAATCAGATCTATTCGTTTTCTATCGTTTAATGCGTGTAGAAATCCGATTCGATTTTTACAAAAATGCTTATCGATTCAAGGTCAATGTTCTATACTAGATGGATTATGTTCTTACCGATGTGATAAATCTCTCAAAGCTGAGTTTGTTGAGCTCGGCATGTTGTCGGAGAATTCATTGATAAAGCTTGGATAAGGTTGTCTTCCCCAAGCGGCAAGGGATGGCGCAGGTGCAGCATGGACTCATGGAGTGCTTCAGGGTTCTCTCCGATGAAGGGGGGAAATTTGTTAAATTAGTCCCGTAACTTTTGGCCGTGCCCGATATTGGTCCTCTAACTTCATTTACTTGCATAATACGTCCTCTAATTAACACATTTGTCCAATTTTAGGACATTTATGCCGGAGAGTAATAATTCCGCCGGAAATTAACACATCAGCGCCACCTGCTCATATTTTTTTCATATGACCTAGCTGACCTGGACTTGGGACCCTATTTTTTTCAATTTATTTCTTATAAATTCCAAATACAAAATTGTAAAAGTGAACATACTGAAAACACTGCACTTCAGGCTATTTTTAAAAAAATTCTTAACACTTTTCAATTTTAAAAGCCTCCATTTGTAACTATAGAAACGGTCCAGGTAAAAGACAACTCGTTAGTTTTGCTAATCAACTACTCGTATTATTCTTGTTCCAATATAATGTCTTGTTAGAACATTTAACATTAGAAATTCTTTTCTTGTATATCAAAGTAATATCCATCCGTCCCTTTTTAAATGTCCCGTTTTACTATATTGGGATGTCCCTATTTAATTGTCTCATACCTTATTTGTTAAAATTTGTGTGGCTGAAAATCATTATTACTTTATTCTTACTTTATCAATTAATATCAACCATACAAATCCACTTTTCTTAAAACTCATGTCACCCTATTCCGGAACATTTAAAAGGGGACCGAGGGAGTACTACATATAAAATCTTTAATATTTTCAAGCAAAATTCGAAACCATCAAAATTAAAAGACTGGCCTTCTGGAATATATCCTTGCCTGAGCCATTATTTGCAGTTTAGAGGACACACTCACCTTCCTTCAGTATGTGGAGAAGCCAGACCAAGAGTTACGAAGCCTCCGTTATTCTCTTAAGTTTGGTGCTTTTATTGTTCTAATGAGGAGTTTGGAAGAGCATGGGAGAGCACAATGAAGTGTTTGGGAATAAGTCGTAAAGTGGGGCCCACATCCATGTCAGATGCAAAAGTTAGGAAAAGATTACAATAGTGGGAGATAGACATGTAACTTTCCGGCCAAAATTTAACTTTCAGACGTCAATGTCCTGAAATTGAACAAATATATTACTTGGAGGATGTATTTTGCAAGTACGTAAAGTTAGAGGACCAATATCAGCTATAGGCTAAAGTTACGGGACTGATTTAACAAATTTCTGATGAAGGGGTCGTGTTTCGAGTGTTTTCGTAGAAGTCGTACGACAGATTTGCGGTGAAGGGTGTCCAGGGTAGAAGAGGGCTAATCAATGCTACTTCTGGGCTTATGGAGAGGGTTGGATCAGTTGGCTTGTATTTGGGCTTCTTCGATTCATTTGTACTCTAATAGTCTAGTGGGCTACTTAACAATACTTCCTTATACTCCGTCTTTTATTTTGGGTATTGGAGGCAAAAAATCATTTACTTTATTGCTTAACATTGTTTCTTGCTTTATCAAGCTTATCTATTACTCCTTCCGTTCTTTATTATTAGTCCTTCATTCCATTTTGGACTGTTTTTTTTATTTGTCCTCCTTTCCATTTAAGGAAAGTTTTTACAATCAATATATCTTTATACCTCCACTTTTATTACTATTGCCCCTTTCTTTTTCCTACTTTTTCATTTACCCACTACCCATTACACTTTGTACACTATCCTTATTACTTTCATCTTAAAACCCGTGTCAAAACCTAAGAGGACTACTTTTAAAGAACCGGAGGGAGTATATATATTATTATTTTACCTTTCATTAGTAGGTTGCTTTTAATTTATTTTCGAAACCTTTGTAGTAAATAAATAACGAAAATTCGTACGGGATATTGTGTATTCAATATAAATAACTAAACTGAGGAATTGATATCAAATAAGGAGTATACTTTCAGGGCCGTAGATGAGGACGTGCAAGAAGTGCTACCGCACAAGGCCTCTCAATTCAGAAGACCCAAAATTTTAAATATAGTCTACATAATATACAAAATCTTTTTTTATTTGATTAAAGATTCCTATTGTAGTATTTTGTTTTTAAATACAAACATTAAATAGTAATATTTATATGTAATTAAAAATTTAAAATGCAATTGTTAATTATAAATGTGCAACTTCTTTATTACATAAGACCTGGATAGTAATTAGTACAAATTCCTTGTACTGTTTGGACGAGCTTGTTTTTAAGGGACGGAGGGAGTAGTTTTTGAGTAATATCACACTCTATATTTTTTAGTTCATGATTTTAATTCATTTCTTTTCGGTTTTAGTTTTTTTATTACCGATTTTGGTTGTTCAGGTTCGAAATATGATTATATCTCAATGTCACATTTGATTTGAATTTTTTGGGTTATTTTTTAAATGGTGCTTTTTAAATTATATTTATTTAATATAAGGGCCTATTTTACGAGATTTGCACCTAATCTATTGAGCCGACCCTGTATACTTTATCGTAAATGTATTATATTAGTGTGTGAATTTACTTACAAATATATCGTCCAGTAAATTGTTTAAACTATAAGTACTATGGACTTATACATGTTAACTTTAAATATTTTGTAATTATCCAAGTGTTTATTACAGTGCTTTAATAAATTTATTTTATAGAAATTAGGAAAAACTGATAATAATAACTTCAACTATTATCGATCCATTTATAATAATTTCAACTATTGATTATTTCATAGTAATTCCAAATATACGGACCTTCCGCCAATAATGGTCCTATGTAAACTAACGGTTACATGTTCAAAAAAATTAGAATGTAAATATCTTATTATAATAATCCAAACTATCATTTTTCAGATTTTATTAGATCCAAAAAGATAAATGAAAATATTCATAAATAAGTACAATAGATAAAAAAAGAGTATGAATATTTATTCTTAATATAATGAACTCTTTTAGGTAGTCTATGACTCTTTGTCGTCATAGCTTGATAGCCTCGCCGGATCGCTGCACTCCTAGCCGACGAACAAATTCGAGCAAAAGGTGATTTCTCCAGTCCTTAGTTCATTTGTCATCTCCGTATCTGTCTTAATTTCTAACCTTGTAAGTTTCTAACCTAATTTTGTAATTTTAATCTCAAATTTTTATATATCAGATCAATTTCTAAGCTTGTCAATTTCTTACCAGGTTGTGCTCCATTCTATTGAAAGTTTACCAGAGATGAAACAACAATTGGTCCTAGTAAGTATCATCATTTTCCCGTCTAATGAATTGGATGTTTCAGGATACCTCGATTGATTGTTGGAGGTTCCATATGATTTGGAGTTTTCAAAAAAGACAAAAACATATTCTTTCTTAATTTCTTATGAAAGCAATAATTGGTTGACTGAAACTAAATGTGTGTGTCTATCATCTTTTTTGATGAAATTAAATCTATATATAAATGACAACAAAAATACATCTTCTCAGGGGCATTCCCCAGTTTCAATACAACAAAACAGTGTTTAAAACCATTGCTACTGCAATACAACAAAAACACTATCAATCCCAATGCAAGCAATAGGAAACTTCAAAAACCAGAAACAAAAAACTCTCAAAGTCAGGCCTCACAAACTGAAAAACAACCTAAAACCAAATTCAACATAAAGAAAAACCTGCAATATTTCCAGCACTATAAAAAACCTTCAAAAACCAATCATGGCATGGGGATATAATGTATACAATATTCTATAAATCACCACCTTAATTTGTTTTATCATATCATCAGCAGTAGTGTTAGTACCCCCAAAGATGCCTTCATTCCTTTCCTTCCATATGGTGTATACCGTGCATCCCAAAGCAAGCTTTATCGTTTTGCTCTTCAATCTTGCACCTCTAAAGTGTCTCCTCAAACATTTAACAGCACTGTGGAGAGTAGAAATATTTCTTGTCACTCCTAGCCAACAACAAATATTCCTCCAGATAAAGCCAGTGAATGGGCAACTAAAGAAAAGATGGTCCATCGTTTCAAGTTGTCCGGAGCACCATCTGCAAGTTCTTTCCCCTTCCAAAAACCAAAGACTCCCCGCTGTTGGTAGCCTATTCCAAAAGCATAGCCAAAGAGTAAAAGAGAACCTTGGTGGTATGTAGCTCTTCCAAATAAAGGTCATCCAAGGATTACTTACACTTTTTGTTCTTAACATATCATACACACCTGTTGCAGACAGTTTGCTATTAACTGAAATAGCCCCTAACTTAGCAATCAATATTTCTTGGTTTCCGGTCTTGTCCAGCAATGTCCTTTGGATACCAACCAATTTCTTTAATAGAGGAGACGCTCTATTGTTTGGACACCACTCCCAGATGGACATACCTTTCAGATAAACTCCATGAAACCATTTAATCCATAAAGTGTCTTTTTTCGCATGTATATTCCACAAGGTTTTTGCTAGTAACGCAGCATTCCAAATTTTGGGATCCTTTAGCCCCAACCCCCCTCTTCTTTGGGTTTACAAATGTCGGTCCAGGCTACTTTGGCCCTTTTCCCATCCCATAAAAAGTTCCGGCAAGTTGTAATAATCCTATTAATAATCGTAACAGGGATTGGAAAAGATTGCATCCAGAATGACTGCACCCCCTGAACAACTGCCCTGATGAGCTCAACTCTCCCGGCATAAGATAGTGATTTAGTCTTCCAAATCCCGACAAAGCCATCGACCTTTTCAATTAGGGAGCTGAACTGGGAAACAGACACTCTAAGAGGTGCCAAGGGGACCCCGAGGTATTTGACTGGAAAGCTTCCTTCTCGAAATCCAGTGATAGCAATGATATCCTCCTTCTCTTGCCCAGAAACTCCTGCTATGAACACATCAGATTTGTTAAGGCTAACAGCAAGGCCTGAAACCTCCTTAAACTCTCGCAAGCACCCCATGAGTGTATTGACCGATCCGATGTCACCTCTAGAATACAACATTAGGTCATCCGCAAAAATAAGGTGTGTTATCTCCAGTTTGCTGCATTTAGGATGATAGTTGAAACCAGGCTTTGAGGTTTCCACTTTAAGCATCCTAGAAAAGTATTCCATGCAAATGATAAACAAGGCAGGAGACATAGGATCCCCCTGCCTCAACCCTCTGCCCCCTTTGAAGAAACCATATAATACACCATTAATTGCGATAGAGAAAGTTGTTGTAGAAACGCACTCCATGATCCACCCCACAAAGTGATAAGATACAGGATAGTTCAGACTTCAGAGTAATGATTGTAGTAAAATCAATCCACACTTATCAAGAAATGAGAGAATTAGGGTTTATAGATGATATGAAATGAACAAGAGGTGAATACAAGCAAGGGGGACAGTTCGAGATGCCCAGTCTCCAACAGAAATAGTCAACAAGTCTAACAACCTCCTCTACTAGTTCTATAAACTTCTATTTATAGTAAGTGGTCCACGCAGGGACTAAAACAACTGCACAACATAGCTAACAGACTAGTTAGTTAGTACTAACTGCCTTACTCCTCCTCCTTTGGTAAACTTTATTATAAAACTGATCCGGTTGCCTTGCTGCTTGTCTAACATAACTCCCTCCCTGGAAATTCACCTTGTCCTCAAGGTGAAGCTCTGGAAATTGCTCTTTGATCAATAACATAGGTTCCCAAGAATCCTCAAAGCTTGGCAGATTGCTCCAATGAACCAAAACTTCCAAATTCCCTTCTTTGTCAACTCTTGTATCCAAAATTTCTTCAGGCTCTACCTGCAATTCTAATTCTTCATTCAAACACTTGGGTAGTGGTTGATAGTAGGTAGTGGGGGCAATAGCCTTTTTGAGCAAAGATATATGAAATACAGGATGTATTTTACTATCTTCTGGCAGTTTCAGCTTAAAGGCTACAGAACTAAGCTTCTCAACTACCTCAAATGGGCCATAATATCTCGGACTTAACTTCTGGTTTATCCTTTTAGCTAAACTCCTTAGCTTGTATGGCTGTATCTTCAAATAAACCTTTTCCCCTACCTCCAATTGAACCTCTCTTCTATGCTTGTTGGCTTGCTATTTCATTTGGTTCTGTGCCTTGGCTAAGTTCTCTTTTAGTTCATCAAGTATGTGATTCCTCTGTGCTGTCAACCTGGAAACCTCTTCCACAGCAGTGAGGGTAACATCACCCCTAATTACTGCAGGTGGATCTTGCCCAAACAAAGCTTTGTAGGGAGTAAGTTTCAATGCTGCATGATAATTGGTATTATACCAATATTCAGCCCAATGCAACCAGCTGAACCATTTCTTCGGTTTTCTTCCAGTTAAACATCTGAGATATGTTTCTAGGCATCTGTTAACCACCTCAGTCTGGCCATCCGTCTGAGGGTGGTAAGCTGTGCTGTACTTCAATTGGGTTCCAGCTAGTTTGAAAAGTTCTGACCAGAATGCACTTAAGAAAACACTGTCTATGTCACTTACTATGGTTTTTGGAAAACCATGTAATCTAACCACCTCCTTGATGAATACTTCTGCCACTTCCTTGGCATTATATGGATGTGACAGAGCTAAGAAATGAGCATACTTAGTTAGTCTGTCCACAATTACCAGAATGGTATCCTTCCCTTGAGACTTAGGTAATCCACCTATAAAATCCATGCTGATGTCAGTCCAAATGTTACTAGGAATAGGTAAAGGCTGTAGCAATCCTGCAGGTTTGAGTGCTTGATACTTATTTGTCTGGCAGATCATACATTCTTCCACAAACTTCTTGATATCTTTTCTCATTCCCTGCCAAAAGAAAAGATTAGAGATTCTTTTCATTGTTCGGAAGTAACCAGAGTGCCCTCCAAAAGCAGACTCATGATATTCCTTCAATATCTTGTTTATTCTAGTTGACCCCTGTGGCAGAACTAATCTCTTGTTGTAGTATAATAACCCTTTTGTAATCTGAAATTCAGAATGTTGATCTGGGTGTGAAATTACATTCTGAATTAATTCTTTACATTTAGGGTCTGACTTCAATTCCTCTTCCAACCCTTCCCATTCTTGGCATGTTACAATGGATAATGATTGTAACATTGGTCTTCTAGATAAAGCATCAGCAGCCCTATTCTCAACCCCTGGTCTGTATCTTATTGTAAAGTTATATCCCAGCAGCTTAGAAGTCCATTTATGTTGTTCTTCTCCCATCAATCTCTGCTCAGTTAGAAATTTAAGGCTCTTTTGATCAGTTAGAATCTCAAATGTTCTTCCTAACAAATAAGGTCTCCATTTTTGGACTGCAAGAACAATTGCCATGAGTTCTCTTTCATAGACAGATCTGTTTTGGTTTCTCTTTGATAATACCTTGCTCATGAATGCAATTGGTCTTCCTTCTTGTGTTAACACTGCCCCCAAACCAGTCCCAGATGCATCCGTCTCAAGGATAAAAGTTTTGTTGAAATTAGGTGTAGCTAGTATTGGTAGTGAAGTCATTGTCTTTTTCAATTCCTCAAAAACTTGTGTAGCCTTCTCATCCCAATGGAAGCTGTCTTTCTTTAAAAGTTGTGTAAGGGGTAATGCAATTTTACTATACCCCTTCACAAATCTTCTATAGTAACCAGTTAACCCTAAAAAACCCCTTAACTCCTTCAAATTTTTGGGTTCTGGCCACTTAATCATTGCCTCTATCTTAGCAGGGTCAGCTGCTACTCCATTTCCAGATATGATGTGCCCTAAGTAGATCAATTGAGGTTGTCCAAAAGAACATTTTTTAAGGTTAATCACCAACTGATTATCCCTCAAAGCAGCTAAAACTGCTCTCAAATGTTCCTGGTGTTCCTCTGAAGTTCTACTATAGACCAATATGTCATCAAAAAATACTAAGGCATATTTTCTCAAGTAAGGCCTTAATACCTGATTCATCAAAGCCTGAAAAGTAGATGGTGCGTTGTTAAGCCAAAAGGCATTACTAAATATTCGTAATGACCTTCATGCGTTCTGAATGCTGTCTTTTGCCTGTCCTCCTCCTTCATTCTGATCTGGTGATAACCAGATTTAAGATCCAGTTTGGAAAAAATGTTGGCCCCACCTAGTTCATCAAGCAATTCTTCTATGATGGGTATTGGAAACTTATCAGGGACTGTAATCTTATTTAAAGCTCTGTAGTCCCCACAGAACCTCCATCCTCCATCTTTCTTCCTTGCTAAAAGTATAGGACTGCTATAGGGGCTGTTGCTTGGCTGAATAATTCCTTCAGTTAACATTTCTTGTATAATTCTCTCGATTTCAGTCTTCTGATATTGTGGATATCTGTATGGCCTCAGATTAGGTATTTTAGCTCCTTCTTAAATCTTTATAGCATGGTCACAAGCTCTCTTTGGTGGTAGTTTCTTCAATGGCTGTGAAATCTCAGGAAATTCAGTCATTATTTTCTTCCAGGTTTCATCCTCTTCCTTTCTTTCTTGTTCTTTTTGTGTCTTTCCTTCACAGTAGATCAAATACCCCTCTCCAGCATCATGTAATATCTGTGTAGTGGTTTTTAGAGAAATCTCCAATGAATTGAACTGTTTATCCCCTTGAATCATCTTATCTTCCCCATTGTCTTCCCACTTTATTGTCTGCTTTTGGAAATTGATCTCAACATCTCCCAAGGTTGTCAGCCAAGCCATTCCAAGTACCAAATCAGTACCTCCCAATTCCAAGATATAGAAATCCTGCTGCACTGTGGTGTTTTGCAAACATAATGATAATGCTTCACACCTAGCATTATTGCATATCTTGTCCCCGTTCCCTATCTGCACCTTATAACCATTGATGGTACTATAAGGAATCTTCATTCTATCCACCATCTTCTGTGCAATGAAGTTATGTGAGGCTCCACTATCAATCAGCACCTCTACATTGACTTCCCCCCATTCTCCTTTTATCATACCTCTGACTTTGAATGCTCTCAAGGAAGGAATACCTTCTTTGCTCATCAAGGATAACTGCATGGATTTAGATTCCATAATGATCTCTTCTTCTTCTGTATTGGTATCATCTGAATCATCAGAATCCTCCTCTTCTTCTGAATCTTCTACCATGATCAGCTTGTAGTTCTTTAGTTTACAAGTATGTTGTTTATTCCATTTGTCTCCACACTTGAAACAAAGCCCTTTTCTGCTTCTATTCTGATATTCCTCTTGTGACAATTGTGGTCCCACTTTCTTGAATGCAGAAGGCTGCATGTCAGTGATGTTCTTCCCCATAGAACTGATCCCAGAAAAATTACTTCTGTTTTCCCTTACACCTTTACCCCCAGAATACCAAGAGTTTCCAGTCTTGGATTTGTAATTCTCTCCTCCAAACTGAGATTTAGAAACATATACACCTTTCTCTTTTCCCCCATATCTGTCTTCTTCCATTATTTTCAACTGTATTGCATCATTTTTCAATTCTATCAAGGTAGCCTTCTCCATAATCTCAGTTAGAGATTTTGAAACATATAGTTTCATTTCTGCTTTAATTTCATTCTTCAAACCCTTAATGAATATGCCTCTCAACAGCTCTCTGTCTTTGTTTTTCTGATGAGAAATCACCATTTCAAATTCATCTCTATATTCTTGTACAGATCCAGTTTGTTTCAGACTTAACATATGATCATATGGGTTCTGAATTAACTCCGGTTGAAACCTACGTATGACAGATTTCTTAAGAGTTTCCCAATCCATTACTTCAGTCTGACTTTCCCACACATGAAACCAATTTAGAGCTTTATCTTCCATTGCCACCATAGATGCTTCAACCATTTCTTCCTCCTCAATATTATTCAGTCTAAAATACCTTTCCATCCGTATAACCCAATTATATGCACCAGTTCCATTAAACAGGGGTAAATCAATCTTTCTACCCGGTTGTATAGGAAATCTAGGGTTTTCATCTCTGCGTCTGTGATTATGAATATGCGAATGAGTGGAGTTACCTCTGGAAGTGTTCGGACTACTCGATGTTCTCGATCGATGACGTTGTGGTGATCGCGACCTCCTTCCTTCGCGATATTGGTTCTGCATGTCCGTCATCCTTCCATTCATTGTTTCGAATTGTCTATTCATCGCTACCATCAGATTCTCCAATCTGTCCTCCATTCTGATTAGCGCCTCATCTGTCGCTAATTTACCGATCTCCAAGGTTTCCATTCGCTGCTCCATCTTTGCCCTTGTACGAACCATTCACCGAATGAAAAAAAAAAATCCGGTACTATCAGCGACAAAACAGATCACCAGAATCGATGCTCTGATACCAATGATAAGATACAGGATAGTTCAGACTTCAGAGTAATGATTGTAGTAAAATCAATCCACACTTATCAAGAAATGAGAGAATTAGGGTTTATAGATGATATGAAATGAACAAGAGGTGAATACAAGCAAGGGGGACAGTTCGAGATGCCCAGTCTCCAACAGAAATAGTCAACAAGTCTAACAACCTCCTCTACTAGTTCTATAAACTTCTATTTATAGTAAGTGGTCCACGCAGGGACTAAAACAACTGCACAACATAGCTAACAGACTAGTTAGTTAGTACTAACTGCCTTACTCCTCCTCCTTTGGTAAACTCTATTATAAAACTGATCCGGTTGCCTTGCTGCTTGTCTAACACAAAGGCTCCCGGGAAACCAAATCCAAGCAACACAGTTTTGAGGAACCCCCAATCAACTGTATCAAAAGCCTTCCTAAGATCAGCCTTTATTAGACACCTAGGAGAAATCCATTTCCTAGCATAGCCTCTCACCAATTCTTGGGTTAGAAATATGTTATCAGATAACCCCCTCCCTTCCACAAAAGCCCCTTGAGCCGGATCAATCAAATCAGGTAATAAGCAGTTCAACCTCAAAGCTAGAATCTTAGTGATCACCTTATATAACACGTTTGTACATGATATAGGTCTAAAATCACTAACCTTTGGGTTGAGATTAGTTTTAGGGATCAGGGCCACAATAGTATGATTGATTTGTTTCAGTAGCTTTCCAGAAATAAAGAACTCTTTAACTGCACTGGTTACATCTCTTCCAACAACCTCCCAGTTCTTTTTGAAAAAACCTGCGGAGAACCCGTCAGGGCCTGGGGCTTTATCGTCTCCAATGCTGAAAACTGCATTCTTAATGTCAATATCCTCAATGGGGGCCAACAAGAAATCCTCCATCTCTGTGGAAACTAATCTTCCCTTCTTAATAACCTGTTCACGAGCTGGAATGCAGATTGATGGAGTGCCAAAGAGCTCCTGGAAGAAACCAACAAATTCTTTTGCCACTTCTGACAGAGAAGTAGTGGGTTCACCATCCTTCTTTGTGATAAATGCAATGGTATTCCTAGCCGCATTCTTCTTTGATATGGAGTGAAAGTATTTGGTGCTTCTATCAGCCTCCATTAGGTGCGTTGCTTTTGCTTTTTGCTGAAAGAATATCTTCTCAGCGTCCCCTAAAAACAAAGCTTTATGCCTTAAGGTGTTGACAGTTTCCAACAGATGAGGGTTTGAGGGATCATCCAAGAGGCGTTTATGAGCTACTTCAAACTCCTCATTAGCTTTACTGGCTCTTGAAGAGATGTGAGAGAACTCATTCCAGTTTAGTTGCTTCAAAGGGCCTTTCAAACTCTTCAATTTCGCGCAAAGGATCTTTTGTCGGTTACCCACCACTGGCATATCCCAAACTTCATTCAAAATGTATTTAAATTTAGGTGCTTTCATCCACATGTTGTAGAACTTGAAAGGCTTGCATCCGCCTTCCTCGTTCCTCACCAAATTAACAACAACAGGGCAATGGTCAGACGCCACATCGAATCCCAAGAATTCAGCATGACATAGAAGTCTTTGGTCTCTCCAACACTGGTTGGCTAAAACCCTATCAAGTTTGGCCCACTTCTGATTTCTCCTCCAAGTAAACAAATCACCAGATGCAGTTGCGTCCTCCAACTCTAGTAGATTCATACAATCTACCAAGTCAGTCATCTGGTAAGCTAGAGGTTCATCACTCCCTAACCTCTCTTCTGGTGAGCACACACAATTGAAATCTCCCAAGACGATCCAAGGCAATGTAATAGACCTCCCAAGGTTTAGAATATGATCCCATAACCTCCTTCTCTCCCTGACAGTATATACTGCATACACAAGGGTAGCAAGAAATGGAAGCTGTGATATCATACACTTTAGCTTGCAGTGGATAAATTGGGATCCCTTATCAAGAACTTCGCATGAAACTCTAGTTGGGTCCCAACAGACCCCCATCCTTCCACCCTCCATATGATTGAAATTGCTTTCGTAAATCCATCCTCCCAACTTCTTTTCGATAAACTCTTTCAGCTTACCTTCATCTCTAAGTTTAGTTTCCAAGAGTGAACTAAAAACAATATTATGCTTTCTAATATACTGTACAATAGTGTTTTGTTTAGAGGCAGTATTCATGCCTCTTACATTCCAGGATAAGATCTTCATTTAATACTGGTAGAGGCTGTGTAGCTCCCATTCACCCCTTTATCAAGTTTAATGTTCCTGTGTGCCTCAGGCATTGATCCATTTGGACCCAATTTAGTGACACCACTTGAATTCGCCTTATTGGTTGTACTGCCATCTATTATCTTCTTCACAGGAACCGCCCTATTATTATTAGCCAAAGTGCCACCCTCATTTGGAACTGTTCCAGCCCTCTTAAGCTTCTCAGGCCCATTTTCCACTACTTTCGCATCAGTGTTCCTTGTCTCTCCTACAAGTTTGGATAGTGGGGCTGTTTTCGCACTAGTATGACCTATTTCCTTTTGGGTATTTCCACCCTCCTGTGTCGTCTGGATGCCTGCACTCTTTGCTTCCTCTTCAATTATTTCCCCCCTTTTTTTGATAGGACATTTAGCTATGGACATGGCCTCCTGAGGTTGATCATCTATGACTTGCACAGATGTAATTGCATGGTCCTCCCCTATCTCCTTTTCTCTTTCAAGCTGGTGGAGCACCTTGCAGGTAAAAGCATGATGACCGTATTTTTTGCAATGGAAGCAATAGTCTGGGAAAGTCTCGTATATGACGAACTGCCTCCTTTTCCTCCCATTTGGCAATTTTATATCAACAAAAAGTGGTGGAGGTTTGGACACATCTACTTCCACCAAAACTCTAGCATAATTCAACATTGTCTTCTCACTTGTAACTCCATCCGTAAAGATAGGCATGCCCAGCCTAGATGATATCTTACTAACTGAGTCCTCACTCCAACAATCCATAGGTAGGTGAGGTAGTTTGAGCCAGATGGGAACCTTTAAAAATTCTTCGTCTTCAAAGCTGAAGCCTTGTTGAAGGTTTTTCAGCATTAGTGATCGGCCTAACACCATGTACGGACCTCCCATCAAAACCTTTGTTCTATCTTCCTCACTCTTGAATTGAAAAATCACCCAACCTTTTTTATGTGGTAGAAGCTTACACCTTACTCCCCATGATTCCATAAGATTGTGTATAGCTCTCATCCCAGGAAAGTCCCCGGTGAAGCAGCCTACTAAGCAGTAGCCCCAAATTGAGATTAAGTCACATAGTGTTCCATCTGATAGGTCTACGAAGTCACCCTCTGGTTCTATGTATCGTAGCTTTAGTCCTTTTGAGGGTGCTCTGTTGTCTTTAAACAAACCTGCCCAGGATGATTTCGTTCCAGCACCTCTAGTTGGTTCGGGCAATTTATCAGTAACCTTATGTGCCTTAAACAACTCTGCTTCTCCATCTTTTCTTTCTCCTTGTGTTTGGTTTTCTTCACTGGACTCCCTGCATACTTCAACATCCTCCACAATCTCCTTGTTCAAATCAACAACTACTGCATTTTTCCTTTGTTCCATGTTTCCCAAAGTATCCATTTGAGTACTCTTAGGTTCTGCATCCTTGGATGTAGACGGACCCATTTTGCCCTTTGCTCCATTCTTCTTGTTCTTCCCCATCATGGGCGGGAAGAACTCAAAAGGCCTAAAAGCCAGAGGTCCTAGCTACGTGGATCAAGCAACCGATTTCCAGAATTACAGGTTTCTGCAATTTGGAGAGAGAAAAGCTCTCAAGACCGGTCAACCGTATAAAGTACGTGTTTGTGCATACTTGTGTACAGTCTATCATCTTTTCATCACGTTTATTCACTTTTCTGCAAGTGTGAAACTGCATATTATTAATACGGAGGGACTTGTTTTGCTATTTTTTCATTTTACTCTTCTATAATCATTTAGTTGTTGTCATTGTAATTTAGTGTTGTATTTGTGCGATGCACGGGAATATATATATATATACGATTGGTATGAAATTCGAATTAAAAATAAAGAAAATTTTAAAAACATTAAAGAGAAAACAATATTCCTTAAATAATATAATATAACCATTACACATATAATTAAAAACACACAAACAATGCAGATCTATATTTGTATATACAGTATACGACAACAGTATATATCCAAACTCAACAATTTGTAATTTATTTATAAATATATTTCACCTCCAATATTATGGACTTTTTAAATTTTAATGCCAACGTGTCAATGATATATCCAATTTTGTGTTGAAATAATATCACTTGGAATTTTGTATTTAAATTGAAAGGAATATAGCATTGCAATTTGGTAGAATGTATAAACAGAAATTTACATAAAAATTTAGGGACAAATAATTAAAGTACTCCTCACTTTAAAGAGGTGTGAGTTAAACATCCCAAACTTGCATTTGCAATTTCAATATCTTGATCTTTATGTTAGTACCATGAACATCTTAAGCATATTTTTACCATAAATATATGATCATAAATTTTAAATTAATAATATGACCATGATGCTAAATTAACTTTTTATGTCAAGTTTGAGGTATATATACCGTAACTTAACCATTTATAGTAAGATATGGTAAATAACATATTTAACAATTTGTAGTAATACAATATAGTTGGGACAGCAGGTAAAGTTAATAACTTAAAATTAAAAAAACAGCTAAAGAATATGTGTATAGATTTCAATATTCAAGTGCTTCCCCTTTCTTTCGTGAACCATGCAAAACATTTAAAATCCCGAGGCTGGCTGGTTATATATATGGCTAATTGGCTAGGAAATGTCAATCTCGTTCTTAGTCTTGAATCTAGTAGAAAATATTTATGTATATTTATGTACATCATGCACAACAGAAAATCAGACAAATCTTTAGGTTCCATCTCCATTTTCTAAACTTCAATTTCAGGCTTAAACTATCCTCAAATTAAATGGAAATATTCTCTTCAACCCTTTTCCAATATCATGCTCTCTTTTTGTTGGATTTCATTTTACTTTAGTGAAATATGGAGTAGAAATTAAGACGTCCTTCAGCTATTGGATTTTTACCGTTCCATCCAGTTCAACTTGCATTGCATTCCATTAGTTTCCGGTTACAAAATTAATTTTAAATTAATTTTTCTTTCTTCAATATATGAATTGAAATTGAATCTCGAATTTCGTTAACTCTCAAATTCTAAAACAGTTGAACTATTACATCGCAGGAATGATAACTGTAGTGTTAATACGTTTTACAAATTGAATTAGTTTCTGATTGCTATGTTTATTGGCAAAACAAATCTATTTGCAATTTTTTCCCCATATAATTCTTTTTTTTTAATCGAAATCCATATAATTCTAAATTTCTAACACCTGAAAATCTGAAATTACCCATGGCAGACCAATTACGGGTCTATTATCGGACTAAAAAAAAATCAAACCCATCAACCTCATTCCATTAGTCTTGATTATACTCCGTAAATTATTTTTAGACCGACAACGAAAGTATGGCATGTTTCAATTGGAAATTGGCTGCAATTAATATTAAACTGATAGGGGCATAGCATAGCAAGCTTTTAGCTATCTTAAATTATAAAGCTGAAAAGGAAAGATACACATGAAAATAAAGATTTTGGAAAGCAAAATTGATAATGAAGAGCCCGTTTGGTAGCATGAAAATCGGCTGTTTTGGCTGATTCTGCCAAAATTTTAGAAGTTATGGCTGAAGTGGTTGCATTGGTTGATTCTGCTGATTTAAGAAAAAAAAAAAAAATTAATATATTTTATTTAAAAAATAAATAAATAAATATATGTAAAAATAGCTAAATAGTCATCTATCTAAAGTAACTTCAGCCAGAAAAGTAACTACAACCTTACTTTTTCTGCTTATTACACAATTCAGCGTGCGAATGCAAAAGTTATGTGTTTGGTGAAAAAGTTAATTGATAAGTCTGATAAGCTGAAAAACAGTGTTGCCAAACGGCCTCGGAGAATACAACTTAAAGTGTGATGTTAGGATTGTAATTGTGATGTTAGGATTGTAGTAACTATGCATCATCAAATAATACAGGATTGTACAACCGACCAGCCTGTATGGTTGTACATATCAAGAAAATAGAATGGGGATATATAATGAAGATTTTTATATGTCTCCCGTAGGATTAGAGCTCATGTTTCCACAATTCCACCTACAGGGAAAATCTATAATTACATTTCTATAAGAAAAGCATTACTACATGGAGATTCAAAGATCAATACGGCAGAAAAAATAGCTTACCCCCGCCTACATAATCCAAACTGATGCCGCTGGTTTATCGTTCACTCATGCGTATGGTGTTTGCAATTTATAGAGAGGCAAGTCGGAAGTGCATTTTACAGAATATATAAATCACAGTGATGAACTACAATAAATGATCCATAGAAAGTTTAAAAGACACATACTATATATTACACCAAAGTTATTCTGCTACCTTCGTAAACTGTTCCACTTCCCGACCTTCAATTTTCACATCTATATCTATACTAGTTTTATAACTGCGCGTTGCGCGATTGTATATGCCCAATATAATTTTTATTTTTTTTAAATCATCCACAAAGACATAGTAGTAAGAAATATCATACCTTTTGGAAAAAAGTGTTAAAAACAAAAAAAAATCATATTGGTATACCGGATAAGCACCATCAGTCCAAAGTACTACGGGTCTGTTTGCAACTGCTTTTAAAAAAGCACTTCTCAGCTTTTGGCTTTAAAAAAACACTTATTTTCCCAAACATTACAACTTTTATTTTTCTTGCCTTCCGCGTCAAAAGTGCTTTTACTTTTTTCATTACACAAAAAGCACTTATTTTACCAAACACTACCCACTTTTACTTTTCAAAATCACTTTTTCCTCAAACACTATCAACTTTTATTTAATCACTTCTCCCCATTTCATTAAAAAAAGCACTTTTTTAAAAGCAGAAACTGTTGCAAACAGACCCTACCTATAACTCGAATTTATATATGTGAAAATTTGAGAGAAAAACGCATAAACAATAATTTAATTATTGATATTATATATTTCACTTTGATATCTTAATTTACTCTTAAGAAAATGAATCAAAACAATATCATATGCATGTCATAATTACACATAAAGTTCATGCATAAAGTTCATTGCGTGTAATATACGCTACTTTTATCAATGTCATCACTGTGCATTAAGTAAATAACACATATCTATTGACTTTTCCAAACGTTCAATGAGGTTAGTTAAACAGAGAAATCAGACCCTCTCAACTTAAAACAATATCGGAGAAGTTTTTAACAGGTTAATCTGATTGCAGAGAACATGTCTCCCTAATTCAAGGGGCTCCAATTTTCTAAAAGTTAATTAGTATTAAATAGTAGTATTATACTTCATGTATTAATACAGATCGCTAATATATACGGAGTAGTAAGGAAAAATAATGCAGATTCCTTTTAGTCCCCTTTTGCTCAAATTGATAGAGCAATGAGTTGTGTTGCTTTATCAAATATTAAGTAACTTTCAATTTTTTTTTAAATTGCATTGTTTAATGAGCATTCAATTTGTTTGAATATGAATATCTAAATTGGAAATATCTTTAGTTTTTTATATTAATTAATGTGGCCCTTTGATTTTGCATTTTTAACCAGAGCATCTCAATTCATTAGACGCTGCATAACACTCTTCTATGCTAATATTTGCATACTTGTATCCCCTTTTTTATTTTATTTGCATGTCTCCTTCTTGAAGTCATTTCTTTTCCGAATTAATTCTAAATCTGATGCTACTATTAAATACATGAATTCTCTAATGAACTTGTACAAGGATATGGTTACTCAGATTCTAAATACACACGGCCACACGGGTGCGCATGAGATTGCCCTAAACTATTTGTTGACCATGAGTAAGTAAATTGGTTAATAGCCAAACTATCGAAATACAAGAATGTGGAAAAAACAAGAAATCACAAATAAAAACTTTGAATAAATTTGCAAAGAAACACACAAATATCACGTTTGTCAAAGGAATGCCACCCATATGTAACTTCGATTTTGGATTAAAAAACATATAGATGATCTTCATTGTATTTGAGAGAGAATGAATGTGATGTCCACTGCTTGGATACAAAAGTGAAGAATGACATACTAAAACAACAACAACATCTAAGTTTTAGTCACAAAAGATTTTGGGGTCGGCTGACATGAAACGATACATGCATGGGCGTAGCTAGGGGAGGCCCAGCCGAGACCCAGCCCAAAATTTAAAAATGTATATAATTTTAATTTTAAAAATTTAGTGTAAACAAGTTTTCAAAAATATTCTTTGTACCGACCCACCGGTGCCCTAGCTTCGATCCTGGATACATGATATCAGAACTAAAAGGAAAAGAAAAATAAAAAAAATAAAAACATAAATTATGATATATAAAAAAGATATAAAAAGAGATGGAATATATAAAAATGCCATCACCACCACCTTAAGAATTAGCTCTTATCATGTACGTAGTACAATAAAAAATGGACGTACCATTCATAAAAAGCCTTAGTAATAATAATAATCAATAGTACTAATGATAACAACTTTAATTATTATAATAGTAATAATAATACTATACTAATAATAATAATAATAATAATAATAATAATAATAATAATAATAATAATAATAATAATAATAATAATAATAATAATAATACTCATAAAGAGATGGTTTCTATTTATAATTAACAACGTTCCTGCAGCTCAAGTTTAGCGTACAACCATTTGTATTATGTAGTATTATTTAGGATTGAAGATAGTTCAAACAATGATTAAGCTAGACATGACAAAGAATGGATTTAAAATTCGGAATCAAATGTATATTAAATTAAATGTTAAAAAACTAAAATAAAAACTCTTAGAAGGAATTAATAAAGTGAAATCATGGAACCATCGGCTGAATACCATGACGGAACTCATCACGGGATTTTAACGGAAGTAATAAAGGAACACGGGTAAAAACATAAGGTGCAACAATTAGAGCATGTTGTACAACAATATATTGCTTTGTGTTACACCAACACATTTAATATACCAAAAGTACCCTAACCATCATTGGTGTTTATAAGTTTTTAAGATTTATTATATATATAAAAACGCAATAGTCTTGAGCAAATTGGGCGGGAAGTGTGAAAACAATATATGTGAACATGCCTGCTGGAAATTCGTAATAATTAGAAAATATAGAGTAAATGAAAAAAAACACTGCATTTAATATATATCGTAGTCTGTGTCATCTACTCATCTTCAATGTATCAGTTTCAATGCATGCATCACGCTATTCACGCATGTGTTCCTCCCCATTTGAAAGAATAAAGACACAACTTATTTGTATAAAAAGAAAAAAAGAAGCTAGAAGAAAACATTAAATATAAACGTTTGAAATCTACGAAGTATAATAATTGTAGAGCTGAGCTTTATAGCAAATTGCACATGCCTTTTGGATTTCCCATTAATTTGTAGGGTTACTTGGGTATATGGGCGGTCACCCGCTTTAGACGACTTCCCACACATTCTCCTATATATAGCTCGAGAGAGAGCTGTTGGTAGCCATGCACACCAGCGGGTTCTTAGTGTGGCGGAGAAGGTGCATTATGATGACCCGTTGGAAGCGGTACAACAGCGAGCTTCGGCGGCCCGGTGCGGAACATGGGCGCTCATATTCACGGTGAAGAAAAATCACGTGAACGTGGTGTATGTCGGCGTCAGGGTGAAGCTTATGATGGCTCATGTGGCACAGATCGATTGCGGTGAATTTGGAATAGACGATTGTGACGATTGGTTTCACAAATGGGGCGGGCTGGATGTTGATGAGGATATCGCGCGCATCAAATAAGATGTACGTACAGCTGGTATGGACCTCGATCACGCACTACCCATGCACGCAGATCATGCTCTTAATGATGATTACATTAGGGAATTGAAGTCAAGAAAACGGATCTCGCAATGGTCACCCAGCATGAAATAATCAAGCTAAAATGCTACTAGCTCCATTCATTTCAGTATTCATAAAAAGAGAATGCAGGAATAATGAGTTTGCATGATCACAAAAGAACGTATACGGAGTAATTAGTGGCCATGTAATTGTGATGGTTGAGTTATTAATCTAGACTTAATTACTTATGCATTAAGATATTGATATGGGCTTTTGTCATACATAGTGCTTCTTATATGGTATGCAACCCATACAAACTCAAGTAAATAATGAACGCAAGTAATTATGTATTCACAACAAATAATACCATATACGAAGTATACATGATTCTATTCTATGACTTCTTGCATTTACGAATAATATAAAAATGAAGTTGTTTTATCAAGATTATACTTAGTGCAGGACAGATACTTGATAAACATGCATGCCTGGCCTCATTTCTTCTGTTATACTCCCTTACATAAAAAGTACTACGTACGTATTTTGTTTTTGAATGTAATACGTAGTTTAATTGTTTGATTAAACTCAAAAGTGATCGGATCGGATGATTTGTTTACAAAAGACTTCTGTGTAAGTAAACTCTTTGGATTTGACACCTGACTCCCTTACATAAACATGGGTTAAAGGTGTTTTAAATTTAATATATACGGAGTAAATACTACGTACATAAAATACTTCGATTTCAGTGGGTATATATGCATGCAAAAATACAAATGATGTAACTTATCAGCTAAAACGATAAAATAATAGGGCTCGGAGTGTTGGAGTATTCTTTTTAAGTATGATAAAATAATGACAACTGAAAATTAACTACAATACAATAGATATATACGATAGTATATACTATCGTATAACCGAGAAGCATTTTGATTGAGATAGACTTTACAAATTATGAGAATGTATTGGGTAGCTCCATGTAGTAAGTGATTCTCGATTTTTACCAATATTGAATGCCAATTATATATGTGGTAGGTATTCTTTGTTCCAAAACCAAACATTTAGGAGGGAGCAAGATAATTAATTCGATGACTTCGTAACAAGTACTCCGGCCAGGTATCCGATGTGAGCTCATCTAAAAAAATTAAAAAATACTCGATGTTACTATGTCCGTCGCTTAAACTATATCATGTTTGACGGGCATGAGAATTAATAAAGTAAACAATGTTGGTTGAGGTTTGTGGAGAAAAGGGAGAATTAATTGGAATCACAAATTATTTACTTAAAAAAAAATGACAAAGTTACTTAGCTTGAACAACCAAAAAAGAAAAATTGACAAATTTTCTATATTTTTTATTAGGAGAGGGGTGTTTCCATACAAAGTGGATTTGTTCAAGGATGTCGTTGAGGTGATGTTTAGCGGAGAAAGTAATTAATTATAGGTAGTTACGTTAATGTTTTATCATTGATCACAATTTGTTTAAACTAATGTTTCTAAACTAAGTTTCAAGCTAGATGATAAAGAAATGAAAGCCGATGTTCTATTTGTATCATGACAATGTCTAATATTAGGGTGAGCGTGAAATTAAATAAAAATAAAGATGTTTAGACTATTTGCAAAACAAAAAAAATCAATCATGACCAATTGTATACTCGGGTATTGTTTATTCACCCATTATAGCTCACACTTAATTGGTTGAAAATTTCTATACATGACAATGATGGTAAACGTGCAAATGTAATTACTTAAAATGTTATACCGAATCGGTGGGCGTCACTGTGATCAGAGGTTACTATACTAAAAATGTATAGAGCCTCTGCAAATACAAGACCAGAGTCTCACTCTTTATCTGTGAGCTTGTGATTAAAGTCTAATTTACATCCTCCCATCTAACTGTCCGATCAGCGGTGGGGGCCCTCATGGATAAGGTGCCATTTTTTTTAAATGGTATACCAACTATATAAGGAGTGTTTCAAATTTTGTAAATCTTTAACGTTGCCATCTTTTATAATTCATTTAATTAACTTGAATTTTAGTTTTGTTTGCTAAAGTCACATCAATTTCGAATATTTAGATGAACAAATTCACATGTTGGAATATAATACCCGTGCATCGCACGGGTAATATACTAGTGGAAAAGTAAGGGCTTGTTTACTAACATAGATATTTTCCTGTTTTCTACTTCTGTTTTTCGTTCTCCAATTTTCTGTTTTTATTTTTCAGTTTTTCTATCTCCAATTTTCTGTTTCTCTTTTTTAGTTTTCCATTTTCAAATTTGAAAACATGTTCATCAATTTTTTCACACAGTTCTCCAATTCCACACCCTTGACCCCTACCTCTACCCTTACCACGATCTTACACTCTACCCATACTCCACCACAACCCTTCATACTCACCCATACCTACTCGTAGGGGTCGGGGTAGGGAAGTTATGGGTGGGGGTGGGATAAGGGGTATGGTCGGGGTGGGGTGGTAAGGTTTAGGGGTAGGGGGTTGGGTGGGGGTAGTGGGTGGGTTAGGGTCGTGGTTAGGGTTAAGGGTGGGGTAGTGGGTAGGGTTGGGGTAAGGTAGGGGTAGGGAGTTGGGATAGGATGGCGGTAGGGTGGGGTCGGGACCAGGGTGGGGCCGGGGTAGGGAAGGGGTCGGGTGGGGGGTAGGATGGCAGTAAGGGTGGGGGTAGTGGGTAGGGTTTGGGGTTGGGGTGAGGTAGGGGTAGGGGTAGGGTAGGGAGTTGGGATAGGATGGCGGTAGTGTGGGGTCGGGACCAGGGTGGGGCCAGGGTAGGGAAGGGGTTGGGTGGGGGGGGTAGGATGTAGGCATGGCAATGGGTCGGGGCGGGTATTGCAAGACCCGGACCCGCCTCGTGACTTGGCGGGCCGGGTCCGCCCCGCCCCGTGACTTGCACGGGTCCAAACTTGTTGACCCATGACCCACCCCATGCGGGGCGGGGCGGGCCTGCCTTTGACTGAGCTTTGACCAGGTTGACCGAGATTTTCCTCTGCTCTAGGCCCAGCCCTTAAGCTTCAAGGTCCTGCCTCCGTTGACCAGTCCAAGGATTGAGCAACCAGTTTGAGTTGACTGCCAGCGTTCCAGCAAACCAAACAGCCCAAGTCTAGCTCAATTTGTTCAAGGCTCCAGCAACTCCAAGCGTTCAGGCTCCCCTTCAGTGATCCTTCAGCAACCTAGCAGCCCAAATCCAACAGTCCAGCCCAATGCTTCAAGCCCAGAGCTCACTGCTACAAGACTCAAGCGTGCAGGACCACATATTGCGTTTCTTCTACGCGAGAAGCCAACCCCGCTTCTGTGACCAGGTCCAGCAATCGACGAGCAATTGCAGCAGCGGTGAGTGAGCTCCGTGACCGGCGACGATCTTCAGGCAGACGACGGCTCCCAGGCGAACAGGCTCCAGCGAAGAACAAATCGGCGGATGCAACCGGCGAGCAACAACCTGCGGCGGCGAGCAATACCACAAGCGACGGTCGGCGAGGACGAGTCCTGATAAGACCTTCACTGTCTTCAATCAACGACCAGCAACCTCGAACAACGGCGTGCGGCAGCGTGCGGCGAGCTATCTCCGGCAACGGCTCCCAGGCTTCCAAGCTCTGGCTACGAGAGACCTCCGGCGAACCAGCTCCAGGCGGACGGATCTCCTAGCGGCGAGAAACTACCTGCAGCGGCGCGCTTCCAGTAGCAACAAGGTCAAGCGAAGCTTCAGCAGGTGTCCAGCGACCTCCAGGACCTTGAATCGACGGGCGGCGGCGGACGGAGGTGGACGGCGGCGGAGGGAAGAACCTGTCTCTGATACCACTGTTGAGGATCGATTCCGTCGCCGTATTCCGGCTTAGGCAGTCCGGTGCTCGGTTTTCCGGTTGTCTCTTGTGCACACCTAGGCCAAGGGAGCAACACACCTTTCTAACCTCGCCAACACTCACACTAACCTCACCAAGAAGGACTCTCACCTCACCAAGAAGGATAATGGCTTCACAAACACTCTCACTCACCAAGAAGAAATGAAGGAGGAAACTCTCTGTGTGTTTCACTCGCAGAACAAAGGGGCAGGGAGTGTCCTTATAACAGGGAAGCATTTGGCTTTATTAGAAGGGCTCACAAGGACACTCAAATAATACACTGCACACACAACTCATCTCTAGCTCAATAATGAGCTGAATTCAAATCTAACGGGAGAGGCAATATCGAAGGCCAGATAGATAAATGGGTACAGTGTAGTGGGCTGCTAGAAAGTGTGTTGACCATTATGAATATACAAAAAACGTTTGGGCCAACAATATATTAACAATCTCCACTTTTGGCCCAAGGTAGTGCACTTATAGTGGGCTGCTACATAATATTTATGTAAAAATCTCTTTAATTATTGATCAATCACAAAAAAAAAAAATAAGAGCATGCAAAAACATGAGAGATACTCAAAAGAAAAAAAAAAGAAATATATAGATAAGAATATATAGAAGGAAAAAAATGAAACGGATAAAAAATTGAGAACTAAAAAGAGAAATATGTTGTTTACGTAACCGCAAAGTAATCATTGAAAAATGAGAGATCGATTCTTCAAAAACATGAGTACTTACACTCCATGAAAGAACTTAAGAACTAGAGCAAAAGTAGGATGATAATTCATTATGAAACATGAGAGTAACCAATCATATAAGAGTCCATTCCATACTAAAATTGATTATTAAAACTGCTTCTACTCCTTCAGAGTGCATAAAGTTGAAGTATTTTGGTGAAAGTGTAGAAGTGCTTCTGATGCTTTAATTTACTCCTAAAACAGTTTTTTAGAAGCTAGGGGAGACCAGGTTCTGAAAAGTGCTTCTGATTCTGTTTCTGGTTTTAAAAAGAAGCACAAGCAAAATCAGTTCCAAACACTCCCTTGCTCCACATCATTTTTACACAATCGGTGACATCATTTTCACCACAACAACAACCAAACCTTAATCCCAAAAGATTTTGGAGTCTGCTAAAATGAACCGATCCATGATATCGATGCCAAAAAGAGAAGACAGATAAGAAGAAAAAAATGATAAAACAAATAAGATAAAAATAAATAAATATAAGATAATAATAGTATAAGAACACAAATGTTCCTGTCAGGTATACCTGACAGGAACCGCCGTCCGGCCTCCTCCTTTTGGGGGCCTTCCCGGTGGTATTTTTTGCTCAAATTTTTTGTGTAGGTTCCTCATCAAGTCTAGTTCATCCATACCAAATTTCAGCAAAAAATTCAATCGGGAAGGTCGTCAAATGATTTTTGCAAGTTAACTGGTCCGGAATATGTATTTTCCGGACCAGTTAACTTGAAAAAATCATTTGACGACCTTCCCGATTGAATTTTTTGCTGAAATTTGGTATGGATGAACTAGACTTGATGAGGAACATACAAAAAAAATTTGAGCAAAAAATACCACCGGGAAGGCCCCCAAAAGGAGGAGGCCGGACGGCGGCTTCGGTCAGGTATACCTGACCGGAAGATTACTCAGTATAAGAATATAAGAAAGATAAAAGAGTAAAAGATAAAAGAGCATAAAAAACCTAGAAGATAAAATATTTCAGAAGTAATTCCAACTTTAGGGATCTTCCGCCAATAATGGTCCGACATGACCAACTATAAATAAATTCTTATAGTTTCTAAAATGGATGGGAAGAGATATAGCAAGTAATTTTTATAAATAATACTAACTTTTAATATTTACGCTTAATTTCTATTAAAACGCACTTGTTATAGCATTTAATATCCTCCGATCATGGACCATTATGGGCGGACGGTATATATAGTTGGGATTATACAAAAATAATCGATAGTTGGGATTATTGTTAGCGGACCAGTAATAGTTGGAATTATTATGAGAAAAAATAGAAATGAAAAAAGAGATCAATCATCCACACAAATGTGTGCCCTCAACTTTTGGGCTAAAGCACATGTTGGGCTAATCAAAGCAGGTTGATTAAAAAAATCCATACTTTGACGCCATGTGCATGGAAACTTGCTATCTGTCTATTACAGAAGCACTAAGAAAAACAAACACTAGTCCAACACACCCCCTCTCCTTCCTATATGTTAATCATTTCACAAGAGGAATGTGTACATTTTGGAGACATTCACTTGAGGAAACCACATGCTTAAAAGACAACTGCTCTTCATTGCTCAACAGTGAAAACCATTTCCTTAAGCAAATGGTAGCTTGATACTGACTTTCAAATCCAGGAATTTCAGCATTTCTTTCCACAATCTCTGCAAAGTTGAGAGGAACTACGCCCAGTAAAGCAATGGCAATGGAAAACTGAATCTCATGACTGACTATTTTAGGATCACACCCACAGAGCAAAGCTGATAACCAATCTCTCAAGTTCTGGATTGTAATATCTTCATATCCATTAGCTGAAACTCCATACCTGTAGAGTGTTTGATAATATATAAATTAATATTCACATGATATGCCAAACAGAATAGAAACGTGCTCCCACAGAAAGCATGACAATTACAGAACATCAAACACAAGTTAGCAGAAATATCATTTTCCCATGCAAATTCATTACAGAAAAAAAGGACATCAAACTAATGCTTATAATGAAAACAGGATAGGGAAGAGAGATACTTTGTGGGGGAATCTGGGGTGTACGAAATTCATGGTCATTAAGGTTCTTTGACAATCTATGTGTGAATGGTCAATCCTACAATACTTAAACTGAAAAAACGCTGTGCCGCAAAAAATGTAAAGCACCCAAGAAGTTGTTCAATTCCACCATCTAACCAAGAACAACAATGAGATAAAAGCATGTTAAATAGAGAATATCCTCAAATTCTTTGAAATACCTTCCAAGTTGGGCAAGAAGAACCAGAATAGCTGCAGGTACATGCTCCAATGGGCACGATTCCATCATTTTGGACACAGGGCGCACGATATTTTCAACAGTCCAAATCCAGCTCTGCAGGAAACATGTGAGTAGTTCCATTACATAAACTAGGAATCAAGATGATTGTTTTTTGAATGAAATCAGAGAGAGACTAAGCAATGCGGCAAATCTGAAGAGGTAGCAGATTATTAATTACAAATGTACTTTTTTATACATAAAAATTAACATATTGGAATTCTCATCCAATACACGAAAAGGGTGGATTTTTTTACCCACCCTCATCTGAGCCAGGAACAAGTGGAATTCCCATCGCCCATCATTTACACAGCCAACAAAGCCCCAACCACACATGTCAAGTGGACAAAAATGTCTATCTACACTCTTTGGAAAGTTGAAGTGCTTTGTATTCCCCAACTAGAATCGTCCTCCAAAAGACAATACTATATTGGAGTGTAAAAGGATTCAAATTGCAAGAATAATGCAAAAAATCAGAGTGATGGGTTTAAGAAGCATACCATGTAACAAGATACAAGTTCAACTAATGCAAGGACATCAGTCAAGAAGCACCCATTGCCATCATCAGTAACACAGTATGGCGTGTCCGCCGTTCTTGGAGCAGCAGAAATGTCCATATTCTCTGTATCATTCTTTTCTCCATCAATTGAAGGATGGATAACTTTAACCTTTTGCCTTGTACTGGACCAGATACAGTTCTGAAGATTATCTAGGAGCATTGATGTGACGCCATCCATAGAAGATGTGCCGCCATCCACAGAAGATGTGCCTTCTGAAAATAGGCAATTGCTGCCTGACCATAACTTAGACAGATCCTCAGCCAAAGATGTAAAGCAGGAACTGCAGTCAGGAGGGTTAAGCTTCTCGAGGAACTTAACCATGGATCTTACTACAGCCATTACAAAGCAATACTGTTTGATGCCAAAATACTTGGGCCCACATACATAGGCAAAGATATGGAGAACAGTTAGCACGAATGAAGGGTCCGATTTTAACATCCTCAGAGTATTGAATGATGCTTCACAAATGAAACCAATGTGGTCAACTTCAGCACATAAAGAAGCTAACAAAATGCATCCAGCCACTGACATGTTTATGGAAGCTTCTTGATTAACGAAGCGTACACCATTAGCATTCACAACAAGGTTGATCCTAGAAACCTTTGAAGATTTCGAATCAGAACAGACATTATCAAACATCAGAACTTCTATATGCAAGATGAAGTCTTCTAAAAGTGAAAGCAGCTCATACAAATTCCATGATTCATCAAAAGTCATACCATTGTTCACGTCAGAGGGCACTGCAAATAGATGTAACGTAGCCATTACAAATTGATCAACATGAAAAATGGAAAATATGCAGATAGCAAACGCTATACTATCACATGAAGGCAGGATATGACAAGAACCTGTACATATGTGATGAGCAAAAGACGCAATAAGCAGGACCGAGTCTCTATCCCAACCATTGTGGAGATCACTTGTTTCCATTTCTGAAATGTAGTGCAGCAAGACTGACAAAAACACTGATGCTTTTTCTCTGACAGGATCAGTAAAATAGAGGAAATATTAGCAGTTTGTTTCTCCATGTCTATATTTAAAATAATTGGATCAAAGCACCAAACACTCAATCTCAAACAAGGATAATATAGATAGAACAACCTTTGAATCCTCAGTAGGACAATATGCAATGGTATTCAAGCTAAAATGAAAAATCAGCGAGGACGATGAGACGATAGTATAACTTGATTCACACATCAAGGCAGTTCTACCAAAAGCACCGCATACTCACTGGGAGGATAAAAGGTAGTATCAAAAGAATATTCATCTACCGCACCAGTGAGGATTCAACTTGATTGTAATGAAGTCCAAGAGGTAACCATGTAACTTCATTTATGAAGATTTCAGTCGAACAACAACATTACCCCAGTTCCGCAAAGGCTCCCACCTAAGGTGGTGGGGTAAAGGATGGTCGGATGTACGCAGCCTTACCCCTGTGCTAAAGCACAAAGAGACTGTTTCCGGATGACTCCTGATAAAAAATGCGTCGAAAATTGCATGGACTTACCCATTGATGATTTATGAAGACTCCAGTAAATGAAAAAACTTATATAAATAACCATTTATATGATATAACTACTATAGAGGTTAAGAACACACATGAGTGATGAGAACATAACATGGATAACAAGACTTCTCATTGTAATTTCTAGAGTAAGGACTCAGATGCATGTAACATAGTACATTATTGTCAATATATTACGTAGTAAAACAGAGGAATAACAAGATAGTGCTACTTACCAGTTACTGAACTGTCGTACAACACTAGGAAACTTTGAAAAAGAGTAAGCGGAAGGAGACTTACAATACAAGAATGTCAGACACGCAATTTGGCTTCATGCCTGGGAGATCAAAAATGAAAACTAAACGTTTACTAAGGACACTAATCAAGGACCATTGAAGAAATCGAAAGAATTACCCATAGTGTTTATTGACTTGGAAAAGATATATGATCAAGTCCTCACATTTGGTGCTTCAATCTTAGAACTATATTGTCTATTGTTCAAATCTATACTTATTATTGTGTGTCCATAAATGGGCCGTCCATCGTTAAGGGAAACTGGGTTATCACCATGGTTGTTGCCATACACCATGACAACTCTGTAAGGTCCAACTGAATGGAGAATATAATACAGACATTGAGCGTAGAACAAAAGCAAGAAACACAAAGTAAGGGAATGCATAGCGAATCTTGTGCGATCAGAAGGTAACACTTATGACAAAAGGGAGGTTCTATATTATAGCTATTAGACATTATATATAAGTATATAACGTGGCTAGGACTGTTGGGCGGTTAAATATCAACACGTTCACAACATTTTGAAGGAAGAGATGACAGTGTTGATATGATTATATGAGAGCGTTAAACTAGGAAAGACGGAATTAGTAATGAGGCAACAAGATAAGAGAGGAAGTACGGAAAACCCCAATAGGAGGAGGTGGCAAGAAAGAGCCACTTAGGATGGTTTTGCCGTGTTCTGAGTCCGAAGGCCACACAAATTAGAATGTTTTGAAGGCATAAAACACATCTTGAGAGGAGTACAGGAAGACCTAAATGACTTGGTAAGAACCCATTAAAAGTGACCTCATCAGTATGAAGCTTACAGAGGAGATAGAGCTCAACCTAAATAAATTGTGTTGCTAGACCGCATTTAGTGGGATGCATTGTTTGTAATTGCGCAATGCAATTGCGCCTCATGGCGCGCCTCAGCTAATTCCTGGACTATGGCGTAAAAGGCATTGCATATGGCGCTGGGAGTGTGATGTACGCAATATTGCACTGAGGCGTACACAATATTGGATACGCAATAAGGCGCTCTGAGGCGTACGCAATAGGAGGTCAGGGTGTAAGGGTATTATTTGGGCCCACTCGGCCCACTTTTAAATTTTTATAATTGATCTTATGATCCCTATTTCAAACCAGTAGTTATTGATTGAATTTTTCAGTCAATCAATCTAATTAATTTAAATTTTCATATCTTAGATTTTTGTTTTGATAAATGATTCAGAATGTTTTGGTATTCTATGGTTTATTTTTTATTATGTTTATATATATATTACGCCTCAGCTATACGCCTCATTGCGCAATGAGGCTTACGCAATATGCAATATTAAAAAAACGCCACGACTACGCAATTCGCAATTTCGAACCTTGGTGGGATGTTCTTAATTTAGTTTTGTTTATAAGCTTTCCTATTAAACAACTGTTACAATGTTATGGATTCCTCATGTAGAACATCATAACTAATTAACTACTCCATATAACTTTCCCAGTATTTAATAAGAACCACCTAAAGGAGAGACGTCCAGCAGAAGACAGATATGACTCATAATCCATCATTCCAGCACAATCTATATAAGATGTACAATATATTAACCAGGTGCACCTGTGAGTGCTACAGAAAAAAGTTATAAACATATCCCTGATATCAATTTACTTAGTAAGTATTAAGTTTCCAAGACATTCAAACCCCACAACTTCAATGCAAACCTTGCACTCCTAGCAGAGAATAATGAAATAAACATATCGAGAATGGATGGTTATCACTATCCCTAGAGAAGGTCAACTTCATAGAGAATACACAAAGCCTAGGCATATCACATCAATAACAGCAGAACCTTTGATAATGGAAAGCAACAAAATAATTTTAAAAAGGGTAATGGATGCATGGATGAAAGGTACGAAGTGTAAATGGCTTACTTGGCTGAAAGATCTTGAGCACCTGAAATGAAAATGAGAATGTTCCTAAGATACAGATTTGATGCTGAAACTGTTGAACACTGATTCATGAAGTTTTTGGTTGCCGAGTATACTGTGGAAATGCTTTCCACTTTGTCATTATCAAAAAACACAACACAACACTTTGGTATACCATGACATGGGGGTGGGTCTCTGCTACCACTTGAAACCTTTGAACTCTCATTGGCACAAGCTAATACATCAACTGTACTCATTGGTTCACTGACAGAATTAGATATATGCGCCTGCAAAATTTTAGGGCAACCAATTCCATTACCATTTATGTAGCTAGATGTATCAGCATGATCGCTAATCTCTGGTGACAATGATTTTTTCGAATTCCCTATGGTACCATGTGTTGCCTTATTTGAGTTGATTTCCAAATCAAGGACATCAAAGTGCTCCAGTGGAGAAAGGCTCCCCTTCATATGTGAAAATTCCCCGAGAGAATTATTATTATTATCTAATAAGAGATTAGAGTTACTTGATACACGTGCACTGCTTTCACACTTGATCTCTGGAAGTTCAGGTGACAAAGGCATTTGGAGTGCCAAACGATAAGATTCTTCATTTACACTATTATCCAAATCAAGCAGTTTCATGTAGTCATCTCCAACCAGTAACTCAAAATCTCCAAGTGTATCACTCCTATCCTTTCCGTTATGAGCAGTTCCACTGTGATGATGAACAGGTGGGATGGAATTTGCAAGGAAACTATACTCTTGCATACCCAACACTTTGAGGTTTGCCTTTACCCTATCGGCATCATTCACATGACACTTCTGAAGTTTTTCAGAAGAAACCTTTCTTTTCTTATGAGATCTATCATGAAAACTGCCAATACCATCTTCCACACGAGGAAGCAAGCACGCTTTAGTGCTTTCAGATTTATCAGTTTGATTTTCTGACACAGAATGCAGAAAAAGTACCTGTTTCTGTTGTGGCTCATTCTTAGACTGCAAACTGCAAATAGCATCAATAGACCTCTTCCTTTTCTTATGATGTCGACTGCTTCTCTTGGTAGATGTATCAATAACAGGAATTTTGACACCACTTTCCACAATTGTTGCAAGATTCTCATTGCACTTCTCTTTTGGGTTGGATTTATTTTCAGCAAACTTATCTGATCTGGTGCCAGAAGAATGTCTTTCCTGTGAGCCGACCAATGGTCTATAAGAAAAAGATGTCGAACAGGAATTTATGGCAGAACTCTGTAACACTTTTTTGTTAACCCCTTTAAGCAAAGGCTCCAATTCAGAATTAATACCTGAAAAGCTACTAGTGCCATTTACTCCAGATATAGCAAGCACAGGTGCAATGCCTTCATCTACATTTTCCCTGAATGAATCAGTTTCATCAGCAGCAGCCATTAGAGCAAACCCATCTTTGAGATGAGAATGCATCTGATATGATTCAATACCGAATTGTTGATTTTTTAGTTCTTCCTGCAATGTAGAAAATCATCAAGACAAGGCCATTGGATTTTTTAAAAATGATTCCAAACTCTTTTTAACACAACAAAAAACATGCTATGGATAGTACTTCTAACAGCTTACTTACTAGTCTTTTTTGGTAGCCAACAAAAGCATCTTTTTTAAAGGCAAAATACTAGTCTAGTGATTTGCTAATTCATATAGCCATCAATGGGAAATTTAGTATCTTTTTTAAAGGCAAAATACTAGTCTAGTGATTTGCTAATTCATATAGCCATCAATGGGAAATTTAGTACACAGTACAATAATACAGCCTACTACCTAAGAGGAATGACATAAATATTCATTTCAAAACGAAAAACATCTTTTCCATAGCAGCGTGCATAAAAAAAACCTTTTCTAGATCATGAATAGCTTCATCAGAGCAAATGAAATAATCATCCAATAAATTCAGGCGCTTTGAAAACTGAGAAATATCTTGTTTTAAGAGCAATAATTCTTCTTTTAGTATGCCATTACGAGCTTTTTCAAGCTTTGCGGCTCCTTTTGAGTGCTTTACCAACATCTTTTCCAACTTCAGTTGCTTCTCCAAGAAACTGATTTTAGCAGTTTGACATTTCAAACTTCTATCATGTGAATGAAGAGCAGATTCAGCAATTGATCTGGAGGAAACAAGGGAATTGATTTCCTTTTGTAGCTCTCCTAACCTTTTCTTGTAATCCTTTGCGTCACATGATAACTGGTCTGCACGATGCATTTCCTTTGATGCCTTTTTCTTGTATGCCTCGAGAACTTTTTTCTGATCTTCTAACTGCTTTACTATCTCTGGATGGGCAAGTTTTTCTGCTGCTTCGCTCTTCTTATCAGATATGTTATCAATTAATATCCTAGGCGACTTAAGTTCAACTATCTCCTTCTTTAAAATCTCAATTCTTTGGTTATACTGGTCCAGCTGCTGTGATAAATCGTCAGCACGACGTTTTTCATCCATTGCCATCTTCAAGTTTGTATCAGCAAGCTTTGTTTGCTCTGCAGCTTTCAAGATAGATGAGTCTGCCCGTTTTCTATCTTGCTTTCTGTTTTGCATTTCTGTGTCCAATTTCTTCTTCATCTCTGCTGCTTTTGATGTCTCCAATGCCAACTTCATTTTAACTTCATCAGCATCCTTCATCGCAGCCTCCAGCTTGAGCCTATTTTCTTCAGCCTCTTTTCTGTCACTTTCAACTAGCCTCCTTTCTTCACCGGCCTTAGTTTTCTCAATTTTCAACTTTTTCCTTAATTCGTCAGCTTTTTTCCTCTCTGCATTGGCTTTCTTTTTCTCTGAATCTGCTCTGAGTCTCTCATTCTCAAGAAGCTCCTTCAGTCGGCTAACTTCTGCATCCTTTTCTGAAAGAAATCGCTGAAGTTGTACCTTTTCTCTTTCCAAATCTTCAATGACAGGACCCGGATTTTGCTGCAACGAAAGAACATTGGTCTTTAGAGCATCCACTTCACTCTCCAAGGAAGCTCGCAGAGCAGATTCTTTTTCTCTGCCATTTCTTTCATTTTCTGCCTGTTTTTTCTCGCTCTCATAAGCTGAAATAAACAAAAGCTATTAAAAGAAGCTGATGATTAATTATTAGTTCAAGATAAAAGCCTAAAGTTTTAAGAATTACTCCACATGAATATAAGTTATATAACACAATATATCAGTGAAACAACTCTTCCTTTTGAGTGTCTATCAAGAATTAAACCATGAACAAACTGGGCAGGTTTATTACTGAAAAATGAATTCAGTTGAGTCACATACCCTTCTTCAAAGTGAGATTCTCGGATTGCATCTTGGAAATCTGCAGCTCATATATTGACACCCCTTGCGAAGGGCTTTGCGGCCTTCTTCGGACTTAGAATACCTCTCCTTCAACTTGGAGTATTTTTCCTTCCACTGCAAATACCTAAATCGATAAATTGCATATTCTATTCAATAAAACTAGGAGAAAAATAATAATTAAGAAAATGAAACAATCAAACATACAGCAGTGCAACATGAGTTGGAAAGCTCTCCTTTAGCCATGACTTCCTCCTCCGCCATATCCGCTTCAACCCGCTACTACAGAAATAATCAAATAAACATTGGCCTAAAGCCCAAAACCCTGATCCTTAGGATTTTATTCTAATTCAATATTATTTTGTATCATAAACATATAATGCCAAAGGAAAACGTATGGAATTATTCTTTTGTGTGTCCATGTTGATCGAACCGCCAGGTCCGCCATTACAACTTACAACCTCGCAAATCATGCATTATTGGATCTAAGGATAAAGCATGCTATCATGGACAAGAATAAAAGAGAATGATTTTTTTTTTTAATCTTTTTTGTACTCGGTCTGTAAATTGGGATCAATCTCACAACCTGAGAGGCTGAGACCTTCCATAAGTGAGAGTGAGGGGGTGTTTGGATCTGATTCTCAAAACTGATTCTGCTCCTTCAGGGGAAGAAGCAGAAGTTGGAATGTTTGGGTGAAATTCCAGAAGCACTTCTGGAGCTCTAATTTGCTCTCAGAATCAGTTTTTTTAGAAGCCAGCTTCTGAAAACTGATTCTGATTCTGCTTCTGCTTTTAAAAAAGAAGCAGAAGCAGAATCAGTTCCAAACACCCCCTGAGTATATTTTCTTTTTGATTGTTTTCAGTCCCAGATCAGACCAGACCAAATCAGACCAAACCAGACCAGACCAGATCAGACCAGACTAGATTTCCGTAGTTATAAAATACACATAGACCATATGTTTACCAGACCAGACTAGACCAGATCAGACCAGACCAGCAAATTCCAGTCCAAAAGAAAACATAATAAAAAATTGGAATTTAGGACCACATTGTTTTAAATTTCCTATAACTAATTATATGTGTTTAGATAAATATACTCTTATAACCTTTTGGACTAAAATATATACTCCCCCGTCCCGGAAACAAGTTCCCGGGTTGACTTTCACACATTTCAAGGAAATAAAGTTGTTGAGGGGTAAATTTTACTGTTTGGCATTGTCTCGACACTGTTTGGCACTGTTTCGACACTGTTTGGCACTGTTTCGGCACTGTTTGGCACTGTTTCGGCAATGTTTGGCACTATTTTGCACTGTTTTTATGTAGGATAACTTTCCATTTAGGGAAATAAGAAGTTTATTTTGAGACATCCAAATAAGGAAAGTGGGAACTTGTCTCCGGGACGGAGGTAGTATTTAATAAAATTAATAAAAATAAAAAAACAGTAAAAAAAAATTATAAATAAAAAATAAAAGTTCTTAAAAAGAAAATTAAAAAACGTAAAAACCAATCGCCGCCTCTGCCACCCCCAACACCACCAGCCCCGGTCACCAGAAAAAAATGTCAACATGCATAAGTAATGTCATATTGATGGTTGTTTCAATGAAATTTTTGACATTATTGAAGACTAAAATGTCATTTTCTTGGTATTTTCAAAAAATTAGCATTTTTTCACAGATCGGAGGTGATGGTGTTGGGAGCAGTGGAGACGGTGGGAAAGACATCCATATTTTTTTTATCATACCGCTTTTTGAAACGTAAGAGACAAGGTAAGGTAAGATGTGTTGGCTTAAAATTAGACATGAGCAAGACGTATGATAGAGTTGAACGAACTTTTTAGAAGGCATATTAAGGTCATTTGACTTCTCTCAAAGGTGGACACAATTGATGATGGAATACGTGAATTCGGTCTCTTATTTGATTCCCTTTGACGGCAGGGATTTGGGCCTATTACTCCGACTAGGGGTTTGTGCGAAGGTGATCCGTTATTCCCTATTTATTCATCTTGGTTGTGGAGGGTCTTAGTGCTCTTGTTTGGAGACAGGATGAAGCAAGTAGAATCCATGGATTGGCGGTTGCTCGAGGAGCCCCTAGATTTTCACATACACTCTTTGCATATGATAGCCTTTAAATTTTTCACGTGACGCATAACAAGGTAGAAGTAGTTCAGGGAGTTCTTAATGTTTGCATTTATAAATCAATGCTAGTGTTAGTGTTATCAGGAAGGTTTATCTGATATGTTGGGGGTACGGATGGTGGGGGAGAAAACTAGAGAATTGGGGTTGCCAGTGGGAAAAAGTAAAAAAAAAAAGACCTTATAAAAAAATTTGAGGTTATAAAGGGTCAAATAAGCTCTTGAACCGGATTGAATCATTCAATTCACCCCCTAAGCCCTAAAAAAACGTCAAAATTATGAAAAAATAGAAATAAAAAAATAAATAAAAATATAAGTGGAATTTATAAAATATAAATATGAAATATTTATATTTTTAATTAAATGCAAAATAAAGAAATAAAATATAAACTTAAAGAAATTAATTCTTGAACTTTATTTCCTAATTATATATTTTGTTTTGTTTTTTTTTGTAAAAAGTGTAATAGTTACATGTACATACAAGTAGGGGTGGGCAAACAGGGCTTGGAACCGCGGCCCGGTCCGGATAATGGCGGTTCGGGTCCAAAATGGGTTGGTTCCATTTTTGTTGCTAGAAAACGGTCCGGGTAGAGCCGGGTAATTTTTTTAAAGAACCGGCCGGTTCCAATACAAACAAATGCCGGGTACCCGGCCCAGCCTGTTATATATATTAATTTATTAATAGTTTTGTGATAATCGGTTTTCATATAGTTTTGTTTCCCTTTGCTGGAAGTAGGATTTTAGATTGAGTTGCAGTAACATCCTTTTGTTTTCAAATTACTGCTTACATTTTACACAAATTTCTTATTACTTTTTATTGTTATTGAATTATTCCTTTCTACAGAATTTAATTATTTGTTAAAAATAATTTTGTAATATTTGTTTTTATAATATTGTTCTTCAAATTTCTTCAAAAAAAATATTGTTCTTAAAATATATAAATTGTGCTTACCACCCCCATGTATGTGTCAACTTTGGCTAATAATGAAAATTTAATTAAAAAAAACACCTTAAGATGTGATGTTAGACAATATGTTTAAATTCAAATGTTAGAAAATATGTATTTTGGCTATGTTGCTGATTTTTGGAACTTCTTTAATTGTTTGGAACTTGGATACATGAAGTTATGAAGTATTGGACTTGTCATTTGTGTTACATGTGCACCACTATGTTGTTATTTTGAAACTTGCTAATTTACTATATTATTGATTATTGTTTTTGGAACTTCGTGAGTTTTTACTACTTTTAAGACATGGGAACAGAAACCGTAAAACCCGGACCGAACCGACCCGTTTCAAATGGGCCGGGTAAGGTCCGGTTCCTATTTTGAAAATTGCAATACCCGGACCGGACCGGACCGTACAATGGAACCGGCGGTTCCATTTTATTTTGCATTACTCGCCCCGACCCGGCCCGTGCCCAACCCTACATACAACACACATGTATGTGTGCCCGCCACACACACACATATGATTGTATATATATTAGCTTATTTTATATAGTATAAAGTACACATAATTAGTATGTAGTACTTCATGTATATAATACATAAAAAATTAATTTAATATATATATATATATGTATAATAAATCATATAAATAAAATAAATAATATAAATATGCATTTACTATTTTTATATTGTAATTCTTAGATCTGGAGTAATGTTTATATTATTATTGATATAAAAAAGTGTAATTAGAAACTTTGAAAAAAATATGGTTACATAAAAGTAATATATTTTTATTATATTTTTAAATAAATTAAAAAATATGAAATAAAAAAAAATATAAAAATGGGTAATGTAAACATAATGTTTCATACTAAAATTATGAAGTATAAATTATCAAACCAAAAACCTAAATTTTGTGTTATATTACAAACCATTAGATTTTTTTTTTGTAAAACAAACCATTAGATATAATGCATAAAATAAAAATTTAAATATATTTGGTAAAAGTGCTTTGTCTATTATTTAAATATACGTAGAAGTTATAAAATAACCAAGCATTCCAACCCAACTGGTTGTAAGGTTACTGTGTCTAGTGGGAGGTCTCGAATTCGAAACCCGCTAGGCATATAAGGGTTTGAAATTCAATGGAGTGAGTTTCAGCCCTGATTACTCCAGACCCCCAACCCCCCAAGTAAAAACATAGAAGTTATAAAATATGAAAATAAAGTTAAAGATTTGTTTTAGTTTATATTTTATTTTTATTTTGAATTTGCCGCAAACTATAAATAATTGACACACACACACACACACACACACACACATATATATAGACAAAAGATCAGGTGAGAAGTGCCCCTTAAAATGAGAAGTGAGAAGTAATCTCAGCCCTTGGATTTGCATCTGATCTTACAACGCAGTAAACTTATAGACTAAATATAGGAACTTTTAACCAATAAATGATAACTTAGTCTATAAGTTATTACGAAAATGCCACCGCGAAAAAATAATTACGGAAACCAGGAATTTTTTTTGACGCGGTGGCATTTTCGTAATTATTATGGAGAGCTTTATAAGTTATGATTTATTGGTTATAAGTTGCTATATTTAGTCTATAAGTTTACTGCGTTGTAAGATCAGATGCAAATCCAAGGACTGAGATTACTTCTCTCTTCTCATTTTAAGGGGTACTTCTCACCTGATCTTTTTTCTATATATATATATTCTTTTTAACATGTATTGTTGAGTTTAATCCAACACGATATAGTAAATATATGTATAAATGTGTATGAACAAACTCTTTTTACGTGGAAATCCGAAAGGGAGAAAATCACGGGACTTTTTAGGCTAATGTCCAAGCCCTCTCATTCTCATTTATCTCTCCTCACCATTACATAGTACAAGTATTGAAGCTCCCATTAATGGAGTTCTAAGCTATTCTAGAGAGAAGTGGGGTGTGGGAGAAGAGAAGCCAAGGAAAAAAGGATCCCTAAACATGTGGGAAACCTCATATATATAGGGGAAAGGGAGTAGGGGAAAACCTACCCTAATGGGCCAAGTGGGCCGAAATGGGTCCAAAGGTTGAAACAGTCCTGATAGGCTTGGAATGGCCTCCGCCATCCGGGCTCTGAACTGGGGTAATATCTTGGATCCTTGAACAGTAGTAGGCCGAGATAATATACCTCAACATGTATCATACTTTATATTTGTGTTTGGATTATTAACTAAATATATCCCCAACTATAATCAAATTCCCAAATCTATTCCATACTTTCACTTTCATTACAAAAAGACTCAAACTTCAACTTTTCTCACAATTACATTTTCAATGGATGAATTAGTACTACCTCCGTCCCCCTAAGTTTGGGATAAAGAGGTGTAGTGTGGTTTTAATAGCCCAATTCAGATTATTAACAGCCCGAATAGCCTTCCTACTCTGGCCAAGAGGGCTTATACTATGGACTTATATGGTATTTCGTCATTGCAATTTATTTAGTTTTTTAAGGCTGCTTTTGTTTTCGGGTAAGGTCTAGTCTCCCGGAATTTTACGTTTTGCTTTTATTTCTTTTCTTGATTGTATTACATTGGGTAAGGCCTAGCCCCCCCAATGTTTTTATTTTCTATCTGCTTTCATCTCATGTATTTTTAGGAGGAATGCCTCCTAGAGAGGTCTCGGCCTAGTCCCCCTCTTTTTTGTACTCTTTGTTTAATTTTAATAAAACCCAGTAAACGTTCCCCAACGTTTACCCCACTGATTTTGGTGGTTTGCCTTCCGGGTTAAAAAAAAGGTGTGGTGTGGTGTGGTTTTTAAGAAAAAATAGAATTGTGTGGATGATATTGAATTAATAAAGTATGAATAAAGTAAGAATGAATTCTAACCACTCAAATATTACCAAATATGGTATGAGACAAACTTAGTGGGACGGAGGGAAAAGGTAAAACAGGACAAATTTAGGGGATGGAGGGAGTATAATTTAAGAAGAAAATCATATTAAATTTCATATTTTCACCTCTTTCTAGTTTTAAGTTTACAAACTTGTATTGCTTACATTTTATTGTATTGATAAAAATGTGTAATTTAAAAAAAAATAAAAAAGAAAAGCATAATTGTTGAAAAAGATGAAGTTTAAGTCTATTTTTGACAAAAGTGAAAGAATATGATATATTTGTGAATTTAATGATAGTTTGAGATAAAATAAGCTAATAATCCTTTGTTTTTTCTTCTCGAAATTTTGATATTCTTTTGGGTTCACTGGGTAAATTGAACGATTCTGTCGGGTTCAGGGACTTATTTGACCGGAACGTGACCTGTAACAAATGAAATTGAGAGGCCGTTTGGTAACACTATTTTTCAGCTTATCAGCCATTTTTTTCACCAAACACGTAATTTTCGCTTTTGCGTGTTGAATTGTGTAATAAGCAGAAAAAGTAAGGTTGGAGTTACTTTTCTGGTTGTATTGGCTGAAGTTACGGTAGATGACAAATTTTAACTATTTTTACATATAATTTTTTCTTTATTTTATTAATAAAATATATTTTAAAAATAATTTTTTCTTAAATCAGCAGAATCAGCCAATGCAGCAACTTCAGCCAGAACTTCATAAATTTCAGCGGAATCAGCCAAATCAGCTTATTTTCGTGCTACCAAACGGGCTCTGAATGTTTTTATTGAGTCCCGGATGCGGAGTTTTTTAAGTTTGGAATTCAAATACGGGATTTGTTTGACCCTTTGGAGTTTAAGCAGAATAAACCCCGCTTAGGAGTCTGTTTGGTAGCACAAAAATTGGCCATTTTGGCTGATTCTACTAAAATTTATGAAGTTCTGGCTGAAGTGACAACATTGACTGATTTTGCTGATTCAAGAAAAAAATATTTTTAAAATATGTTTTATTAATAAAATGAAGAAAAAATTATATGTAAAAAAAGCTAAAATGGTCATCTGTAGCAACTTCAGCCAATACAGTCAGAAAAATAACTGCAATTTTATTGTTTCTGCTTATTACATAATTCGGCGCGAGAAAGCAAAAATTACGTGTTTGACGAAAAAGTTGGTTGATAAGGCTGATCACATAGAAACCAACCCAAGCACCGAGTATCAATTTTTGGTTTGGTTGGATGGGATTGAAATAAACTCTTTCCCCGTCCTTGAATCAAAAGATAAACGCTCCTTCATTTCCTATCCCTTTCATGTTCCTTGTTAGGTAATTAACCCCTTGAAACAATGGCCTCCGCCTTAGTACGTTTGAGAACGCTGCTGTCATCAGACAAGTGCATCCGGTGCTGCTTTCCTGATGCGCGGTTCTTCACTTCCTCATCCACCTACAGCCACAGCTCTTATCCCTTTGAAGTGAGCGAGCTCCCCCTCCCCCCATTAATTTACAAATATCAAACTGCCTGTTTATCTTTATCCACATCTTAATATTGTTGAAATGGGGTAATCTCTACCCAAGGTCTACTTGCTCTTTGATCAGTGGCCCATGAGGTAATATTGTTTTGACTTTTGAGCATTAGTAAAAAAGACATTTTTTTAAACCGCCGGTTACATGATAACATGATCAAATTAATTTGAAGCTATTTCTAGAAGCAGTGAGCAAGAAAACATGACTAGTATTTCTTAGGGGTGTATGAGATTCAAGTAGTGTGCAGTAGTTTGCAAGCTACTTGATAGTATGCTTGAATTGAACATGACTTGAATCAAACTTGACTCGAGTTTGAGTTAATTGAATACACTAGCTAGTCAAGTTCGATCTTTTATTTCTTCATATATATATGTGTGTGTGTGCGCGTGTGTGTGTAGAGAGAGATGATCAGGTCCAGCCCTCCCTGTCCTGCCGCCGTCCAAACTTCGCCATTTGGGGCAATTCCCGGTGGAATTTTTTGATGATTTTTTTTGAGCATATTCCTCTTCAAGTCTAGTTTGTCCATACTAAATTTCAGCTCAAAATTCAATCGGGAAGGCATTCAAATCCTTTTTCTAAAGTTGACTGCCAAAATATACATATAAAAACGCGGTCAACTTCAACAAATTATTTGAATGTCTTCCCGATCAAATTTTGAGCTGAAATTTGGTATGAACAAACTAGATTTGATGAGGAACATGCTCAAAAAATTTCATCAAAAAATTCCGCCGGGAACCGCCCCAAACAGCGGAGATCGGCCGGCGGCCGGACAGAGGAGGGCTGGACCTGATCTTTTCCGTATATATATATATATATATATATATATATATATATATATATATATATATATATAAACTATTTAGAGAGATTCCAAAGAGTTCTCAAAACGGAAACTAGAGTCTTTGTGCTTCATATATGTGTGTGTGTGTGTATCATGTGGATCAAATAAAAAATGTTCTTAACGTGTGAAATGCACTTTTATGATAAGCTACTACATACATTATTAAGCAGTTGTAAAGAATGCACTTTTTAAAAAAACGTGGTTTCAATTTTATAAATAAACACACTTTTTTATCAAAGCTTGCACAAAATTCAAGTTTTCTTGTTGAGTGTCAAGTTTTCTTTAGTTTGTTGAGTCAAGTTCAAGTACAAAACGATCTACTTGATCGAGTTTGAGTTCAGTTTGGGTAGCTTCACAATGCTTCAAGCTCAAGCATGTTTATTACACTACTCTGACTCAACTCGACTCGAATGGACCCCTTACTCTACTATTTCTTTATGAAATGTTAAGAAGATTCAAAATGATCATATATCACATAATTCTAAACTGATGCGTAATCTTATTTATTTATTTATTTATTTATTTATTTATTTATTTATTTATATTTCTTTAATTTTCATAAATCCATTTTTTTTTAAATGGCATGTCTCTATAAATAAGGGTGTCCTCCGTATGAGCATTGGGTCCTTACCCTTGCTGGCTGATCCTGTCTTTGATCAGTGATTCTGATGCAATTGTGCAAGTAGACTCCTCATATTTTGACGCACCAGTCACAAACACTAAATATTGCTAGTTTGGCTCTCTCGCAATTTGTGTTCATTTACAACAATGGCTTTGAATTTCAGAGTTTTAATTATGAAGTTCTAGCATAATCTGGGTTTAAATTATGAATTCCTTGCATTTTATGTTTAATTTTTTTTTACAGAAGATTGGATTTATAGGGCTAGGGAACATGGGATCAAGAATGGCTGATAATTTGATAAATGCCGGATATGATGTTTCTGTTCACGACATGTAATGCCATTTGTTTTTTTCCCTGTATAAATCCATATTGTACTCTCTATGTGCACTTTTTTATTGACTGCCAATTCCAAGTTGAGTCCACAATTGTGACTAGCATATGAGATAGGGAACGGTTATTTCTTTCAATTTTAGGATGAGATATTCTGCAATAGGAGGAGGCAGGGCTCCACTGAATTCAAATTTGGGCGGGTCAGGAAAATAAGTTACAGAAAATTCCCTAAATAAGACTAAAACATGGATAAAGTTCATAAATAGGACTACCATTATTTGATTCTCAAAATAGGATTCATTTACTCCTATTTCGGGAAGTTTTAATCAGCTTATTCTTTTAATAGGACTTAATAAGTCCTATTTGGGGAACAAAGCATACGTAATCCTATTTTTGAACTTTACCTATGTTTTGGTCCTATATTGAGCAGTTTTATAATAAGTTATTCATAGCTTTTTTTGTTGACTGTCAATTCCAAGTTGAGTCCACACTCCACAAGAGTGACTTGCATATGAGAAAAGGGACAGTTATGTCTTTCAATTTAGGAAGAAATGTTCTACAATTGGCAGATGCAGGGTTTAACTAAATACAAATTTGAGTGGGTGAAGAAAATAATGTAGTTCGTATTTTTATAGTAAAAATTTTACACAATTTTTTTGACCAGACATGGGTAACATGGGGCCTGGATTGTTCTGTAGGCCAATGACGATATGCTTTATATCTATGCAAATTTCCATTCACATTGCATGCTTGTTAATATTCACATCCAAGTATTCAATTGTATCCAATATTATGCTGGTGGAAGCTTTTCTTTGACTATTTTCTTATTCATTTTCTGTTACATTCAAGCAACAAGAATGTGCTGAAGAGGTTTTCTGACAAAGGAATTCCTACAAAAGCATCACCTAATGAACTTGCAGAGTCAACTGATGTTGTAATTACAATGTTGCCTTCATCAAACCATGTAAGTTATACTGCCATTTGTTATTTTAAGTTTTGCTATATTGGCCATCTTATACTGCCATAAGAAAAAACATGTAGAGCAATGATCTATCATTCATTTTATATGAAATATCATTATAGACAAGGCGGTTTTCTCATGCATTCAGGGAAAATCAGGCATAGACCCATAAATTATAATTTATGTACACTTAAAGTGATTTTATCATAAGTGCTTTCTCATATAATCATTTTATATTCTTTTCTGAATAACATCAGTTTGCTGTTTTCATATATAAGCATTAAAAATTGTTTTTATTGTTATAAGGATTTTCCCCATTTTCCTGACAAAGCACTTCCTTTTTAAAATAAAAGTACATTTTTTCTATAAAAAGCACTTATTCTTTGAAAATAACTAAATAACTCATCTCAAACTCTTTCATAAGGAACAACATACCTTTGTGCCTACTGCCAAGGCTCTGTGTGAGGTCACATTCATGATTTCCTATCTTTTGTAATAATTCAAAACACGACAACAAAATATTGCCTTCCATGAACCAGGGGTTACACTTTTGAGTAACAGAGTCAGAATGTAATTCTGGTAGAATTATTGAGGGGAAAGACATGGAGAGCTAAAGCTACTTAAAAGTTTGAATTCAGATTGCTTTAGATATTCCTTCTGTTTGTGTAATGCAAAGCTAGGCCTAATGAGTCTGGTCCAGCTCACATGTCCTTTAGGTTTACTGGAAGGACCATTTAGATCTGATTTCTATTCTGAGAGAGAGTAAAGAGAAATATAGATAAACAGTACATGTGAGACATTATGAAGGTATCTTTCCAAGCCATTATGTTGCAAGTTTTGGCAGCGTTCATATATCATTTGTTTTTTAGGGAAGCATGAATGTGCCATTCCATATCTCCGTCAATGAATATATGAACGGAGGAAGACCAAATTGGAAATATGGTTACATGTAAATCTCATATTGTTGCATATCTCCATCATTTGGACCAAATTGGACACTATGGTTACCTGTGAATCTCATATTGGCCACTAAGGTTTCAAATGATTCAAATACACGATTCTAGCATTTTTGGTCATTTTTGGACACTCACAATCATCTTCTTTCATCAATAGAAATCGGCATTCTTGTTTTTCCTTTCTTTTTTTGGTGTCAATAAACTATCTTAATTGGTGGAATTGGTGTCGATATTTTAATTAATAACATATCATATTTAAAAAGTTGTAAATACATTTTGGACTTTTTATTTCATATGATCTTTTTGGAACTTTGGGATGTATCAATTTGTTAAATTGAATTAACGAAATTAAAAAAAAAATAGTTACACTATATGGTGTATTATTAATGGGATTTTCTTAATTGGAACATCTAATTATATATTTTTAAACTAAGTACATTAATTAATTTAATTTTAGGTATAAAAAACAAAGGAAAAAGAATACTAATGGCTTTCATTGACAGAGGATGGAAAACTTTGGGGGTGCTAATTAACGACCAATATGAGATTTACATGTAAATATAGTGTCCAATTTGGTCCATTCTGTTAATGTAAAAAATGAGATTGTCATCTGACAATAGTGTCCAATTTGGTCTATCTTCATGTCTGAATAACTTTTCTTTTCTGCTTGGCTATAAAAGACTATTAGAGTATGCTTGCTATCAGCTATTATAGTATTATACTATTTTGGTAAATGTATAGAGTTGGTACTTTTTTACTTCAGGTTTGTTACTTTGTACTATTATTTTTTCCATTAATTCCACAGCCCATTAAGGAAAGTTAACATTACTTTCTTAGGTACTTGATGTCTATACTGGAGCAGATGGTTTGCTCACCGGTAGAAATCGAGTAAGGCCTTGGTTATTTATAGATTCTTCTACAATTGACCCTCAAACATCAAGAAATGTATTTGCAGCAGTCTCTGACTGCTTTTTGAAAAAGAAGAAAGGTACGTCAATGTGAAGTATGAACAAATAATGCCTTCATGTTTCAGATTTATAGCTCGCTATCTATACCCTTCTTGATTGGATGCTCCAACATTGTTTCGTGACATTTTCATATCATTTAGCTAAATTTATCACACAGTTGTTGTCTCCTATTCTTACATTCTTCTGTTATTCTCTGGAAATTTGTAATAGCTTGTGATGCATAAAGCTGAGCTATTCACATGGCACTTGTAAATGACATTTGACTATAAACAGTATAGTACTCTTGCGGTTAGACGTTTTGAGTCCTATTTTTGGTTTCCTCTCTTTTCTTAATTTTAATTCTCCATCTGTAGAGTAAAGGGGTACACCCTTTTGATGCTATGAAATGGGCTCAAAATATTGATGCATCTTCATCACTTTTTTCTCTTTTCACTCCACACACTATCAGTTTGGATTTAATACATCAAACCCCCTCATGACATATAAATTCCGTGCATTAGTGCATTAGTCCCTGTGATTTAAAAAAATCATCAAATCCCCCTTTGTTAAAAAATTTCATGCGCAAAACCCCCTCCAAGAACAAATTTAACAGTTTGAAAATCACTTGTCTTAAAGTAAATTATTCATGCAAGTAAATTTGTCCAGATCTCTACATTATGCAAAAATATTAATCATTTTTCTTTTACTTTGCAATTAAATGTGTTCATTGAGGGACTTTTGCACATGAATAATTATAACACAGAGGGATTTGACACATTTTTTAAATTACAAATTCTCGATCAGTTTTTGTTTTACAATTATATATTTATACATATGAATTTTGAAATCATTGACGACCTCCACATGGTTATAAGCTCATGTATCAGTTGACAAAAGCATAGGAGATGGCTTGTTATGCTCCTCGATTCCCAGTTTCTTTAGAATATGATTTTTTACCAATTCCAAGATTGTGGTCTTCAACCTTATAATGCCAACAAGTAGCCAAATCTCGATTTAACTCCTTGTGGTTAATAATGCTAGTTTTGTAAGCGAGATGTCCGCACCATTTTAATTTTTTAGCCAAGTCAAAATTTTCCTTTATAGGATGGTGAATTAAATGGAGATGTATCCCATAGAATCAGAAAACAGGGTGGATGAAATGTATGGCGTATAGTATTGGGCTGTGAACAATGTAACATTCTAAAGATGAGTGTGGCGGAGGTGCGCATGTTGCGTAGGATGTGTGGACATACTAGAAAGGATCGCTTGAGGAATGAGACAATTAGAAAAAGGTGGGAATAACACCTATTGAAGATAAGATGCTGGAGTCTCGCTTGCGGTGGTTTAATCATCTGCGTAGAAGACCGAGTGATGCACCTGTTAGATGAGTTGAGAGGTGTGGAGAAGAGGCAAGGAAAGAGGGAGAGGAAGACCCAAACAAACGTGGATTAGAGGAGTCAGGAGTGATATGCTTCTTCTTGGGTTGGATGAGGGTATGACTTTGGAGAGAGCAAAGTGGAGGGCAGATATTCGTGTGGCAAAGTGATTTCTTATCATCGTTTTCCCCTCATCTTCTTTTTCTTCTTGTAATTTTTTAATCCTTTTGTCTTTATATCTATATATCTATATATATATGTATATATATATATATAGATTTAGGATCACATACAAACCCATCTTAATTTACAAAGTGCAAATTAATCCTAACCATCCATTTGAATGATCCTATGGTGTATTAATTTGATAAATGGGAAAACTTCCCTACTAACCGCCTAACCCATGCAATTGTTAGAAGATAGGATTAATGTTAGCCGACCCAAAATCTTTTGGGACTTAGGCTTGGATGTTGTTGTTTGTAGATGGCCAGCATGCTCCTTCCATGCTCGATGCTCCTGTGTCAGGTGGTGTTCTTGCTGCAGAGACTGGAAATCTTACTTTCATGGTATCTATGTTTTGTCTTCTAAGTGATTGAAGTTGAATGAAGCAGAGAATTCTCTGTAGTGGCTGCTGTTGTGTTTTTGGAGAATAAGTTTTTCCTAGCTAAACTAGTAATGGTTGCTCCATTTCAACATATTCTTTTTCATCATTTGAACTGATTAACAAAATATGGCATGGTGTTTAGGTTGGTGGCTTGGAAGAAGCTTACATAGCTGCAAAGCCCTTGCTTCTGTCAATGGGAAAAAGCACCATTTATTGTGGTGGATCTGGAAATGGTGTAGTATGTTTCTGTACTATATTCAAATCTGTTTTTTTTTTTTAATTTACTTACCCTATGATATCATTGTCAGTCCCTCATTATGGTTCTATTAGCTAGAAACTTAATCTGCAAGTGGATGTGAATGATTATGCATTACGAGTTATGACACCAATTTGACAGTAGGTTACCTAACTGATATGAAGTACAAACCTTACCCCGAAATCCAAAGTTTAAAGTAGAACAATCAAACTATTTTATGAATCATGGAGCAGGCAGTCGTGCACAGTTGAGTCTGACATGATTAAATCTCCACTGGAAGGCCTCATTGCCATTTTGTATTAATGCGGTTTAAGCAAACTTCGTCTTGGTAGATAATAGTTCTCCTTTTTAACTTTTGTCAGACAGCAAAAGTCTGCAACAATTTGGCAATGGCAGTAAGTATGCTTGGGGTATCTGAAGCATTTTCCCTTGGACAGTCTCTAGGGATCACATCAAGTACTCTCACACAAGTTTTTAATTCTTCCAGTGCCCGCTGTTGGAGCAGGTATTAGTTGCAATTAGTTTCCTACAAAGTACAAAAGATAGATATGTTATATTGCTATACACTTTTATGTGTACTAATTTTTAATAGATACTTATGCACACAAAAAAATACTCTCTCGCTGTATTGTATGCCTCTGCCAATCTGCATTTATAACTTATAACTTTAAAATGCAGTAAAATGTTTAATTTAGCCCGTACTGCCTTCCAACTTGGTATATGCCCAACCAGACTTGAATTTTATAGACAAAAAGCTATTTGGTGGGTGCTCTGCTAGTATAAAGATTGCCAACCAACTTTACACAATTAGTAGCAAAGTACTTGGTGAATTCAAGCCTCAAAGTTTAGAACACTCCGTAATAATATCTTATTACTAGTAAAGAACATGAATTCGAAACAGAGTAAGAAGACACGTGTTTTGACAAAATGAATGGAGTATCTCTTTTGAAGCAATGTGTTCAAACCTTAGGCATACAAGCATAAAAATTTTAGTTGAGGGGTAAAATATGTTGCTGCCAACACCAAGGGTTTGAGATCTTACTTTGCCGTAGAAAACCCTTCACGAAGGGAAAACATTTTTCTTCTACTTACATAGCGATAGAGACTAGAGAGGCTCATCTCATAATAGAGCCGCTTGAAAAGAACATGGAGATGTATTGTCGAAGAAGACTTTCTATGTTGCTTATTTGCTTTCGCATGTTGCGTATGATGTGTAGTGGATGCCTAGATTTCTGTTGATCATATTATTTTGATTTATTACTTTGTATGGACTGTGTCCTTCACTCCATTTATGAGAATGCAATGACAGTGACACATATAACCCCGTTCCTGGTGTAATGGATGGGGTGCCCTCTTCAAGGAATTATGAGGGAGGTTTCACGTCCAAGTTGATGGTATGTAGCAGTGTAGCACAACATGTTTTTTTATTATTATGTGCGTGTAAAAGAAATCTTGCTCTTGTACAAACAATAAACACTTTCCTTGAAAATCATACGTCGTGTGATTCCATTTTGTTCTAATATTGTATTTATTCCGAGAACTGTTCCAGATCAGATCACTTTTTTTTTTTTAAAATATTGTTATCAAGTTTAAAATCAGTCTAAATAGGTTTATCCACTCTTGATAATGTAGCATACCCAGTTATTGAGTTTAACAATTTAAGTCTACAATGATACATGTACAATTGTACAAATAGCCGAGAGAGCAAATATTGAAAATTTTAACGTCTGGATTAAAAGTAGAACAATGCCACAGTTGAAGGATTAGATTTGGAAGGAACTATATCTATTTCTCATGAGTGTATTGTGTTGCCCTCTCTTTGGTTTCAGCTTAAAGATTTAAACCTTGCCAAGGCATCAGCTAAGAGTGTGGGTCTCAGTTTCCCTTTGGCATCACAAGCAGAAGAAATGTATGCCTTTGTTTCGAACTTTATTATTCCTTCCATCTTAACAGATTTACTTTTGGTGCACACAATCAAGTCGTGTTTAAAAGTCATACGGGGAGAGGATTGAGGATTAGATTAGGATCAGCCATCTGGAATAAAACTTGAGTTTAGTCACACTCAAAGATTCAATCCAATCAATTAGGTAAGTGAAGTCCTATATGTTTATCTTTCTCTATACCTCATGTAGGATAGTGGGATTAGGTAGCCAATTAGTGGCGTTAATATTAGAAAAGTAGATATTATTTTGGAACAACACAAAAAGGAAGTTACCAGTGACAATTGAAATAGGACACGAGTAGTATACTTTGTAGGATGTTGAAACAATGCACCTCTCTGGCTTTCCACCAGTACAACTCCTGTCAACTGTTTTTATTACAGCTAATGCATGTAATCCTCCTTTTCATATAAATGTTGCTCGATAATCATAGTGCACATTGACTAAATGTCTAAGAAAAATTCCCAACCAGATATGCAAAGCTATGTGATGATGGTTATGAGAACAAAGACTTCTCATGTGTTTTCCGTTATCATTACTCCGGAAAGGATGAACAGCTAAACTAGAGATTTTCATGCATCACTGGATCTGGAAAATTGGTGCTCATCACTGATTGTACTTCAAGCAAACCGCTGGGTCTTCCTCATGCAATGCTTTTAAACAAAACAGCACGTAATAAAATCATTGAGCCTCTCAAGTTCATCGGTACTAGTAGTCTAGTACTAGTAGGAATGTAGCCATGTAGGATAAGATATTGTTGTATTAGTTGGCATCTTAGAATGAAACATTATATCTGGCAATGTATACATCGCAATTTATACCGTGGGATCGGCCCACCATGAGCATGGTGTGCCGATCCCAAAACAGTAACGTTTTCTTTATTAGTTAAAACAGGGAGTGAAGAAACCCTGAAACCTATCGTCTTCTCCAGCGTAACTTCTATCTCTGCAGCCAAAAATCAATTTCTTTCCTGACATGAATCCTCTTGAACCTTCCTGCTCAATCAAATTCATTTATTATACTTTGTATATACTACCTTCGTCCCCCTAAGTTTGGTACAAGAGAAGGTGACACGGTTATTAATAAAAGTGGATTTATGGGGTTGATGTTGAATTGATAAAGTAAGAATAAAGTAAGAATGATTTAGAACCACATAAATTTTACCAAATAAGGTATGAGACAATCTTAGTGGGACGAACCGAAAAGGTAAAATGGAACAATCTGTTAAGAACTCACATATAAGACCTTGTCCAAGGTCTCAAACGAGATCTCAGGACAGAAGAAGAGCCTACTGAGACCTTAGTATCAATGTTGTTATACTAAGATTATTGAATAAAGCAGAGAATAAATATGAAAAGTCTTTAGGAATTAACCCGTGCCCGACCTAGTCAAGACACAACAAATTAATTCTCCCAAGCTCCTTTATTAAACAATATTAGGCTCCTTAAATAGAGATTACAAGAGTCCTAATAGGAAGCATAAGGATAATAGGAAGTTTCCTAATTGAATAAAGAAATAACTATGAATTGGAAATTACTAGGATCTAGTTAATTGAATGCTGCCAGCTTTCCTAATTAAATAAGGAAATAACTATGAATGGGAAATAACTAGGATCTTTTTAATTAAATGCTGCCAGCTTTCCCTTAGCCTTCCAGTCAGCCACGTAAATCACCCTGATCCTTCTCGATTGGCCCAACTAAGTTTCCTAAATCTTTTCACCCAGGCCTTCGTTGATATACTTGTCCATAGAATGAAAAGCTTGTCCTCAAGCTTGAAGTCAGGAAATGTGGATTGGAATGTATCCAGTGACTCCCACGAAGCTTCTTCCTTAAGCTGCCCCTGCCAGTGGACCAGAAGTTCTACCCGGCCGTCATGCTTCCTACTGCGGAGAACTGCTGCTGGCTGAAGTGCGGAACGAGGGTCATCCAGTGGTGGCAAATCTCTTATATTTTGTGGAACCGGGCCGTGATGGGGTTTGAGTAGGGACACATGAAAAACATTGTGAATACGACAATCTGCCGGTAATAGAAGCTGGTAGGCAGTTGCCCCAATTCTCGCCTGCACCTGAAATGGCCCATAAAAGCGAGGTAAGAGCTTATGATGGCGCTTGAGTAATGACACCTGCCGATAAGGATGCACCCGAAGCCATACCCAGTCCCTTATTTCGAATGCTAGATCACGATGACCTTTGTCAAATTGTTGCTTCATTCGTTGTTGGGCTTGTGCTAACCGATTCCTTGCTGTAGCTAACAAGATATCACGATCAATGAGCTCCCTTTCGACCCCTTCTAATTGGGCTGTTCCCGGAGTATGTGCAACTAGTTTGGGTGGGTCACGTCCATACACAATACGAAATGGGGTATCACCCAATGCTGTATGATAAGAAGTATTGTAACAGTATTCTGCCCATGGAAGCCAACGAACCCATTCCCGAGGGTAATCACTCGTTAAGCAGCGCAAGTACATGCCCACAGTGCGGTTAACGATCTCTGTTTGGCCGTCAGTTTGTGGGTGATAGGCCGAGGAGAAGGCTAATTTTGTCCCGGCCAAGCGAAATAATTCACGCCAAAATGCGCTGATGAAAACCTTATCACGGTCCGATACAATAGACTCAGGTAAACCATGAAGACGGACGATTTCAGCAAAGAATACTCCTGCTACAGACACAGAAGTATAAGGATGACCTAATGGAATAAAATGGGCTGCCTTAGACAATCGATCCACCACAACAAGGATAACCGACTTCCCTTTTGGTAGACCCTCAATAAAATCCATAGAAATATCTGCCCAAATGTGTTGCGGAATGGGGAGCGGTTGAAGCAAACCTGCGGGCTGTAGGTTTAACCACTTATGCTGTTGGCAAACTTGACAGTCACGTATGTATTGGGCCACTGTGAGCTTCATGTTTGGCCAATAAAATTCTCTGCGTAAGCGATGTAATGTCTTTGCAATGCCCTCATGGGCCATCCCATGGAACAGAGACAGTAATGTGGAAATAATAGGGCATGAGGCCAGCAAATACAATTTATGTTTATAGTAAAGCAACCCGTCTCGAAATTTCCAGTCCTCTGTAGTGGAACTGGCCAACACTTGTTGTCGAATGGCCTCAATCTCCGGGGATGCTGCCTGGGCAGTCCGAACCTCATCTAGTAGTGTCGATAGCGGCACAGTGAGTGAGTTGAGCATGGGTGGAGTTTCATTCTGTCGGGAGAGTGCGTCTGCCACTGTGTTGAAACGTCCGGGTTTATATTCAACACGAAACGTAAAACCCATCAACTTACTCAGCCAATGTTGCTGTGGAGATGTGGTGAGTCGTTGGTCTTGTAAGTATTTCAGGCTGGAATGATCTGTACGTATCAAAAAATGTTGACCCCATAGGTACGGCCTCCAGTGCGTAACTGCCTTAGCGAGACCAATCAATTCTCGCTCATAGGCCGCCAATTTTATATGCCTGTCTGCTATTTTCCGGCTAAAATAGGCAATCGGGTGGCCATCTTGCTGCAACACTGCACCAAACCCACTTCCCTATGCATCACACTCGACGATAAACTCCTTAGAAAAATCTGGAAGTTGAAGGACTGGGGCAGTGGATAAACAAGTCTTTAATTGGCAGAAGGAGGAGTTTGCTGCTGCTGACCAGTCAAACCCATTCTTCTTGAGGAGTGTGGAAAGGGGAGCTGCAATTTCACCATATCGCGCAATAAACTTCCTGTAGTACCCAGCCAGACCCAAGAAGCTGCGTAAGGCCGTGACAGATTGCGGTGTAGGCCAATCCATGATGGCTTGGATCTTTGTGCGATCAACTTCCACTCCACCAGCATGGATAACATGCCCCAAGTAGTTAACCGAAGTCGCTCCGAAACTGCATTTGGACTTTTTAAGGAACAAATTATGGGTACGCAAGACGTCCAATACAAGGCGTTCATGAGCGACATGGGCAGACCAAGATTTACTATAAATGAGAATATCATCAAAAAATACAAGGACAAACTTCCTTAAATAAGGACCAAGAATGTCATTCATTAAACTCTGAAAAGTGGATGGTGCATTAGAGAGGCCAAATGGCATAACAAGAAACTCGAAATGTCCATGGTGTGTTCGAAAAGCGGTTTTTTCGACGTCCTCGGGTGCCATACGTATCTGGTGGTACCCCGAACGAAGATCCAACTTGGTAAAATATGACGCGCCATGAAGCTCATCCAGAAGTTCATCGATCACCGGTATAGGAAACTTATCCTTGACTGTCTTGGAATTAAGTTCCCTGTAGTCCACGCAGAACCGCCACGAGTCGTCAGATTTAAGGACCAACAATACAGGTGAGGAGAATGGGGATCGACTCGGCTGGATGATTCCTTGAGTGAGCATCTCTGCACATTGACGTTCAATTTCATCTTTTTGCAGGTACGGATAACGGTAAGGACGTACGACCACTGGTCCCGCTCCTGGCAGTAAGCGTATGCGGTGGTCACATGTCCTGTTTGGCGGTAACCCTACCGGTGTCTGGAAGAGGTCCCCAAACTGGACAAGAAGGCCGTCCAGAGAAGGAGGTGCTTGGGCCAGGCCTACTGCCATACTGGTTGTGAGCAGAGGGGAGTTATCATGCCCACGCCACTCAATAGAGGTGTCATCCCATGTAAAACGCATGGATAAGCGTGTAAAATCCCACAGAATTGAGCCGAGTCCACGCAACCAGTGAACTCCTAGTATCATGTCAAAACCAGCAAGTGGTAATATGTAAAAGCCTGCGCTGAAGGTCTTACCTTGGACGTCAAACTCCAAGCGAGGACATGTGCCGATTATAGGGACTCTGTCACCATTAGCCACAATGACATGCAGCCGGTTATTACGCAGGGGTTGAATTTGAAGGTTGGTTGCCAAACGCTCATGCACAAAATTGTGAGTGCTACCCGAGTCTACTAAAATAATAATGGGTCGGTCCTGGAGGGGTAGCATGAATCTGCATAGTGGAGGACGAGCCGAATCCAGTCATTGCATGGAGTGACAATGTGGGTTCAGTCTCGGTATGTGGCCTGTGATCCTCCTCGAGTTGGTCATCCTCCACAATTTCCACAAAGAACAGCCTTTTACAACGATGGCCGCGTACCCATTGGTCATCACAATTATAGCATAGCCCTTTTTCACGTCGTATGGCTGCCTCGGCGCGGGAATTTTTTTTGAAAGTTGGATTAGAACTACGACGAGAAAAATTGGGATCAGTAAGTGTCGTTGCTGACGTGATCGGACTAGTCAATGGTTGGGTCCGTCCTGAAGGTTCAGTAGTGGTAAGCGGAGTTTGGTACTTCCGCTTAACGGTCCGAGCCAACATCATGGCAGAGTCAAGATCAAGGGGGTCCTGATACTCCACCTCCATACGCACCAAATCACGTAGCCCGGCAGTGAAAATTTTGACTTGCATTCGGACTGATATGCCAACTGTGTGTGCCAACAATTGCTGAAACGTTTCAATATAGGATTCCAAGTCTGATGTCTGCCGCAGCTTGGCTAGGTCACCTTCTGGATTGGCACTGCCTGGCGGTCCGAAACGTTTTGAGCACTTGGTATAAAACTCAGTCCAAGTGACTCCAGTACCCACAGAGTCTAACTGGTCGGCCCATAGTTGGGCAGTACCGACCATGTGAAAAGTAGCTAAACCAACTCGGTTCTGGGGAGGGATTCTTTGTTGAATAAAGAACCGTTCGCAGCGTTTAAGCCATGACAAGGGTTCAGTTTTTCCATCATATTGGGGAAACTCCAATTTAGAAAAACGTGGAACCATGGAATCCTCAGTGTGGCGCTGGTGCGGCTCGGTATCCCTGCGTCGTCCCTGTCCGAATGGCTCACAGGAGTTGTCGGTCAGAACCTGCTGGACAGCGCTGGTCAGTGCTGCGATGGATTTCTGCATCTCGGTGAAGGCTGTGGGCAGGCTAACTAAACCAGAGACCGTGGTTTGAAGGGCTGCAAGGATACTCTGCATCGATCTGACGTTGGTCAAAGCCTTCAAGGAGACTCTTCATGTTTTCTGTTGCAGCAGAATCTGGTCCCGTTCCCATCGTTCCTGATGCTGATACCAAATTGTTAAGAACTCGCGTATAAGACCTTGTCCAAGGTCTCAAATGAGATCTCAGGACAGAAGAAGAGCCTACTGAGACCTTAGTATCAATGTTGTTATACTAAGATTATTGAATAAAGCAGAGAATAAATATGAAAAGTCTTTAGGAATTAACCCGTGCCCGACCTAGTCAAGACACAACAAATTAATTCTCCCAAGCTCCTTTATTAAACAATATTAGGCTCCTTAAATAGAGATTACAAGAGTCCTAATAGGAAGCATAAGGATAATAGGAAGTTTCCTAATTGAATAAAGAAATAACTATGAATTGGAAATTACTAGGATCTAGTTAATTGAATGCTGCCAGCTTTACTAATTAAATAAGGAAATAACTATGAATGGGAAATAACTAGGATCTTATTAATTAAATGCTGCCAGCTTTCCCTTAGCCTTCCAGTCAGCCACGTAAATCACCCTGATCCTTCTGGTAAATTATACCGTACAACCGGCTGTACGGTGAGCACCGTACAGCCGGGTATTTTTGAAATTAAATACAACTTCTGGGCTGAATCTTACTAGTTCTCCCTGCTTTCCTTCTGTTTCCGTGGTTTCCGTCGGTTTCTTTCTTCTCCTTTTTCCTCCGTTTCAGACTTTAGTTCGTCGTCTCTGCTTTCCTTCTCGTTCCTTATGCTTTCCTTGTGGTTTTCTTCTAGTTCCTGTTTCGTCTTTGTTACGAATCTTTGTTTTGAATCTTACAACTTTTTTTCCTTCTGCTTTCCTTCTGGTTCGTGGTTTTGTACTTTTGATTTGTTTTTATTTTTTGATTTGTTTTTTCCGTACGTTGCTCTAGTCTGGTGTAAAAACAATTTTTACATATTGTTGTTTTGTTTTTATTCTTCGTTTCTTTATTCTTTTTAGTTTAACAATCTTTGATTGCTTTAATTTTTTATTCAATTCAAATGAAATTGTAAAATATAAAATATTATTTAATGTTGGAGTTTTTATTTCAAGTAACCTTATGACTTATTTATTAATTTACGTATTATAAATATCTTAAATATTAATACATTTATGTGTCTGTAGAGTAAGTGTGATCACGTCAGCTTCTGTGGCTCTCGCAACCACTTCATTACAATGAATTTTATCAAATGAGTATAACTCCTAAAATGAATGTACAGACACAAATGAGCTTTTGATTTTTCGATACTCATTTTGTAAATTGTGTATGCTTATTTGGTACCGGTCTTCTGCTCATTATAATTTTACATAAGACTTGATTATAGACCCGAGAACACAAATCATGATGCTCAACCGCATAATGCTAATACTCAATAGAGGATGTTTGATGCTCAATAAAAATATCTTAATGCTCTACTAAAAAACTTATGACTTTCATATTAATGCTCATTTTTTAAGTTACGTGTGCTCAATTGGTACTTCTATTATGCTCATTTTTAAAATGTCATAACAATGCATATTCTAAAAGTATCATATTACATTAGATTCACATATTGAAATTCATAGGAATTGGTTATGGATATAATTTAATGAGTTTTTATAAAAGAAAAAATAAGAAAAAGAAAGTGAATTACAATATATGAAGTTGTTATCACAATACTCATTATTCGACTCTAAATGCTCAGTAGAATATGTCTGATGCTCATTAATAGGCAATTTGAACTCAATAAAAACGTCTTGATGCTCAATCAGTACTCAATTGCACGCTTTTAATACTCAGTAGAGGAGGTTTAATGCTCAATGAAAAATGTCCGTATGCTCAACATATTAATGCTTATTTTGTAAGCTACATATGCTCAATCGATACTGATATTATGCTCATTTTTTATGAAGCACAGATCACGATTTTGAATATTAGACTTCTAATACTCAATATAATAGGTCTGATGCTCATTAAAAGTTCATTAATGCTCATTCAGCAGAAACCGTGAATTTCATCTCAATAACGAAGGTTTGATGCTCAATTAAAATGTTGTGATGTTCAACTAACAAAACAACTAAAAAATTCATTAATACTCATTGTGTATGTTACGTATGCTCATCAGGTACTGAAGTTATGCTCATTTTGTAAATGTCATATCAATGCATTTTTAAAAGTACTATTCTAAATTACATTCACATAATGGAATTCATAGGAGTTGATTATAAAGATAATGTAATAAGTTTTTATAAAAGAAAAAATAACAAAAAAAGAAAGTGAATTAGAAGTTATGAAGCAGAAATCATGATTCTGAATATTGGACTCCTAATTCTCAATATAAAAGGTTTGATGCTCATTAAAAGCTCATTATTACTCATTTGTTACTAATGTAATGCTCATTTTACAATTAATATCAATGCATATTTCAAAAGTATCAATAGTGGAGGTTGAAAAATCAATTAAAATCTCATGATGTTCAACTAACAAATGTTACGATTTTTCATATCAATGTGCACTTTGTAAGTTATGTATGTTCATTTGGTACTCATGTTATGCTCATTTTTACAATGTCATATCAATGTAATTTTCCTTTTATAAAAACTTATTAAATTATATTTCTAATCAACTCCTATGAATTTCAATATGTGAACTTAATGTAAAATAGTACTTTAAAGAAAATATGTTGATATGACATTTAGAAAATAAGCATAAGATCAGTACGAGATGAGCATGCACATCTTACAAAATGTTCCTAGATATGAAAATCGCAAAGTTTGTTACTTTGAATAACAACATATTCATTGAGCATCAAATATCATATATTGAGATGAAAATCACTGTTTCTGTTAAATGAGTATTATTAAACTTTTAATGTGCATCAGACCTATTATGAGCATTAAAACAATTTTGATGAGCATCACGCTTATTAGGAACCTAACACTATATAAAAAAAATTATAAATATATTTATATAAATTAATACTATCATTCATAGATCAAATAAATACTTCAAAAATATGAATTACTCTTTTGATGAAGTAATAATGAGAAAAGGCAAAAGAATAGTTAATATTATAATTACTAATATTAATACGCAGTATGAAACTATATAGGATAAGTAAGATAAAAGAACTGAATATTACAACAAGACGACTTGGTGAGATGGTTGGAAGATAGCATATGCTATTACTGGTCACTGGATCGAATCCCGTTGGGGTTCTTAATTTTTTTGTGAAGGAATCCAGTTCCCTGCTACCGGTCAAATTCATTAATTGGGCCGGATGTATGTACATCCGGCTGTACTATATAGGGACTCGATCCTTCTCGATTGGCCCAACTAAGTTTCCTAAATCTTTTCGCCCAGGCCTTCGTTGATATACTTGTCCATAGAATGGATCCATAACACAATCATAGCGGGACGGAGGGAGTATTTATTATAGATAGTTGCTGCAGTCCACCAACCTGGAATTTGCCGCCTGGATATAGGAGCCGCCACCTTGGATATCGTTTCCGCCGCCATGGATATTGATTTTCCGCTTGCGGAAATCTGGAACAGAGACCTTGCTTCAGTTGCTTCTAGTATTGCCGACGAGTTCGCCGTATTCTTCACCGTGACTAGAGGCTAGAGTTGTCTCTTATTACGTTAGAATGCCCTTAATTACATATTCTTTAAAAGAACTTACGTTAGAACTTGCACCCACATACATTTCGAACAAATGAGATTTACATTTGACCTATCTCACCATGTTACATTTTAATGAACATGATTTACATCTGAACTTGTCTGAAGTTACATTTTAATAGATTTACATTTCGTATATAACCAGCGAGAGAATAACTTGTGAAAGGAGTATAGTTACATTCTAGAGCATGAGTTACATTTATTCATAACTCAAATTACATTTAGTAGTACGCGAGTTACATCTCAATACACACGATTTATATCACGAATTTTGTTTTGAAAAAAAACTATAATTACTGTTCATCCGCGTTTTTTAAACTAAATCTTTTTATTAAATGTCTTTTTTTAATTAATGGGAGCCTGATGCTCACCGTGGGATGATCCCATGGTATAGGAACTGTGTATACATGGTATGATTATTTAACAACACATTATAAGTTGTATTAAGAGTCCTTATTCTTTCTAACTTATATATGCACGAAGACTAAATAAGACTAAATTTAAACATGTGAGGACAGATTAAAATTTAAACATTTTGAGCCAAATTAGATTTAAAAACACCAAATAAACAAAATTATGACAAAGGTGCATGGGCTAATCTTTAAATAAACATCAAAATTAAAAAATGCCGTATAACTAATTTACATTATATAATCAAGTCAAACATCTTTTAGGGGAAATTAAATAAAATACCCTAAACTTTGCATATGTGTGATATCCTCACCCCAAACTTGTCCACATTGTATAAATATCTCCTACTTTGTAAAATTGAGATACTTGTGCCCCATGCCCTACTAAACCATCTAATAAAGCATGCATGTAGCACTTCTTTCCCACGTAGACCACTGGAACTAGATCTTCATCATCATCAATTCATCATCATTACCCTAGTGCCGCAAAGGCTCCCATCTATGATGGGGTAAGGGGGTGGATGTACGTAGTCTTACCCCTGTACTAAAGCACCGAGAGACTATTTCCGGATGACCCATAGTGAAATTCGTGTCAAAAATTGCATGCACTAACTACAGCTTCATGAAAAAGAAACGCGGACAGTTTACTGAGCCATATTGCTTTATTCCATCATATTCTCAAGCCAATAAATAATGAGTCTTTGGCTCCATTAAAAATGATGAAAAAATCACTGGAACTAGATCTATTTAGCATATTTTAACTTGAGAAATAGGAAAGTCATGACCAAGGATCTTATTTGTTAATTAAAATATGGTACCGGAAATTTAATTAAATAAAGTTGGGGGTATTTTTTAAACTAGAACAAGTATGGGGTGAGGAACTCACACGAAGGCAGAATTCATTTTATATTATTTATTTTCTCCAATCGTCCCTACACTTCGTATATAACATAATTGTTTTAGATCCTACTAAACACACCTTTAGAGGAAAAGATGAATAGAGGAGTTGAGCATCTATATGTTGAGAGAAAGAGAAAGAAAAGAAGACGAGAACCACTTTCCATAGGGTGTCATATTGTAAAATTGATTATTTACCAATACTTTCAAGGGTTAGTTATCATTTTGAAGTACTATGAAATCCTATATTTGATAACTAGTTTTCAAGCCCGTGCGATGCACGGGCAGAACGTAATTTAGTTAATTTTAAATGTCTTTTTTTAAAAAAATTGATAGTGGAATAAATTTATATTAATAATTAAAGTTTTTCATTGACACTATAATATATAAGAATAATACTAAATTGATTATTTTACTTGATTCTGACCGTTTACAAATATTATTTTATTGCAACACACATCTTAACATATAGGACTTAATAGAAAAAAGTAAACAACCCTTCAATTTAATATATAGCTCGTTTGGTAATAATAAAATTGATTGAATTGACTGATTATGTTGAAATTGATTAAGTTCTCTCTGAATGAGATCGATGCATAATTATTTTATAGTTTTAATAGTGTGAAATTCAAATAATTTGTCAGATTGAGAAATTTGCACAACTGAATTTACGATTTTAATTTCTATACCTTGTTTATTAACTTTATCAGATTTCAAATAAAAACGAATGTCATAAAACTTTAGTGATTTTAGAGAATTTTCTCAAAAAGCTCAATGTGACATATTAAAATAGATAGACGTACTACATTACTTTATACGTAGTATATCTTAGTGAAAGCACCTTATGTAATTATGCATCTCGTATCACAAATTATGTGTACCATTAATATAATGTCATGACAATATACTCCAGTTTTCACTCTGAAAAAAAAGTACTCCAGTTTTCTTTAACTTGTACTCCGTACTATCATAATAATCTCTTTACATGTAAGTCAGATTTTAATTTCTATACCTTGTTTATTAACTTTACGTGTTTATACTTTATAGGTTTTTTTTCCTTTCCGGTACGTGTATCCTTAAAAATTATAGCAAATTTTCTGAACTTTTTTCTTCTTCAAGTAAGTAACATTCATCTCAGAGAATTACTTGGGAATATAGTACTTCCAAAGGGTCTTTAACTAATTGCACTCATCAATATCAAGATCTATGTACACCATGCTTGAGGGGATGTTGATAAACATAAATTTCCTGCACAATTAGAACAAATTTACTGAATATTGAAGAGGCAATGCACATGATATTATCACAAAGAAGCCAATATATGCACAATGGAATTTGAACTGTTAACTTTATTATTGTGATTACTTACCATTATAGTCTTTAACTATAGTAGAGGTAACGACTATCACAAAATGTTTTGTAGGCTCATCCAGTTTATTTCGTTGTTTGGTAAGGTGATCAATGCATTGACCCCATAGTCTTACTTTGATGTGTTTCGCTCTGCATGGTAACAAAAGTGAGTACATGTGATTGGACGTTACTTGAATTTTGTAGGATAAAAAACTATATAATTAGTAAATAGATATGAAACATACCACTGGTCTTCTATTTCAATAGTTTCACATCCATTAGGATCATAATCGTACACAACCATGCAAACCACATCTGCAAGAACAATATTTAGTGGTATAAATTGATTATAGAAATATAACACCAATATAATATTTAGTAACAATATTTTTTCATACCAGTCAAACGATATTTACTCTCAAGACGACTCTTTAAATTGTTGAAAGATACGAAGTCAAATTTATAATTCGGCACTTCAATTGCTTCTCCTTTGACTTCTTTGATGACAGTGTTATGGAAGAATTGTAGCATGATTTTATTATCGGATACAACACGATACTCTTCTTTATTTGGAACCACTGAGAAATATTTTATGATGTGTATCATTCCTTCCTTTATTTTGGGACGTAATGTATGAACATATCCACTTCTTATAGATGCATGAACATAATTACCCTGCGACCACAACAAAATACCATTAGTTTTTTTTCTAAAACAGGTTCATTTAAAATTGGAAATTTAAGAAAAAGCATACCTCTTCATCGATCAGAATCGTGTCTAGACAAATTAAGCTTATTTGCCTTTTGTGATTGATGACATCACAGAGGCGTGTAACACGAACTTTGATTGTCTAGTTGGACTTGGATGTATCAAGCTGACGTATTAGAAAATAACTTCTGCATTTTATGGAATAATAATCAATCAAGTATAATTCATAATAATATCATGTATCATAAACATGTGAATGGTAAAGTATTATATGTACATAGTATTCAATAATATATCATTAAAAATGTTGTAGAAACTTACGGTGATAACATTCTTGATATAAGAACACTAAACAATAGAATTCTTCAAACTAAGGAGAAAGTCAATAGTGAAAATACACTTTTCTTTTCATTCTCTTTGTATTTAAAATAGCTTACATATGCACAGTAGGTAGTTTTTATGTTTCTAATTCTAAATTTAGAAACATAAAATATACTAAAAGTTTACTCCAAAATTACATAGCTTTAGATTTAGAAACTTAAAATATACTAAAAATTTATTCTAAAGTATGAAATTAGAAATTAAAAGATGATGAATAAAATCATCTTTAAATTACGTAGCTTTAGATTTAGAAACTTAAAATATAGTAAAAGTTTATTCTAAAGTATGAAATTAGAAATTAAAAGATGATGAATAAAATCATCTTTAAATTACGTAGCTTTAGATTTAGAAACTTAAAATATACTAAAAGTTTATTCTAAAGTATGAAATTAGAAATTAAAAGATGATGAATAAAATCATCTTTAAATTACGTAGCTTTAGATTATTATTATTACGTAGCTTTTTTATTCTAAATCAGATTTATAAGAGTGTCGAATAAAATCAGATTTTATACAAATATGAGTTACCAAATAAGATGTGATATAAAAGGTAAAAAAATTAAAAGATATAGCAAGTAATTAAATATTAAATAATAGTTATATATGATGACATGGCAGGATTATGTGGCACTCCGTATACTCTTGAAAAGTTCCTCTTTTATATATATACTAGTATCTTTACCCGTGCAATGCACGGGCAAAATGATTTTGTTTTATTTTTACTATATACGAAGTATATGTCTACGCGCATTGGCATACGTATGAGTAATTACAATTATTGGAAAGTCACTTATTTAGTCGATTATAACATTATTGATTGATAATGCAAATTCCTATTTATTGAGTATGTCTTATTTTTTAACATATCATCTAAATATGTTTTTAGTCTATATTTCCCATTAAAAGAGACAAATTTTTAAAACTCGTAGTTGCATCCAAATGAACTTCATCTTTTCAACTACCTTCATCTATAAAAAAAGAAATTGTTCAATGGCGGGGCTACTTTTATCCATCAGATTTCATATGTAACTTCCTATTTTAAGATATTAGACTATGATTTACAATTGAGAAAATTAGTCGTCCTTTAAACTTCTTCTTTAAGAAAAAAGTTTAAAGTATATAAAGGAAAATCGCACTTTTAGACCCTGAAATAGTCACGAAAATGAAATGTCAGACCCGTATTTATGATATTGTAAATGTCACCCCTCAATATGGAGCATCTTTCTTTTTTATTTTTATTGCATAATTTACATCCATGAGTAAAAGAATGATCATTTGGACACAGTTTGATTTATTTATCTAGCTCTCAAACACCACCTTTAGTATGTCTATCACGGTATGATTGCTACATATGTAATTAATAAATCTTCTTGAGATATGAAACTCTCGGCAAAAATATATAAATATTTATTTTAATATTTATTGGATACACTAAAGTGAGAAATAACCTTTACCTTTTGTAGATCAGAACAAAAATATGATTTCAACTGAAATTGTCCATAATTAGAAAGGTGAACACATATAAAGCTTCCAAGTTGATGAGCATGAGGAATAATTATGTAAAAGTTGTGTAATTGAGATTTGTGAACATGAGGAATAATTATGTAAAAGTTGTGTAATTGAGATTTGTGAACATGAGAAAGAAATAATAAGAACCATAAATTAATTGATTGAAATGAAATTGAGAAAGTTTCCGGGACAACAAAAATTACTTGCTAAAATAGTATAGTGTATCAACTTTTAACAAACCCCCAACATCTTAATTGTGAGGCAATGGAGTGTCATTACTTTTTCCTAAATCGGCTATTGAATGCGGTAGTAGTGTTAGTAGGACTTAAGTTTATTAATCCCCCGTCTCAACTACAGGTTCTCACTCTTGTTTTTGTCCCAGTAAAAGTTTTCATTTCTATTTTAAGGATAATTTAATAATCACATATTAAAAATAATACATCTTTAACACCATAGTCATCTTTAAGGATAAATATTATATACTTATCAAAACTATTTCTCAAAATATATTTGAATTATCGATAAAGAAAAAAAAGTACTAATATCTTCAAAGTTAATTGAATACACCCATTTAAGATCATAAATAAATTACAAAAGTGTGTAGTTTGTTTTGAAAAAAAAAGCAACGAATTAAATTTTATGGATAAAAATAGGCATTGTTGAGCATTTTCATGACTATACCCATTTTTAGATAAATAAATTAGAAACGTGTGCAGTTAGTTTTGAAAAAAAAAACAATAAGCCGGATGAAATTTAATGGATAAAAATAGGCACTAAGCACTTTTTTGTTTAGGCAAAACAATAAGCCGGATGGCATCTAATAACTACATATACTAAACAAAAAATATATTCCCTCCGTCCCAAAAACAACTCCCCACTTTCCTTAAATGGATGTCCCAAAATTAACTTCACAGTTCAATACTTTCCTTATTTGGCAAATTATCTACCTCAAAAAAGTGCTAAACAGTGCCAAACAGTGTCAAACAATGTTCAAACAGTGCAAAACAGTGCACTCCACAGTAAAGTCAAATTTATTTTCTTAATTTGTTTGAATGTCAAACTGTGAAGTTGTTTTTGGGACGGAGGGAGTATTAAACTGGAATATATGAGAATAAAATATTCTAAGCACTTCAAATCATTACAATAAAATTGTTTAAAAATTATCTAATAACTTCATAATCATTCCTAAAATTGGGTAAAGAGTGGAACATCGTAAATGAAAGTGGGGAAAATTAAAATAGCGAATTTGTATGTGTTAAAATTTGATAAATTTACATTTGCCTAAATGTTATGTCCGTCTTTCTAATTAAGGATATTTTCATTGGGATGTCACAAATCTATATATTCTGAGCTCTTTTTGTAAAGGACTAATTGGCAAAATTTTAAAACCCAGAAGGCCTAATGCTATAAATAAGTAATTTTCCATTTGTAAAACTAATATAAAAACGAAATCATTTTATCCCGTGCGCAGCACGAGTAATGTTTTTTAAATTGGGTGTCCCAAAGATGTAGCTTCTACTTTCTCCTGTCTTGCAAGTGTCCTTTATGTTTTCATTTTTTTTAATTCTTAATTGACTTATTTTGTTGTTTCAATTTGAGTTATTTTTTGATAAATGTTTTAGAACTTAATATGCCTTTATTGCAGCATGGAATTACGGTACATAATAATGAGATCTCAAATTTAAAGATTGGATCTATTTTAAAAAGGATAAGTTCCCTAAACAGGAGAAAAAAAGTTTTGAAATTCGAAAATAGGACTGCGTGATTTTTATTCCTAAATAAAAGTAATTTGTACAAAATTTGACATTATCAAACTTATAACATGACAGTTTTTGCTAAGTTTTTTTCAAACTTGGTAGAAATTATTCCTATTTAGGGAATAAAAACATGAAGATCCAATTTTAGAATTTCAAAATGTTTTTATTCATATTTAAGACAATCTCTGTCTCAAAAAAGTCTTGAGCCCAAAACTTCCATATTTCCTACGTTTAAAATTAATTTTATTTTTATATATGCAATATTGGTGTCATATAAAAGATAATAAAAAATCATTAATTTTGATATATATTTTTTTTTATTATAAAAATTGAATTACAAATAAAAAAGTTATATCAAATAAAAAGATTGAGAGAATTTTTTGGGGTGGGGTCCCATGAAGTATTCTTACTTGAGTATAAGGATGAGGGAAAGTTCCCAAAATAGGACTAAAATAGTTTGAAAATTCCAAAATAGGACTGTCATGTTTTTTATTCCCAAAATAGGAGTAATTACTGCCAAGTTTGGAAAATACTGCCATGTTTGAAGTCTGTTACTGCCAAAACATGGCAGTAAATAGTCCTATTTTGGAAATAAAAACATGTCAGTCCTATTTTGGAATTTCCAAACCTTTTTAGTCCTATTTTAGGTAAATTCTCTAAGGATTAACGTATAAGGATTAGTTCCATAAACTAATCACTAAATTAACGTATAAGGATTAAGGAGAATTGTAATCCTCGTATAACATAAATTGCAAAGTAACGTAGTATAATTAATTCATATATACTAAATTGGAAAGACAATTTTAAATATTATAACAAACTTTTATTTAGAAGATGACACATGGCAAAACTTTCCATAATTGCATATTTGAAATGTATTATTTATAGATATTGATTTTCTAACAAAGAGAAAAGGAATTAATAAATTCTCAAACAATTAGCGATTCTGCAATTAGATGCTTGAACAAAAAGGTCTTGCAAATATGCCTCTTGACCCTTTGAAATAAAACAATTGAATCCTTTTTTCCAAGTTGATACCCATAAGCCGATAATTTTCTAACATATAAAGGGTTTGATTTCTTCATTTCAACGAGTCAATTATTGTATTTGCAGAATCACTAATACTTTGGGGCACACCCACCCTTATCTTTTCAACAAATTATATTTTCTCATGTATTTTTTGGGCAGTAATATTTTCTCATATTTTTAGAAACCTATTTCGATTTTTTGAATTCCTTTTCATTTAGATTTTTTGAATCGAAACAAATCTAAATAAAAAGGACGCAATTTAGGGCGAGGAGAACGTGATGCACAAAGAGAAGGGTGAGGAAGAAGATGTACTAATGTCAGTTCATCCCCCTTCGGAACCGCCGCCATGGAGGGATCAAATGTTTAGGGCCTGTTTACTAACAGAGATATTTTCCTGTTTTCTACTTCTGTTTTTCGTTCTCCAATTTTCTGTTTTTATTTTTCAGTTTTTCTATCTCCAATTTTCTGTTTCTATTTTTCAGTTTTCCATTCTCAAATCTGAAAACATGTTCATCAATTTTTTCACCCAGTTCTCCAATTCCACACCCTTGAGTCCTTGACCCCTACCCCTACCCTTACCACGATCTTACTCTACCCATACTCCCCCCAACCCTTCATACCCACCCATACCTACTCGTAGGGGTCGGGGTAGGGAAGTTATGGGTGGGGGTGGGGTAAGGGGTATAGTCGGGGTGGGGTGGTAAGGTCTAGGGGTAGGGGGTTGGGTGGGTTAGGGTTGTGGTTAGGGGTAAGGGTGGGGTAGTGGGTAGGGTTGGGGTAAGGTAGGGGTAGGGTGGGGAGTTGGGATAGGATGGCGGTAGGGTGGGGCCGATGTAGGGAAAGGGTATGGTGGGGGGTAGGATGGTGGTTAAGGGTGGGGGTAGTGGGTAGGGTTGGGGTTGGGGTAAGGTAGGGGTAGGGTAAGGAGTTGGGATAGGATGGCGGTAGGGTGGGGCCGAGACCAGGGTGGGGCCGAGGTAGGGAAGGGATAGGGTGGGGGTAGTGGGTTAGGGTTGGGTAGGGGTAGGGTAGGGAGTTGGGATAGGATGGCGGTAGGGTGGGCCCGGGATCCGGGTTGGGCCGAGGTAGGGGAAGGGTAGGATGGGGGGTAGGATGGTGGTACGAGGGTGGGGGTAGGATGGCGGTGGGGTGGGGCCGAGGTGGTAGGGGTTAGCGGTAGGGTGGATCGGTGTGGGGCTGAGGTAGGGGGCATGTGATAGGGGGTAGGGTAGGATCATTATAGGGAAAAATGGGTACGCGGGGTAAGGTTGGGTGGGTAGGGTAGGGTAGGGTAGGGGTAAGGGGTAAGGTACAAGGATGGAGGTACCGGAATGGAATCGACATCGGAGCGGGACCGGACCCACAACTAGGTGTAAGTATGCAAATTCATTGCAGCGGCATTGTAGCATCTGCGTTTTCCAAATTTGGAAAACTAGTAAAAGTCACTTTTCTAAATCATTAAGGAAAAGAGAAACATGTCTCAGTTTTTCTGTTTTGGAAAACGATTTGGTAAACGCGTTTTACTTTTTTCCTTTCTCTAGTTTTCCAGAAATTTCTTTGGTAAACACGTTTCCTGTTTTCTGTTTTCCAGTTTTCCAGTTTTCTGGAAAACTGGAAAATATCTCTGTTAGTAAACAGGCCCTTAGGATTTGAAAAAAGACGCTTCAAGTTTGGATCTGACCGCTTGCTATTTATTGATCTGCTTCTCTCTTCGATTTTACTTATGTATTTTTAGACTTTTTACTGTGATTTTGACTTGTTTGTGTTAGAGATATTTTGGGGGTGTTTATGGTCTTTATTTGCCTCAAATCTCCCATATGTTCGGCGAAAAATTTCATTCTATTTTGGGTGATTTTTTTTATGTCTGATCAGAGACTGAGTGAACTCTTCGCTATTTTGAATTTATTGAAATGATAAAGAGTACACTGACCTTAATGGTCAGAAAGAACTTTATGTTGCTCTTTTGGTGGTCAACGATTTATGTTGGTTTGTTGGGTGGTGTTCATCTTAAGGAGTGTTTGCAATTGCTTCAACTTTAAAAAAGTGATTTTTAAAGTGATTTTGAGAAAAGTGATTAATAGTAAAAGTTGGTAGTGTTTGAGAAAAAAGTGATTCTGAAAAATTAAAAGTTGGTAGTGTTTGATAAAATAAGTAGTTTTTGTGTAATAAAAAAAGTGAGAAGCAGTTTAAAGCACCCTTCTACCTGCTTCCAGCTTTTAGCTTTTAAGTTATTTGAAAACACTTTTTTCAACTTTTTTTAAGTCAACAACTAAAAAGCGCTTTTTTAAACAAACCCAAACACTCATTTAGAGTCCGTTAGAAAAACAATTGGCGGATCTTGGATCAAATCGAAATAGGAAGGCGTGTGGGTCTATTTTGGGAGAACCCGAATCAAGTTCAGGTCCGGATCCCTACGGTCTGGCCGTCTGGGGCTGTGCCAAAGAGAAGTGTTTGACAGTTTCACCAATTTCCGGTAGCGGCAATATATTTCCGTAGCACGAGGTCAAAGAGTTAGTAATCTCCCAACATTTCCGTCGATGGCTATCCTACTTGGTCATGTTTCATCGCCGTCGGTGCTACTTGCTCCTCCCTCTTCTGCAATTGTTAGTTCCTTTTCTCTTACCGTCGCCCTAATATTTCGCGTTTTGCTTTACTTGTGCGTTTATTTACTGACCTGAAATCATTCTCAGTGGAATATTCGTCGGAATTTGAAAACTAGTTTTTACCCAAGAGCTGTTGGGGTTAAAGCATGTTTTTTCAACCCTATCCCAGATCAACCTATCATCAAAGAAGCTCTAAAGGTACTCTTCTGCTCTGTTTCTTTTTAATTCGCTCCACTTTCGACTTTATTGTCCCTGTATCTGCAATTACACCCTTTTCTGCAATGTTTTTCAAAGGAGGTTTAGCTTGATTGTTTCTGAGCAAATCTCTTTTTGTGGTCTTTATTTGGAAAGTTCCTCCTGGAAAGAGCTTCATTTCCCAATAGCATGACCATAAAAATAATTATAATTATAATTATAATTATATGATGATAACAATAATAATACTCTGTAATTATTATTATTATTATTATTATTATTAATATTACTATTATTATTATTATTATTTTGCATTTGTGGCATATGAGCATATCACCCCATGACCCATCCAATTGATGTGCATTTCTAACTTGATATAGACTTTCTCACTGAATTATAAACATTTGTCATCTTCTTTTTAAATATGATTTTTTATTGTACCAGTAATCTTTGAAAAGTGCATAAAAACTAATGAAGGTTTGGCAGTTTGGCCGCTTCACTCCTTCAGTGGAATTATTCAAACTTTGTTTCCTGCGTACTGAGTTTCATGCGTGCTACCAGTGATTGTTTTTTGCGTTGAATAGACAATCTTATATAGGTAAAATATCCAGTTTAAGGTTATTATAGTAATGCCTTTTCAGTGAGTAATCTTACTTTAGTAACACACATCTAAGACAAAATAGATGGCCTATTGGAAGGAGTGACATATTAGGGATGAACTAATAAGTAAGTTTTGGGTAGATTGAGTAAGTTGTGTTTTCAATTAAGTCGTGGGTAAACATGACTAATAGTTGAAACTTGAAAGATTGAGCTGTTGTTAAGCTGGGGCTTCTAGCAGTTCCAATGTTGAGGATATTTGAACTTGGTGTGCTCAAAAGTTAGAACGAGTCAAGTGTGTATGAATGATATTGCCATAATCATTTGGTCTCTGCATCTGGTTTTGTGTGTTTCTTTCTAGGAACCCGTTGCTTTCATGGGAGGGATGCTTGCTGGCCTTTTAAGAATTGATCTGAATGAAGATCCTCTCAAGGAATGGGTTACTAGAACTGTGGAGGCTACCCAAGAAATTCATCAAGCCACTGAAACCCAAGCAGAAGACACCCCACTACAGATAGAAATCGAATGACTTTATTGCTAGTGTAAACCTCATGTATCATTTGTGCTTATGTTTTTTATCTTTGACTAATAAATAATACTTCCTCTTGTTTATGACTTCTCATGTTTTAAGATAAAAACTTTTTGCTTTTGATTTCATATTATACTCTTTACTGCCGATGCATTACCCTTCCTATTCAAGGTAAAAATCTGAGTTAATTGGAAAGATTAGTGCCACCAGTTGAATCGCCGCTCGCTGTTGTTGGTTCATCTTCTTCGTCGCAACAAGAAGCCACCAGCTCTGGTCGTGATGATCACCATGTTACATGCCGCTTGCCAGATTGGCTTCTCTGTCGCTGGACGCTCCGCCCACATTTAATTTTAATATAGTCACATTTAATTTTAATAGTTAAAAGATGATGAATGAACAAGCAACAAAAAAATCATACTTGTTTTGCTTGTCTCACAAAGTCACTATGAAGAGGGTGTGTACAAAACAAATTGCACACTTTTTGTATAGCATTGTATGGTACGACGTATGATACACATTACTCATTACTTTTGACTATTTTATACCCGCTCTCATCCAGTGATAGTTACTCAATTTGTCATTAATCACCATTGACTAATAACCGCCCCCAGTGACTTAATCGGCCTTGTCTAGGGGTGGCTCAGGACCGGTCTGACCGGCCTGGGACCCGGACCGGACAGCCACTGTGCGGGCCCGACCCGGTTGAGCGGGACCGGGACCAGCCCGGTGGAGCGGAACCGGGCCTATGACCCGACCTGGGGTGTTTTGGGGGTGGGCTTGGGCTGCAGCTCCCTTGGAACCGGCCTGACCGGTCAGGGAACGGTCCCGGCCTTTTTTTTTTTTTTGGTTTTTTCGCCCGGTTTGGGTAAGAGGCGGGTTGGGCTGGGTGGTTTGGGGTGGGGGTAGAATTAATAAGTAAAAACCAAAACAAACAAAAAATATAATACCCGGCCCCGGGCCGGTCCGGTAACGGGCCTCCATTTCCCAGAACGGGACCCGGTCCCGACCCGAGACTCGGTCCCGACCCTAGCCTTGTCCAGTGAGAATACCACACCACTCAACTTCCCAATGAGTTAATGACACGACTTCCACATCTCAGTGACACCGCCGGGAAGTTAGTGAAACCACTCATGGTGCCTACTGAGACTCCTGGTGGAGCCTAATGACATCATCCGATCATCCAATGGTACCACTCAGATCAGTAGTCAACCATGCCTCCAATGACACAGCCTTGGAGCCGGCATTAGCTTTGTGGAAGAAGTGACACCACTTAATTATGCTTGTCGAGTTCAGAGAAAAGAATATGAAAGTCGATTGTGGTTGTCACCAACATGTGATCTTCGTAGTGGAGTCACCTTCGATGGTAGATGAGTTGTTGTCATCGCCACTGGAGTCTCCTTCTCCGTTGGTGGGTCTATCGCCACCGCCGGTGGAGTATTCTTGCGTGATGCAAGTTGCTGGAATGAGGATGAAGGGACGCTCCAAAAATTACTCGTTGGGCTTAGGATTTCACATAGTGACATAGAGATAGGGGTGGACTCGGGCCGGGCGGCCCGGCCCGGAACCGGCCCAGCCCGATTACTGTTTGGCCCGGCCCGGCCCGGGGCCCGGTGGGTCCACCGGTTCGGTTCGGCCCGGCCCGGCTGCTGGGCGGTCCGGGCTCGGGCCCAGTTTTTGGTGAACCGGCCCGGCCGGTTCGGGCCGGTTTTTAATTTTTTTTTTTTTGAATTTTTTTTAAGTTTTGGGTTGGATTAGGTATTTTGGGCCATTTGAGGTGGTTTGGGGTGGTTTGGGGTTGGGGGTTAAATAGAAGAGCCAAAAAAAAAAATAGAACCGGTTTGGCCCGGCCCGGCCCGGAACCGGGACCGGAACCGCCCACCGGCGGTTCGGGCTCGGGCCCAACTTTCCCGGCCCGAGGCCCGAACCGGGCCCGAGTCCACCCCTACATAGAGATAGATAGATATATGTGGGCATTTCGGTCAAACCATCTTATTTAAGCCACTTATTTGCGTGAAATAAAATTGTTCCTATTTTTATCTATTAAGAAGCTCATAATTCTATTTTTGTCATTAATCCAAATGTTAGTCAATGTATTGTGAATGACTTGTCAAAAATTCGTAAATGAAAGAGTAAGCTGGTCAAAAGTTTGTATCAGAGCATGACTCGAATCAAATTTGTTATACTAAGACTTTATATGGGGCTCTATTTTTTTTTTAATCATGTATGGGGCTCTATTTAAATCATGAAAAGTCAAAAACATGTCGCAATATTCTCCGTAGTTTACAGGGAGAACTGAGAAGCATGCCGGACAATGATTTATTAGTGGAGAAACCAACCAAGAAACTTAATGCACAATCATATATGCATCTAACTTGGCTTCCATGAAATTACCTTGTAACCAATTTACGCGTGCCAAAAGTCCATCTTTCTTTGTCTCCGAGACGATTAGTGGGAAATGATATTCCATGGAGTCCTTGCTCGGATTGCTGTATAAGAGACTAAGAAGCTGTTCTCTTCGCCTGATCTGAATGTTTCTGATCTGAATTTTTTAAGTTCTGATCTGATCTGATCTGAATTTTTCTGATCTGATCTGATCTGATCTGAATCTTTCTGATCTGATCTGATCTGATCTGAATCTTTCTGATCTGATCTGATCTGATCTGAATCTTTCTGATCTGATCTGAATGTTTCTGATCTGGTCTGATCTGGTCTGAATGTTTCTGATCTGATCTGATCTGAATCTTTCTGATATGATCTGATTTGAATATTTCTATGATTATAATTATAATTATAATTATTATAATTGCAATTACAAATATAATTTAAATAAAATTATAATTATAATCGTAACTATAAAAATAATAATAATAATAATAATAATAATTAAATTTAAAATGAAAAAATTTATACTTATTACACTAATTATAAATATAGATATAATTATAATTGTAATTATATTTTTAATTATAATTACTTATATAATTATAATTGTAATTATAATTACAATATTTATCTCTATAATTGTAACTATAGTTATCAATATTATTATAATTACTCCATAAAATAATTACAATAGTAATAATAATAATAATAATAATAATAATAATATTAATAATTATAATCATAAATTATAATTATAAGTATAATTATAATTATTATAATTATAATTAATAATAATTATAATTATATTAACATTAATTATAATATTATAATATAATAATAGTAATATAAATACAATTAATATTATAATAATGATATTATTATATTCATATTATTATTACAATAATATAATAATATGATTATTATTATTATAATTAGTATTATATTATTATAATATTATATTATAATTATAATTATAATCATAATTATAATTATGATTGTAATTATAATTATAATTATTATAATTATAATTAATTACAATTATAATTATAAATATTTATAGATATAATTATAATAAATACAATTGATTATACTTATAATTATAAGAATTATAATTGTAATTATAATTATAATTACATATAATTATAATATAATATTATATTAACATTAATCATATTATTATTATTATATTGTAATAATGATAATGATAATGATAATGATAATGATGATGATGATGATGATGATGATGATGATAATAGTCTTCTTAATAATTACATTTATATTACTATTATTATATTAAAAAATTATAACTATTATTAATATCTTATTTTTTTATCATATTATTATTAATATTATTAATAATAATTATATAATAATAATAATCATAATTGTAATAACAATATTAATAATAATAATTAATATAATAATAAAAGTGATAAATCATGTTTGAACTTTTCTGATCTGATCTGATCTGAATGTTTCTGATCTGATCTGAATGTTTCTGATCTGGTCTGATCTGATCTGAATCTTTCTGATCTGATCTGAATGTTTCTGATCTGATCTGATCTGATCTGAATCTTTCTGATCTGATCTGATCTGATCTGATTTTTTCTGATCTGATCTGAATTTTTCTGATCTGATCTGATCTGATCTGAATAAAATAAGAATAAGCAATAAGTAATAAGAATAAGACGAACAGAACAGCACCTAAGAGTTCGGTTCAGTCAAATTGAATTAAAATCGAACTATAGGCAATTCGATTCATGTGTAGCAATATTTATTCTAAATTGTATTGAATCCAATCAAATTGAAATCAAGAAAAACTGAGTGAAACTGAATTGGACTCAAGTACGGAATATTCAACAAATCTTAATACATCATTACAAAATATGATCTGGATTCCATCCTAAAAGGTCAACTTGATAGAAGGAATAATCCAAATCTTATAATTCCTTCACAAGTATCTGGTGTGAGAATTCAACAAGAGATACAAATTATGTTCCGTGAAACAAGAATAATACGTACTTTTGAAACGATTTTAATAATATTCGCCATTTGACTGTTTAACTAAAGTCATATACAGGCCATTTTATTACTAAAAATTCGGTCATTTAACTTATCAAAAACTAATATTAATATATCAAATAAGTGGCCTTATTTTCAAATACTACTGATTTTCATTTATTTGATGAATTGGAGTATCATTTATTTGATGAATTGATATCAGTTTTTGATGTCATAAATGACTGATTTTCTTACCGAAAAGTGGCTCCATATTGTTTTTTTGGAGAATTCTTTCTAACTTATATAGTATCTGCTCATTGTTAATGCCAACATCCTTGAACTGGGATGAGATTCGAACATGTGACCTCCTCCTTGGGAATGCCACAGTGATGCCATCAGACCACGAAGTACTTGGCGGGCTCCATATTATTATATACTCAAATAATTGGTATTATTAGAAATCATTTTGAAACATGTATTATCATTGGTTTATGGATGGTATGTTGTACTTCCTCAGATTGGTGCTCCACTTTTCATGTTTATTAATGCACAACTTTGAGCATTAATATATACGAGTACAATTCTCTATTAGTAAAAGAAATAAAAAAAAAATAGATTTTGAAAATTACAATGAGACATATATAATACGGAGTAATATTTTTAAAAAATAATTTATTAATACATTAATAAATAAAGTGTAGTGCAAGTAAGACATCTAAATATTATAAAATTCAGCATGTTACCACTGCTTTAAGAATGGAGATATTTAAAGCTATTTTTCCATAAAAGAAAAAACAAATCAAAATCCAATCGAATTGAACTAAATTGGATCTAACCAAACTGAACATCGTATGTTTTCTATTTGGGAGTCATTCTTCCAATCCGATTAAACTGAATCATAAAATGAAAAAAATCAATCTGAAACCGGTATACCAATTTCATTATAAGTTGAGGCAGAAACTGAACATGATGTGAACAAGCGTGATCCTCACAATTAATAAGTAGTGTAAAAATAAGCCTTTACAATACGGAAGCGTATATGTAGACCATCACAAAACCGGGCCGGCCCGCCCAGCCCGCCCAACCGGCCCGCACAAATGGGCGGGCTTGGGCATATATAATTACCCACTGGGCCGGGCCGAGCCCGGCCCGCAATAACATATGGGCGGGCTTGGGTTAGGGTGTAGGCCCGTTCGGGCCGATAAGCCCGGCCCGCTACATTTAATATATATATATATATATATATATATATATATATATATAAGAGATCACATACTAACCATGCTTAAAATACTAACTTACTAACTCAATAATATGCAACACATTGAACTTTAATATGCAGTACAAATAATGTAAAGATGCACACTGTGAATTTCAATATGCAATAAAAACAATATGCGAAACTTTGAACTTTAATATGCAGTACAAATAATATGCAACACTTTGAACTTCAATATGTAGTACAAATAATGTAAAGATGCACCGTTTTCGATAGTTTGTAGGTTAGCATGGGAGGAATGGTTAGTATGTGATCTCACCCCTATATATATATATATATATATATATATATATATATATATATATATATATATATATATATATATAATTTATTTATTTACATGTACATTTATATTTTCTAATATAATTTATCTTTATACATATTTATAGTTTATTATGTTTAAATTTAGGTTTTTAGATCTGAACCACTAGCCCAACTAATATAGTATCTATTTTTGTACTTAAAGATAATACTCTGTGCTTGAATTTTAAATTTTAGATATAGTTTCTCATTATTATTTTTGTGTAAGTATTATTTTTGTATGTGGTGAAAGACCTATAAACATTACACGCATATTAACAATTTTTTAAATGTTGTAATATTAGTTTTAAAGTATTAAAAAAAATTCGAAAAATATAAAGGTTTTCCGGGCCTAGAGGCCCGGTGGACTACCCGGCCCGCTCTTATGGGCGGGTATGGACATGGGGTTAGGCCCGTTTTTGCGGGCCGGGCCGGGCCCGCCCACATATGATGGGCAAAAAAATTATAAAAAGCCCGGCCCGAGCCCGGCCCGAACCCGTTTTTGTGCAGGTCTACGTATATGGTATTAAATGAGTATTAAACCACACATAGTGAGCAAGTGACATATTTTGTTGAGCATTAGAAGCATAACATTGAGCATCATGATCTCTGCTTCATCTCTTCGAATTTACTTTCTTTTCCTTATTTTTTTCTTTATAAAAACTTATTAAATTATATCTATAATCAACTCCTATGAACTCCAATATGCGAATTTAATGCAATATGATACTTTGGAAATATACATTGGTATGTCATATTACAAATGAGCATAACATGAATACCCGTTGAGCATACATAACTTATAAAATGAGAATTGATATGAAAATCATAAGTATTTTTAATTGAACACCAAGACATTTTTATTGAGTATCAACTTGAAAAGTATGACCAATGATTTTCATTATGCGATTGTGATGAGCATCGAGTCTGTTCTTTTTAAATGAGCATAAAATAACACCAAATGAGCATATGTAACTTACAAGATGAGTATCAAAAAATTTAAAAGTCCATTTGTGTATGCTCATTCATTTTGGCCTTATACTCATTTGAGTTTAACATTAGTATGGTACGTTTGAAATGAGTATAAAGAGGTACCAAATGAGCATACATAATTCACAAAATGAGTATAAAAAATTCAAAAGATCATTTGTGTATGCTCATTCATTTTCGGTTGTATACTCATTTGAGTTTTACATGAAACTCATTTTTAATATGCTCGATATTCATTTGTGTATGTTCATTCTTTTTAAGCTTATACTCATTTGTGTTTAATATAAACTCATTTCAGATTCGTCAACAAGAAACAAACACTGGCCTGGAGCTTGTTATTTATCGTACTTCAACAAAGTAAACCATGACTAACAATCGTCCTAGCAATTTCTTCATCTGATGACTATCTGCAATTTCTATTGCAAAGGAGGCAACTAAATTAGGAACCCCAAATCCCTATCTCCTTATCTGTTTCAACCCCAAAGCCATAGTCATCGATTGACTCAATCCCAAAACTCCGAAGGTCTAGCAGGGAGAGGTGGCCACCGGGGATCTAGCAGGTAGCAGCGATGGCCGGCGAAGCCTGGGACGAGCGACACGAGGACTCAAGCCTGCGTACAGAGGATACGAAGGTCTTCGATCTTAACCCTGCAAGTTTGAATTTAATTTCAAAAATACCCGGCTGTACGGTGAGCATACGGTGTAATTTACGTTACAATACTGCACACATGCGTGTATAGGGTGCGGTTCAAATAAATAATTGTGCCCATGTGAAAAGTGTGAATGACTGTACTTTTTCAAGGTATGGTTCAAATAAACATTTGTGTCTCCCTGGAAAGCGTGAATAACTATACTTTTTCTCATATATACTGCCCTATTGTCATATTATGATGCACTTTTTTGCGATGGCATTTCATATTTAGTCACCAAAATATTACTGCACTTTTGATTTGAACTAAAGCTCACACACATAACAGGCCTTCGTAGAGAGATGGAACCACGAAGCATAGATCTTTGCTCACGCCTCTAGACCGAACCTGAATGCGAATGGTCATACATAGTAATCATATGTTTAGTTTCATGTTGGCATCATATTCCTGTAATCCCGTGAGTATAAACACTTAGTAGTAGAGTTGTTATTAAAATATAGAAGTTATCTTAAAAGTCAACCTCATAGAAGAGTAGTCCAAAGCTTTATATATTGATTTATATTTCTATTTGCAAATAGTGTGAGACTTCTTCATACGACTCCGCAAGATGGTAGCTCGTTGGAGTAGACCACTCTTGTAATCAGTGTGCTCGTTGTTCAGACTTACCAGGATTGTTAGAGCCTAATTTGTTCTAATACCATATTAAGACTTATAGCCAAAGTAATCGTTTGTATTTCTATCCACAATCGGTGTGTGACATCTTAATAGTATTATCATTATAAAAGCAAATTTCATGAAACCACAACTAGAGTTACAAAATGACGACATATTTCAAATCGAAGTGGTGTGCTAAGGGACTTCGTGGGGTGTGGTGCGGTGGTTTGGAAGGTTGGGGCTAGGGTGGGAAGGTGAGCTTAGGGAATGAGGTGGGTCACTTGTGTTACTAGCGGCGGCATATAATGATCAATTACAGTGTAATTATCACCAAGTAATGTGTGCTGTGGTGATCACCGGAGCAGTTGATCACCTTAAAATATAAGTCACCGATTGTGATTGTAAATGTCATTGACGCGATGGTCAATGAAACTAGTGATTCTCGGCGAGACATCACTACATGATGAAGTTGGTGCAACATTGGTTAGCATAGCACTGCTCCAGTGGAGTAACATTGTAAAGAATGCAATGGTCTTCTTAATTAGTCTTTTTTAAAACCTTTTGAAATTAGTCTTATTCTTATCTTTAACTTTTCCATTAACATTGTTTTTGTCTAAGATCCCACAAGTATTTACATTTATTGATATATACTCCGTACTACGTATATGGGTTTCGGACAGTGGCGGAACCAGGGGTGGTCGAGCCGGCGCCGGCGCCACCCCTTCACCGGAGCACTTAAGGTATATATATGGTCTACTTATTCCGCTGCCCCTGGAGCTTTCATGGGTTTTCGGCCGGTGGGACTGGTTTGCTTGAGCTGAAGGAAGACAACGACCTAATTTCATTTTTCTTTTATAATTTCATTTTGACAAACGACGACGTTCTTTGAATATAAACCCAAAAAGAGAACAGTAAAATGAAGGCTAAAGGGTCAAATAGGTACATGAACTAACTTAAAGTGTTCAAATAGCCCCTTATATAGGAGGTTCTGCCCGGTCGTCGCCAATTGGGGCGGTTTCCGGTTGAATTTTTTGATGAAATTTTTTGAACATCTTCTTCATAAGTCTAGTTTACCCATATCAAATTTCAGCTAAAAATTCAACCGGGAAGGCAGTCAAATGATTTTTTGAAGATAATTGTGCAGTTAAACATACAACACAGTACATTTCGAAAAATCATTTGACTGCCTTCCCGATTTAATTTTTAGCTGAAATTTGATATGGTGGTAAACTAGACTTAATGAAGAAGATGCTCAAAAAATTTCATCAAAAAATTCAACCGGGAACCGCCCTAATTGGCGACGACCGGGCAGAACCTCCTATATAAGGGGCTAATTGAACACTTTAAGTTAGTTCATGTACCTATTTGACCCTTTAGCCTAAAATGAATGATATCAAAGTATAAAACGATGTGGAGTACATACGGAGTAATTGATAATTGAATGAATTGAAAACGTCATAATATACATTGACTCGTCGCCTCTTTGAGTCCGTGATGGTGTACTGCAATACACTAGTACGTATTATGTACTACGTATGTGCCAATTGAAATTAATTTATTTAATTAGGTGCTGTTCTGTTCGTCTTATTCTTATTACTTATTGCTTATTCTTATTTTATTCAGATCAGATCAGATCAAATCAGAAAAATTCAGATCAGATCAGATCAGATCAGATCAGAAAAATTCAGATCAGATCAGATCAGAAAGATTCAAATCAGATCAGATCAGATCAGAAAGATTCAGATCAGATCAGACCAGATCAGAAACATTCAGATCAGATCAGATCAGATCAGAAAAGTTCAAACATGATTTATCACTTTTATTATTATATTAATTATTATTATTAATATTGTTATTACAATTATGATTATTATTATTATATAATTATTATTAATAATATTAATAATAATAATATGATAAAAAAAATAAGATATTAATAATAGTTATAATATTTTAATATAATAATAGTAATATAAATGTAATTATTAAGAAGACTATTATTATTATTATTATTATTATTATTATTATTATTATTATTATTATTATTATTATTATCATCATCATCATCATCATCATCATCATCATTATCATTATCATTATCATTATCATTATCATTATCATTATCATTATTATTATTATTATTATTATTATTATTATTATTACAATATAATAATAATAATATGATTAATGTTAATATAATATTATATTATAATTATATGTAATTATAATTATAATTACAATTATAATTCTTATAATTATAAGTATAATCAATTGTATTTATTATAATTATATCTATAAATATTTATATATATAATTGTAATTAATTATAATTATAATAATTATAATTATAATTACAATCATAATTATAATTATGATTATAATTATTATTATAATATAATATTATAATAATATAATACTAATTATAATAATAATAATCATATTATTATTATTATATTATTGTAATAATAATATGAATATAATAATATCATTATTATAATATTAATTGTATTTATATTACTATTATTATATTATAATATTATAATTAATGTTAATATAACTATAATTATTATTAATTATAATTATAATAATTATAATTATACTTATAATTATACTTTATGATTATAATTATTATTATTATTATTATTATTATTATTATTATTATTATTATTACTATTGTAATTATTTTACGGAGTAATTATAATAATATTGATAACTATAGTTACAATTATAGGGATAAATATTGTAATTATAATTACAATTATAATTATATAAGTAATTATAATTAAAAATATAATTACAATTATAATTATATCTATATTTATAATTAGTGTAATAAGTATAAATTTTTTCATTTTAAATTTAATATTAATTATTATTATTATTATTATTATTATAGTTACGATTATAATTATAATTTTATTTAAATTGTATTTGTAATTGCAATTATAATAATTATAATTATAATCATAGAAATATTCAAATCAGATCAGATCAGAAAGATTCAGATCAGATCAGAAGGATTCAGATCAGTTCAGAAACATTCAGATCAGATCAAACCAGATCAGAAACATTCAGATCAGATCAGAAAGATTCAGATCAGATCAGATCAGATCAGAAAGATTCAGATCAGATCAGATCAGATCAGAAAGATTCAGATCAGATCAGATCAGATCAGAAAAATTCAGATCAGATCAGATCAGAACTTAAAAAATTCAGATCAGAAACATTCAGATCAGGCGAAGAGAACAGCTTCTTAGCCTACGGAGTAGCGCAGCTTTACATTTATGCTTTATGATTTAGAAGTATAAATCCTATCCTATCCTATAAGGGTTGGTTTGCAACTGCTTTTTAAAAAGTACTTCTCAGCTTTTGGCTTTAAAAAAACTCTTATTTTCCCAAACACTACAACTTTTATTTTTCTTGGCTTCCGCGTCAAAAGTGCTTTTACTTTTTCTATTACACAAAAAACACTTATTTTACCAAATACTACCCACTTTTACTTTTCAAAATCATTTTTTTCTCAAACACTATCTAAGTCTTTCCCGCTTCTCTCCCCTTATAATTGGTTCTCGCCCCTTTAATCGCCCCTTTATTATCTTTACCGTTTTCACCGTTACCTGCGTTTCAATTCTCCACGCACAAATTCAGCTCTTCTCATTTACCACTAATTATTGCTGTCCGGTTCTCATAGTTTAAGACTTCCTCTGCATCTTCAGTCGCACCTTCACCGCTCTTCGCCCACATAGCCGCACCCCACTAATAATTGCTGTCCGGTATGAAAAATAGGTGGTGCAAACCGGTATGAATTTCCCATGGTCTCACTGCTTATTGCTCGATTGGAGATAATGTTAAAAAAAAAACTGACGGATCATTAGGTCAGAACATGTGAGTTATGCTAACTATGTTAATTTAAGTAGATTTCGTTTCTAGATTTTCCTTTATCTGCTAATGTTTTCCAATTGACTCTTACATACGACTTAAACCGCGGATGATGAAATAGATATCATTACAATAGTGCAATTGCACCTTCATTTCTTACTTCAAGCTAAATTTCTGATTCCAGCTCTGGTCTATATGGCTGTGTGAAAGAAAAAAATTATCTTCCTGTTTGGTTCACGGAAAACTGGATTTAAAACCCTATAGAATTTTTTTACCTATAAAAGCTTTTACATGTGTTATTTTGATGTATATTATTATAATGATATTGCTATGGTTATCATGATTAGAATATTATGCAGCTACATGATTTAGGTATGCTTATTTGGACGCTACCTAATATTAATATTGTGGATCGATTCATGTCAGCCGACCCCAAAATCTTTTGGGATTGAAGCTTGGATGTTGGTGTTGTTTTTGTTGTTATTTGGACGCGCTTGAATCAGATGTGTTTTCATTTGGAATGTGATATTAATATTGTAGACTGCTGAATGATATGGTCATATCATTTTTTATGGGTTTTTTATAAAAATATTACTAAAATAAAACTTATTTACCTAAATATGACTATTCATTACTACAACGTGGTGTTGTAGTAACTTAAGTTGAAAACTTGAACATGAATTACTATGATTTCATTACTACTCTAGTAACTAGTCATATATTTGTAAATCACCTTTATTTGTTTCCTAAATTTACTCGGATGATCATCATGTCTTTTGCACTAAGTAGAGAAGAATTCAGAAACATATAAATGTTTCTGAATTGTGTTTAGGAATCGTAAACATCGGCACTGATGCTCCTCCGAATTTTATTATTTTCCATATTCTGATTATTTAGATATTATTAATAGGCAATTAGAATGGTAACTGAGAACTGTAACGGGGTTTATGAGATAAAAACAATTGTAGTAATTGTGATATTCTGATAAATTATACTTTACACTTTTCTTGTGTCACGTGTTTGATGGTAATACTTCACAATATCACAACTTAATTCTTTTAGTGCATGTGCTTTGTCTCAATTGCTATGTACCTAAGTTGTGTGACCTCAGCTCAACTCTTGAATCATATCAGAATCTTTCATTCTTAACATAAAGTACTGTATAGACAATTTATTAATAATCTTTAATGAATGAAATTATTTTCTACTTATGTTAATGACTATGCAAGGAAAAGTTGGTGCATTTTTTACTTTGACAGTAAATGTCTTGGAAAAACTATGGGTGCACTATTCAGCCTGTGCTGGTTTGATCAGTTCTTTCACCCGCATCCCTAGCTATTCTTTCAATTAGTTGATCCAGAGCTTGCACCCGCATCCATGACTTTCAGATTTGTCCAGGTTCCCTCTCTTTTCTTCACTCCCGTGTACTTCACTCGCCAATTAAATATATGTACACATACATTCCCGGTGTATATGTGTTATTTATTTTTTGAATTAACATAAGCTCTTCATTAGTATGTATTTCCAATCTAAATATGTTTCTCTTCAACTCTGCTTTTTTTTTGTAAGTGTATGTTTTCTTATCTGCTTTTTCATTTCTTGGTTTTTTTTCATTTCTTGGTTCCATCCGTCGCTTAAATCCCATCCTTATTTTGTCAAATGTCGAGAACTACTGAAACATTTATACTTCTGGTCTTATTTTACAAATTTACATGTGGCTTCCTTCTTAGTGCTTACCAACGGTGGCAGCTCACAACCGAAGGCATTTCAGATTTGCCGAATCCAAAGTTCATGTTAGATTTTGTTAGAAGGTGGACACAATCCGGTTCTCAAAGCTGTAGAAGATAATAAGTCCTCAATATAGTTCAAGATTGGGAGTTCCTCACACCTCAAAAGAAGCTTCTAAAGACACGGTGGAGAAGGTCTTCAAGGAGGAACTTCAAAAGCTGAAGAGGACTCCCAGTGCTAAGAGGGCGGAATGGGAGAAGAAGGTAAGCACATTGATGTCAATGCATTGATAAAGAAGATCCAGTCGTACATTTTTTGTCCATTAACCCAATCAAGGTTGAGAGGGGCAGTGAGTTCTGGAGGGAAAAGGAGTATGAAGTACAGCTGAATTTGGGTAATTGGGGTTTGATCATCTTCTTTATGATCAAATCTATCTCAGTTTGACCTACTACTAATGTTTTCTATTCTATGATCAACCACTCCGTTGAATTGCTTATATGTTTCTATTCCTTCAACCATTGTGATATACCCTAGCTCTCTGATTAGTAGTTTTGATCAATTTGTGATACGACAAGTTGTTATAGGGCTGTTTTCCAATTCCCAGTCAGTATCATAAGTTGTAGTATGACTTGGAGCAAAGGATTCTATAGTGGAGTCAATGTAATGCATAGTATATTTTGGAAGAGAATGCAGTTTTTATTGTTTGTGTTCTCCCTCAAGGTACTTGGTTGTTCATGTTGAACTATTGCCATTGGGTGAGCTTCTTCGTACCCTTTGTACAGTAATAAAGTTCATAGTGGGTGTAAAAAAGGAATAAATAGCTATTTAAAATATCTATTTCGAACTATTTGTTCATAAGAATGCCTCTACAAATTTGCCTTTTACTAACACCAATTTTGATATTGGGATTTGGGACTCCCAACTTGTGAAGGTTGAAGGATCTGTAACGTGACATTGGTTGGTCTTGGTTTAATTTGGAGATGGAGACGTAACATTTCAGTTCATTTTCATTTACCCCAGTGCCACAAGGGCTCCCGCCTACGGTGGGGTAAGGGAGTCGGATGTACACGGTCTTACCCCTGTAGCGGTAAGATAGCATAGAGAGACTGTTTCCGAATGACCCATAGTAAAAATCGCGTCGAAAATTGAATGGACTGACTGCTGCTTTATAACAAAGAAGCACAGATAGTTTAGTGAGCCATTTTGCATCAAAAAAGTATGAATTTGTGATTTTTATTTAACGGCTTTCAATTTACATTCCATTATAAGCTGTAATTTTTTCGGAAAAAATAGATTGTATTTTTTCTAAATTATTTTCAGTAATCTAATAAGAGTACTCACTTTTTAAAGTGTTTTATTGTGTGATCAATTACTTGATTTTTTAAAACTTTAGAAAAGCAGCTTGATATGTCAGCGTAGATTTTAATCAATCAAAATACTTTTGATTAATGTTTAGGTACATCCAGAATGTGAGATTATCTAATAATAAGATTATCTAATAATTTTTATGTGATACAGTCATTAGATGTAGGGGTGAGTTCGGACCACTTCTGAAATAGCCAGTTCTTGGTAAGGGATAAAGCGTGATTGGAAGTGGCACTCGAGTAAACTTCAGTTTTGATTTTAGTCTATTTTGTCAGGGAAAAAAAATAGATATTGGAACTAAAACCTGTTAGTTTGTTAGTTGAAATTTGTGAGGGAGTGGTTCAACCCAACTGGTTGTCAACTCACTGTCTCATGCGAGAGGTCTCGAGTTCGAAACTTCATGGAAAGAGTTTTAACTTTGTTTACCCCATGCTCCCCAGCCCCCGATCGCCTCCGGATAAAACTAATTAATGGATCATTTTTGGGAGTTTAGGTTTTGCTCGAATAACAGAACACATGAACGTATGGAGGTAATAGTGGTAGTCGAGAAACGTTTCCCTTTCACAGAATTGGTCTAAATCTGGCGGATGTGAGGCTCCCTTTCACATTTATTCGTAGGTAATTTCCCTAGATAGTTAACTATGCGATGACAATGAACAAGAACCAAGACAATGGTTGGAAATTGAGTGTTTTCTTGCGACGTCCAGTTTTTAAGCATGGACAATTGTTAATTGTAGTTTCAAAGGTGACAAGTCTGTCTGTTTTGAAGTTTGTGATACGCGATGATGAAGAAAAATCAGAAAAGAAACTGCAAAAATGTTATCTACAAAGAAATTTCCAATAATTTGTAAATTGGGTGTTTATTAAAATTCTAATATTTGTTACGCAATATTATTTATTCATTGTTACTCTCATTTGTAAGACATAAAAATGATCAATAATAATGTTTATAGGTTAATATTTATAATATCTTCATTTTACATCCCGTGCAACGCACGATGTGGAATACTAGTTAGTATTAATGCAATTCTGTTGTAAGGATGTTTTTACTTGAACTGTAATTTGCTGGTCTGGTCTGGTCTAAATTGGTCTGGTAAGGTCTGGTTTCTTTGTATTTTTATAACTATCCGAGTCTGGTCTGGTCTGACCTGGACTGGTCTGGGACAAATTACAGTCCAAGTAAAAACATCCTAAATCATATGCTGTTTAATACATAGTACATTTATCTATTACTCCTACTTATTAGTGATTAAACATAAAGCAGGCTATATATAAAGCTACCATTCACACTGAAGCAATATTCCAATGATTTTAACTAGGGGCGGGCAAAAATACCGAACTGGCATGGTACCGAACCGAACCGATATGGTACCGGACCGAAAAATGGGGTTTGAAACGGATCTCAATTTTTTTTGTCCCGAACCGAACCGTACCGATTCTAAACAATGCCATGACTGGTTCTCATAAAATGAGAACCGGTACCGGACCGAACCGGACCGAAGTATGATTCAATGATTTAAATTTACATTTATACCCTTACTTTGATTACTGTCTTCACAGTTCACACTTTCACCGTCTTTGCTAATTCATAGGAAACCTGGAATCGGACCGATGTATGGTTTAATTATTTATATTTGTACTACTATAATTTATCTGAAATTTATTAATTATGTAAAATACTACATTCATCCCAAATTGATTTGCAAAATTAACTTTTCTTGGTCAAACAGTTTCATTTGATTCACTTAACTAGAATGTCACTTTTTAATTATATTTAATTTGGAGCTTGCAACCTTGAAGAGATTTCAATGTAGTTTCTGAATATGTTTATTTTAATTATTAAAAAATAAATCAATTATTAATAAAGAGAATTTAACTTTAACATGGTTGACAAAAAAATTATTGACTTTGCATGTCAATTTGGGATAAAATGAGTATGAAAATTGATAAATTGTGTCGATTTTTGGAGGATGAATAAACTTTAATTTCCTCGTAAGCACTTGAAAAAAGTGGCATTGTTTGGTATTGGTATGGCATGGTACCGTCCCGTTTCAAAATGAAACCGTACCGAACGGGTTTAGGTCTAAGACCGAACCGAACCGAACCGTTTGAATAGTAATGGTACGGGTACGGGTTCGGCCAATTATTAGACCGGACCGGACCGCGCCCACCCCTAATTTTAACTGGAGCAAATTTGCAGTGGATATTATGTGTACTATTTTCTAATTTTCCGTATCAAGGGTGTTTTCACGTGTACTATAATTTGGTGTCTGGTTTGAGCTGGTCTGGTCTGAACTGGTTTGATCTGGTGTGGTAATGTCTGGTCTCTTTGTATTTCTATAAGTATTCAATTCTTGTCTGGTTGGTCTAAACTGGTCGGATCTTGTCTAATCTGTTTTGGTCTGGTCTGATATGTGACTGAATACAGTCCAAGTAAAAACATCATAATTATATTTGTTTTCAAAAAAAACATTGAATATGGGACACTTGATTAGAGGTTGGCAAAAATACCGAACCGCCATGGTACCGAACCGAACCGATATGGTACCGGACCGAAAAACGGGATTTGAAACGGATCTCAATTTTTTTTGTCCCGAACCGTACCGATTCTAAACAATGCCATGACCGGTTCTCATAAAATGAGAACCGAAACCGGAACGAACCGGACTGAAGTATGATTTAATTATTTAAATTTACATCTATACCGTTATTTTGACTAGTGCCTTTAGATTTTCACCGTCTTTGCTAGTTCATAGGAAGCCTGGAATCGGACCGATGTATGGTTAAATCATTTAAATTTGTACTACTATAATTTATCTGAAATTTATTAATTATGTAATACTACCTCCGTCAGAAATTGATTTGCAAAATTAACTTTTTTTGTCAAACAGATTCATTTTATTCACTTAACTAGAATGTCAATTTTTAATTATATTTAATTTGGAGCTTGCAACTTTGAAGAAATTTCAATGTAGTTTCTGAATATGTTTATTTTAATTATTACAAATTGAATTAATTATCAATGAAGAGAATTTAACTCTAACTTTGGTTGACAAAAAAATATTGACTTTGCATGTCAATTTGGGATGGAATGAGTATGAAAATTGATAAATTGTGTAGATTTTTGGAGGACGACTAAACTTTAATTGTCTCTTAAACAGTTGGAAAAAGTGGCATTGTCTGGTATTAGTATGACATGGTACCGTCCCGTTTCGAAATGAAACCGTACCGAACGGGTTTAGATCTAAGATTGAACCGAACCGTTTGAACAGTAACGGTACGGGTATGGGTTCGGCCGAATATTGGACCGGACCGAACCGCGCCCACCCGTACATTTGATTGTCTTTTTCTGTGATGATATACTACTGATAACTAAATGTTGGTATATTTCAATTTCAATTGGTACACAATTTGTACGATACACGTACTCCTTCAAAGTTAAAAGATTGGGATTGATACAGGGAGAAAAGGGAACAATAATTGGGGGCAGAGTAATGAGTAATCATATAAAAGGTGTTGGCTTCTTGGTAACACTTGTCGGCTGCTCGCTCTCATTTCACAGCTCACTCTCCCTCCCATCATATTCACAATCCATGTTTCCCCCTCTCTCTATATCTTCCCACTTCCTGGAAGTGCCGGATTTATTAGGGTTCCAGATTCTGTTTTTTTTTTTACGATTATTACCCCATATATACCTTTGCCTGAACCAGATAAACCCACCTCTTCTCTTTTACTGATTTTTTTCTTCGCCCCTGTGAATCGTCGCCTGATCGAGTACCCACACCCCTGTACTCGGACATCCTCATTCTTCTGATTCTGACACAAATTTCTGTCGGTCTGTCGGGCGCTCCTTGTTTGATGACGCGAAATTCCTGCACTTTCAAGTCTTAAAGGAGGGATCTTTTTCTCTGTTTGGGTTGATTTGCAGGAATCGATGGGGCTGTCGTGGAAGAAGGCTAAGAGGACTGCCATAATCTGCCAAATGCTGAAAGATCATTTCAACCACCAGAAGGCCGCCGCCTCGCCTCTGGTCGTCGAGACCGGCTTTCCCACCTCCCTTGTCGATCTCATCGTCAATCATCGCGACCGTTTCAAGAAGCCCTCTCCCTCTGCCCGCTTCAATAACAAAATCTCGCCGCCGCCGTCGAGTGCCGGTGATCCAATTCTACTGCCTCTGCCACCGTCTCAGGCGCCTCCGTCTCCATCTGGAGCCTCAATCGCGACCACGGGAACCCGCGAAAGCGACGATCCGGCCATCGGCGGTCAAGATGGAGAAGCCAATTCCAACAAAGTGCTTTCGGGCGTTCTTACGATGGTCGTGTTGGCAGGTTTGGCTCTGGGAGCTAAGAAATTCGCGGTCGGGATCACATTATCGGCGTTCCTGTTGGTCATCCTCGATTACTTGTCGAGAAACGTGTTTCGATACGAGACACCTGCAATTTTTACGAAATCGCGTGAGAATTTGAGGTTGATGATGATTGAAGCTCATAGATTTACCATCAGTAGAAGAGTCACTAAACTAGACGAAGAGGTTGCTGTTCTTGATGAGGGCTATGATGAGATGAACGATCCAATGGATGAAACCCACGAAATTGTTGGGGATGAGGCAATCAAAGATCCATCTTTGGATCAGAGATGTGCTATGGGTGACCTAATTGAGGAAGATCATGGTGAGGGTCCCCAACCCAAGAGAGGAAAGTCTCGCAGGGCTAAAATCCGATCAAAAATGAAGAAACTTTTCCCTTCAAAGAAGACAGCGCGAAAAGATTCGAAATTGGAGATGAAGAATCTAACCGGAGAAGTTAAGCCGCCTCCAACGCGTCGTAAGGAGGCCGAATTAGAATGTGATGATGAGGAGGCGAAAGATGCCGCCTTTTCTCCTCAAGGTGTAGAAACAAGGGAGAGTAGTGGTTACCTGCTGCTGATTCTTGTTATGGTTGCTTTTGCTGGTGTGGTTATGGGAGGCCGGATTTATGCTCTTTTCTTTACCTTGACATGCTGCTTCCTGTCGAAACCAATCGAAGCTAGAGCTTCAAGGAGAGGCTGGTTTAATTAAAGCTAAGAAGATGTTTTAATTATATTCCACAAAAATACTTATCCTCCTCCTCACTCACTATACAGATCTGTTACTGTAAGAATAGTCCTTAACTTTGTTGGATGGAATATTCAACCTTTGGTTGGTGATTATTCAACTGTTGCGGTTACTGTACCCTGACCTGGATGTAAATTTACAGATACAAGCAAGCTTGACATACTATGCTAAGTTGCTAACATTATATACACACTCAGTTCTTGAATCAAATTCTTCACTGCTCATGAAAATGCCTCTTTCTGTATTATCCGCTTATAAATGCAATTTTAAGCTATGTTTCTTTCTTATTCTGGGCTTTAGATTTTTGTGTTTGGATAATGGAGAGACTACTTAGATTTCAGGTTGGTATTTGCTGCTTCTGTAGGCAGAGAAATATCCGGTTACTCCTGAAAATTTGAGAATGTATAGCATACATTACATTATACTTCAAAGTTTTAACAAAATGATACTCTATATAAACTAAAAACCTTTAGTAAATTTGAGGTGGGTCAGGCCTGCATTTGCTTACTAAGACAATGCTTAAAAAGATCACTTATGTTAAAAAATCTACAACATGGGTTACATTTGAAGATGAAGAGTTCCTGAAATTGTCAATCTGGATATAGCTGCCATAATTACCTATGAATTGCTGGAAGGAAGAATCAATTAGTAAGATTATTACTCTTTCACTTGAGTTCACCAGCAAAATACGATTTTACATTACTTACGTCGGAATGAGGGATTGCCTTTTTTATACGCTCTTTTTATTTAGCAAGTAGAGCTACGAGAAGGAAAAAAATCTTCGCATTTCAAAATATTGCGTATATAGAGAGAGTCGCTCTTGACTTATCTCAAGTAATGTCCAAAGACTCTTCTCATTTTAAATGAGAGCTACAAGAAAGCTTTATTTACTTTATGGATAGATTTGTTTCGGTAACTAGAGTTAGAGTTCTGATATTTACTGATGGTATTACTAGTTACTAGTGAAAAATAAGGATGAACTATGCTAGAGTTTTAGTTGAGGTTAATGTGTCTAAACCTCCTCCTCTGTTTCTGGATATCAAGCTCCCTACCAGAAGGAATTGAAGGCAATTCATCATATATGAGACCTTCCCTAATTACTACTTTCATTATAAAAAGTATGGTCAGCATGCCTTTACCTGTAAGTCTCTTCACCAAATGGAAAGAGAACGATATTGGGGAAGACTGTGTGGTTTCTACCTTGCAGATTGGAGTGGCTAGTGGGGAGGAATTTGAGGATTTGATTGTAAGAAACCATAAGAATGGGTATAAAAAAGGCTTGTAAGCAATAAAGGGGGCAAAGTAACAGGACTTCAGGTGGTTGAAGTACCAGTTAACCTAACAATTGTCGGAGAGGATGTAACACCTGAAGAGAATGTTGTGACAATAAATGAAAAAGAAATGGAGGTTATTAAAGGAAACTCGGATAAAAAGTCAAGAACCTTGCAAAGAAATTAGAAAGTACCAAGTAGGGGTGGGAATAGGCCAGGCGGCCTGTCAGGGGCTTGCGGCCTGGCCTGGTTAAGGCCTGGCCTGTTTAGTAAACAAATCAGGCTTGGGCTTTTTTAAATATTCGTTTATATTAATAGGCCAGGCTTAGCCCGATTTTAAAGCCTATTTGGCCTGACAGGCCGGCCCGTTTACACTTATGGACTAGTATATATTTATACATACTACGTATTTGATACCTATTGGTTTACTAACCCATTAAAATTGAATGCCCACTAGCCCACTACTTTTCTAATGTTAAAACATACGTTAATTCTTCGTACATAGAACACATAGCTGGAAGCTTCGAGTCTTCAACCATGACTGCTCGTATTCACTTTCCATCTTCTTCGTGCTGCTAGGCAAATCGAATTTCAAGGAGAATATTAGAAGAACATCTGTTTTTCAGTTTCGACTATCTAACCGCTAGCATTAAGTGATTTCGGTCCTTTGCTCGAAAGTTCAAAGTAGTTGACATATTAATACAAGGTATGGTTTTTATTCTAGAATATCTTTTCTTTATATATATTTTTCCCAATTTCTTCTTAGTTATTTTGATTCAGTTTCGTAATACTTATCATATCCTTAATATGTAGTGTCTTTTTATCATGCCTCAATGATGTGGGAATTTGAAAAGAGCACAGCACCAAGGTGTTCGATGAAATGACAGAAAGAAATTATTCATGTTTTCAATAGAGTAATTGAGAATTTAGATGATATTAAATTTGCTTAATTGCTTTTAATTAATCTTGAAATCTGGCTTTAAATTGCTTTCAAGTTTCAAACCAAAATACTGAAAATTTCCAGGTTGATTGAGGCTGTTATTACTTATTCTTTTGTATTCAATTTATCATAAACCCTAATGTGATTTCTCATGTACATACATATTTAGGTTTATATAATGTCTTCTCCACTAGAGATTATTGAAGCAATTTCAACTGGTACTCACCATGACATGGAATCTGGTTCACAAGTACCACAGGTACCAACTGATTCAAGCCAACCAGAAGTCAACAATGACCAGATTGATGAGTGTAATCAAGACAATCCTATTATTCAGAGGAAGAGGAAGAAGACTTCTGAGGTTTGGGACGACTTTGAACTTGTTGAGATCAGCAAAGGAGTGACAAAAGTAGTTTGCAAACATTGTGAGGGCAAGTTTTCATACTCAGGGAAGGGAGCTAGCACAAGTCACTTGAGGAGACACCGGGAGAGTTGCTTGAAAAGGAGTTTAAACTTAGCCAAACAAAAGAAGCAGTCCATCATTCCATATCAACCCTCTACCGCAACAGTCAATCCTTTTATGACACCGGGCATTAGATATTCAAATGAAAAGATGAGAGAAATAATTGCAACAGCAATCCTGGTACACGAGTACCCTTTTAGCATTGTTGAGGATGAAGTTTGGATGTGGGCCTTCCAATACGCGAATCCTGAATTTTGCAAGGTATGTCGCAAAACCGCTAGAAGTGACTGTATTAAAATTTATGAAGCAGAAAAGAAAGTCTTAAAAACTTTGTTAGCATCTCTGAGCAAGATTTCATTAACTACTGATATGTGGAGATCAACTCATCAAGTAGCTGAGTATATGGTTTTAACTGGACATTTTATTGATGCTGGGTGGAATCTTCAAAAGAGGGTCTTGAGTTTTGTTAAAGTGCCTGCTCCTCGGCGTGGTATAGATGTGGCAGATGCTATATTCAAGTGTCTGAAAGTTTGGGGGATTGAAGAAAAGGTATTTTCTGTATCAGTTGACAATGCTAAGTACAATGATTCTTGCTTGAAGAACCTTAAGGATGACTTATTGCTCGACAATAAGTTAGTCCTTAATGGTAAGTTGTTTCATGTAAGATGTTGTGCTCATATTCTCAATTTGCTAGTCCAAGATGGACTCGGTCAGATAAAAGATATCATTCATAATGTTCGAGAGAGTGTGAAGTATATTAATTTCAATGATTCAAGATTGAAATCATTTTCTAATATTGTTGTGCAAAAACATTTGAAAGAAAGAATGCTCATCCTTGATTGCCCGACAATGTGGAATTCAACTTTTAAGATGTTAGCGTGTGCTTTAAAGTTCAAGATTGTTTTCCCTGCCTACAAGAAAAGAGAACCACATTATAACAATGAGCCATCTTTGGAAGAATGGCGTAAGGTTGAGAAGGTTTGTCAACTTTTAGAGGTTTTCAATTCTGCCTCTGATGTCATGTCTGGCAGTGATTACCCAACTGCCAATCTGTACTTACCTGAAGTTTGGAGAGTTAAACACATTATTGATAAAGCTGCAGAAGATAAAGACTTATTCATGAGACAAATGGCAGCTGCAATGAAAGAAAAGTTTGATAAATATTGGGGGGAATGCAATCTATTGATGTCCATTTCAAGTGTCTTAGATCCCAGGTGCAAGTTTCATGTTGTCAATTATTGTTTTCCATTGATTTATAAACCTGAAACTGTGGCTAAAGAGAACATGGAACTGGTTATGACTTCGTTGAAGTTTCTTTACAAAGAATATGTTGAATTGAGCAACCAAGGTGAAATTGCTAATGGTGTGACTGAGACTAGTGTCAACAGTTCTTCATCCAATATGCTACGTTCTGGAGCAGGCACTGGCTTTGAGCAAATTATGCGCATTGTTCGTGAAAAGCAAGCGATACCACCAACAAAATCTGAGCTAGAAGTGTACCTTGAGGATGATCTATATATCCCTGATTCTAGTTCTCTCTCTTTTTGTGCACTGGAGTGGTGGAAAAATAATAGCATGAAGTATAAGGTTTTGTCAAAGATGGCTGCGGATATCCGAGCTATTCCAATCACAACAGTTGCATCAGAGGCTACATTTAGTGCAGGAGGAAGAGTAATTGATGAATATCGTTCAAGGCTAAATGAAGAATCTGTTTCAGCACTTCTATGTGGTGGGGATTGGCTTCGCAAAAAATATAATTTGAGAAAATCAAAAAAGGTATATATTTTATGTATTCATATGTATTTTATATATTCAAATTGATGTACTAATATGTATACTTTCATTCAATAGGTACGTGAGTTTCAAGAAGAGGAAGAGATAATGTTGAAGATTTGAAGCTTTATTGGTCCTTTGGGCTGCTTACTTGGGTTTGGTGCCAAAATGCTCCATTATGGTTGCTTTGTTAGAGAATTTTTTTTTGTTCTTATTGTTTTGGTTGTGACTTTGTGGACCATATATTCTGAAAACTCTCCTTTTTGTTATGGATTGTTATGGCTGAGTTTTGCATTGACACTGAAATTTCCATTAGCTATTTGCTTGACTTTCTTTTATATTAAAATTTTAATTTAAAGTTTGGTTGAGTTTTGGGTTGTTATGGTTGAGTTTTGCATTGAATTTCTTTTAGTGTGCAGGTTGCCTTTATGTCATTGGTTTCTCCTTTAATTCACTTTGTGTATGTTGATAAATTCATGGCCTTTTTTGGGTGCAAAAAAAAAAAGATAACATTGATTATATTTGGTATAACTTCCTTTTGGTAAGTTTGCCCCAAATGAGAGACCGAAAGCATAATCTTTAAATCCCATGTGCAGTCTTCTTTGGGTAAGCTTCCTGTTCTTAAATCTCATGTGCAGTATTCTATTTGGTAAGCTTCCTGTTCTTAAATCTCATATGCAGTCGTCTATTTGTTATATATAATGGCTTTGACTCTATTACTAGGAGGTTTATATGTGAGCTTGTATCAACAGATTCTACGAACTACACTTTGGGTTAGTTTGGATAGTCATACTTCATTAATATTTGATGCAGTAATCAAGATTCCATAAAAAAATCAGGGTTTTATGCATATGAGAAATTGATATCAGATTTGGTCTTGTCTTGCTACCAGAGTTTACATACTTCATACTCTGTATTATTATTATTGTTTTATTGTCTCTGTTTAACAATAAAATCAAGATTTTATGCATATGGGAAATTGATACCAGTTTTTACATACTTCAAAGAATTTAGGATGGATGCAGCTAGAGTTTTTATGGCCTGGATACCAGTTTGGTTGGCTATGTCTTTCCTTGGTTAAGAGGCTCGTTAACAGGCTTTAGGCCAGGCTTTCTAGCAGGCCAGGCTTAGGCGAAAATTAGGCCTAAAACAGGTAAAAGGCCAGGCTTGGGCCTACACTTTTTAAAACAGGCCCGGCCTGTTTAGGCGAAAGCCTGGCCTGGCCTGGCCTGTTTCCACCCCTAGTACCAAGGGAAGGGATTTCACATGACATTCTTACAGTTACCGATATAAAGAAGAAAGTTAAGGGATGAAAAAATGGTAGGAGTAGTGGTAGCACTACACATATCAGAATCTTAAAATAAACCTACTAGTTCTGGTTGTCGTCCGACCAACCAACCTAGGACTAAATCTGAGGTTGTTCAATGTAGAAAATTTGAAGGGGGGTGGGGAAGTATTACTTCCAACTCTTGTATTAAGTGAAACTAATGGAATGTAAAAGGTATGAATAAGATCTCTAAACAAAACACTATTGTAAACTATATAAGGGAATATATATGATATAGCTTTTTGTGCTTTACTAGAGACTAAACTCAGAGATAATGATAAGTTGATGTATTTCGGGGTTATTGGCCTTGGCCCAATGGGCCTCGGGGGAGAAGCCGGCGTAAGCCGAGCGGAGCCCCGTCCTTGTGCTTAATTGGGCCCGGAATTAGAAGATCAGGGGAAGCTCGTTCGGACCCATTGGCGGGAAACCAAGATATTGACGGGAAACACATTTAATGCAGTAGATTTGGTGGTCTGGAAGCTAGCCACTTGACGTGCACTTTGTCGTGTGTGCACTCAAAATAAATTCGATACTAACACTTATATGTAGTATAGGTGAAGAAGAGTTCGTATCCACAGGGAAAGGAATAATTATCTTTTTAATGAAAGAAACAAATAAAGGGGGGTTTTGGGTTGAATGATTTAATTTAATTTAAACACAAAGATGAACGACTTATATGAGATTAAATTCAAGAATAAAAGGGACTTGGTCTTGCTACTTTCCACTTGTTGATATATTTTAGTCGATCATCGTTATATCTATAACTTATCCCCTCTCGAATACTCAATCACGGAGTATCTCCAATTCATCGAGGGTAGTTATTAACAATGACCGTTCATTAATAACCCTTACTATTTATCAAATATAGAACAACGCCGTATACCGATATAATAGTAGCATTTAACCTCTTTAACTCCTTGATGAAATCAATTGAGATTGATAACCTCAACACAACGGTTTCGGTTTAACCAACAAAATTAATCCCTCTTAAGTTTATTAACCACGACCATGCATTAATAAACCGAAGTTACTTACTTGTGAAACCATCAACGATTAACCATCGGTTCGTTGGTCGTTTCTAGTAATAATCAATGTCGGAACGTTAACTAATCGTCACTTAGCAACCCTCCAACATTAATATAGAATGAGATCAAGGGAAGAATTAATAATCAAGAGGAGAAAGTAAGAAAATAACTCACAACTTTAATAATCAACAAGCTTCAAAAGCAAAACCAAGAAATGGAAGTTTAGCTCCTCATTTGGAGACTAAACATGCTAAAAGAAATATAAGGAAATGCTATTCTAAACTGAGCTTAAGAGTATACAGGAATTGGTATCTAATTGTGAAGGAAAGGGGGTGTATTTATAGGCTTTTTGGGAGTGCAGCTCGGGTACTCGATCGAGTATATACAGATACTCGATCGAGTATGTGTAGAAACTCGAATTCGATCCATACTCGATCGAAATTAGAGTAAAATTTATAGCCATACCCGATCGAGTATGTCGGTGTACCCGATCAGGTATAGACACTCGATCGTGGTCAAAATCTTCCTTGCATGTTCCTTTGTTTTCGGATCCGATCCGATTTGAAATTTCAACAAGATACCCGATCGAGTATAGATGATACTCGACCGGGTATAGACCAAAAATCAAGATCTTCCCTTTTGTCTTGTGATTTTGCACCTTCCTTCCACTTTTGGGGTTCACCAACTGTCCTTTGAGTGATAGTAGACCTGTTTGAGCTCAGAATAAACCTAACCAAAACAATTTACAAGAATTTAACAAACTAAACTATTACACCAAAAGTGTGTAATTTCCAAAGTGAAAATCAATCAAAACTACTTAAAATCACAAACATAAACATGGAAATTACATGATTATCACCACTCACAAATCCTCACATCACCAACACCTGTTACCTCATTGTAAAGGGTTGACAACTTGTACTCTCTAGCGATAGCAATTATTCCCCCTCATCCCCGACTTAGATAGACAATCGGCCTAGCAGGCTTGTAATGAAGTGTGTTATGATAAACTCTTGTTATTGATTAATATGACATGACCCACTTACTAGGCTCTTTACTTGTCCATTATTTGTTTGTGTTATTACATATTCCTCTCGAAACTCAAAAGAAGGTGTTAGGCCTTTGGAGTTGAAGGAATAAACCTCAACAATACTATTTGCTAGGAATTTTCAAAGGATGATCTAAATGTTTTTGGCTTTCAACTCATTTTTGTTGGGTGGGGACTTGGGAATGCATAATGCTCCTACCTTTTTTGTTTCAATTTATTATTGAAGAGTTCCATGGATTTGATAAGGACTCAGACAAAGAGACCCTATGTTATCCACACTCTTTCTTATTCATACAGACCGCTTGTTTAGACCGATGCGTTTGGGAACATCTAAGGGAGCGTTTGCAATAGCTTCTGCTTTTAAAAAAAGCACTTTTTGGAAGAGTGATTAAATAAAAGTTGATAGTGTTTGAGAAAAAAGTGCTTTTGAAAAGTAAAAGTTGATAGTGTTTGGTAAAATAAGTGTTTTTTGTGTAATAGAAAATGGAAAAGCACTTTTCACACGAAAGCTGAGAAAAGTAAAAATTGGTAGTGTTTGGTAAATAAGTGCTTTTTAAAGCCAAAAGCCGAGAAGTGCTTTTTTTAAGCAGTTGCAAACACTCCCTAAGCATGGTGACTCTATCACCCTAAGTGTGGCTGGATGAAAATATCTCCTTTGATCTTTGCATGTGATCTGATGATTCCCTCAAAGGTGACTTGATGTGTGTCCAAATTTTAATTTGTTGAAGTGTATGACCGATTTTCATAATGTGTCTTCTTTATCAACTAATAACATCGATAACTCAAATGTTGCTCTAGCAGGGGTTGCATGAGATGAAAAGGAAGTTATTCTAAATGTGGTGGGGTTTCGCTAGAAAGTTTGCAACTAGTTGTGTATTTGGGGTACATTATGTGGCCCTCTTAAGGTGTTCGTGGCTTCTTTCTCTCATTCGGTTGAAAAATAAAGATGTTTACATTGAAATAGAAAACAAACTACATGAGTTGGTAGATTGAAACTAAAAAGGGTTGTTATAGAATGAATCTGATCCTATTGGATCCAAGTGTTTCCAATCCCTTATGTAGTCATTGAGAAGATTATGGGCGTGTTTGGCATTTAACGGTTAGCAGATAGCGGGTTATGTTAGCGGATTGTCAATAGAGAATTCATTGAGCAAGTTTGACCAGCGGAATACGTTGTCGGGTTGCCAAAACATGTTTGGTAATTTAGCTGTTTGGCCATAAAATTAGTAGAAAACGCCATGTTCAAAACATATTAACTCAAAACTCTCATATTTGCAACGTTTTCATTTCAGTGGTTCCTTCCAAAAACACTTGAACTGAACAACTATTTACCAAACACCGTTTTAAACATTTCATCTTAGGGGACCTATTGGTAAGGTGTCTTGGGTTGATATGCGTCTAAGATTAAGGAGGAAGGAGGTTAGGGACTCAACTCTACTATCTAAGACACTATGGAATGTCCATTCGAAGGACACCATGTGGGTCATGTTGGTGCCTTTATTTTGAGGATCTCTGACTTGATATGCATGCATACGTTACAAGTCAGTAATCAAGCAGGAAATGCATGCTTAATACCACGGTTGATGGATGACTTGAAATGTGACATATGTTTTACTAATGAAATTTGTGTGATATAGGATCGAACTTCGAGAACGCCGATTGGAGCAGGTATACAGCAAGAGGGTGTACTATTTCCACAGTTTGGAATTGGCCAAGTCTCATTCGGTGACTACGGAAGAACAAGGTGAATTATGGCATTTACGATTAGGGCACCCGTCTTTGAAAGTGATGAAATCTGTTCCTGGCATGAATAATTTATTGGTTAAAATTAACAAGACTTGTGATGTGTGTTTGAGGGCTAAACAAACACGTGATTCCTTTCCTATTAGTACAACAAAAGCTGCTGAACCATTTGAATTAATTCACTGTGACATATGGGGTCCATATCGACACCCAGCTACATGTGGTGCACGTTATTTTTTAACTATTGTTGACGATTTTTCCCGAACTGTGTGGGTGCACTTGATACGTGAAAAGGTGAGGGACAAAATGTGCTTAATCATTTTTTGCTATGACTTCACGTCAATTTGACAAAAATGTAAAGGTGGTACGAAGTGACAATGGGGGAGAATTTCAAAGTTTAAAGGGGTATTTTTTGGCCAATTGAATCATTTTCCAAACTTCTTGTGTTTATACACCTCAACAAAATGGAAGGGTAGAAAGGAAGCATAGACACATTTTGGAAATGGCACGTGCATTACGTTTTCATGCAAGTCTTCCTATTGAGTTTTGGGGTGAGTGTGCTCTGGCGGCGGGATATCTCATTAATCGATTACCTACACCATTATTAAACCATAAATGTCCCTATGAGCTTCTGTTCAACAAGGCACCAACGTATCATCAATTGCGAGTCTTTGGTTGCTTATGTTACGCACACACAAAATCCCCAAATGGAGAAATTTGCTCCACGTGGTGTAAAATGTGTTTTTTTTTGGGATATGCACATCACCAAAAGGGATGGAAAGTTTTTTATTTAGAAAACAAACATCATTTTGTGTCGCAAGATGTCCATTTTATTGAAACAACATTTCCTATTAAAAGTGGCTTGGACATACCACGATGGTTGCAAGAAGAGGAAACACTTGATAATGTGTGTCCTGTGTTGACAAGACAACCTGCACCACAGCTCCTAGAATTGCCATCTCCACCTGGTCAAAGTGCTGGACATTCAACAGGGGAGATTTCATAGTTTATATATGATTGGACATCTTCTGGTGGGGAGTCTCATCTTGTTAACTTAGCGAAACTTTGAGTACAATATTAGATGGATAGAATGGATTTATTCAAACTTCCACACTTTCTTTGAGCAAATTGCATCTAATCAACTTTATGACATTATGAGGGCAAAATGTCATAATAAATCCTAAATGAACCTTATTTGAAAAAATCACAACCCGCCAAAGCTTTGTTTTATTTTGTGGCTTGGACTTAGAAATAGAATGTCAACTTTTGATAACTTGATGCATATAGATAAGATTTATATTTTTGCAAGGCTCACACGGACTCAAATGACCACTTATTTTTCAAATGTGATTTGTTAGAGTAGTTGGAAGGAGTTAGCCAGGCCGAAGTTCAAGAAGAACTCTATTATTCTTCTTCGTATTGTTTTGACGTGTTTGAAACAATATGGGGGGGTGCAAAGCTAATTAGAAAAGCTGTCTGGTTGGCCTTAAGTTGCACTTCGCAGTACCCCGATGATCCCCTGTCGGCCACCCCCTTCCCACCACTGCCCCACCCAATGACCTACTCACCTAGTGATCATTGACCGACAGCCCAGGACCATGACTTTCTTTCCCATCTTGACATGTCACCTCAATGACCAACGCCGCCTCAACCTGCGTGTCACGCTTCAGACCGCGTCTATGCCACGTAGACAATTCAACCGTCGTACAACTTAATAAGAATAACCGCAGTTTATCCTTAGCAAAATGCACCAGACATCCAATAGATACATATGTCAACACCGATCAGTAAACATACATAACAACATCAACATACAAATAAACACATAACGGAATATAAGTGTTTAATAAGAACTCACACAAATGTAAAACAAGAGCTCGCGGGCTCCATTAATTTGTAAGTCAAAATATTTCCATGAGCATTATTAAATTATTTAGAAATAGAACCAGAGGAATCATGAACCACGTCTTCACTCCATCGATCTCCCGAACAACGGGTACAGGAAGTAATCTGCGCTTTAGCTTCAACCTGAAATGATGGTCCTCAAGAGGGGTCAGTACTACAAAAAAGTACTGACGATGGCAAACTGTATGCAATGTAACTAATGTTTCTCACATGAGACCCTTAACCTAGAGTGATAGTATAATTATGGACATGACTCTAAGCTACCCCTTTTCAAAACATACTCCCTCCGCATCACTTTTATTGTCACAGTAGGCTTTTGTAGTAGTTTAAGAAAATTTATAGGTTTACTGTACATTATTTGAAAAAGTAGGAGTTTTTTTTTGGTACTGTAGCAGTGCTGTAACTGTTTTTTGAGTAGATTTATTTGCTAAAGGGGAAAGTGGGACAATTTTTTTGATACAACCCAAGTGAAAGTGTGACAATAAAAATGATATGGAGGAATATTTACGGAATGGAATCTACACTTTTTTGAAACACTTATTTAAAACATACACTTATTTGTCAGAAAAATGTTAAAGGAATTCTAATTGGTATCCCAATTTGTACTCCACTCTATTTTTGTGGCTCACAAAAGCACCTCATTAAAGTGAGACGATTCATTTATTGAGGTGGGCTTTTGTGAACCACAAAATAGGTTGGAGTACAAATTGGGTATGATTATTTGTCGTTCTCTCGTTTTACCGGTACCTCCCCGTCACGTTGTATGGCATAGCCGGTGGACCCTCCCCGAAATATAAAAAAAAATATTCCGTAAAATAGTAGATGCAGTGGTTAAGCAGATGAGTTGTTTCGATGCGACTTCCAGCCAGCCTGGTCGAGCATTCTACACGTTGTGGCTAGACTAGACTAGACTGGATGGCCCCACAGTATCAGAATCCACCCGAATACTATAGATGCCATTCTCCCAAACTCCCCTTTGCTTCGCTATCCCCGCCTCCGGAGACCTCCATTTTGTAGATCTAACGTCAGCATTTATCTTAAAGGTGATTCCTTTCTTCCTCATCCTATTCTTCATCTATTTGGGTTTTTTCCTCCTTTCTTGAAGTAGATTTAAGTCTTCCGTATTCAATTAATCTTGGAAAATGAAGTGGCAAGTGAAGATCGAGTGAGGAGGAAACGCGCCACATTATGAATTTGCTGACGATATATGTTCTTTTTTGTGATTTTTACATCAGCTTTGTTCGGAATTCCACCATGGTTGCCCAGGGATTCACTGTGGATCTGAATAAACCCCTCGTCTTTCAGGTAAAAAAACAACATTTTTTTTGTGCGAAAGCGAGATTTCTCTTCTCTGTTTTCGGTATCCTCTTTGATGTCATCTGTTTTTTTGCAAACTTGCAACCCGGTGTTTTGCTTCTATTCGTGCTTGAGAGTAGCCCGGAAGGAGTTGTGTTCTTTTTCATGTTAATTACTTTGATTGCTCGATTGCAATTGTGACTGGTTGGAATGGTGTGCAGGTTGGCCACCTTGGAGAAGCTTATGAGGAGTGGGTTCATCAGCCTATTGTTAGTAGAGAAGGCCCTCGTTTCTTTGAGAGTGACTTTTGGGAGGTATACCATCTTAACACCTCAAAAAGATACTTATGGATTTGTTTGAGATCAATATTACATTATTGCTGCCATGAATGGAATTACTTAAGCTTACTCACAGAGGGACTACAAATATACATGCCCTTTTCTACTTTCAGATGCTCTTTGTGCTCATGGTGAAGTACTGAAGTTTGTTGTATTGTCACCATCATTACTATACTAATTCTGTTATATATTGGAACAGTTTCTAACCCGCACTGTGTGGTGGGTAATTCCTCTTGTTTGGCTCCCAGTCGTATGCTGGTTCATTTCAATGTCTTTTAGGATGGGTCACACCCTTCCTCAAGTGGCACAAATGGTGGTACTGGGTATTTTCATTTGGACACTGGTAGAATACATTCTTCACCGTTTCCTTTTCCATATCAAGACAAAGAGCTATTGGTAAGTTGTTGTGCCTTTTCACATCTCTTGCTGAATTCTATCTTTATTCCAGGCGCTCCGTTGATTAATTTTATGGTTCTACTGTCACTTTTCACAGGGGAAATACCTTTCATTATCTTATTCATGGCTGTCATCACAAGCACCCTATGGATGGGCTACGTCTTGTATTTCCTCCCGCTGCTGCTGCTGTCTTATGTTTCCCAGTACGTGTAATGTGGGCGTGCCTCATGAATATTATTACTTTTAATTTTATTATTGTGTTGTGGTCGTTATAATTATTATTATCATCATTATTATTATTAGTACTACTAGTTTCCCACTAGTAACTAGTATAGGTATTCTATATTAGTTACTCCGTATTATTACTAATAGCAGTTTTATACCCTCTTCATTCCATTATATTTATCCCATGATTCCTTTTTTGTTTGTCCCACTAAGTAGGTCTCGTGGTTCTAAGTCATCTTGATTTATCAGGCTCCAATCTTACAATTTAATAACAACCAAACAATTCTACTTTTCTTAATAACCGTGGAACTTCCTCACGTCCCAATCTCATGTCCCCTGCCTTTTCTGTTTTTTTATTTTTCTCGTCAAGAAAATTACAAAAAGAAAATATGGCTGGACCGCTGGAGAAATCTGAAACTAATGAAACCTGTCCAACATAATACCTTGTTATCTCCAGTTTTACGCCTATAATTTCCATGATCCATCTGACAGAGAAAAGATAAAAGAAAATAGGTTGCACGCCACTTTCTTTTGTCTATGGCCCTTCTATTCTTTTTTGTCCTTACAAAAAAGAATGTGGCTGGAGGAATATGAAAGTACTGAAGCCTATCCAGCAGAACCCTTGATTTCTACAAGTTTACCCAATACTCCTGCCGACAGAGGAAAGAGAAAAGAGAAAAGAAAAGAAAAGAAAAGAACAGCTGAGCCAGCAGCTCTGGCTATGAGTTAGCTTGTATTGCCTTTCTGTACTAGCCAATTAGACCGGCGTGTGTGTTCCTTCATTGGATTGCGTGAGTTGCTTAATAGCCAAGTCATTGGGCTCTTCATGTGATCCAAAGAACAGTGATAACAAAGATGGATCATGTACCAGCACCTCCAGCCCTTCAAGCAGGAAGCCAGGAATAACGGCGCCTCGCTAATGACAATACTCCAACACAGTGCAATTCAGTGCTTGACTGCTTGTGCCGGCAAGAATGTCTGGGAAAAAGTTGTGAGAATCGAATGTCTAGTAATTGACAAAACAAAGGCTCTTGTAAGTGCTATTATAGATCTTACAACTTCTATAGACAAACTTGCTTCAGTTGTTACTCCTCCTTTAACATAGGCTTTTGCGTCCTTCGTGGAGGATCTTGATTCTGTAACAAAAAATCGCTTCTGTGGAAATTGTCCATACACGTTAATACGTTTAACCCATTGTGGAGACAATTATTCCATGCTGATGCTTCTGCAAGACACGCCAAGGGTTTATGTTATAATTGTGACAGTCAATATGGGAACAATATCGCTGCAAACGCTTCATTTCATGAAGTGGAAAAGCTTAGTCAATAAAGAAAAGCTGCCTTGATATCTTAAAGATGCATATAAGATCGTCAACTGTAACATAACCAAATGTTATCATTTGACTATTCTTTTCGCAATGGTGCCGTTTGATTGTGGAAAAGCTTTTAATTTCTTATCACTCTCCTTCAAGCTTGATAGCCACAAGGCCCACAAGGGTAGTAATAACGTGGAAATGTGTAGTGATTATTAATTTATTATTAATTTTATTATTATTATTATTATGACTATTACTATTAATGCTATTGTCTTCTGCTGATATTATTATTTCCATATTAGTTGATGTATTCTATTTTATTTAATATTCTTAGTAGCAGTATTTTAATATAATTAGAGTTACTCTAATACTGGTCCACCAAGACTCTTGAAAGTAGTATAAATAGATGTGTTCTATACTTCTATTCATTAATAATATCATCAGAAACTTTGGAGTTATCTCTTGGAGTCTAAACAAGATCAGATGCAACCTTCTCTCTCATACGTCGGAGAAGTTTTTTTATTTTTACTGATTTTATCCCTTCTAATTTGATGATGCATGTGTTCACATCATAGTCCCACCAATCGTTAACTTGGAACCCTTTTTGTCTTTTTATGGAACCCATATTATTGGGACGTTTGGGTTTTAGCATTCTCATCAAACACTTAATCCGAGCTCAAAGAGAATACTGCAGAATCTAGTAATCAGTATTTTGATGAAAATGCTGAAAACTAAACTAACCCTACATGATATGCATATTACATGTGAATTGACCTCAAATATTTGCAACACTGGGCAATGCCTGTTTTGGGCAATGGGTGCTAATATAAGAGTTACTCAAGGTTTTTTATATTTCCAGGTGAAGTATCAAATTCTGACATTTAATAATGTCTTATTATAAAACAATGCTTATAGACATTTCACTTAACTTTAGTTTATTTATTGGACATTGTAATTGTAGAACCCTCCTTGCCACTTTTTCATTCCACTTAAAATATTGCTTTTGCATGCTGCATATCAGTTGCTTGCACATCAGATATTTAGACTGGATCTCTCTGGTGCTTCAATCTAAGAAGCTCTTCATATGCATGCATGTTCAAATGTATCTAGTTATAATTCTAGATACATTTAATTGGAAAAGACATTTAATTGGAAAAGACATTTAGCAGGGTGTTTATTTGTCAAATGGATTTGATTCTGAAGTAGAGAAGAGTCGCAGGTGTTCACTTATAATAATTAAAAGGGGCAGCCCAGTGAACATTGGCGTCCCCACAAGGCAAGGGTCCAGGGAAGGGTCCCATGACTCCCACCCAAAAAGGTGTATAAGGGGGCAAACCTTCCCTTGTCATTTTGACAAGAGGCCGCTCCCAATGACAAGGGAAGGTTTGACTATAAATGACATAGTATTATTAATATTGAGATTTAGTAGCTCTCTGCCAACTGTTTATGCTATGGACTTTTTTTCTATAAAAATAACATTATTGAATGGTTTTATTTCTATTCATCTTTTCATGGTGAGAGCATCATGTTATCGCGCTGAATGTTACTCTGTATATTCAAACTATATACTCTGCTTTGTGAGCGGTGGCAGAGCCAGGAAAACGGCTAAGGGGGGTCGAAACCTAACTTATATGCAAAGTGAAAATGGTGGATCGTTTTTAAACAATTTCTGAGTTGAATATTTCATATGTAGTTTATATAAATAGGCACTCGTAGCAATAAGATAGATTGTCTTTGCTTTGTTTCTGAGTGGTGTCATGTAAGTATTGAGTGAATTATCCCATTTTTATAAAATTTGGGAAAATAATCTATAGTATGCATCAAATTTTGTTGATTTTACGTTTAGATAGTGCTGATTTCCAGAAGTCATAACTTTTTACTCGTAATGAGTTACGGGGGCCATAATATATCAAATTGAAGATATTTCAGAGCTCTATACTCTTAAACTTTCGGCGGGGTCGGCTGACCATCCTGACCCCCCTTGGCTCCGCCTCTGTTTGTGATCATGCTACTTCAGAATGTCTATGATTGTTATCTTTGATTAGTAATAGACTGATCCTCTAGGCTTCTTTCTTACAGTTCTGGAACTTGGTAAAGGTCTTTTCCACTCCTTCTACTACTCCTGCTTTGTTCGGAGGAGGTTTACTGGGCTACGTGATGTATGATGTAACACATTACTACTTGCACCACGGGCGACCAAAAAGTAACATGCCAAGAAATCTCAAGGTTAGTGGACATGTAGTGAACTTCCACTTGGTATTCAATTATCATTTCCATATGAGTCTTCAAGTTTTCTAGGTCTGTCCGCAATTTTTGGCCTTTAAGGAGCCACAGTAATCGATTCTTTCTGTTGTTTTGCTATCCATTTTAGTTTGTTTGTGCTGCCCCCAAACTTGCAATGCTTCATATTTGTGGTGCACACTTTATACCAAGTTAAGTGCCATTTCATCAATTTGGTGCAATGCGAATATAGCATTTCACCAAATTTGTTGAGACAACACAGCCCATTTGCATCTTTTTTATAAGTAGCTATAAAAAGTGCATGAAGTGAAAATTGTGAATTATACGTAGTATATTTTTGGTGATTGTGTGTGAAGTATGAATTGTCTTTCTAGTTTCTACCCATTGATGTGGATCTACCTGCTGATGTGACACCTTGATCATGCAGAAATATCACTTGAATCACCATTTTCGCATTCAGGACAAAGGTTTCGGTATCACTTCCTCATTGTGGGATAGAGTGTTCAGAACATTACCCCCATCAAAATCAGATGTGAAGAGTTGATAATTGTAATCAGAAATATTTGTCAATGAGTGATCATTATTAGAAAGGCCTTAGAAATTCTTTTCTGAAAGTACATCCCTTCATCAACAGTAATGTGCCCCACCGGACATTATCAAGAAATTTTATTATTAGCGGTTCTCTTGGCAGTGTTAGTGTATGACAATGCTTTGGAAACTATGTATATGCATCATCCTTTTGTTTGTTAATCATTATTTGAAATCGTTTATAAATCGCAATATAAAGAATTAGCAGTCACTAGTAGAATTTCATCCTTTCCCTACAGCTTTCATGCCTACATAATTAAATTTGTGGACAAAGATTTTCTTTGGTCACAAAGTAAATGCTTTGTAGGGTTTTTTTGATTGCCTACGAATTTAATTTTCCACACAAACATAATTCTTGGGCAAAGACTTTGTATCCAAATTATATTTTGTAGGAAAAGCTTTTCGGCACAAACATAATTTGTAGCCAAATACTCAGTATACCTTTTCAATCGGTTAAGAAAACTGCAAAAAGTCAAAAACTAAGCGCTAAGGCGCTAAGCTAATCAAAGCCTTTATTTGGCTCCAAATAGGCCTGGACTGGGGCCCGGCCGGGCCTCGGGCCAGGAAAGTTGGGCCCGAGCCCGAACCGCCGGTGGGCGGTTCCGGGTCCGGTTCCGGGTCAAACCGGGCCGGGCCTGACCGGTTCTAATTTTTTTTTTGGCTCTTCTATTTAACCCCTAACCCCCCCCCTCAACCCCAAACCACCCCAAACCACGTCAAATGGCCCAAAATACCTAATCCAACCCAAAACTTAAAAAAAAATATAAAAAAAAATTAAAAACCGGCCCGAACTGGCCGGGCCGGTTCATCAAAAACTGGGCACGAGCCCGGACCGCCCAACAGCCGGGCCGGGCCGAACCGGTGGACCCACCGGGCCCCGGGCCGGGCCAAACAGTAACCAGGCCGGGCCAGTTCCGGGCCGGGCCGCCCGGCCCGAGTCCACACCTAGCTCCAAATTGTGAAAAATTCCGTCTTTTTAAATTTATTTTAATTGCCCTAGCTAAAAACCTGTTCCCACTATTAGGGGCGGGCAAGAATTCCGGTCCCGTTGTCCCATTCCGGTATATCCTGAAACCGTACCGGTGTTGTCCCGTTCCGTTTGGGTCTCATTGATTTTGTCTCGCACCGGTCCCGTACCGGTTAAAACGGGACGGGACCGGGACATTGGAAGGTTATCCCGAACCGTCCCGTTGTCCCGTTTGTAATAACTATATAGATTTTGTAGCATGTGAATAGTGTGTAATGTCAAGTGTCAACTCAAAAATAAGTGGTAACATGTTTTTAGTTCTTCAAGCCCAATTTTTAAATTAAAAATAATACCTAACATGAATATTTACTAACATAGATTTTTATGCCACTTTATATATCTACATATGAGTATCTTACAGTTAGAACACATGATTTTGAATAAACTAATTCATTTTTGCTTTGTTTTAAATTTAAATTTCAAATTTTGCTAAACCTAACTAAAATCTAATACGTAGTAGCTTTTAGCTTGTGATGAACATCAATTAACTTTTAAAATGTTAATATTTTGGTGCATGATACTTTAGAAATGCTAATATATATTAATTATAAATGATTATTTTTTGTTAGTTTGAGACGTCTCGAACTGTCCCGAACCGTTCCGAACCATCCCGGTCCCGATTTAAATGTGACAAGACTAGGACAAAGGCTTGTCCCGTACCGTTCCGTCCCGTTATTACTAATTGGGACGGGACCGGGATAATCCTAATCCCGAACCGACCCATGCCCACCCCTACCAAATTGGCCACTATTACCAAATAGCCAAATAGGCAAATCTCACAGAACTACAACACAATGCCCTAGTCGTGTTCTTCATATTCTCTTCTCTCCTTCAATCGGAAAGTTTTCGCCGCACTGACGTACGTGGTTGCAATTGCGGCGGGCGGCGGCTCTTCACAAACTTAGGGATCTGAGTTGCTATATATTGATTCCTGGAATTAATCCCTTTCCTTGCACAGAGTATTTAGCTTACTGTTGTAGCAAACACCAACCCTCAGGTTTCATGCTCGATTAATCGCCCCTTGATTTCTTCATTTGCTGTAGTTTATGTACTTATTCCTTTTTTGTTTTGTGTAATTCATTTAGATGCATGGAGAATCCTAAAGGATTATTACTTTTGTAGCAAACGCCCTTAATTCCTGCTATACCAAATTGCTTTCCAGATTACTATTATTGTTATTTAATCACTGGCTAGGCGCCAGAAACTCGCTAGGCGGCATTTTCCCTTTTTCGTCCCTGTAATCGCTCCGCTGTTTAATCGCCCGCCCAGACCTAGTAGTCGCCCTCAAATAGGCCACGATAGATGTTAATCGGCCGCCCAAACCTTTTAAAAGAAGTTGCGTTTTTTTTTTTTACTTTTTTCACCACCAGCTCTCTCTTCTCTTAGCAAAACTGGCGTGCCTCTCTTCACCCTAATTTGACGCTGTCTTCTCTGCCATGGAAGGACGGCCATAGTAACGAGTGCTAAGTCTTTTTCTCTTCCATTTCCGGATTTCCTTCTTCTTTGAGTATTGAATCAGCTTATCAGCCTTCTCCACTCTGTCCAGCAATCCAGGTAAATGTATTTTCATTGTGTTATGGTAGTTATTAAGATAGTTCAAAAACATGTGCTTAGTTGAGAATTTGTTACTACATGTTCATACCTTTGTATTTCTAATCTCCTGTTTTTTTGGATAAACGGAAATATTTTAATGTTTCTATTTTTTGGTTTACTCTAAGTATATGTGAGCTCAATTAAGCTCAATTGCAGTGGGAAAAAACATAGGTGTATGACCGACATATTTTTTGTACATGAAATGATAAGCTCTTCTTGGTTTGCAACTTTATTAACTCCTGCAAATGAGAAATTCTTTTGATTGATTGCATTGATTATTGACTAATATTACACCAGAAGTCATCATTCATCTAAAAAAAGCCGGTTGCATTATGTTTCACCAAGACTCAGACATGGACATTAAATTAATACTCCAGTGTCCAGAAGGATACTCATTGTTGAATATGGTGTTTTAAATCCTGATCTTGTATAGGGAACATGGGGCCACAATCCTCATATATATTGACAAATCTATAGCCTAATATTAATAGGAACTTGAAGCAAAAAAAAAAATATTAATAGGAACTTGGAATGCATATATGGTGATTGATAAAATTCCTAAAGGAAGCAATGCAAACTTTAACTAGTAATTTATTTCAAATTTCAGTTACTCTCTTTAGTTCTTACTGTTTTTCATTACCTTCTTTATTCATATTTGATAGTAATGTTGTAGCCCTGTAAGATAAACTCAGAGGCGGCTTTGGGGCCATTTTACTTGGGCAATTGCCTCAGGAGCCTCCAAAGAAAAATACATAGTACTTCGTATTAGTTGTTCATGGTTGACGAATTCCTGCAACACAACTAGGGGCTTAAGATCACTCAGTCCATCGAAGATAGTCTCATATGAAGGTCATCATCATCATTACCCCAATGCCACAAAATCAGGGGGTAATTGATATCAATAACTACATAGAGATTTCTATCTCAATTGTCCCTTATCATATTAAAGTTAAAGAGATGCAATTTCAGAGCATGCCTCAACTCATTAGCTACTTCAGTAACGAAACTCAATGGAGGCATCTCTATCTCATCATCAATTGATCTAGCAAAACTGACAGATATTTATCTTGGACAGTCAAATATGTGACAAAACAGGAATAAATTCTCAGTTGTAGTATAGATATCATCAGAGATGTCGGACATTTCCAAGACTGAGAGCAATGACCTATCTGGTTTTACCAAGTTGCTGTCCGCTGCCGACCGGCGACCTGGGCAGGTCTCTAATTGTTCACCGTTTCTGAGTCTTTGATCCTCTCCTAATCTCCCTCTCTTAATATCTTACTCCATATTACTTTCTGTCTTTCTCTGAATCTGAATCAATGACTTCTCTTTACTTCTTTAGTAGTGTAGAAGTTAGCCACTAAAATACGTTTTTTTAGTAGTGATTCACTGCTATACTAATACATTTTTTTTCTTTTTTTTATTAATTATATCTTTTTATGTTGTAACAAATTATTTTTATTTTTGTTTGTATTATAGATTTATAAGAAATTATGTTTCAGAGTATATTATACAGTTTTCTGTCTGGTGCTTCAATGATATGTATATGTATGTGTTTGGCTTAGTCTTTGCTTCCATTTTGTCTATTCAAATACTATTGAATGTAATCAAGCACTTCATCTGATCGAATAAATCTTTGGATGACGGTACAGATATATAAATGGATCAAGTACAATCTAAAATACCACCGAGCATAAACGCATTATGTCCTAGACAGAGATCGTCACCAAGGAATGTACTCCATTCATTCGCAACCGCATCTTTTTCTTCCGAAGGTTGGCTATTCTTTCATTTGATCTTCTGTTTGATTTACTATTATCATCTGCTTTCTCCATCTAATTGGGTATAAACTTAGTTATCCACTAATTGTTTCTTTATATACAAAGTCTCTGTTGAAGATTTTATTATGTTGATTTGGGAAAATTTTAAGTTGTTGGAACAAGTTTTATAAATTGTTCTGCCACAAAAATTAATGCATGAACAAGATGAAATTAAGAAAACTTTCCAGACTTCCAGCCCTGATATTCTACGGAGTATGAGTTTGCTTGAACCTTTTATTATTTTCTTGATTTGGTTTGTAGAGCAGCAGACAAGTGTCCTAACTATTTGAAATATTTATGATCACTTCCCTAATTTGGTCTTCTTATTCTTACTTATCATATGTCCTAATTAATACTCTGTATTTAAGATATGTATAAATTCATGAATTTGATATTTCAATTATCATTTGAAAACTATGCAGCCAACATGTTTGAAAAAGTCTAAACCAAAACAAGACTAAAATCAATTATAGGTGTTGAACATGAATTAGAACTAGTGGTTAATGATGCATAAGACACTTTTAGTAATAAGACTGCATTTTAATGTCAACATAAAATGATATACTTGAACTTGGTTGTTCATTTATTATCATTATTTGATAAAAAGTTGTTCATTTATATATTCTCAAAGCATGCTTGCTAGAGTATGTTTTGTGTGAGTTAACTGATAAACTATATGTTCTATGATGAATGTGTATAACCTTAAATTAAAGTTATTGACAAGTTTTGCAATTTGTATAACTAATAAAAGTTACCTCATCTATTTTGTGTACTTCAATTTTTCACTCTCAGAACACCCATCTACTCCATATGGAGAATCGCTTAGTAAATGGTTGTGTTGCTAGCTAGAAATGTATTTGACATAACTTGAGTTACGATAGAGTGATGGCAGAGCAAGCATTAAACGGGACTAGAGCGGAGATTAGTGATGACAAAGGAAAAAAAACACATGCCTCAAGCGGTGATAGAGTGGGAACCGTTCCAGTCAGAGCGTCACCTGCTTCACATACTTCACTAACACATCATTCACAAACTTGAGATGAAATTGAACATCTTGATGAAAAGCCACGGAGAGGAGTACATGTTCTAGGAGATGAAACAGCATTTATAGATTTTTTTCTATAATTAAGATCAATGTAAAAGATTCAATATTATTCAGCTATCATTCTCTTTTTTTTTTTTTTTTTTTTTTTACTTTTTAGCAACATATGTACATCTTTTATTTTACTTGTATACAAGTTTTTGGGAGAATGGATATGGCTTTGAATTACGATATTGATAAAGATTAGTTATGTTGGCATGAGTGATGTTCAGTCTATAAATTAATAATTATGCACATGCATCGTGTTTGAGACTTTGAGGTCGGACTATTTGTCCCTTTTCTCTAAATTTTTAAACTGTCTCTAAATTCATTACGACATATTCTGAAATTAAATATTATTATACGGGAATCAATTAAACTTTAACGAGTAATAATTTCTTCTATAGCTTCATCAATAATTAAACTTAAACTAACTTTCATATGAGGTTAATTCATTTGAACACGTAACTCAAAATGTTGGGCTTGAATGAATCACCAACTTGCTGGCAGGTAAAGCAATCTGAAATTGATGAAATGCCACAAACTAACATTTCCACCTTGGTATACCTCTCTAATAGGTTATCCATGCATGTCACATATGCGGAAAATAGAGAATATACTTATAATTATTTAATAAATACGTAGTATAAATTAAGGATATACAAAACATTATAAAAATGAATTTTTTGTGGTTGATATTGAAATAATAAAGTAACAATAAGGTAAGAATGTTTTATTAAAAAAAACTTTCTTACGTAACTTAGAATTGACCGGGAAATAACCATGTATTACATTCTAACATTGGCCTAGCTAGCTATACGTTACGTTCGACCAAAGCATAGAAAAGAAGAGCATATATACATACACCTATCATTTCTCCCATTTAGCAGGTTGAGAATTAAAAAAACGGCCCTCGATCACGCGCTAAAATAATGGCTAGCAAAGTTTCGATTTTAATTCGTATTGTAGACTTTGTAGTATTAATCCTCGTTTTTGGTGGTGATATTTTAGCACTATTTCTCGCCAGAGAGGCAGAGAAGTTACAAGATAAGGTACATATATACTATCCCACAATATTTTGCAATGCATATATGATCATCACCAATAGGGAGAAGGACAAATAAGCCCTCGAACTAAGCAAAAAAGTGCATATCACTCCTTATATAGGAGGTTATGTCCGGCCGTCATCATCTGAGGAGGTTCCCGGTGAATTTTTTTGATGAATTGTTTTTAGCATCTTCTTCATTAAGTCTAATTTACACATACCAAATTTCATCTAAAAATTCAATCGGGAAGACAGTCAAATAAATTTTTGAAGATAACTGCGCAGTTAAACAACACAATATATTTTAGAAAATCATTTGACTTCCTTCCCGGTTGAATTTTTAGCTTGAATTTGGTATGGGTAAACTGCACTTAATGGAGAAGATGCTAAAAAAAATTCATCAAAAAATTCTTGCGGGAACCGCCCTAAATGACGACGGCTGACAGAACCTCCTATATAATTGGTGATTTGCATTTTTTTTTGTTAATTCGATGGCTTATTTGCTAATTTTCTCACAGCTATAATTCAATGTGCTTTACATATTTTACGGATGCATAATTAATGAGAAATAAATTATAATATTTGTACCAATGTATTACGTAATGAGGGTTATGGTGGGTTGAAATGGAGTACAACTTTTTTTCATTTTCTTTAGTGTAATTTTTGTTTTCATATTACTAGTGTTTAAATTGATTATAATATAATTACTCATCAGTTCAGTCCTGCGAGAATTCTCGGATCCGCCTGGATGGTTTAAACAATTAAACTAATTAATTAAGGTGACAATTCCGATACTCATTTAAAAAATGGGACAAAGATATGATACCTTATAAGTACGATAGAATCCACTATTAATTAATGTGCATATCTATCTATATATGTGTTTGCAGGTGAAGGATGTGAATCTATTTTTTGTGGAGTGTTCAAAGAAGAGAAACCATAACGCTTATGTGTATGGTTATCGAGCACTATACTTGCTCCTGGTGGCCCATGCCATTGCCACTTTTATTGGAGGTTGGACTTATTTGAAAAACTTCTTCTTAAGATGCTTTTGCTCCAACAAACATCCTGATATAGAGGCCACAAATGGTTGCTTACATATTTGGTTCGTTTTGATGTGGTATGTTTTTCTTCCCTTTTCATTCCTCTTTTTCAATTTTTATATTTCTTTTTTAGATTGCGCTGGGCAGATGGAGAAGAAATCAGAGTGCTCAAACTTACAAACTTTGAACATTTGTAGATGAGAACGAAAACAAAAATTGAAGCTTTGAATTAATTGGTTCCACATAAAAGTACATAAAATCCAAATATATTTGAAATATATATGACTTAAATTAAGCTTAATAGTAATAGATATATATTGCGAATTATTCCTAGGATACAAAGTCGAATTTAATATAATAATGTCTTATTATAAACTAATCACAATAACTATAAATATGTACAAAGTACTTCCTCCGTTGTTTTTTAATTGCAACGATCCACTTTTCACGTTTACCAACACACAAGTTTGACCATTAATATCGTTCATTCTATATTTGTAAAAAGAATTAAAAAATTCAGATTTTGAAAGTTTACAATGAGAGGAATTCAAAAATATATATTTTAAATTTAATTTATAATATATTAATAAATAAAATATAGTCAAAGTAGAGTATGTGAATAGTGCAAAAAGTTCAATTTTACAATTAAAAAAGAACGAAGGTAGTATTTATTTAAGGGAAATTTTCCGGAATATGACAAAAACATATTGAGTTTTCTGAAATATGACATGTTTTGTTTTTAGATATTCATGTGACTAAAATTCGAATAAGAAAGAAATATCTGTCATATCCAGGGGGTCTAGGGGAGGGAGGTTGTGGGGGAGGGGGCCTGGAGTAATTAAGGCTGAAACTCACTCTATTGAGTTTCAAACCCGAGACCCCCCGTAAGGGAGAGTGAGTCGGTGACCAACTGGGCTGAACCGCTTTAATTGTTGTTTTATCAGGACTAAATAAACAATACTTTAGAAGAATTGCTTCATGTGTTTTACTTATATTATGGATTATTTCTTATTAGTAGAAATGTGTGGATGCAAGAGCAAAGAGCTATGGCTATGTTTGGCAAATAAAAGCTTGTAACTTCTGACTTATCTATTTTTTTAAAAAGTCTCTAAAAGACCCTAGTTTTGTGTTTGGTTAGCTAACTTTTTTGAGAAGTCCCGGTCTTTTACCGGACGCTAGGCAGGGAAGCGTTGAATCAAGAAGAGCTTTTCATTATTTACGACATTCCTCAAATAACCCAGCCTATGCTCCCATTCTATCATCTTCTTCAACTTCAATTTTGCTATTAACGTCAATATCCTCAAGTAATCGGCAGGTGCATCCGTCTTCTTCCCCTGACCCCTGATTATCTTTCTTAAACCCTTGAATCCATCTCAAATTTTAATTATTTGTGGCCAAAACTTCTGTGATATTCAAGCTTGTTAAATGTTACCCATTTGCATTGATTTGGTAAAAAGTGTACTCGAAATTTGTGTTAGATTCGATCTTAATTTTTTGATCTCTGTTTTTACGAATTGCAATATATTTCTTGGTCTTTGGTTCAATACAGTAGCGGTTTCTTGTTGTATTTCATATTGCTTTGGCTTTTATTTTGCTTTATTAATTGCTTTGATTTTTTCATAGTTTTTTGTGTATTCATGTTCTAGTTTTTCTTCAGTTTTTGATGTAATTTTTTAGTGTAATGTTTCTGCTCGGTTTTCTTTACTTTGGATTTTATTTTTTAGTGTAATTTTTTAGTGAATTTTTTGCTTTGGCTTTTATTTTTGCTTTACTTTTATTAACGTAATTTTATAAACAGTCCAAGGGTCTAAAAACACGATATTTTAATTAAGATAAAAAAATCTTACATGTTTTTATTTTCCTTTATGTTGAAATTAGCTATATGCATGTACTCTATTTTCTCATTAATTAAATTATAAAAAATCATTGTCCTTAATGGTAATTTTATGTTTTTAGCTACTTGTAACAGTTAGTTTTGCCAAACATGACTATTTAAAAAAGATAGCTTTTATAAAACGGCTACCGTCTTCTCCATCTGCAAGCTTTTCAGCTCAAAAAAGTCAACAGTTACTAAAAAGTCTATAAAAGATTTTTTCAGATTGTCATTCCAAACATAGCCTATATGTAAATAGTTTGACTAAATTGATAACATATCTCCATTATCACGATTCACGAGCGATATATCAATGTTATATATGCTCATTTATTAATGAGAAAAATGTTATTACTACTTGAATTTATGTCATAAGTATTAATGCAATCTTGTATTTCCAAAAGTCAATTAATTACTCCAGATTGTTTATTCTTTCGTTGTTTAATTTCCCCCTCATGTTAGTTGACGTGCACTTTGTCGTGGTGTGCACTCAAAGTAATTATACAATACAACACTAATACGTAGTATAGTGTAGTAAGGTTCGTATCCACAGGGAAAGGAATATTTCTCTTTTTATATAACTAGTAACAAAAAGGGGGGGTTTAGGTTTGAATGATTTAATTTAATTAAATACAAAGATGAACGACTTATATGAGTTTAATTAATGGAGATGAAGACTTGGTTTTGCTTTTATCCACTTAATGAAATGTTCGTCGATCCCGGTTATATCTTTTAACTATCTTCCTCTCGAATACTCAATCGAGGAGTATATCCAGTTCATCGAGGGTAGTTATTAATAACGAGATGCGTTCATTAACAAAACTTACTATCGAGTTAATATAGAACAAGCGCCATATATTAACTTGATAATAGCAATAAACTTAAGATGAAAACGATTGAGATTGATAACCTCAACACAAGCGGTTTATTGGTTTAATCAATATAATTAATTCCCCTTGGCTTATTAACCATGAGAAGCATGCATTAACAATCCAAGTTTACTACCATTGAAAGAACCGAATTAATAACAAGCGTATTAACCGATTGATTCTAGTAATAATTAATATATAGAACAAGACTAGTTGATACTTTAAGTAATGCTCAATATATTAATATGGGATATGAATAGGAAGTAATTAATATTCAAGGAAGAAGATTAAAGAAAATAACTCACAACTTACAAATCATTAAGCTTCAAAGTAGCAAAACCAAGATGGAAGAGTTTAGCTCCTCATTTGGAGACTAAACATGATAAAAATATAAAGAAAGAACTTGTCTAAACTGAGCTAAGAAGTATATAGGAATTGGTGCTTTATTGTGGAAGAAATGAGGTGTATTTATAGGCTTTTTAGGCCTGCAGGGTCGTGTACCCGATCGGGTATATAGGGTACTCGACCGGGCCTTCAGTTGCTTCGCGGAAGCTGGAAAAACATGGACATACCCGATCGGGTATGTCGGCTACCCGATCGGGTATAGACACTCGATCGTGGTTAAAATCTTCCCTGCATGTTGCCTTGTTCCCGGGTTGATCCGATTTGATCTTTCAGCGACTTACCCGATCGAGTATAGGGCATACTCGACCGGGTATTTCTAGAGTAACAATCACTCAAAACTAATCAAAAACACAACTATAACCATGGAAATAGCATGAATGTCAACTCCCCCACACTTAGTCTTTTTACTCGTCCTCGAGTAAAACCAAATGTTTACACAATGTTTATCACAAGATCATGAGTTCATAGAGAGGAAGAAATAAGAAACTAAAACCACCAAGTATTTTGAATGAGTTTACAAAACACATTTCCTTGGGTTTAATGGTCTTCTATGCTTCTTCTTCTTCTTCTTCTTCTTCTTCTTCTTCTCCTCCTCCTCCTCCTCCTCCTCCTCCTCCTCCTCCTCCTCCTCCTCCTCCTCCTCCTCCTTCAAGAGATGGTGTCCTGCAAAACAAAACAAATGTTTTCTCTCATATCTCTCATTTTGCCTAGGAGCCTTTTCAGGTTTTCATCCTAGCATCTCTTTTCTTTTCCTTTCCTTACCACTCACTCATCATTTTTTGTAAGCCCTTGTTGCTTAGATTGCCCTTTTGGGTTTTCAACCTAACTAGCATTTCATTTCTTTTATTGATTTGTTTTTTTTTGTGTACAACTAATACAAGAAAATAATGCTTAGTACAAGGTAAAAACAAAGGAGTGTACATACCAAGAGATAATCTTCCTCCCCCACACTTGAATCATGGCACTACCCCTAGTGCCCGCCATCTCCACCATAATAGCCTCCTCCAAATCCACTCCCGTGCATGTCATCACCGCCTCCCTCGCCCATGGTAGTATCCCCTCCATCATAGCCACCACCTCCGGAACTAGAGTCGCCAAAATTACCCCAATCGGAGGGGTTATACCAAGAAGGTGCCGGTGGTGGTGAGGCCATAGAAGCAAATCCGCCAAGGTGGGACATGTATGAATATGTGGGCCCATACATTCTCCGGTAGTCCTCTTCATACCTTTGCATGTCGGACACCCTTTGCTCCTCCATCCTTTGGAATGCCGATTGTTGTTCGGTCCGGAAAGCATCAAATTGTCGGTCCCTTGCTTGTTGCTCCGCCCGGTAGTGGCCTATCTCCTCTTGAAGTTGGGCAAATTGCCCTCCCATCTTTGTGTAATCGAGGCTCATTGTTTGGAACCCGGCTAGGAGGGATTGTTGACCCGCCAAGAGTTGTTGGAAGAAGTCTTGTGGTGGCGGGTTTTGGGGGAGGTCGGGGATATCATGTTGGACATGTTCATGCCCCTCTTGGTGCTCGGGTTGCTCCGGTTGGGGGTTGGGTTGCTCGGCTTGGTCGGCTTGAGGTCGGAGGTGTGGTGTGATGTTGTTATGGAGGAGGTAGTGGGGGATGTCAAATGGCTCCATTCTATACCTAAGTCTAGGTAATTCGTCGCAAGGGAGGGGGAAGTATTTGACGGGCTCGGGGTACTTCATATGCCATCTATAGCGTTGGGTTCCGTTGTGGTCTTTATTACCCAAAGAGATTAATTGTGCATTGGATAACCATCCAAGATGCATTAATGAATCTCTAGAAATTGTGGCATTATCCACATAGCCAAACTTGGAAGCCAAGTGCATGATGACTCCTCCTAAGACAATGTTCCCCCCTTTTGTGATAGACTTCTCTAGATGATCCCAAATTAAGTTGCAAATGTTGAACTCAACGGGATTGCGGAAAAGAGCAAGGGTAAGTATGGCTACATCCCCTATCCGAGTGTGGTGGTTGTTGGGGCGGCCAAGCAAGGAGTTGCACAAAAATTTGAGGAAAATCCGGAGAAGGGGATGTTGCACGTGACTAATGTATAGTTGGGACGTGCTAAAATTCCGTTCTCCGGTCATTTTGCCCCATAGGTTGTATGCATCCATGGTATTGTCCGGGATTTCCCTCTCATGTGGGAATCGGAGCCCAAAATGCTCGGCAAAATCACGTCTCGTTATAGTGTATTCGGTGTTCATCAACCGAAACGTGATTGTGTCATCATAAAAATGGTTTTCATCCAACACAAACTTGGTCGAACTCAAAAACTCATAGATGACCCTTTCATTACAATTATATTGCAAATTAAAAATCAAGGCCATATGCAATTCATCAAAAAGCTCCCTCATGCCATCCAACAAACCTAGAGAAGTAAGAGCTTCATGACATAAAAAGCGAGAGGGGATGACTTGCCTTTTTAGTATAGCCACAAATCGCTTGTGATGATCCCCCGGGCCAAATTGAACATCCTCATAGTCTCGAATAGGTCCCCTTGTGTTAGAGCTCTCCGGTTGGTTCCTCTTTGGTGCCATTTTTTGAGCAAATTGGAAGCTTGGGTTCGGGGTTGAGATTTGGGGGTAGGGTTTCGGTTTTCTGAAAATAGAGAGAGAGGGTGGGATTGATTGGTATGAGGTTGTAGAGGAGAGTGAGGGGAGTGTTTTGGTGGTGGTTTGATGGAATTTGGATGAGTTTTGGTTAAGTTATGTGAGAAATAAGGTTCGAAAATGGAGTTTTTAGAGAGAGAGTTCGAGTTTGGGGTAGGAGCTTTGGAGAAGATGAACTGATTTCGGCTCAAAATTGTGTTAAAAACTCGTGTACCCGATCGGGTACCCCGATTACTCGATCGGGTATGCCTGCCTTTGAACTGGTTTCGGGGTTTGATTCGATCGAGTATACCCCTTACTCGATCGAATTTCCTTCGCCGTAGGTTTTTCCATAAATATACTCGATCGAGTATATTAATATACCCGATCGGGTATATCTCTTTTTTTTTTTTTTCAAAAATGGTTCCAGGGTTATGCCCGCGATCGAGTATGGGGTATACTCGATCGGATTTTCCTCGCCGTAGGATTTTTTGGAAATATACTCGATCGAGTATATAAATATACCCGATCGGGTATGGCGTCGGAATTTCAAATTGGCTCCAGGGGTCGAGTACCCGATCGAGTATGAGGTATACTCAATCGGGTATTCGACCATTTTTTCTTCTTCTGGTCGATCGAGTATGGGGTACTCGATCCCAATTCTTTTCTTTTTTACCCTATACCCGACCGAGTAGGACTTTTACTCGATCGGGTACATTAGCCTGGAATCTTGTTTGGTCCATTTTAATCTTCTTTTTGGCATGGATCCGACCGGGTAACTGATGATGACCGATCGGGGGTTTCCCCAGGCTTTAAAAATATGATTTCTCCCTTATTTTCTTTTGAGAATTTCCTCCCATTCTCCCAAAGTTGACACTCAAAATAAAAGAAAAGACACAGAATGCGTACCTTAGCATGGGTTGCCTCCCAAGAAGCGCCTTAGTTAACGTCGTGGCACGACGCCATAGTTTTGTTCATCCTTCACAGATTGGATCGAAGAGATCCATGCATTCAACGTTCTTTTTTTGGAAACCCTCAAGGAACGGTTTGAGTTGATGTCCGTTAACCTTGAGGATTTTGCCGGTGTCGAGGCTCTTTATTTCAACCGCTCCATGGGAGTAGACTTTGACCACCTCGAATGGTCCTTCCCATCGTGATCTCAGTTTACCGGGGAAAAGACGAAGGCGTGAGAGAAAGAGAAGGACTTTGTCTCCGATTTGGAAGTCCTTTCTCATTATCTCTAAACCCGGGGTGATAAGTATTTCCATAAGAATCGTACCTCTTTTGGTTGGGGAACCCCAAGGCATTGACTTGCTCGGAGTTGTCTTCTTGTAGAGTTGGGCATGAGTCGGTTGGGTGCCCTTGCTGAGTGCAAATGCCGCAGACCTTGACTTCTTGGGTCTTGGAATTTAAGAGAAAATCCTTAACTAAAGAAGTCAAGCCGGCAACTTGACTTTCCAACGAGGTGTTGGATTCCGCCGCCATCACTCGTTTTTTTTTTTACGACCTCCCACTATAGTGTCTCGAGTTTTCGGCAAACTCCGAGATGAGGTCTCTTGCTTGGGAAGGGGTTTTGTTGACGATTCCTCCCCCACATGCGGCATTGATCATACGTCTATCATCATTGCAAAGACCATCATAAAAGCAAAGGATGAGATCTTGCTCCGAATAGCCGTGGTATGGACAGCTTGCACAGAGCTTTTTGAACCGTTCCCAATATTCATAGAATGATTCATCATCATTTTGCTCCACTTTGCTGATTTGTTTTTTTAGAGATGAGGAGACGGAGGCGGGATAGTACCTCTCGAGAAAAGCTTTCTTCATGGCCGCCCATGTACCTATACTTCCCGAGGGAAGATAGAATAACCAATCCTTTGCGGTGTCTTTGAGGGAGAATGGAAAAGCCCTCAGCTTGATTTGCTCCTCGGTAACTCTGTTGGGGCACATGCTTGTGCAAACAACATGGAACTCCGAGAGGTGTTTATTCGGATCCTCCCCTCTTAGGCCATGGAAGGACGGCAAAAGATGAATGAGCCCAGATTTCAGCTCAAATGTATTACCCTCGTTGAGTGTAGGGAAGGTGATACATAACGGTTGTTGATTCAAGTTCGGAGCTGTGAGCTCCCTCAAAGTTCTTGTTTCTTGAGCCATAGTGATTGGCTCTTCAGATTCGCTAGAACTGGAGCTAGCGTTTGAGGATTCCTCCGAGGGTGTGTGCGGAAATAAATTTCTCAACCTCTCGAAGGTTTGTTCTATTTCGGGGTTTGCTTGATAAGTGATTTCGTTTATGGAACGATATCAGACCATATACTTCACAAAGCTCAGAAATAGAAAAATAAGAACTCTTTATATTTTTAGTTAATTTTTTTTTTATTTTTCTTAAAATAAATTAAAAAGAAAAATAATTGCCTTTCCCTGGCAACGGCGCCAAATTTGACGTGCACTTTGTCGTGGTGTGCACTCAAAGTAATTATACAATACAACACTAATACGTAGTATAGTGTAGTAAGGTTCGTATCCACAGGGAAAGGAATATTTCTCTTTTTATATAACTAGTAACAAAAGGGGGGGTTTAGGTTTGAATGATTTAATTTAATTAAATACAAAGATGAACGACTTATATGAGTTTAATTAATGGAGATTAAGACTTGATTTTGCTTTTATCCACTTAATGAAATGTTCGTCGATCCCGGTTATATCTTTTAACTATCTTCCTCTCTAATACTCAATCGAGGAGTATATCCAGTTCATCGAGGGTAGTTATTAATAACGAGATGCATTCATTAACAAAACTTACTATCGAGTTAATATAGAACAAGCGCCATATATTAACTTGATAGTAGCAATAAACTTAAGATGAAAATGATTGAGATTGATAACCTCAACACAAGCGGTTTATTGGTTTAATCAATATAATTAATTCCCCTTGGCTTATTAACCATGAGAAGCATGCATTAACAATCCAAGTTTACTACCATTGAAAGAACCGAATTAATAACAAGCGTATTAACCGATTGATTCTAGTAATAATTAATATATAGAACAAGACTAGTTGATACTTTAAGTAATGCTCAATATATTAATATGGGATATGAATAGGAAGTAATTAATATTCAAGGAAGAAGATTAAAGAAAATAACTCACAACTTACAAATCATTAAGCTTCAAAGTAGCAAAACCAAGATGGAAGAGTTTAGCTCCTCATTTGGAGACTAAACATGATAAAAATATAAAGAAAGAACTTGTCTAAACTGAGCTAAGAAGTATATAGGAATTGGTGCTTTATTGTGGAAGAAATGGGGTGTATTTATAGGCTTTTTAGGCCTGCAGGGTCGTGTACCCGATCGGGTATATAGGGTACTCGACCGGGCCTTCAGTTGCTTCGCGGAAGCTGGAAAAACATGGACATACCCGATCGGGTATGTCGGCTACCTGATCGGGTATAGACACTCGATCGTGGTTAAAATCTTCCCTGCATGTTGCCTTGTTCCCGGGTTGATCCGATTTGATCTTTCAGCGACTTACCGATCGAGTATAGGGCATACTCGACCGGGTACAGTACCAAAAATCAGGATCTTCATCTTTTCTTAGGGTTTTTTTTTGCACCTTCCTTCCACTTGTGATGTTCATCAATGGTCCCTAGAGTGGATTTGGACCTGTTTGAGCTCAGAATGAACCTAATCTAAACAATTTACAAACATTTTACAAACTAAACTATTACACCAAAAGTGTGTAATTTCTAGAGTAACAATCACTCAAAACTAATCAAAAACACAACTATAACCATGAAAATAGCATGAATGTCATTAGTATATACGTAGTACATTGTATCTAATTAAGTTTCTATATCTCTAATTAAATTCAATGACCGTTTTCAATGATGTCCAATTTTAAAGGCAAAAATACTCATGAGAGTAATAGATGAAGAAGAATCACAAGTAATATAATATTCGTGGCATACATCAAAGAATGTTCTTTAAAAACTTATAGACACTATTTCATCATGAATGTAAGACTTAGTTCTAATTCATACCCCAAATAATCTCAATGACATTTTTCCACGAGTAGCAAAGAAGAAATATCAAGCAACAAATATATGACTTAAAATCATGATGATGGGTTATTTTGACTTTTAAGAGCATATATTTTTGAAAACTTTCATGAAATTTGACAATCTATGAAGTTAAATAATTATTCGGCCTAACTAATCTCAATGACATTTATTCAGCAAGTAGCAAAGAAGAAATATCGAGCAACATATATGGCTTATCATCATATGATGACATTTGATCATCTTGAATTTTAGGAGTATATGTTTTCGAATACTTTCATCAGATTGAAAATTATATGAAGTTACTAGCGTTTCATTGCGCAAGGCACAAGAGCCTTTGCCCAATGTTGAAGTAAAGTTCTTGTGTGCAAATAAATATTATATGTGATTTTGTTGAAAGATATAAATACTTTCATTGAACAAGCTAGAGAGTGGTTATTAGTAAAATATACATAGTATATGGAGTACTCCCTAGCTCCATTCTTTAATAGTTGCAATATTATGATTTTTGCACTACTCAAACACCTTACTTTGATCACGAATTTGTACTAAAATATATAATCAAATTATTTTGTAATAAGTTGACAAATGTGAGAGTCAAATTGTTGCAACTATTAAGTAAAAAATAGTACTGCCTCTACCCCACTAAGGATGTTTTTACTTGGACTGTAATTTGTCCCAGACCAGACCTGATCACGAATTTGTACTAAAATATACTACCTCCGGTTTTTTTTAATCTTCACAGTTTGACTTCACACAAAATAAGGAAATAAATTTGACTTTACTGTAGAGTACACTGTTGAGGCACTGTTTGACACTGTTTGGCACTGTAGAGACACTGTATGGCACAATTGAGACACTGTTTGGCACTGTTTTGATGTAGATATCTTTGCCAAAAAAGGAAATAAGGAAGTGTGAAGTTTATTTTAGACCGTCCCAAAAAGGAAAGTGTGAAGTTAATTAAAAACCGGAGGGAGTATAATCAAATTATTTTGTAATAAGTTGACAAATGTGAGAGTCAAATTGTTGCAACTATTAAGTAAAATAGTACTGCCTCTACCCCACTAAGGATGTTTTTACTTGGACTGTAATTTGTCCCAGACCAGACCAGACCAGTCCAGACCAGACCAGACCAGACCAGACCAGTTCAGACCAAACCAGACCAGACCAGACCAGACCAGTTATAAAAATACAAAGAAACTAGACCAGACCAGACTAGTTCAGACCAGACCAGACCAGATCAGACCAGACCAGATCAGACCAGACCAGACTAGCAAATTACAGTCCAAGTAAAAACATCCTAACTTTGAGAGAAGAGGAGGTGACACTATTATTAAAAAAAGAGAAAACAATCAAATAGGTCCTCAAACTTTCATAAAAATGTCAATTAAGTCCTTCTATAGGAGGTTCTGTCCGGCCGTCACGATTTGGGGCAGTTTCCGTTGGACTTTTTTGATGAAATTTTTTGAGTATCTTATTCACCAAGTCTAGTTTACTCATACCAAATTCAGCTAAAAATTCAATTGGGAACACATTCAAATTAATTCTTGAAGATAATTGCGCATTTCTGAATTCTCGAATTAATTTGAATGCGCTCCCGATTAAATTTTTAGCTAAAATTTGGAATGAGTAAACTAGACTTGATGAATAAGATGCTCAAAAAATTTCATCAAAAAATTCCACCGGGAACCGCCCCAAATCGCGACGACCGGACAGAGTCTCCTATAGAAGGACTTAATTGACTTTTTTATGAAAGTTCAAGGACCTATTTGACATTTTTCCCTTAAAAAAATGGTTTATATGATTTGTATCAAATTGATAAAGTAAGAATAAAGTAAGAATATACTCCCTCAGTCCCAAATTGTAAGATACATTTACTATTTACTTGGTCAACATAAGTCACTCTTTGCAGGTTTTGTAGCAGTTTTGATGTAGCTTGTGAATATGTAAATTTTATTTTCTAGAACGAATTTGAGTATTGATAGAGATCAATTTGCTTTATCGTCAGTCAAATATCGTAAAACGTAATGTATCTAACAAATTGGGACGGAGGGAGTAATGATTTACAACCACACAAACTTTACCAAATTTGGTATGAAACAATCTTAATGGAACGGTCCGAAAAAATGAAAGATAAGACAATGTTAGCGAGACGGATAAAATAAGATACTTAGTACTACACTTTCATTATATGTGATATTAAATTGCTTGAAATAGGCTTTTAGCAAAATAACGTAGTACTCTAGGCTTTTATTGTACCCAAGTTGACATCCTTGTGTATCAAAAACCTTAGATTAGCAACAGGGAAGAGGCGACACATTGTTAGTTTTCAAAAGTCGACTTGACGGAGTATTAACAATATAAACGTTAGGAAGAAAAGTAAGGGCATAGATGTCTTATTAAAAGCAGGGTTTGATTTTCTATAAGCAATGTACAACTTCTAATACATAGAGTGTGTTGACACAAGTTAAGGGTACCAACCTTCATTCACAATTATAATTTTGTTAGATAGATTATAATTTTGTTAGATTAGATTAGAAATATTATAAATATTGTTTGAAGAGGTAAAAAGTGAGAATAACCAAAACGTGAAGGGTAAAAACTGAATTTTAAAAAATGCAAAGTTGAACTAGTGATTTTGAGCTTACCTCGAGAGGTAATAGTAAATATCCCTTTATTAATTAAAGATTATATTGTGATCAAGTTCTCTCACATTGATATATTTGAGCAGGGTTGCATTTGGCCTAGGAATGTTTTTTCTAAAATATGGTGCAGACCCTAACAAAAAGTCCAAACTTTCATGTCATCTCATCTCTCACCGTGGCTGGCTATGGTATGGAGGATATTTGTGCTTAGGTCACGCTATATGTTTCACAATATTCTCTGGGTTTCGCATTCTTGCGAGGGGATCCTCGAGAGGAACAACCGAACAAACATAGTGTGAAGACCAATCAACTATTGAAAACAGAGTTTAACCATTTTACCTCAGAAGTTGGTCCTTATATGTCATATATACTCTCTAGTAGCTTGGCATGGCAGAAGATAAATTTGTATAACCCAACATTAATGTATCTATTGTAAGGATCTTATTTATTGGCTATGATATGAGAGAACATAATATACTAGTGATTATATGTAATATGATTATAAAATTCTCTCGATATACTGTTTATCTTTTCTTATTAATTTTCTGTTGAGTTTAATCCAACACGATATAATAAATATAGATATAAATTTGTATGAACTCTCGATCTTTATGTGGAAACCCAAAAGGGAGAAAATCATAGGACTTTTTGGACTAATGTCCTAGCCACTCTCATTCTCAATAATACTCTCCTCACCATTACAATGTACACATACAAGCTTCCATTTATAGAAAATAGAGGAGGGGTACTAGGTTGCCTTAATGGGCCAAAAAAGGGCCCAAGGGGCCGAAACAAGCCTGATAGGCCGAAATGGACCCCAGCATTTAAGCTTCGTACTTGGGTGATGTCTTAGGCTCTTGAACAGTAATAGACCGGGATAATATATCCAGCACAAGTCCCCCATTAGTGAGCTACGAATCTGCTCGAGAAATTATACTCTTGCTCTCACTCTTCCTTTGTCTTCCTTGAATGTGTGTCTTCGAGTAGTCTTGCTAGATGAGTGGTGTCTGGCCCTCTGAACATAATATGCCAGTAAGACCTCTCCCTCCCTAACGGGTCGGGAAAGAGATGCTCTTCCCAAGGCATTCTTCCCCTGACTGTCTCAAGCAAGAGTAAAGGACTCTGACTCGAGTTTTCTACCCGAGGAGCTTTAGAGGCTCATGCACAGATAAGCTTAATGACGTGGAAAAGATGAGCACAATGTATGTGTGTATGCATGAATGTATGAGACGCGATGTATGAATGTATGGATGAGTGCAATGTATGCATGCAATGTATGAGAGATGATGTGTCAGGTGTGATGTATACCATTTGCATCAGTTGTGACGGTGCTGACGGGCCGAGAATGCTGCATAAAACGACTGACCCCGTCCCAGAAAGGAATGGGCGATCCCAACCGTGAACTAGACATGATGACACTGAGGAGCCGATCGTGCCGCATAAAGTGGCGGTTCCCATCCTGAATGGCATGGGCGGACCCGACCGTGAACTAAACACGACGGCGCTGAGGGGCCGATCGTGCCGCATAAAGAGGCGGTCCCCATCCTAAATGGCATGGGCGGACCCGACCGTAACTAGACACGATGGCGCTGAAGGGCCAATTGTGCTACATAAAGCGGCAGTCCCCATCCTGAGTGGCATGGGCGGACCCGAACGTGAACTAAACATGACGGTGCTGAGGGGCCAATCGTGTAGGATAAAATGTCGGTCCCCATCCTGAATGGCATGGGCAGACCCAACCGCAACTAGACACGACTGAACTGAGGGGCTGATCGTGTTGCATAAAGCGGCAGCCCCCATCCTGAGTGGCATGGGCGGACCCGACTGTGAACTAGACACGACGACGCCGAGGGACCAATCAGGCTGCATAAAGCGACGGTCTCCATCCTGAATGACATGGATGGACCTGACCGTGAACTAGACACAACGGCGCTGAGGGGCCGATCGTCCTGCAAAACGCGGCGGTCCCCATCTTTGAAGGGAATGGGCGAGCCCGACCGTAAACTGGGCACGACGGCGCTGATGGGACTATCATCCTGCATAACGCGGCAGTCCCCATCCTGGAAGCGAATGGGTGAACCCGACTATAGACTAGACACGATGGCGTTGAGGGGCCGATAGTACTGCATGAAGCGGCGGTCCCCATCCTGGAAGGTAAGGGGCAAACCCAACCGCGAACTGGACACGATGGCACTGAGGGGCCGATCGTGCTACATAAAACGGTGGTCCCCATCTTACAAGGGAATGGACGAACCCGACCGTGAACGAGACATGATGGCGCTAAGGGGCTGATCGTGCTGCATAAAGCGGCGACCCCTATCCCGGAAGGGAATATGCAAGCCTAGCCGTAAACTCAGTACGATGGCGCGGAGGGGCCAATTTTCCTGCACAAATCCGGGATAATAGTACCCCTCCCTTGGCATAATGAGGCCGTCGAGCGGATACAATATCTGATGTACGTCTCCTTTTCCCATTTTTCCTTTGTTGTAACGTTGAAACATTTGTGTACTTTTTTGGCCGTCGGTGCCGATGAATAAAGGAACATTCTTTTATTTGTACCTAGTTGTTATCTCGTTCGTCCTCCACACCTCCTCACCATTTGTCTCGGCTCGGCCCGCTAGGCTCGGCTACAGACCCCTAGTGACGCATTCGAGGACTTGACCATTCCTCCGTTCTAAATCGTTTCTAGACGACCAACCTCGGAATCCCCAAAATTCCTCATCCAGACCCCCTCACCATTCGTCTCTTCTCGACGCGCTAGGCTTGTCTACAAACCCCTGGGGACTCGTTCGAGGAATGGACCATTCCTCTGGTCTGATCGTTTCTAGATGACTGACCTCAGAGTCCCCAGAATTCATCCTCTAGACCCCCTTACCATTCGTCTTGGACCGACACGCTAGACTCGGCTACAGACCCCTGGTGACTCATTTGAGGACTTGACCATTCCCTGGTCCGATTCGTTTCTAGACGAACGACCTCGGAATCCCCAAAATTCATCCTCCAGAGCCCCTCACCATTCACTCTATTGAATAGAAGAGTCACTCGAGGAAGTAAAAGACAATTTAATATAAATCTCATTTATAACTCATATGTGCATAACACAGAATTTATATTCAAAGGTTGAAAAATAAAAGAGTCATTTGTGCCATCAAAACAAGAGTGAAAGAAGAGTCATATGAAACGGACTATTATCAAAGTCACAAAATAACAAAGAGTCGGGCTTGAGTACGTGCAATCATTGTTTTAAAACTCATTAGGCACTAGTCAGGCGGTTGAGAGGCGCCTAGCGCCTAGGCGGCCGACTAAGCCATTTTTTTGGCTGACTAAGTTTGTTAGTTATCTACATTTAGGGCCAACTAGTAGGTCGAACTAGGGCGATTTTTAGAGCAGTGAGTGCACTTAACAACTCAGTAATCTCTACTATTGACCAAGAGGTGAAAATCAAGAAGTACGAAGGAGAGACACTTGGACCTCACTGTATAGAAGTGCATATAATGCTTTCTATGAACATTGTCTCTACTAATTAATCAAGTTCTTGAAATGAATGATGGAAATCGAGTACTTACAAAAGCTCAAAAACAACTATTGATTCATCACATGTGTTGAGTATGGGCTTTCACAACATTCCTTAAAGAAGACGTGATCTCGTGAATGACAAATAATTCAAGCTCAACCAGCGAGATGGGAAGATCAGAAAAACTTTTCAAGAACTTTCCTACATCAATAGTATAAGTCATGTGTAGTATAAAAATAGAGGGAGTATGTTTGAAGAAAGTTGTGTACCTAAACACAACAAGAGCTTATGAAAATCTATCTAGTAAAAATAAAGTATTAATCAATCAGACTACACTTAAATTTGGTTGGTTGTCTAGACATGTGTGTGCGTGTGATCTTTTTCGGATTTGACTATGATGTCTTCAGCAGTCCACTAAACACCATAAATAGTATCACTTTATTGGATCAGTGGTCATCCTCAAACCTTACCAATGAAGATTTGATTTCATCAATTGACTTCACTTTGATCCTGTCATATTTTGGCCATGATGCGAGTTCAATATTTTCAACGTATTGATTTATCCTTCATACGAAACTTGAATGATATGATTTTAAGTAGTTTACAAAAAGATATGCTAAAATAATATTCCCCCCATCCCGCTAATATTGTCTCATTTTCGTGTTCGGGAAATTCCACCAAGATTGTACCATACCAAATTTTGTCAAGATTGTGTGTCTCTAAATCATTTTTACTTTATTCTTACTTTATCAATTCAATACAAAAGACATAACTCACTTTTCTTAATAATCGTGTCACTCTCTCATGTCCCAATGTTAGTGGGACGGAGGCAGTAGAAATAATGTGACCCTGATTCAAGATATCGAGTTGAGTGTGTTATATAAAGTTCAATAAAATTCACATGAAATAGGAATATGAATACTTGAATGAAACTGAGCCCAACTAATCATTGTCTCCTAAACATGAATTTGATCACAACACAAGTAGCAAATCACCTCCCAGGATAGAACGGTTTTTATAGAGTTCCCGAAGGACACCGTCGAACTCAAAGATGCAGCGTTTTAATTGAGGATTAAAGGAAGATAATAGAGATAATAGGAGTATCTTCGGACACTAAACTCACATGCAATAAGACATATTTATAGAGTTCTCTGGCCAGACTCTATACTGAAAGACACCTAATACAAGGAAAGTTGTGACATTTCTTTCAAATGGAATATACATGTGTATTATGCCAAGAGTTTTTCCGAAAAATAGAGCAAAAAAGATAGGAAATTGTCTCTAAACCATATGCAGACGAGTGGATCAAGACCCGAACCCAAAACCCAACATTGCTGTCCAGACAACGGCGGCGGTGCATGTGTGTGAGATATAATTCCACAGTTATCTTTTGGGGAAAATTTCTCATTCATTTCAAAATGGTTTTCTACAAATAATATAGGGAAATGTTCATCTCATGGAGTACAATATGTTAGGACTTAGTCCTATTCAAAGATGTGCATCCTTACATATTTTAGCTCCAAAATGATAATAATATTGATTTGTATACCCATTTTTTCACATGAATGAGAAATTGGCTTAAAGATAGGAAACATATTAGAATTTGACAAAGGAAGATGAGAACTCTGCATGGGGTTAGGTAGTCGTGAAACTTTGAAACTGCCTTAGTGTATATCCATTAGATTTAGAAAGAATTGCAAAACTATTACCTATAAGGTTTAGATGGATAAAAATATAACCGCTTCAAAACTTGACAAAAATATGACCTAACATTTCTCTCAGCAAGCATCAAACCCCTTCTGCCCTTCATCTAGAACTTAGCGTGAAGTTTCAGCACCAGCTTTGTCTTTGTTACAGAGCCACCCCCCACCGGCCGCAGAACCACCACCGCCTAAGATCCAGCACCGTCGTCCCCCTCCCCTCTCCTTCTGTTTTTTTGTTTCCTCTCTTTCTGTTCTGTCAATGGAGAGGTAGATGAGAGTCAAACCACTGCCACCACGTCTTCATCCATTGAGGCTTGCTGTCATATCGCTTGATACCAGATGGCTTAGTTATCACAAGTGCTAGTGCTTGGTTTTCATTTTGAGTTTCATCCGAGATTCGATATGCGTTCGGCGATGGCGGCGGCGAGGTGGCAGGGGAGCGGAGGCGCATCTAAATCTGGACGGTTAAGGTTCTGTGTGATGATGCGGCGGTGGGGGAAGGGGCTAGGGTTGGGAAGGTGGGCTGAATAGGTAGTTGGCTGCTGTGAAGGGTGTTGGGGATGGGACTGTGAGAGGGGAGGGGATGGGGATAGTTGGGGAGGGTGCAGGCAGGGGGGCACCTAGGCTGGTGGAATGTGTTTGGAGAAGTGTTCAATGGGTTTGGGGTGCTGGGGAGCGTGGCCATTGATTGTTGGGGCTAGGCAGTGGTCACAAGATGAAGCGGTACGGTGGTGGTGTCACTGTGGTCGGCGGCGATGACCGGCGGCGGCAATGACACGAGCGATGGCGGCTGAAGTGACACGAGGATGGCGGCGACAACAGTGACACGGGCGATAGCGGCAATGACATCCGACAGTGACATAAAAATGTGGCAGTGACATGAATATTATGTTGTCACTTTATTTTAGTCACATTTTTGTCCAAATGTAAAAGTGATCACATTTTTCGAAATCAAGCCTTAATTTAGTAATATTCACGAAATAACTCCTTGACAATAAATAAATCATCAATGTTACGTATACCTAGACAATAAATAACACACAGAGCCTCGAGTGCATCTTTGATTCTCACAATAACTAACTCTCATGCCTAGGAGGTAGAATCTCATAGAAGCAACTTCATTCCACTAGCATAGGTGATCTCTATGAAATGTATCATGTCATATTTTACTTGAATGCATCAAGATATATATATATATATATATATACATATATATATGTATATATATATATATATATATATATATATATATATATGGTTCTAGTGAGAACCACTCCTAAAATGGGAACTCTTTAAAACAAGAACTTTCAATCTCTACCTTTCATTTATTGCAATGATTGGTTATGATTCACATGGGGTCACATTCATAATTACCCTAAATTCACATGGGACCCTTTGCAATTAATTCTGAATAATTACAAAAATGACACCTTGTCATTATTAGCCATTGATTGCAAAATTGAATGATAGAGATTAGAAGTTCTCATTTTAAAAAAAGTTCTCATCTTAAGAGGGGTTCTCACTATATATAAATATATATATACACACATATATGGAGAGGGTTCTAGTAGAACCCCTCTTAAAATGAGAACCCGTGAGAACCGGTGAGAACCGGTGGTATTTTTGGCTGAATTTTTGTGTGTATGTTCCTCATCAAGTCTAGTTCATCCATACCAAATTTGAGCAAAAAATTCAATCGGGAAGGTCGTCAAATGATTTTTGAAAGAAAACTGGTCCGGAATATACATATAAAATGCAATTTTCTTGAAACAAAACTGGTCCGGAATAACACAAATGATTTTTTCAAGTTAACTGGTCCGGAAAATACATAGTCCGGACCAGTTAACTTGCAAAAATCATTTGACGACCTTCCCGATTTAATTTTTGGCTGCAATTTGGTATGGATGAACTAGACTTGATCAGGAGCCTACACAAAAAATTTGAGCAAAAAATACCACCGGGAAGGCCCCCAAATGGAGGAGGCCGGACGGGGCTTCTGTCCGGAATATGTATTTTCCGGACCAGTTAACTTGAAAAAATCATTTGACGACCTTCCCGATTGAATTTTTGGATGAAATTTGGTATGGATGAACTAGACTTGATGAGGAACATACACAAAAACATTTGAGCAAAAAATACCACCGGGAAGGCCCCCAAAAGGAGGAGGCCGGACGGCGCTCCGGTCAGGAATTTCCTGACCGGAAGATTACTCTCTCTCTCTCTCTCTCTCTCTCTCTATATATATATATATATATATATCACTAAAGACATAACTTACCCTAAATGCTAATTTTAAGGAAGTGCCAAGTTAGTACTACCCTCGTCCCCCTAAGTTTGGGACAAAGGGGTGGGTGCTAGACAAAGTCAGGGGAAGGAATGAGTAATACTTTAATTTGCTCAATGAGGTGAAATTGGTGAAATTCAGATTGATGTGACTAAATTGACAAAATCTTAAAAAACTGTGAAAAACTTATATGAAAAATATGATTTATTAATGAAATAAACAAAAAAAAGTATATGAAAATAACTTAAACGTCTATCTTCAACAATATTATCAATTTAAAAAGTAATTCAAAACTTATTTATTTTAATTATCAAAAAATTCAACACGAGTGTCATGAGCAAAAAAGTTGTGTAGTACTTAAGTAATTATTAGCTTTCTCCTAAATTGAATGTCTTGTTGAAGTTTAAGCATAATAAATTAAAATAATACTACGTATGAATTACATATTTCACTGATTTTTTGGATTAAAATTATTAGCTTTCTGACATTGTTTTCTAGTTTTGTTGGATTATCTTATTTAGAGCAGGAGGAACACATGCACTGGGAGCATGACACTACGGATGATATTGAGGATATAGCAATACACAAACTCATATTTAACTATGAAGTTCACAAAGCCTATGGCGAGAAACAAGATTCCCTTTCACTTGAGAAACAACCACAACTTCCACTCGTTCAGGCCTACTCTGATGCCTCGGACAACTTTGACTATTCTGATGATTCCTTTTTCCGAGACAATTTTCTAGGACATGCGACTGAAAGCGAACGTCGTCCTCCTTTATCACACCAAGAAGAAATTGGGAACTCCAAATTCAACAGATCGATTTGTCACAAAACAAAATTCGTCACCCCTGAGAACTATTTGCCAACAAACAACCTAAACACACAACTCAAACTTTACAGGAAATCTCAACAAAACAAAAGACGACACAACATGAGGACTGGATCACAGTCAAGAGATTTCCCTTGGGTCTAGCTTTAATTTTTTATATTCTCTTTTTATTTTTATGAATAAAATCGTTCTTTTTCTCAAAAAAGAAGAAGAACGAAATGAATTACATATTTCATTATTTCTTGACAAAAAAGAAACATGACATTCATTTTAATATAATATCACGCAAAAACAAAAATATCATGCAAAAAAAGTGAATAAAACAATCAAAATAAGAAAACGATTAAGCCAGCTCATTTGTTAGCTAAAGCGTCTTATTCTTTGTCTGACTCACAATCTTAGCTTTGTTCTCCTCCTACTTTTATTGTATCGGTTTTAGAGCTAGTTTGGTAACACGAAAATCAGCTGATTCTGCTGAAATTTATGAAGTTCTGGCTGAAGTGGTTGATTCTGCTGATTTAAGAAAAAAATGTTTTTAAAATATATTTTATTAATATAATAAAGAAAAAATTATATGTAAAAATAGCTAAAATGGTCATCTACAGTAACTTCTGCCAAAACAGCCAGAAAAATTACTTCAACCTTACTTTTTTTTATTATTACACAATTCAACGCGCGAAAACAAAAGTTACATGTTTGGTGAAAAAGTTGACTGATAAGCCTGATAATGATAATGATAATTACGTCTTTCTTTCAAAAAACAACCAATATAAGACGAAATGAGTACTCCATATTTATTTTATCAATCCAGTTTGAAGTACACACTTTTCATATACACACATACACACTCATGTCTGTGTAAGGATTTTTTTGTCTGTACATGAGTGTGTATTTGCGTGTATGAAAATTGTGTAAGAATAGCATTTTTGTTATTTTATACTCCATAGGGAGTAAAATTCACTCCGTATTTTATAAAAAAAATCAACTGGTCAAATATTCGTACTGTATATTTCATATAGCCTTCAAGATAACAGTCCTGGTGTCAGCTGTCGTCATTTAGAGATGGGATCGGAGTCCAATAACGGCGAGGTGATATTGGGTGTCGACGGAGGCGCCACTTCCACAGTCTGCGTTTGCCTGCCACTCCTACGGCTACCCGACATTCCAGATCCTCTTCCCATCCTTGGCCGTGCCCTTACCGGTTGCTCTAACCAGAATAGCGTCGGTGGTACGTACATCGATGACCCCCTTCACTCCCGCATGTATAATACTACTTGCTTATAGTATCCGGTTTATACTCTTCGTCCCACTTGATTCAAGTCAATTTGATAGCAAAACACTTCCGTGCTGCACAGTAGTTGTTTTGCAGTTAATTTTAAATTCTATAAGCATCAATCGATGCCCCAAGTGCACTGAGGTTTTTACTGCCAGAATAGTGGCATGCATTGATAGTGGGAAGCTTGGAGCTTATGGCGTTTTCAGGGCCAGTTACCTAGTCCCTGTGCAAATACGGAGTGGAGAAGTATACAATTATACCACCTATTAATAATGTACACATAATAATTCAATACATATAATGTAAAAAAAAATCTATTTGTAGTTTTTTAATAATTTTTTTCATAAAATTTATTTGTAACTTACAACATACGGTGTAGTTGAGAAAATACATATTTGTAACACAAAAAATAGGACATCAATTTTAAGATTTCAATGAACATGTTTTCTTGCATTTTTGAAGAAAATCCATCCCTCCAGCTCTCAAGCTCTCACTTTCATGTGCCATTACAGGTAATAAAGCTTTCAATCTATCTTTTGACATTGTTGTATTCTGGTATGACTTCAGCATCCTTATAACCCAGCATAACTACAAGAAGAATCCCTAGTTAATGGCTAATTCCTTCTGAAACAAAATTGGTTTCAACAGTTCATATCAATTGCACAGTGTAATAGACATGACCTTTTCATCTACGATAAACAGCGCGCAATAGTATACGATATTTTAATTTCTTAATAAGAGGAGTTTGCTTTTCCCTGTATTATATTCTCAGAACATGCGTCAAAGGAAGCACTTGTAAAGGTCATGGAAGAAGCACTTTCAATTTCTGGAAAGAAACAATCATGTGTACGAGCAGTCTGTTTGGGATTATCTGGTATAAATCACCCAAGCGATCAGCAAAAAATGTTGAACTGGTTGAGGTTTGGTTCCTGATTCTTTAATCTTGTATTATTTTCCACTTATTGCATCTACACATTCAGTATAGCTGTATAGGCATGGAAGTATTTTGATAGATTTGGAAGTATAAAAGAAAGTGCAGCCCGGTGCACAAAGGCATCCCTGTAAGCTGAGGGTCCGGGGAAGGGTCCCACCACAAGAGTGTATAAAGGGAAAGCCTTCTGTCAAATTTTGAGAAGAGGACGCTCCCAAGACTTGATCCCGTGACCTCTTGGTCACACAGCAACACCTTAACTGGTGCACCAAGGCTCCACTAGATTTGGAAGAATATGGTTTGAAATGTTTGAAATTTATAAGCCTTAGACCCTTGGTCAAGGATGATCCTAAAGTTTGTCTGAAAATACTACACACTTCGTCCATAATGAACTTCAACTTTTCCAAATTTGGCTCTCACATTAAGAGGCTGTTTGGCAGCACTGTTTTTCGGCTTATCAGGCTTATCAGCCAACTTTTCACCAAACACGTAACTTTTACTTTCGCGCGCTGAGTTGTGTAATAAGCAGAAAAAGTAAGGTTGGAGTTACTTTTCTGGCTGTTTTGGCTGAAGTCACTGTAGATGACCATTTTAGCTATTTTTACATATAATTTTTTCTTTATTTTATTAATAAAATATATTTTAAAAATAATTGTTTCTTAAATCAACAGAATCAGCCAATACAGCCACTTCAGCCAGAACTTCAGGAATTTCAGCAGAATCAGCCAAAACAGACGATTTCCGTGCTACCAAACGGGCTCTAAGCTTCACCTTTCCTATTAAGAATTTAATTTTCTTTCCTTTTTAAATAAATTTCAACCACACAATTTTACTTTATTAATAAGCTTGCAAAACCAAAAGTGAACTTTATATTAGGGCAGAGAGAGCATAATATAAACAATCGAATTAATTCAAATCCAAAAGATTTACCGCTTACATTATCTATCAGAAGTGTTGCCTTTGTCTAAATATCAAAGTGTAGTTCAGACCCTTTGACAACATCATGCAGACATAAATAGTACTCGGGGTATATATAAAGGTGTTGAATTGAAGGTGGTGTCATACACTTTTTCTATATTCTAACAAATCTAATTACTGGCAGTTGCACATAAATCTGACAAAGGCTAACAACAACATCCAAGCCTCATTCCCAAAAGAAACTGCACGTATGCAGCCACTCTCTCTTCAGAAATTTTAGGCAAAATATGGTATAAGATTCAAAGGGAATTACTTGACCATTACTGATGTTCTATTTAGGCATTAAAAAGAACAAAACATGTTAACTAACCTGGTGTATCTCATGGTAAACCAACACGAAAGTAACAAGATGGAGTGTTACAGATCGAGTCTCAATGTTATTACTCTTACTATTACTATTAGTAACATTAGTATGTGTTTCCTTCTATTAGTAATAGTATAGTAATATTTTGTATGGGTAGTTATGCTCTGTTTTGGTTAAGTTTCTAATGTAAAATAGACTAGGACATCAATAGTTTCTCACAATCTCACCAAGAATCTTGGGATGGGTATAAATAGAGGTTTCTATTCATTAATATTATCAATAGTTTTGGAGTTAGTTCATGTGTGTCTTCGGCTAGGCCAAGCACCAAAATTACTTCTCTGCCAAGGGGACCCTACTCTGGCAAGGGTGATTAGTTCTTTATAATCATATCTTTCATTCTTCCTCCTCCTCACCATGCCTCTAGCACCTGGTCCCAGTGGGGTTTCGGATAAAGGGCCATGTATGCCTTGCTTGGCACTTTATGTGACGTAACCATTTATGTCCTATTATCTTTTAGTGCCTAGGAAAAATTAAAAACATCTGAGGGACCAAAACAAGTCTTACCAGCTAGACCTTGCTGGTTTTCCCCTGTTGTGAACTTTATGATAGTCTCAGAGATTGTCATTATTTTTGAATTAAAGAGTGTACTTATCTCAAAATGATTGTCATGTTATTTAAGACTTGTGGTGCTTCTGTTATGCTTTTATAATAATGCCCGTGATCCTCTTCTGCAGGAACATTTTCCCAAGTGATGTAAAGGTATATGTTCACAATGATGCTGTAGCTGCTCTTGCAAGCGGGACCATGGGGAAACTTTCTGGATGTGTCCTGATTGCTGGTACAGGAAGCATTTGTTATGGTTTTACTGAAGATGGCCGGGAAGCCCATGCTGCTGGGGCAGGACCTGTATTAGGTGATTGGGGGAGGTAAAGTTGGTGCGTACTCATTATGTTTCACATATAATTCGTACAGAGATCAATCAGAAAGTGTACAGAAATTTGCCGGACAAGTGATCGAAAGGGCTAAGGGTGGCAAGAAACAGTGCACCAAAAGTGGGGAAATGAAAGTTGGGGACCGTAAGTGAAAATGACCTAGTCATGGGACCAAAAGAGGAGTATTTTATTTTACTGATTATTGAAGTGCAACGCTTGTATATGTATGTCTTTATGGATAGGGATAGGCTTTGTAGTTTTAATTTGAATAAATATCTCTTTCTAAATTTCATTTTATCATTTAATCGTTGTCATTTCCTAAAACAAAAAATCCAAATGTGTTACTACTCTCTTCTGGTCCTATATGTGTCTCTCTACTCTTGCAGTGGTTATGGCATTGCTGCTAAAGGTTTAACAGCAGTTGTGAGAGCTCATGATGGTCGAGGTGCAGAGACTATGCTCACAAGACACATTTTACAGTGGCTTGGTCTTTCTTCGCCCGAAGAACTCATACGGTATATATCTATTGCCACTTCAAAGTTTTTAATTAGTTATTTTATTGGACCCTCGGCTTATAGTAACTCTAGATCAAAAAAGGTCAAAGTTTAACCTATTTCTGATTAATCCTTCTGTTTCGAAACTGATATGCAAGCTTCTCTTGGCTTCCCTTGAAATGAATCGAGTGAAAAGCATTCTCCACTCTTTCGAAGCACAGAGCAGATTCCTTTCTTGGTTGTCCCAAAATAAGTGTCACATTTCTTTTTCTGGAAAGAAATATATGGTCTACAACATCTCACTTTATTATACTCAAATCCTAATCATAACTTTTACTTTTTCAAAAACTTATTAATAATCGTGCCAAAACAAAGTAGGACACATAAAATGGGACAATGGCAGTAATATTCTTGCGTGTCTGAACCCAATTAACCTTGGTGGCCGAGCGCCTAGGCGCCACATGAGCGGATGAGGTGTCAATTAAGTGTTTGGACTTAGCATCAATTAGGTATATTTGAGTTAATAAGGTAATAAAAAAAACTACATGAAGTAGCTTCCAAGTTTCAACAGGCAGCCTCCCTCCTCTTTGCCAATGAAAATAAGACATGCTCTATTCATTGAAGAGGAGGAGGGAAATGCTCTAGTCTATACTACCGATGTGAAGCCAGAAAAGAACTGAAGGCTCTAACGAAGGTGGAAATGAAAAATATTGCTACCCTTGTGGGATTCTAACAAACGACTACCAAGTAAAAGCGATCAACTTAGTTATTAAGTCAACCATCCATTACTTATATCATTCATCTATAGTACAAGTAAGCCAAGTGTTTGATTGTAAATTAGTAATGTACTCTACCATTTATATATGCCATGACAAATTCAAACCATCATATGCCACTTTCTTATCGGCATCTAGGTGGACCTATGCAGATTTATCTTGGGCTCGAATTGCCGCAATTGTTCCAGTAGTAGTATCCTGTGCTGAGGATGGTGATGTCGTTGCAAATGAAATTTTAAATAATGCAGTGAATGAGTTGGCTGATAGTGTAAGAGCTGTTGTTCAAAGACTAGGCTTGGCTGGTAAAGGTATATATTTTACTCCATTTAACACTTTACGTTCATATTAATCAGCAATAATTGATGCAATGGTTTCCCTCAGCCTTCTCAGACCTATCATTTTTCATCTCAGAACTCGTATGTTTTGCTCTAAAACTTGTCACTTCTCTAAATGCTCTGTTTTCACAAGTGATTGTTTTTATCCCAAAACTCGGGCAGCCAAGATTTCAGCTACTCAAATTTGGTGTGAGCGAGGGAAAAACCGAAAAAATCATTCATAACAATTTTCATAGCAAAAAAACATTCCGGAACCTCGGATGGGTTGGGGTCCTATAACCCTTCAATGTATGCACCTGCCCAAATGTATTAGTTTCTAGCTAATATTGATTCTCACACTCATGGTTTAACGCCGTGAGACTGTACCTTGGACTGAGCTCTGTGAGACTACCATGAACTGAGCTCTGTGAGACTGTACCTTGGGCTGAACTCTGTGAGACTGTACCATGGACCGTCTCATGCGAATTTCATGTAAGTAATTACTCTGTAGTATGGAGTATAAGTTTCATGCCTCCAACTCCATATTAGTTTCAATTTCAACTTGAGCCAGGGCAATGTTTGCTATAAAATTATATGTACACAACTTCCAGATTGATGATTATGAATGTTACGTCACCTATTTGTGCCCAATTAGCTAGTTATTGACTGTATAGATCATTATGATGTGGGCAAGTGAAAGTGAGTACTATGGCAATTGCAGGTAACAATGATTCTTTCCCACTTGTCATGGTTGGTGGTGTTCTGGAAGCCGACAGGAAATGGAACATAGGGGAGGAAGTTACAAATTCAATTCTAAAGACCTACCCAAGGGCTTCTATTATTCGACCTAAGGTTACTATATTTATGCTTTTGCTTACTTCGTATCCCATGAGTCTTCATTTATTTGTGTATGAAGGAGAGGCTCATCTTCTTTTGCTTTTCCCGACATGTTTTTGAGAAATGAATTAAGATTGACACTTGAAAGAGACGTCAAAATATTTTAGATACCTGAAATTGTAGTTTAGTGAAGTTATAAAGATTTTAGAAACACGAACAATTACTACCTCTGTCTTCCAAAAAAGAAAAAGAAAGAAAAAGAATCATCAGGCAGGATTTACCCTGTAGTGGTTGATGGTTTCCCCATCATAAAAAAAATCATCTTTGATTAAAGTACAACTTTTAGATTTCGGTACATTAGAATGGTTATAAAATATAAATCAAAAGTCTGCCACTATTTCGGAACATTCCATAAAAAAAGCAGCTTTGTTAGTTGAAACATGACTCTTTTCGGGAAATATGTTTTTCAAATGACTCATGTGTCCTGAAGGTACTCTTTGAATCCATCACTTTGCAATGCAATATACAAGGTAGTCTAGATTATGCCTTTGCCCAAGCCTCCTCCTCTTATGGGTATGCCGTGATGTTGTATGAAGATATTTAGTGACTCCTCAGGTTGAGCCTGCAGTAGGTGCTGCTTTTTTGGCTATGGATTTCATACTCAAAGAAGCCGAAGTTAGTGCTCGCAGGTGACCCTCAATACACGATGTACAGATAGTAATGATAAAAAAAAAACTGTATAGTAATTCAACTCAATTGGAGCGAACGCGTGTTTGGGCAGTTCTATTCCAAATCTGCATTTTCTTGTATTACAATTTACTATAGTGCCTTGCACAGTGTAACCCTTATGGCCTTATGGGTCATTGTCATCCCGTCTTGTTGGACACAGTTAACGTTTGGTGACCTCTTATTTCTACTTGACGTTCCTGTCAACCTGATTTTTTCAGCCAAAAATTAATGTTTGATTGTATGGGTTGGATTTGTTTATAATGGAATTAACTAAATTGACGACTTCACGGTTGTACACTGGATAACGTTTTTTCTTTTACGGAGTATTTGTTAAGATGGTGCATGTTAAATATTTTAACATCCACTAGGACAATTCAGCGAGTAGAATGAGTTCACAGTTTTGGCCTTGATTTCCGAAATTGAGCTATTTTAACATTTCCAAACAGGACAATATTCACAGTTTCATAATGTTCAATATCCTATTCTGCGTTACTGGAAGGGCTACATCTGTTAAAACTTGAGTTGCTTCCGGCATCTTCTGTTTCACCGATTTCCTTGCTCAAGTGGCGAGAGAGAAATTTACATTTTACATATAAACGTGTATAATGAATGAGTTGTATGTATGCGAGTTGCGACACAGAACTGAGAAAGGCCACATTAGCATTCTTAGCTATTAATTACGGTAAAATACATTGTACAGCCGGCTGTGCCGTGCGCATGGTACAACCGACACTTTTTTTGGCTCTGCGCTTCTTCGATCGATCTCGCTCTGGCCTTCATCCTTGACTTCGCACCAGCTTAAGATCTTGTCTGGTTCTTCGATCTGGCTTCGCACCTGGTTGATTATATGCTCACCACTTGTCTCTTTCTCTTCCAGGTTGTTGCTCGTCGTTGCCTCTCACCGCTCATCTCCTTCTCCTCTAGAAGGGACACGGCAGATCCTCCCTCTATCTTTCTTTTCACTCTTTTCTTTTTTCTTTTTTTCTTATTCAATTTTGGTGTTTGAGATTGTGATTTTGGAAGACAAAGGAGCCTACTGCAGATAAAGGAATCCCTACTGCTATTCATCTCAAATGAGTTTTATATTAAACTCAAATGAGTATACACATAAAAGAAATGAACATACACAACTGAACATTAAGCACATTAAAAATGAGTTTTATATTAAACTCAGATGAGTATACGCCTCAAAGAAATGAACATACACAACTGAGTATTAAACACATTAAAAATGTGTTTTATGTTAACTTAAATGAGTATAACGTCCAAAATCAATGAGCATACACGAATGAGTTTTTGATTTTTTTGATACTCATTCTGTAAATTATGTATGCTCATTTGGTACTGCTTTATGCTCATTTAAAATGATGCACATATCAAATATAACGCCCAAAATCAATGAGCATACACAAATTAAATGAGCTTTTGAATTTTTGGATACTCATTTTGTAAATTATGTGTTGGGTAAATAGCCCCGAACAGGAGTCCGACCCAATTACCCCCGAACCGACGTACGTCGCCCAGCCCGCGGATGGCCCTGGCCTGAAGGAATGGGGACGAATGTCTATCTCCGGGGTAACAGCACAAGGTCCCGGCCGAGGGTCGGTTAGCACATCCGTGACGAACGTCGTCAGACGAGGCCCATCTCCGTAGATGGCCCAGGCCCCAAAAGATTGTTACGTTCTCAGGAAGGGCCGCAGACGAACGGCCCCCGGTTCTACCAGACGATCGTGGTCAGGAATTAGGCGGGGAACCCAGATTCTGGCGGGAAGCGCATTTAATGCTGGAGATTTGGTGGTTGGGCCACAGCCACTAACAATCCTCCACATCATCAAGACTAACTGCCCATTGGCGGGTATAAATAGTAGCATTTATTTCATTGTAAGAGGTTGGCAACTTTCTATTCTTAGCATACTAGCTTCAGCATTCTTACTCGCAGCATTTCTAAGTGCCTTGTAAGACGAGCGGCCGACGTGCCTTTTTAGCAAGTAGATTGTACTTAGGGGAGTTATTACGAAGTTAATAATACCTATTTACATTGCCTGCTATTACTTTTGTTTTCCTGATCCATCTGATAGTTGTTGGGCTAGATATCCACTCACTCCACTCGAAATCTTTGGGCTTACGTGTTGGGTCCAAGGATTGAAGGAATAAACCTCAACACTGGCGCCGTCTGTGGGAAACTGAGCAAAAAGTTTCCAGAAACTCTCCCAAACAGCTACTAAATCTACCTACAGCAAACACGATGTCAGGAAGCAACAACCAGCGTGATCTCTCCGAGCGTCTGGAATCAAGCCGCCGGAATCGCGGCCAGAACTCGGAACTATCCGCAACGATATGGACCTCCGGGGGAAACGGGGGTATCACTGACCTCATTCCCTTGGAGGCCAGGCAGGATCCTCGCCTCATGCGGGAACTCGCAGACACCATGCGTCGCTTGGCAGACGAGCGGGAGGCCCGAGACCAGGTGTACTCTGCAAGTACCCAGCGAACGCCCCTCTCTCCCATACGCCGCATGCAGTCGTTTGACGATACGACAGGATCCAGCGACCACCGGCCCTCAGTCCACGAGCGGCTAGGTGGGGGTTCAGGCTCCCGTGGAACGGGAGGGCGAACCAGAGTCAGCATCGTTGCATCCAGGGCTCACACACCATCAGTCCCCCGCCAAATCCCGCGGGGAGACGAGACCCCGAGGATCAACGCCGTTGGACGACGTTTCCAACGGCGAGGTGCGCAGATCTTCAGACGGCCGCACGATGCTGTGGCCGCTCAGCAGAATGCCGTCCCCGAAGCCGCGCCCCCTGTGTCCCCCGGAAGGGCCGCACAGGATGCAAGGTTGGAGGCCATGGAAAGGCAGATAGCCGAGATGAATAGGCGGACAGACGTTGGCTCGGCCACACCCTCTTTCTCTCTCACATCTCCCTTTACTCCACGGGTGATGAGCGTCGAGATTCCCCGGGGCTGCAGGCCCCCGGGCAACTTGGTGTACAATGGGGATGGCGATCCCAAGGCCCATCTGATTAGCTATCAAGGAAACCTGTCCATGCTGGGAGCATCAGACGAGGCCATCTGCAGGTTGTTCTTCAGCACCCTCAGGGGGCCGGCGCAAGAATGGTTCGGCCAGTTGAGGCCAGGCACCATCGACTCATACGAACAACTCTCCCAGCAGTTCATGGCGCAGTTTGCTGCCAGCACCACCCCCAGGAAGGACGTCACGGCTCTCGCCCACATCAAACAAGGGCGGGACGAACCGCTGGCTAGGTTCCTGGTGAGGTGGAGGGACGAGGTCCTACAGGTCGACGATCTGGACGAACGTCTGGCCACCAACATGTTCACCAGTGCGCTGGCCACAGGGGATCTATACCGGGACCTAAGGAGGAATCCCGGCACCAGCTACACCGAGGTTCTTGCTCGGGCCCAGAAGTATGCCTCCATTGAGGAGGAGATCAGGCAGCGGGACGGAGTTCCCGCGGCCCACCCACGGAAGATGGCGGACAGGCTCGGGCCCGGGCCGGGACCCGGGCCCTCCCCCCCAAACAAAAAGAAGAGGACAGACGGGGCGATGGTCCCCTGGAAGGCTCCGTCCGGGGATACTCAAGCACGGCCGGACGACCGCTATGTCCCATTGGCCTACCCAGTGAGCCAAATCTTTGAGGCCATCAAGGACAAGGGCCTCCTAACGGAACCCCAGGATATGAATAAGCATATGGGGCACGACCAATCGGCCTACTGTGAATACCATCAGAGGACCGGCCACCTGACGGATAATTGCAGCCAATTAAAGAAAGCAATCGACGAGCTGATCCGTCAGGGGTACCTGGGCGAGTTCACCCAGCTGCTGAACAAAAACAGCCAACAGAAGCCGAACTCAAGGCACAAGACATGGCGCCGCGACGATCGGCGCGAGGCAGAACCTCAGGACGTGGATTATCGAAGTGCAGATAAACGTCCGGAGGGATCCCTCGGCCCGAAGGGCAAGAAGAAGAAATTGGAGATCAAGGTGATCTTCGGGGGCGCTGAGACAGGGGATACACCCGCCGAGCGGAAAAAATTTGAGAGGTCACTCTATGTGGGTTCCGTTTCAGCACCCCCCACCAAGCGCAATAGAGCCGAGGCAATTACCTTCGGCCCCGCTGACCTGCCAATGTCACCGGCGCCGCACAGAGACGAGCTGGTGATCAGCATGGACGTGAACGATGCTATCGTCCGTCGCGTCCTCGTTGATACCGGGAGCAGTGTGAACGTCCTCTACTGGGAGGCTTTCGAAGGAATGAGGCTCCGGAAGGACATGCTGCATCCCCTACGCACCCCGCTGTCCGGCTTCACCGGGGATTGCATTGACGCTGAGGGCACCATCATTTTACCGGTAGAGGTCGGTGACGGCCCTCACACTGCCCGGATCAGCATGACGTTCGTCGTGGTCCGCCTAAAGTGCGCCCACAACGCCATTTTGGGCCGACCCGGTTTGGAAGACTTGGGGGCCATATGCTCCGTACGACATTCATGCATCAAATTCCCCACCGACACTAGAGTGGGGGCGGCACGTACGGACCCACATATGGCCAGGGCCTGCTACACGAAGGCCATGGAGAGGCTCAACGAGCGGGAGGCTCGGGTCAACAGCATCTCCGAAAAGGCCAAACAGGCCGACTTGGACGCTCATCTGGAACCAGCAACTCTGCTGGAGGAAATTGAACTCGACGATCCGACGGACAGGAAGGTGTCCATTGGTGCGGATCTAGAGCCAGAAATCAGGGCAGGGGTCATAGCCGTCCTCCGGAGGTTCAGGATCTTGTTCGCCAGAGGGCCGGAGGACATGCCGGGCATCGACCCCAACCTCATATGCCATAAACTCGCCGTGCGGCCGGATGCCAAGCCTATACAACAGAAGAAGAGATATATGGCGGCCGACCGACGCGATTTCATCAGGAAGGAAACAGCAACTCTCCTCAGCATCAAACATATCCGGCCAGTCATCCACGTGGAGTGGTTGGCCAACGTGGTTCTAGCCCCGAAGGGCGACACTTGGCGGATGTGCGTCGATTACTCGGACCTCAACAAAGCTTGTCCGATGGACCCTTACCCCGTCCCGAGGATCGACCTGCTGGTGGATGAGACAGCAGGCTGCGAGCTGCTCAGCTTCATGGACGCATTCAGGGGCTACCATCAGGTGTTCATGCACCCCGATGATGCCGAAAAAACGGCATTCGTCACGGCGGACGGCGTGTACTGCTACATCGTCATGCCTTTCGGCCTGAGGAACGCCATGGCTACTTTTCAGAGGATGATTGGGATGTTGTTCAAAGACGTGCTTGGAAAGACGATGGAAGCCTACGTGGATGACATCCTGATCAAAAGCAAGAAAAAGGAGGACCATGTACAGGACATGGAGAGGGTCTTCAGCATCATGGAGAGGGCCAGCATGAGGCTCAATCCGAAGAAATGTGCCTTCGCCGTCAGGGGCGGCAAGTTCCTCGGCTACATGATGAGCGAGCGAGGGATCGAGCCTAACCCGGAGAAGGTGAAGGCGATTATGGACATGGAGGCCCCAAAGAACCTAAAGGACGTGCAGCGGCTCACCGGGCGTCTGGCGGCCCTGAGCAGATTCTTATCCAAGCTGGCTGATAAGGCGATTCCCTTTTTTCAGATCATGAAGAAGGCCAGTCCCTTTCAATGGACCCCAGAGTGCCAAACTGCTTTCGAAGATTTCAAGGTATATCTCTCCTCCCCGCTCGTCCTCACCAAGGCAGATCCCGGGGAGAGATTATACATGTACTTGGCGGTAGCCGACCTGGCCGTAAGTGCCGTACTGCTGAAGGAATCTGAGGGCGTTCAGCGGCCAATATACTTTGTAAGTAAGGCGCTGAACGGTCCCGAGACGAGGTACACACTGATGGAAAAGACGATCCTCGCCTTGATTGCATCCATCAAGCGCCTGGCACCGTATTTCCAAGCACATCCGGTGACTATCTACACGACGCAGCCCCTCGCCACAGTCCTTAGGAACCCAATGGCAAGCGGAAGGATAACGAAGTGGTCCTTGATGATCGGCCAGTATGACGTGGACTTCAAGCCGAGGCCGACGATCAAAGGGCAGGCTCTGGCGGACTTCATTGCAGAATGCACCGCGCGCACCGAGGACGGAACCCATGACAACAATGACTTTGACGACTGGTGGGAGATGTACACCGATGGGGCCTCGAGTGTACGGGGCTGCGGCGGAGGAGCAGTGATCACTTCCCCCGAGGGTTTCAAGGCCTACTACTCTATGAAATTTGAGTTCAAGGTCACCAACAACGAGGCTGAGTACGAGGCGCTTATCGCGGGGCTGAAATGCGCGAAAGCCCTCGGAGCAGCACGTCTGAAGGTGAGAATGGACAGCCAGCTGGTGGTAACCCAGACGAACGGCACTGCAGAAACCAGGGAAGAGAGAATGAAGGTCTACAAAGAGCTGGCGGAGGAACAGACCGCACAGTTTGAGCAGGTGGTGCTTGAGCAGGTATCGCGGGTGGAGAATGCAGAGGCGGACATTCTATCAAAACTGAGCAACCCCCCAACCGATGACCCGGCATCAAGCATCCCCCGACACATCAGAGGCTTCGTTAGGCAGGAGGTACTCCCAGCACCGGCGACGGACGTCATCCAGGTGGAAGTTATCTCCATTGCCGAACCTAACTGGGCAAAGGAGATAGCAGATTATCTCAGAGATGGAACACTCCCCGAGCCTGAAGGTGATGGCAGTACAGGAAAAGCCGCGTGGATAAAGAGGCGTGCCCCTAACTTTGAACTTATAGACGGACAGCTCTACAAGAAGACGTTCGGCGGACCCTACCTCAGATGCCTCCCGCCGAGCCTGGCAGCGGCGGTAATCGAGGAAATACATGAAGGGATCTTCTCCAGCCACCAGGGCCCCCGAACCTTGGCCAGAAAAATCATCCTGCAGGGCTATTATTGGCCGACCATACAGCAAGATTGCTTCAACCACACGCGGAAATGCGTAGTATGCCAGCAGTATGCACCTGTCCCTGGCCGCCCAGCGAGTTTCTACACCCCGATGACCATCGCGCTACCTTTTGCTAGGTGGGGCGTAGACCTGCTGGGTCCCCTGCCCACGGCTGCAGGTGGAAAGAAATTCGTCATTGTGGCGGTTGATTATTTCACGAAGTGGGTCGAGGCCGAACCATTGGCCTCCATCACTGAATTTCAGTGCCAGAAGTTCGTCTGGCAGAACATCATTTGCCGCTTCGGGATCCCGGAGCAAATCATCACAGACAACGGTCGGCAGTTCGTCGGCAGAGGCTTTGAGGCATACTTGGCGAAGTGGGGCATCAGGCACTCTAAGGCCTCGGTGGCCTACCCGCAAGCCAACGGCCAAGTGGAGAACATGAACCGGACCATCATGGACGGGATCAAGAAGAAGTTGGAAGACTACACCTCCACCTGGCCGGAGCAGCTGAATTATGTCTTGTGGACGTACAGGACGACGCCAAGAACGGCGACAGGGGAAACCCCTTTTGCCTTGGCTTACGGATTCCAAGCTAAGGTACCGACGGAGGTACTGGTGCCTACCCATCGCACCAAGCACTTCCAGCCGGAGGACAACGAGATCAACCTACGAGCAGAGCTCCATTTCATCGAGGAACGGAGGGACCTAGCGGCTCGTCGCATGGAGGAGTATCACAGGGCCACCCAGAGATATTTCAACAAGGCCGTGAAATTCCGCGAAATAGAGGCCGGGGACCTCGTACTCAGGAAAAGAGAGAAGAGCAAGCCGCTCGAAGGCGGCAAAATGGCGAAGAACTGGGAAGGACCTTACCGGATCATCAGAAGATATAACCAGGGGACGTTCCTCCTCCACACCATGGAGGGGAACCATGCCGGGATGTGGAACGTAGAGCACTTGAGGAAGTTCTATCAATAGTTAGGGGCTGTTGTCCTTGTATTATTCCCACTACCATGTAAAATGACCGGACGTCGTCAATAATAAGGCCCCTGTTTTTTATGAAATTCTGTTCTCACCAACGACCGATAAGGAAGGGAATCTCGATGCAGATAAACCTGTTCATCCTTGCGATGTCGGCGGACACCGGACGTCTCCTCGAGGTAGGGACGCCGGTGGGACCAGGGACCAAGGATGAACGAAGCACCAGGGAATCTCGATGTAGATAAACCTGTTCATCCTTGCGATGTCGGCGGACACCGGACGTCTCCTCGAGGTAGGGACGCCGGTGGGACCAGGGACCAAGGATGAACGAAGCACCAGGGAATCTCGATGTAGATAAACCTGTTCATCCTTGCGATGTCGGCGGACACCGGACGTCTCCTCGAGGTAGGGACGCCGGTGGGACCAGGGACCAAGGATGAACGAAGCACCAGGGAATCTCGATGCAGATAAACCTGTTCCTCATTGAGATGTCGGCGGATACCGGACGTCTCCTCGAGGTAGGGACGCCGGTAGGACCAGGGACCAATGACGAGCGAAGAGTATGGATTGCCTCCACCGAAAAAAAAAAAAAAAAAAAAAAAAAAATCGGGGAGAAGAGGAGAGGAGCTCCTATGTAGAAGGGAATCTTGCCCGGGTGTGCCAGATCTTCTCCAACCGCCGAAGACGAACGCCTCTCGGCGTAGAGGTTAGTAGAGACGCGGAGGGGGCTAGACGAACCAAGGGAGCCTGCCAAGATAAACCTGTTTATCCCACAAACGACCATGGATCGATGGACGTGGGGTAACAAAATCGGGGACCCGTGAGGGTAGACCTGTTCGTCCCTGCGAGTCCTTGGGTACCGAACGTCCTCTTCGAAGCAAGACACGTCGGTAAGGCTAAAAGGACCACGGACGAACGAAGCACCAGGGAATCTCGATGTAGATAAACCTGTTCATCCTTGCGATGTCGGCGGACACCGGACGTCTCCTCGAGGTAGGGACGCCGGTGGGACCAGGGACCAAGGACGAACGAAGACTAAAAGACTCCAAAAAAAAAAAAAAAAAAAAAAAAAAAAAAAATGCCTGGAGAGCAAGGAGCAAAGAATGATTCTTTTTTATTCTTCGGCACTATTGGCCGGAAAGTTACAAGACAATGAAAATAGTGGGAAAAATTGTACAACTATAAGGTCATGAACAGAGAGTCACTTTCGATCGACGTCCGGAGCTGGAACTTTGGAAAGAGCCTGCTTGCATTCTTCACTAGCTCTGGCTTCCGCCTGCTCCTTCAGCAGCTCGAGGGCCCCCGCATGAGCGTCCGCCATCAAAACATCAAAGCCAGCCGCCTCCGGATCGAAGGGAGCTCCGAAATGACGCTCGAACGTGGGGAGATTCTCCGCCACGAGCCCAACCATGCCCTTGCGATAAGTATCATCGGCAAGATCACCAAGGAAACGCCGTCCGGTGGGGGTGGCCTGGAGCAATTTGACCCCATCCAGATAGGCATCCGGGCAGGTGGCTAGAAATTCTCCGACGAGCCTCGGGAGAAACTTCATGGCCATGGTGTGAATGGCACCAGTGTAAGCTTTGGATTTCTGGAATGCAATGGAACCAGACTCCTTGATTTTGGCAACATCGGCCTCATAAATAGGGACATGGTTGTCCATGCCCGTCCGGCGAAGCTCCACCTTGGCCTGCTCCACGGCCCACATCCGGCTGCGGAGATCCACGAGCTCGGCCTCCTGCTTCTTGAGAAGCTCCTTCTGAGAGGCATTCTCCTGAACGAGCTTATCATAGGCCTCGGCTTTCTCTTGAAGGGTGCCAGCCCTGCCTTTTGCATTCCTCAGAAGGGCATCACATTCAGCCCGTACTCTAGCCATCTCCCTACCCTGGCGCTCGAAGGCCATCCGAGCCCTGTGGAAGTAGAGCCCGGCCTTATCCAGCGTGCTCTGGCCGCACTCCAAGAGATCTTCAGGGGCCTCCTGAGCAGCGAAGTCCTGCGGGACCTTGAGGTTCAGCCCACACCAGATGGAAGACGCTGTCTGGCCGAAGAGCATCATTGACTCTTTGCGGGGACCAACCCCGGAGAACTCAATCAGTCCAAGAGAAGACCCACTGGCTTCGGGAGGCGAGCTTGGACGAGCGTCGTCAGAACCCTTGACAGCTTGGGCATCATCGTCCCGGAGACGGCGGACGTCGGAATTCTGCGGGGGAGAAGCACGAAGATGGGGCCGGGAAGTGGCTCTCCGCTTGAGGGGACTTCCGGGCTCCCCATCGGAGTCATCAGCCACAATGATGGCCTTGGAGGAGGTGCCCTCAGCGCGTGGCCTCTTGGAGGCGCCGGCCCCCGGAGCGTCATCAGCTCGTGCCCTGGTCACCCGAGGTTCGACCTTGGGGACGAGCGGCTTCCCAGGCTTGTCATGCCCCTTGTGCTCACGGCCGGCGGCAGTCGAAGCAGCGTTGACTCGGCTCATCGAAGACGTGGAGGGAAAAATTCCTGCACAAAGGGAACCAAGACGTTCAGAGCCATAACAGTGGACAGAGGTTAAAACAATACAAGTACAAACGGACGCATAACAATAGAAGCGCTCTTCCCAACCATCCGGATTCCCAGCATTGTTCGAGAATAGGACCATGGACGGACGGGCGATCAGGGTCAGATACCCCGTGCGTCCGAAGGGGGACAGCCGGAAGAAATGGTGCAGCAGGTCCACGGTGGGGGTCACACCGACGCTGTGGCATCTAATAATGAAGCCAGCGATTATCCGATAGGCGGCAGGGACGAACTGCGCAGGCACTATCTCAAGGGCCCTGAAGAGCTCTAAGTGGAAGCTATGCAAGGGAAAGTTCAGCCCGGCTATCACCGAATCCAAGTGGACCACCACATAGCCGGGCAGATGGCGCATGGGGTTGCGCAGACGCCGATCGTCGTAGGTCCTTGGAGGATAGAACCATTGGCTGATCAGACGCTTGTCAGCATTCGTCAGGCGTTGGACTTGACGCCGAACGTACGAAAAGCTGAGGCTATAACGGGGAGGCCAGGGCGGCATTCCCCGCTCATAATATTCCAAGTCGTCACCAGAAGAACAACCATCGTCGAGGCGATTTTCGGAGGACATGGCAACGAACGGTACCTTTTGCTTGGGCACTGGGGATAAATCCGGCTCGTAGAAGTTGCTAGAGAGAGAATATATTTCCGCAGCGCATGGACTAAATGAATCAACGATGACTGATCTCGTGGTATTTGGGCACTTATAAGCGAGATGCCGCAGATTGACACCAACCGCAGGCTGGCACGTGTCCAAATAACACCGGCGTAGCAATAACCTTGGAAGGCACCTCGAGCCCCGCGATTTTGGGGAAGCCAAGAGGCCGCCGACGGATCTTAAAATTCGGGCCTGACGACGAACGTCGACCATAAAACTGGGAGGGCAACGCCAGACGAACATCGCCGGGCACCGTGCCGCCGTCCTTCAAGGCAACTCGTACCAATAGCGACGCCTTGTTAGTCTTGTGAATCGGCTATCTAAGGTGGCGTGGGCAGGATCAGCTCGAAGAGCCTACGGCCGAAGGGGCCGGGTACCCAAGGTGCGAGGGGCCTGACTAGGCAACGGGCGTTTAAGCCAGGAGATGACGACGCCCGGCGGCAAAAAACTACGAATACACTACGCGTTAGCTGGCTACGTACGGCGGGAGTACATTGAAAGAATAAGGTACGAATACAGCATAAAGACGAGCTTTGGCAAAACATGGATTTTTATTCTTCAGCACTATCGGCTGGAAAGTACAAGTCTACGCGCTAGTCGGAGGGAAGGCTAGACTAAAAATATAAATCAGCACATACGGGGGGACGATGGTCGGCTCCCGGCATGAGTGTGCTCTTCCACCTGAGGCTCGGGCTCAGGGGTTGGGGGTTCCGGGATATCCCCCATGGCTATGGCCGCCGCTCGGCGCCTATCCCGCCTTATTTTCCCCAGGGCTTCGATCAGCAGGTCCTCCTCCGTATGATCGCCCGGGTTGACGTCAGGACCCAGGAGCTTCTCAAAGACGGGGAGAAAGGCCTTGACCCCTTCGTTGTAGCCACCGGCGAAGGCGCTGTCGGCAGAATCATAAAGGAATTGGCGCGCTAAGGGGGAGCTTCCCATTAGCCGCACGCCGTATTTCAGACGATCCTTCGCCGGGACCTTCTCCAGGGCATGAGAGAACACATCTCCAAAGGCCCCAGCGCAAAAATCCTTGGCCGAGTCCATGAACTCGCCAGTATTCCGGTAGCCGGAGGTATCGACGCACCATTCCCGGATAGCACCTTCGGGGGCCGGAAGCACCGGCATAAGCTTGAAGCCGGCCCTCTCCAGGCAGGCCAGTTGGGCGCCAGTTTCGGCCTTAAGGGACCGGAGCTCCTCCCTGGCTGAGGCAGCCTCTTCTTCTGCCCGACGGGCGACCTCCCGAGCCTTCAAAATGGCGGCATCGGCCTTGCTCCTCGCCTCCTGCAGGGCGGCCTCCCTGGCAGCCTCAGCTTGCAGCACCAGCAGCCCTGACTGAAAGGAACGGAATGAACAGAAGTTAGATGACATAACGACGGGCTTCAGAGAGACGAAATGAGCCGAATCGTGACAATACCTGGATGGCCGCTGCCAGAGCGGCGCTGGTCGCTTCAGAAGACGACCGGGGGGGCCAGTTCGAGGCCGGCCTTGGCCCCAAGCTCCCTCCAAAGCTCCTCCGCCGGCCGGCTCAGGGAGAGACCGCTGGCATCTTCAACAACGGGGCCGGAGGAAGAACAGTCTCGCCCCCTCTTCGGCTTCTTCTCTGGGGCCCTCTCGCCCCCCTTCTTGGGAACCACCTTCGTTGTGACGACCGGCGGGGGGAGAGCAGATTCGGCATGATGGGGTATGGCCCCCTCATTCAGAAGGGTGGCAATCAGATGCTGCTCACCATCTGCAGTCCGACGGGCGGCGTCAGAAGCCGATGATCCGGCGCCATGGGCGGCGGCCTCCCTGGCCGCTTTTGTCGCAGCCATCTTCGCCTTCCTGTTCCTCAGGCACTCGGCGTTGTCCATTCGGTCGGCGGTAAGAGGAAGACCTGCAAGAGAGAAATACAAGGATATGAAAAGACGAACAGAGATAAGGGAGGAACACCCACCTCAGAGGACAGGACCGCCCGTGCCCCGAGACGAGCGTCCAAGGGGGGAAGGAATCCAGGAGCACGGGCGGGTACCTATGCCTGCTTCAGAGAGTGCCTCGGGGGTCAGGTATTCTCCTATGGGGCGAATGCCGCCTTCCAGGACTTTGTTAACTTCCGCCTCCAGCTCGTCCGTCAGCACCGGCGACTCAATCTTCGGGGGGTAACCATTCCAGCGGATTGGGAGGGGAGGACCATCATATCTGAGGAAGAAGAGCCTATTTTTCCAATCATGGATGGAGGAAGGATAGTGCTCGAACAGCTTCCTCTTCGGACGAGCGGCCACACTCAGATAACCGTCGGAATTCTGCGGGGTAACCCGGTAAAAGTAGTGAAACAGATCCAGGGATACATCGGCTTCCGCGGACGAGCAGCGCACGAGGAATGCGGAGATAAACCTATAGGAGTTGGGCATGAACTGCGCCGGGACCGCCTGGTAGCAGTTGAAGAACTCCACGTAAAAGGGGTGGAGGGGAAACCGCAGACCGGCCTCTACGGAATCCACATGCAGGATGATCATCCCCGCCCGTCGCCGCATGGCATGTTCAGCCCCGCTATGGCTAAAGACGAACGGATGGGGGAAGAAGGAAGCAATCTTGTTCCTGGCAACGCTAGAGAGGGACTGTCGGTGCTCTAAAACACTCTTAATCTTGCAGATGTGCCTCTGCACGTCCATGGGGATACCTAAATCGTGCACCTCCAGATCAGAGCCAGATTGAGCCTCATCTGCGGAATCATACCCGGCCGCACGTTCATTCAGGGGCACTGCCTCGATGGCACCTTCGGGAATGTCGGCGCCTTGCTCACCATCGACATGGATGGTCCCTACGGTGGACGCCGAACCTGGGTTGCCGGAAACACTGGTTTTTCCGGAGGAACGGGAGCCAGAATTGGAGGAGGAATCAGAGCCGGAGCCCGAAGAACCAGAACTCGAACTTGAAGAGATCTCCATCGAAGTCATCACTAAAAGAAAGGGCAAGGATGAAGAGGAATAATTACCTTTAAAAAACTGGAAGATGGACTCGGGAAGCTGCGATGAAAAACTCGAAGAGCGGCAAGAGAACTCGAAAGCAAAAGCCAGAAATCGGAAACCCTAGACATCAGGGGATTTCTGGTATTTATAGTGGAGGCACCCCCGGGGGGACGAATGAAGAAGCGACACGTGGCGAGGAGCGTACCCTGGCGGGAATCCAACCTGGGGAAGCGATACGCGTAATGATGACTTCCCATCGGGAGTCGCACCGTCTCGCCGCCAGCCGCCACCTCGATCCACCCGCGGTCGCCCAACTCGGGGTGCCCTTCGATCAGGTACGTCCAGTTCCCCGTGGACAAGTACGGAAGACGGGCATCCTCCAGGAGGCACAGCATACTTCCTTATGCCCCACGCACGCTTGGAACATCAGAAGTGGGGGACTTGTGTTGGGTAAATAGCCCCGAACAGGAGTCCGGCCCAATTACCCCCGAACCGACGTACGTCGCCCAGCCCGCGGATGGCCCTGGCCTGAAGGAATGGGGACGAATGTCTATCTCCGGGGTAACAGCACAAGGTCCCGGCCGAGGGTCGGTTAGCACATCCGTGACGAACGTCGTCAGACGAGGCCCATCTCCGTAGATGGCCCAGGCCCCAAAAGATTGTTACGTTCTCAGGAAGGGCCGCAGACGAACGGCCCCCGGTTCTACCAGACGATCGTGGTCAGGAATTAGGCGGGGAACCCAGATTCTGGCGGGAAGCGCATTTAATGCTGGAGATTTGGTGGTTGGGCCACAGCCACTAACAATCCTCCACATCATCAAGACTAACTGCCCATTGGCGGGTATAAATAGTAGCATTTATTTCATTGTAAGAGGTTGGCAACTTTCTATTCTTAGCATACTAGCTTCAGCATTCTTACTCGCAGCATTTCTAAGTGCCTTGTAAGACGAGCGGCCGACGTGCCTTTTTAGCAAGTAGATTGTACTTAGGGGAGTTATTACGAAGTTAATAATACCTATTTACATTGCCTGCTATTACTTTTGTTTTCCTGATCCATCTGATAGTTGTTGGGCTAGATATCCACTCACTCCACTCGAAATCTTTGGGCTTACGTGTTGGGTCCAAGGATTGAAGGAATAAACCTCAACATTATGTATGCTCATTTGATACTACTTTATGCTCATCTTAAAATGATGCACATATCAAATATAACGCCCAAAATCAATGAGTATACACAAATGAAGTTTTGAATTTTTTGATACTCATTTTTTAACTTATGTATGCTCATTTGGTACCGGTTTATGCTCATTTTAAAATGATGCACATATCAAACATATCATACTACATTAGATTGACATATTGAAATTAATTATAAACACAATTTAAGAATTTTTTATTAACGAAAATTAATAAAAAGAAACTGAATTAGAAGATATGAAGCAAAGATCACTGGTGCTCATTGTTACTTGTTAGGCTCCTAATACTCAGAAGAACAAACTTGATGCTCATCCAAATTACATCAATGCTCATTTAAGAGAAATCATGAACTTCATCAAATTTACAAAAATGCCACCGGTTGTACGGTGCCAGCCGTACAATCGGCTGTATGGTATATGCTTCCATTAATTACGACACATGGGATAATGAAAGGCCACGAATAATATTTGGTTATTTACATCTGATCTACACATATTCATTACATATTTGAAATACATCGACAAAGAGCAATGATTACATAGTTTGATAACCATATACTATGTATAATCCAAGAATAAATACGTCAACAAAGTTTATTTTTGGATACCAAAAAATGAACGAAAATATGGTTTTTCGGGGGATCGGAAATTTGGTTGGTTGCGTTGCCCACCGGCTTTTGCCCAAACAAATTTCCGATCCCCCCCCCCCCCCCCGCGCCTCCCCAAAAAAACCAAATTTCCGATCTTCCTCCGTTCTTTAACAGTTGTGACATTTAGTTTTTTGTACTATTCACACTTCTTACTTTGAACACGATTTTTTAGTACTCCGTAATATATATAACCAAAATATCATGTATAAAATATTATTAAATTTCTATTAATGTGAATTTAAAAAAAATATATAAATTTTTATAAAGTTTACTAATATGTAGCTACATATAATTATAGTCAAAGTTGTGCGTCGGCAAACGTGAAAGACAAACTGTTGCAACTTTTAAAGAACAGATGACAGTGTTAAATATCATCTTTTACCAATGGAGGGTATGACACTCACCACGGGCTGCTCTCACGGTATAACAACTCTCGAAGAAGTCCTACAATTTCATATAGTACGGATTAATTAAACATGGGAAGAAGAAACATACTATATCTGAAAATAAAATTATAGTTATTCTTCAGTTAGTTTTAATACAATAACATTCAATCCTTATTTTCAAAAGAATTTGGAATTCTGTCAACTTTAATACAATAACATTCAACTCTTATTTTCAAAAGGTTTTGGGGTTCACTTAGGTTTAATATCAAATAAAAGTTCTATAGTTCATATGATTTGTCTTTTTTAAGGGCTTGCTACATTATTTTTTTTCCTTTCTAAATCCACATAAAATTCAAATTATGAGATAACAATGGGATAGACAAAGTCAGAAATCACCTTATAACCTAAACCAAACAGTAAGTGTCCCAAAGGCTACACATAACGAAATCACAAGAGCAATATAGAGTGCCCAACATCATCCTAAATCGTTCCAGCTCCAATCTTAAGAAGCAGGGAAAAAATGAAAGGTATTTGGCAATTGGCAGAGTGGACGTACCGCGACAAATCTGAATGACGCACCAACTAAACAAAATCCAAAAAATGAATTGATTCAAAAAATTGTGCAAGTAGCGGATCAAATTGAGCTTTGATATGTGGGTTTTATACACACCAATTTATAGGCTAGATGCTCTTCAATTTTAAATTCCTCAATTCAAACTTCTAACCCTGAAAATTCTGTATTTCAACAAACATTTTATTGGTGTTGAAATCAGTTTTATATGTTTCTTATTAATAATGTAATATTTAGGAATTACTTTGTAATTCTTATAACTTTGTTTTATTATAAATATAAGGCTAAGACACTCAATAGGGCAAGCCATTATTCCCCAAATCATACTTTCATATACTTATAACCAGATCGTGTCACACAATGTTACCTTACTGAAAATCACTAATTTTTATTATTATTTACTTGTCCAGTCATGCTAAAAAGGATTCATGTTAGCCGATCCAAATTTTTTAGAAATAAGACTTGAATATTGTTGTATTTACTTGTCCAATACATTCTTATCAAGCTCAAAACATGCCGAGCTCAATTGCTCAAACATGCCCTAGTTCATGCTTGGCTCAGCTCATATGCACCCATAAACATACTGTCCCCATAATCCCTTTAAGAGTAAATACGTTGGTGTTAGCAACACAAAATGAATATTGTTTAATGGTATTAAACCGTTTGTCAATTGTCATTACAAACTCATAAGCGTTAGCAAATTTTGACTCCCTTCTAATGAGCTGTGTTGACTAAGATCAAAATGAAATGACATTCAAGATACTATTGCATTGAGGTAGTGCTATAATCAGGTCTCATTACAAAATTAATATTGTGAAATCAACAGCACCTTTGGCAATCTCTTCAAGATAATCATTTTGAAAGAGGCGAGTTTCGCACCTAAAAAACGGTCCAGGGATCAAGGCATAATCTTGTGGAAATACATAAATAATTACTACTGGAGCAGGGGTCCAGGGAGTATGATGTTAACAGCCAGCATTGGATTTCTTCACGTACAGTGGCACCGAAGGGGTACAGATACTCCTGGAGGCTTCCTTTTCTCTCGGATGATGGCTTCTTTGATCATGGGTACTTTTTGATGCACCTTCTTCCATATGTAGTTCACTGCACCATCAGTCAGAACGGGACCCACACCACCCTGACCACCGCTGTCATAGTCAAAGATGGGGTGGACCCGAGCCAGGTTTTTACGAAGTTCATCTTTCTGTGCAGTTGAATACCTCCTTAGATGGCTCACAAGCCAGTTTGGTTGGAGTGCATCACTTACTGCTACAAAGATGGCAAATTCTGAATAATCAATCAGCCCTTCAAATGGGAGCTCGATATCGTCACTGACAATGACTGGGATACAGAGACTCTGGATGGCATCAAAAAGCCTGCATGAGGTGGGTGTGTCTCCTGCTGGATGCAAGCAGAAGTCAGACGTTCTCATGCCCTTAATTGACTGCTCCTTCCCAGTTGCATTTGGAAAACCTTCTTCCATTATCACTCCAGACTGACTAACCAGCAAGTCCCATAGTTTTTCTCGAACGAGGCCTCCCTATAGGTAGAAGCAGAAATAAACAAAATGTCTTGGTTAAATGCCAAAACATATACTCCGTATTTAAATAAATTAGGGGTAATTCCCTGAGGAGGAGTAAATAAAACCTAAATTGCAAGAATAAGAGTAGGAGTTTTAAATTCTAAAATAGGAGTAAACCTCCCTATCCTAGCCTTTCCATTGCCATGCTCTGATAAGATTTTTTATAGTTATTATAATAATAAAAGATAAAAAAAAAATAGAAAAAATAAAAACGTAATAAATAAATAAATAAATAAATAAATAAATAAATAAATAAATAAATAAATAAATAAATAAATAAATAAATAAATAAATAAATAAATAAATAAATAAATAAATAAATATGCAGGCCTCAACCACCTTTGAGCACTGTCACGTCCGATCGCAGGAAAAATAACATCTCAATAATAGAGTTTGAGAGAAATTTGACATTTTCAGAGTAATCAACTAATAATGATATTTTTAGAGAAATGTGGCATTTTTCTAAGGTCAATGCCGGGAGGCGACAGATGCGACGGTAGACGCCTACATTTTTTTATATATATTTTGATGTATTTATTCATTTACATTTTATTTTTATTTTCTATTTAATTTTTTATATTTATTTATTTTATTATTTTATTGCGTTATTATTATTTTTAAATATTTTATTGTTTTTATTATTTTATTATAAATAAAACTATGATTTTGTCATTATAATAGAATAAGTTGGGTTATCCGGAAAGTCTTTAAGTGCTTTAGTATAGGGATAAGACTGCATACATTTGACCCCTTACCCCACCGAAGTGTAGGAGCCTTTGCGGCAATGGGGTGATGATGATGAAGAAGAATAGAATAAGTCCTATTGGGATTGTAGGAAGAGGGTAAAATAGTAAGAGGGAGGAGACAATTACTCCTATTTTCGCATTTTGAGGTTTATTTAGCCCTGATTAGGATTATTTTAGGTTTATTTAGCCCTGATTAGGATTATTTTAGGGCTAATATCCGAATAAATTGTAACATATTCCGTTTCTAGTTATTTGCACCCATTAATCATTGAAAACTTTTATATCAGGTAGTTTGTATGAGGGTGAACACAATCGAATCCTCCATCAGGCAAACTTGCTACAACCTACATGCATTGAAAAGAAGCCAGTCAATTGATTCTGAACAACGTGCACTTCGGTAGTAGCATAACATATACGAACTTGCTCTAAATTCGATTACTTATGAATGGAAAAATGCCCAAGTGCCCAGAGGTTAGTGGATTATTTTGGGGGAAAGAAAACTATCAGGCAGGAATAGCAGGGCGCCTATGTGTCTGAATTTGATTTAGACAGTGGAGTTTGTTGTGGCAAGTGTGGATGAGGTCAAGTATATCTGATTATGAAGGAATTAAAACTACCCTTCAGTTCTAGCAATGAAATAATTGGTATCTGAACATGCCATTATCTCTTACCACACCTTCACACCCATATACAAAAAATAACAATGAAATCCAGAACAAAAAGGACTCTACGAGTGGAAATAAACACCAGTATTACATTTAAGTTCCATGGGAGCACGTGAAAATGTTCAGGATGCAAGTGCACATTTATAAAGCCAGTAAGTGAATACTGACCCGATGTCTATGCTTAGCTCCTTTGAAGTAAAGAAGTGTAGGGCGTTCCCGGTTTTCTGATAACTTTAATTTAGGCAGCAAATGGGTGTAAGGAACGATCACATCCTTCAGCAATGAAACTTGAGTGTGATGTATCATATCTGTTATGCTGTCATTGGCTACTTTTGAGTCAAGCTTGTACCAACCACCAAAATCCACTACAAGGAGAACTGCTGGAGCAATCTCAGCTCTAACATGCCACATTGCAACAGGGTCTGCCAAAGGATACTTCAAGTTTTAACTTTTATGCCAACATCAATATGACAATCAAACACCTAAGTATATGCTGCAAAAAGGTTAAGTAAAAATTCTGAATCACTTCCAAAGATACAATTAGACTTACAATAGAAAATTAACCAATGGAACTCGAGAGTTCAGTCAAATAGTAAAAGGATTCATTTGTTTTACGGAGTACTTTACACCAAGTAGGTGAGACGAATCTTGAAGCACCATAATGATAAGAAATGCAAGCACTCTATAAATCCGTTATTTCCTTTACTCCATGGATTCAGAATACCACTATAAATCCCTATAAATGATCCATTAAAAGCTAACACCATTTTCAAGCATGGACTAATGCAGCAACCAAAATAAGATTTTGTAATATTAACTACGCAGGGTCAAATAGGGCCCTTGTAAGTGCCACGTTTGCTCAATTCAGTCCCCTGCCAAAAAATGGTCCAATTTGCAGCCTGGACTAGTTCAAAAGATACAAAATTCATTTTTTACTGGTGACATATGGTCACCCCGTCACCCGTCATGTGACCTGTGCATTTGACGCATAAAGTAAAAGTTGAAATAGGCCCTTGAACACGATCAAGTGGTTTAATTTACCCCCTCAAATTGATAAAAGTTTCAACATTGGGATAAATTCAAGATAAAAAATAAAATAAAATAAAATAAAATAGTAAACATTTAGTATAAATATGTACAGTAATAATATAAATAAAATATTTATGTTTTTCATCTAATTCAAAATATGAGTATCAAAATATATGTTATCTGTATATTTTTACACTATTATTTTACTCTAAATTTTAGTATTGGAAGTGCCTATTTTTTCCGGCCGGGGTATGGGGGTGTATATAGGGATGCAAATTGGGCCCTATTAGCATTGGAAGTGCCTATTTTTTCGGCCGGGATGCATGAATCTTAACCGTTAGATTAGCACTGGAAGTGAAAAAGTGGGTATGGGGGGTGTCTATGTTTTTACAAATTTTAAATCTAAAGGGTAAAATCAATAGTTAATACTAATGAACATAAAATATGGGACCATTAAACTCATTAAATTGCTAAAAATTAAGGAAGCCTAAGATTATGCATCTTAGGCCTACCTTACTTGATCATTGTCCTATATACCATCCTCCATTTCTTTTTAGTTGCAACATGAAAAATTTAACACTATTTGCATGTTCTACTTTGACTATTTTCTTTATTTATGTATGAAAATTATTTATTTTTTGAAAAATATCATTGAATTCGTCTCATTTCACATTTTTTCATAATATTATTTTTTTCTTACAATTAGAGAATTAATTATAATGACGGTCAAAGTTCTGCATTAGCAAGCGTGAAAATAGAAATGTTGCAACTAAAAAAGAATAGAGGAAGTATATATATATATATATATATATATATAGAGGAAAGATCAAGTACAAACTGTGCTTATTGTGCAAATATTTGTACGATGCACCTTAACGTTCTTTGTATTGCATATATTGAGGTTCAAAGTAGTGCATATTATTCAGCCATAAAATAGCAGTTGCACATTAACGTTCAATGAGTTGCACCCTAAAAAAGTTGGGTTTTATTACAAAAATGCCACCTTGCCTTTATGTCCTATGGATCAACTCATCGGATGGTCAAGATGAATTTGTACTTTGTAAATTAAGAAGGGTTTGTATTTGATCTCTATTCTATATATATATATATACACATATATATACACATATATACACACACACATACACACAGAGGACTTATCTGTTCAGGCGCGCCTGACCAGAGCCGTCGTGCGGACTTGCCCGTTTGGGGCGGTTCTTGGTGGAATTTTTGATGAAATTTTTTGGACATGTTCCTCGTCAAGTCTAGTTTATCCATACCAAATTTCAGCTAAAAATTCAATCGGGAAGGCGGTAAAAAAAATCCCTACGAAACTGCTCTGTATATATATATATATATATATATATATATATAGAGAGAGTGCTCTTCATGTCAGGCCGACCTGACGGGCTGCCCCGTCCGGCCGAGCCCGTTTGGGCCCCTTCCCGGTGGAATTTTTTGATGAAATTTTTTGAGCATGTTCCTCGTCAAGTCTAGTTTGTCCATACCAAATTTCAGCTCAAAATTCAATCGGGAAGGTCGTCAAATGATTTTTGCAAGTTAACTGGTCCGGAAAATACATATTCCGGACCAGATAACTTGCAAAAATTGTTTGACGACCTTCCCGATGGAATTTTGAGCTGAAATTTGGTATGGACAAACTAGACTTGATGAGGAACATGCTCAAAAAATTTCATCAAAAAATTCCACCGGGAAGGTGCCCAAACGGGCTCGGCCGGACGGGGCAGCCCGTCAGGCCGGCCTGACATGAACATTCCTCTATATATATATATATATATATATATATATATATATATATATATATATATATATCATTGAATTCGTCTCATTTCACATTTTTTCATAATATTATTTTTTTCTTACAATTAGAGAATTAATTATAATGACGGTCAAAGTTCTGCATTAGCAAGCGTGAAAATGTTGCAACTAAAAAAGAATAGAGGAAGTATATATATATACATACATACATATATATATATACATATATACACACACACATAGGACTTATCTGTTCAGGCGCGTCTGACCAGAGCCGCCGTGCGGACTTGCCTATTTGGGGCGGTTCCTGGTGGAATTTTTTGATGAAATTTTTTGGGCATGTTCCTCGTCAAGTCTAGTTTATCCATACCAAATTTCAGCTAAAAATTCAATCGGGAAGGTGGTACAGAAAAATCCCTACGAAAACTGCTCTGTTTATATATATAATGCCCAGTTTTCGTAGGGAATTTTTTTTGCCACCTTCCGGATTGAATTTTTATCTGAAATTTGGTATGGATAAACTAGACTTGATGAGGAACATACCCAAAAAATTTCATAAAAAATTCAACCGGGAACCGCCCCAAACGGGCAAGCCCGCACGGCGGCGCTGGTCCGGCGCGCCTGACCAGATAAGTACTCCATACACACATATATATATATACACACACCGAAAATATCCTTTCCAGCCGGAGGGACAGGATGCTCCGTTTGGCCGCCGCCACCGTTTGGGGCGGTTCTCGGTGGAATTTATTAGGAAGGCAGTCAAATAAATTTTGAAAATAACTATGTTTTCTATGTATATTTTGGCGCAGTTATCTTTCAAAAATTATTTGACTGCTTTCCTGAATGAATTTTTAGCTGAAATGTTTTGTGGACAAACCTAGACTTGATGAGGAACATGCTCAAAAAATTTCATCAAAAAATTTCTCCGGGAACCACACCAAACGGAGGCGGCTGGACGGAGCATCTTGTCCCTCCGGCTAGAGTGCTGGAGGGGATCATTCCTCTCTATATATATATATAAACAATGATTAGTTCCAACACGGCAACACGTGTGCAGCCAAATTTTCATGCAATCACAAAAAATTAACAGTGGCACATTTTATAGAAAAATAACACATGAAACAAATAATAACTTCAACAACATTGTTGGAATCAGGGAAATGCGTCAATTATTATGTTTAACAAAGGTCGGCATTTAGGGCATTACCAGTGAGAACAAATACATGATCACGGCCTCCTGAGTGATTCCAGGCCTCACTCTGCTTCAGCAAATCCACAACCATTGTCTGCCTTTTGAAGTCCTCATTTCCTATTTTCTTTCGAAATGCTCCTTTATTTAATCCCAATTGCATTTCAGCACTTAATGTTGCAAAAAATGGCACGAAAATCACATCAGCATCCTTGGCATCAAAAACCCTTTCAGCAAAAGATCCTTTTCTCAACTGTGGAGTGGTCATTAAATCTCCCAATATCCAATACTCTGCACTGTACTGTTTGATCAGTGGGTTCTCAGGATATGGACGAAATCTGTCAGAAATCTTAGGCAAAAAGGCCTTTCTAATTTCATTATCTACCTCACTCCCCAGCCTAATATCCGAGTTTATAGACCAATACTGCTCAAGAAGGCCATAGTTGAGGGATCTGGGGAGGTCTGCAACAAACACTTTAATGGAACTTGTGGTGGTTTGGAGATTTTGAAGGGGTAGTAAAAGAGGAATTGAACTGGAGATTAAAAGGATAAATAGGGTGACAGAGAAGAAGATCGAGAGAGAACAGAACAAAGAACGGATGGAACAGAGAGGTGCAGTAAATGTGGTCTTCAGAACCATTAGCTTGAAACTACTAGAAAATCTTAAGCCTGTAAAGATAACAAATCAAGAAAAAAATACACACATTTTTTTAAATCAAGAAAAAGTAAGAAAATAATTAATCTTCTAGTTATAGACTTATAGTTACTTAGTTTATGTATTACCAGGTGTGTTTGCACTAAGTAAAGCAGTGCCAGAAGTTATATTTTGAGCAAATGTTACACTTCTATTATTTGCAACAAAAACCCAATCTTTGAACAATTGAAAACAAAAACAGGTTTAAGGGGAGCAAGTCTCAACCCAACTACCCGAGGCTTAACCCTCAATGCGTTAAAGTGCGCCACAGAAACACCTTTTTAAACAATGGTCAGAGCATCAATACACAGACACATACATATATACACACATACGTTCATATATAATAAACTAATCTGTTTTTGCTTAATTTTTGTAGCATCTTAAATTCACTACTCTGCTAATGTTTTTACACATAAAACCATGCAAGAATGATGGAAATGAACTCATATTTTATTGATTCCAGATTCCTCTGCTAAACATGACAATAAGATGTTTAAATACGATAGATGGACACCAAGACTCCAAGAGATATGAATTATTCAATTTATAGTAATATTATATTAATATAAGCATGAATACATTAAGAACAATTACCTAGCTAACATCTCTGGCGGGCATGAGAGCTTGGGCGACGCAGAGGGGCAGCCAGATCGATGAACCCCTTCATCGGATCGGAATAGGAAATCTCTGGCGGGCCAGGAGAACGCCCGATTCGTAATCAGGGAGACGGCTTCCACGCCGGAGGGGATCGGCTACTAGGGCGGAGCGAGGTGGTTCAATGACTGGAATCGTCTGGAACCGCTCGGTGATTTCCGTCGTCAAGACTGAAATCGACATCCGGAAGGGAGGACATCTGACGGTCGATGGAGCTCCAATCTACCGTGTGTTAGGCAGCAAATCCTAATAAATTAGGATTTCTTGGGACAATTTGTGGAGTTTTTTTCCGTATTAATGTTAATTAATTAATTAATTACGAAAATAGGGTTGGGTTAAAACTATTTACCAATATACTGCCCGATTAACCATGGTCGGGGTAAGTCGCCAAACCGTTTGGCGACTTACAAGTCGCCCAACCGTTGGGCGACTTGTAAGTAGCCAAACGGTTTGGCGACTTACCCTTAAGTAAAATTATCGGGTAAGGCCAAGCCATAGAACAGAACGCAGAAGAAATCCAAAAGCAACCTCTGGTGAACTGAACGCAGGCGAGAAAGATGACGGGTGCAGCTCCATCTCCGGCGAATCTCGTGCTCCGGTGACGGCGAGGTCTTCTTCATCTTGCCAATAATCTTTCATCTCCATCTTCTTCAACACTCTAGGTAAGTAAATCTCTCCAATTTATCTCATTTTTCATGTTAGGATTTTGAATATTGAAAATTCGATTTTGTAAATTAGGAATTCATTTGTGAATTGATTTGTTGTGTAATGTGAATATGTATGAAATGTTGATTTTTGATATGAAATTGTTCGTAAATTTAATTGTGTATTTTGAGATTTGGGTAAATTTGAATGTTGCTAGATTTGGGTATTCCAATGTAGACTGGATTGTAGATATCAACATTTGGGTATTTTGATATTGAAATGTGAATTGATTGTGCATTTTGTCATTTGGGTATATTACAATGTAGGTAGTTTTTTCTATTGAAAATTTGAATGTGTATAAAGTGTGTATATTAATGTGTACTCATGAAAGTTGGACATGTATTGTTATTAGAATATGGATTTCTCAAGCTTCCCAATCATATGTCATTGAGGAGGGAACTATTATGAGGATGTTGGGCAAATATGCATTCAAGGTGGTAGAACCAGCTTTGTCATGGTTTCTCGTGGCGCATGCATGCTGGAGATCCTTCAAAAAATACATGCAGCCACAATGATTCATCCTAGCCGTTCTTTGCGGTTGAAAATGAAATTTCCCATGAACGGGGGAAAGTACATGCTTATGCCCCTCATTGATGAGCTAGCTATAACAAATATGTGGGGCATAACTCAGATGGAGGATATGTCAACGCTTGAGATATACATTGAGGAATCCTGTGACGCTTATGGTACTCAATCAACATCAAATGTCGTCGTATCGACGCATGATGTCAATGCAGGGGTGAATGCAGGGAACTCCTCAAAGGCTCCTGTACTGGACATGGTTATACAGGAAGATGGTAGGTATTTGCACAACGTTGCATCATTTGTGGATGGGCAGGGAAGTGATGATGATGCTGACGAGAACATCAATGGTGATGACATGACAGAATCTGATGAAGATGATGGTGATACTGTCACGGCAACTGCCCCGTCTAGCCACTTTACTAGAATGTATGATCTCCCTGAAGGGTTTACTGATGCGTGGATGAGTGGATCAGGTGAGAAAAGGTTTACCCCCGATGGTGAGTTTGAGGTCGGTCAACAGTTTGACAACAAAGAACAAGTCATCAATATGGTGAGCTTGTATTCTATCAAACGGGACCAATTTTATCGGGTGATAGAGTCCGATAAACACAAGTGGGTGGCACAATGCAAAAGGAAGAAAGAATGTGATTGCCCCTGGAGAATACGCGCCACAAAAAACAAAGGCACCCTAGACACCTTCACAATTGTGCGTTATCCTGGACCTCATTCTTTTACGTGCGTTGGCAACACCGACACCACCGATCACGTGGCTTTGACTTCAGATTTCATCTCTAAAGATGTGATAGACATTGTTCGCACTGATCATTCTCTTAAAGTGCATACTATCATTGAGATGCTGAAGGAAAAATATGGGTATACGGTATCATACCGGAGAACATGGATGGGGAAGCAAAAGGCCATAGCAGAAATATTTGGCGGTTGGGAGAAGTCATATTCTGAATTGCCCCGTTTCATGACAGCGCTCCAACATTCAAACCCTGGAACTATTGTTCAGTGGTACCCACCCCCAATACTCCCACAGGTTATATGTAGTTTCAAAGAGTTTTTTGGGCATTCAAGGCATCAATACATGGTTTTAAGCATTGTCGACCCGTACTTACTATTGATGACACACACTTGTATGGAAAGTACAAGGGTACATTGCTCGTGGCCATGGGTTGTGATGCGAACAACCAAATATTTCCAGTGACCTTTGCAGTTGTTGAATCTGAGAATGGGGATAGTTGGCCATGGTTTATGGCATGTATTAGGCAGTTTGTGAGTAACAGGGAGTTGTGTGTCATTTCAGATAGACATGGAGGTATTGTCAGGGCAATGAATGAGGTGAGCAGTACTTGGGAGGAGCCTTATGCGCATCATAGGCTATGCATCCGCCATCTTGCATCAAATGTGCACACTCATTTTTAAGACATTCATCTTAAAAATCTTTTTGTCTGGACCGCACGGCAACATTAGAAAAAGAAATTTGATGGTGGGTTCAAGAAGATAGGTGAAATGAGTTTGGAGGCACGACATTTTTTGGCCAACATTCCCCCGGAAATGTGGTCACTTCACCACGATGGCGGGTACAGATATGGTACCATCACTTCAAATCTGGCAGAGGTTTTCAATAACGACATGAAAAATGCTAGATATTTGCCCATCACCGCCTTGGTCCAGGTGTCTTTTTACCGGGTTAATGCATATTTTGTTAATAGGCGTGAAACCAGTAAATTGAGGGTCACACAAGGCCACGAGTACTCGCCACACATCACAGATTTAATTGATAAAAATAGAGAGAAGGCAAAGAATCACAGTGTCACTCCATTTGATTTAGGCGGAGGTATATTTCAGGTGGAAACCGGTTGTGGTGGCCGAACGTTGGGAAAGGGTGGGAGAAAACAAACTGTCCATCTACAACGGAAAACTTGCACTTGTAAAAAGATGGAGATATATAAGATTCCATGCTCCCATGTGTTAGCCGTGTGTAGACAACGTAGTTTGTCTTATGCTCCATTTGTGGATAAGTTTTTCTCATCTGACCAATATGCCGCCACTTATCATAGAGTCTTCAAACCGATTCCTGATCGTGATTATTGGCCTACTTACAATGGACCCGAAATCGTGCACGACCCATCCATGCTTCGGGCTAAGGGAAGACCAAAGTCGACACGTATTAAGAATGAGATGGATGAAGGTCCACGAGGAACGGTTAGATGTGGAAAATGCCACCAAACCGGCCATAATAAGGCCACGTGTGCGAAGAGATCGTCTAGACACGGGGGGGGGGGGGGGGGGGGGGGTCCGCTGGGTAAGGTTCTAATAAGATTCAATCACAATTAATGTTTTCGTTGCAAGAAAATATAATAATTTCAAAAAAGGATGTTAAAAAAAGAATTAATATATTATTGAATAAGAACTAATACAATTTCTGTTTGTTTGTAGGCATGGAGGTGACAACGGATCCTGGGCCGAGTGATCGTTATGTCCTGACATTGCAGGCCTCGCACAGAAGTGAGGATGTTTGGGTTGGGATGGATGTTCAGGTGGATAGGTGCCGCGAGCACCTGCGGGGTTTGTCTCATTTGCACGTCGATGACAGAGTACTAGCCTATGTTGGTGCTGCGGGTTTTTATACTCTACACAGATTAGTGGCTACTGTGCCTCTAGATAGAGCACTTCTCACTGCTCTACTTGAGCGTTGGAGGCAGGAGACACACTCATTTCACCTCCCTGTTGGTGAGGTGACAGTGACATTGGGAGATGTTGCTGTACTTACCGGGTTAGAGGTTCATGGGAGAGCTGTTACAGGCACTGCTTGTCGACAGTGGGTGGATGAGTGTGAGCGGTTGTTAGGTATCCGCCCCGTTCTTAGGACTGACCTTCAGGGGTCATCTCTGAGGATGCTATGGTTGAGGGAGCACTTCCAGGTGCTTCCTCCCGACGCTGATGAGGTGATGATCCAGCAGCATGCTCGGGCTTATATATTGATGATGATGGGAGCCTCCATTTTCGCTGACAAGAGCGGAAATGAGGTTCAGGTGCTGCACTTACCTTTGCTAGAGAGGTTTGATGTAGCAGCACAGTTCAGCTGGGGTAGTGCCACCCTGGCTTACCTGTACAGACAGCTTTGTCGCGGCTGCCAGAGAGGGAGCACAGAGCTTGGGGGGTTTTGCTACTCCTCCAGATTTGGTCATGGGAGTATATCCACATTGGGCGTCCCATTATAGTCGGATATCATGGCATTGATGGACAGCCACTGCCTGATGAGCCTGCAGGTCTTCTAGGACCACATCATGTACGGGGCGAGGATCCACTAGGCCGTCGGTATGTTTTCAATCCTTTGTATTTATGTGAGTGTATGTTGAGTGTAAATACATTAATAATATCCATATTAATGATATTGTTACATGAATGGTTAGATGGCTATATGCTGGTCTATCTCGCATGTCATCCGCTAGTGGGCTCGGTGTGTACATGGATGCATTTGATCGGATGTCTGAGGACCAGGTATGGTGTGGGTAGTATAACATTAACTATAATATGTATAGAAAATCTCCTAATTTTGTATCTTTATGAAACATATTACATGGATGCCGTTTACACCTGAGATGTTAGCAGAGTTACCCCCAGCTGGACGAGAGCATACTGACATATGGCGAGCACGTGTGCCGTTGATATGTTTTGACATTGTTGAGCTTCATTTGCCTGATAGAGTCTTGCGACAGTTTGGTTTTGAGCAGGTCGTTCCACGGCCTATCGACACTTATGTTGAGCTGCATAGGCTGGATAGGCGTGGGAAGCATACAGAGGATTGGGCACTCAGACATGTCCGATACGTGACTATGTGGGAAAGGAGAGCTGAGCTAGTTGTGGCTGGGACACCGACATATGTGCCATCTGTTTCAGGAGACTACATGGGATGGTATTACAGCATCACTCGTTTGTTTGTGTCTCCTTCGTTCAGACTCCCTACTCATCATTATCAGCCTAGCTCCTTGGCTTTGCATCTTACGGTGAGTATTTTAGTAATTAGTAAAGTAAGTCATTTTGTTTATGTAATATTTGTATGTATTTCAATGTAAATGTAATTGTGTTTCATATTTCAGACACGAGCTTTGCAGCGCATACATCAGCGGGCTACTGCCACAGTGACTGATAGTCATGATGCGGACATGTATGGACAGGCTCTGACAGGCATTGCGTCCTTGTGTTCAGATGTGTTGGGGCGAGTCGACTACGGCCATCTTATACACATGCCCCCATCTCAGGAGATGCCATCCACGTCTAGTGCAGCGGCAGCTTCATCATCCCAGACGCAGCATGAGAGAATGGTTCTTCAACCACGACAACGGCGTAGGCGTAGACATGAGCAGCAACATCTCCATGACGAAGCTGACGATGGGAACTTGTAGTTTGTCTTTTGTATTGTAGTTTTTCTTATGCAGTAGATGTTGTAGGAACAATTTACAACATTTGACGTATTTTCTCTTGTAAAGTCTTGTATGTTCTCTTGATGTGTTCGAGTATGAATACTAGATGATTACTTGTTATGAATATTGGATGATTGTACTATGTTATACCGGTTATGAATGTAAGGTTTTGTATTTCATTTGTAAAGGGTATTTTCAAGGTGTTTTTTATGTTGTTGAGAGTAGGTGTTATGTATGTGATTGTGAAGACGTGTGTTGTATGCTTTATAATGTGTTGTATCTGGCTCGTAACACTTAAACAGGAGAAGAGAGACCTTATTTATAGCAAACAGATGAGTCCGGGTTGAACTGGGGCGAAAAACCGGAGGAAATGCTGTTTTCGGACCTAGGCACGATCGTGCGTCCCAGGGTACGCAAGATCGTGCGTGGCTGGCAGTAGCTGCTCGCCTTCGACCATATTTCAGGGGTAAGTCGCCCAACGGTTGGGCTACTTATAAGTCGCCAAACGGTTTGGCGACTTATAAGTCACCCAACCGTTGGGCGACTTACCCCTGACCGTGGTTAATCCCAGCAGTATATTGGTAAATACTTTTTTTCCAGCATTATTTTCGTAATTAATTAATTAATTAACATTAATTCGAAAAAAAACTCCAATTTCTAAGATAAATTAGGTTTACAATTATTCCTGGACAAAAAATGAAATCAATTCTCATAACAAGCATTAAATGATATCATCACAATCTAACTTATTTCTAAGATCAGATTGCTTGTATAAAACTCAAGCTATTTAAACTCAATTTCTCATAAACAAGAATTGAATTAAATCTAGACATTCATATATAAGATGATCAAATTCATACAGGCAATTATGATTAATCTTATACAATTTTCCATAAAATTGATTGAATTTCAAAAACTAAATTCACACCCTGAAGAACCCATGAACCCTAGCCCCAATTCAAACCCTATATAGAATTATCTACTCTTACTTAGAATTAACATCACAATAATATTGATAAGCATGATAAAGGAACTAGAAACAAAAACAATAATGAAGAATGAATATTTATTCTGAAATTATTAGTTGGAGACAAATAAATTGTGAAATTCAATCTAAGATCAAGAACTAGTAATGTAAAATACTACCTCTATCCCATTAGAAGGTTCTCGTCCACTATCCACATGGTCAACTTAAATTATTTTTAATCTTTTACTTTATATATCATTTTTTTAAATCAAATTTACATTTTCTTTATCAGACTTTGTAGCGATTTTAATGTAGTTTCTGAATATGTAAATTTTATTTACTAAAAATAATCAGAGTGTGAACAAGGATTCAGTTGCTTTATCGTCAGTCAAGCATAGTAAACCGTTCACGGGAACTTTCTAGCGGGATGGAGGGAGTATGTTTTTTTTCAATCAATACTTGGAATCTATATTAAATTCAAAGAAACTGAGGACAAAGTGAAGTTTAGGAGCCTTGAGTCTCCTCTTTTGGTTGCATCTGCAGCTATTTCATCAGAAGAAAAGGGCGAAGAAAACCGCTCTGGTGTCTTAGCTTAATTATTTTGCTGGTGCTGCTAAGTGTGTTCATAAACAAAAAGAATGGAAGATAAACTGCTATGTGCTATTCGCGAGAAAATATAGAAGATCTTGTGAAGTAATGGAGAACTGATCCTCCAATAGGAGTCCTGGTAAATATAAAACGGTAGTTACCAAAATACACAAGGATTCCTAAAATAAGGTAAATATCCTCCGCCGATAGAAAATCCTAATTTCACCCAATAATGTTGCAATATAAATATTTGAAACTGTATGTCACCTTACTAGGTGAAATTTGGGGTTTTAAAGTATGGAGTTTAATAGAAGGAAACCTGATGGGTGACTTGGGGAGCGGCGAAGGGTAAAACCCTAGCCGTCTCCCCTCTATTCTCTTCTTCTCATCAGTTTTCTCCTCCTAAATATGAAAATTTATCTCCTTCGAAAGTATTTTCAAATTATTTTATGTGGTTTCTTTCTAAGCTAGCAATGTGTAGGGTTTATGTATTCTTCGCCGGTGAAACTGATCAGGCGTTGAAATTTTATTGGTGGTGGATGGCAATGCTTATCCTACTTAATTTGTTTGGGAGGTAAACTTCATACATCGACGACTCCAAGACCTCAATTATTCACCCTCTTCTAGAACCACCATCGTGCTATGAGAGAAAGATAATGTTCGATTGGATATTCTTTTTCGGTGGCTGGTCAAACCGATGATATTTGTAATTTCTTCCCAGTAGATAGTCAAACTGAGGATTCTAGTTGTTTCTTTCTAGTGGCTGGACAAACAAGATTTTCTATTATTTCCTCTGTCGATGGTGGTGAAACCGACTTATATGTTTGTTTTCTGTCGCATATTAGTACTTTTTTTAGTGTTGATTATTGGTTAAGTAGCAGAAGCTTATATATTGATAGAGGAGTCTACAAGAGTAATCTGTATTGTTACGTTTTTTTGGAACTATTTAGTTTTATGTCTCATCCCATTGTAGCCTTAGGCTATAAGGATTACTCTTGTACTGATCCTTTTTATTATTAATAAATAGTTGTTTTACGGGCTCAAAAAAAAATATACAGTGTCTAATACATGTCAAACACAAGTGTGGATATTGATATTGTATTCATATACTATCTTATTATCAATTTTACAATTCACTTTCGTCATATAGTGCAATTACATTTCAGATAGTTGTGACATTATTGGGTGAAATTAGGGTTTTCTAGAAGCGGAGCCTAAAATATGTCAAACACCAGTGTGCATGGATGTAATATATTTTATTAATATATTAAGTAACTCACGATCAATTTTATAATTGAAGTTCATCATATAGTTCAATTGTAGTTGAAGTTGTTTGACTGTGTGTGCGGTTGCAGCCACCAATTGAACAATTATTCTTTTTATTATACTTTTGATGTCAAATCTTTAAAAGTTTGTTTATCACTGTTGCTCGCATCATCTACTTATAATTATCCCCTCTGCTATTTTAGCACATATCTCGATATATCACTCTTCACCGTTGTGGTTTCATAATTCCCATTTATAACAGCAAATAGCTATTTTTCTACCTGGCCAGGTCATCCATTGGGTATGGACATGTTATTATCCCGTTTGTTGCGGGCTAAGTGAAGCCTGCCCACAACAATAGGCAAAAGATTTAGAAAAAGCCCATCCCAAACTTGGTCCAAGCCCGTTTTCATGCAAGTCTTCCAAGAAGTAATTTGAAAAATGAAAAATTGATGCTAATAATCCAACCTTTACTTGGTCTTCTAAAAACAATCCCTACTAATGATAATCTCAAAAAAATCCAACTTTAACCTTCCATTTGTTGTTTTTGGTCCCAACCTGTTGTATACCCATTGTAGCCAGTTAGGTTATATGGAGTAAGTTTCTTTTTTCTTTTTCTTTATAAAAACTCTCTCTCTCCTGCCATTTGCATATGTCTTCTTCTACGAATACCATGACTTCTTTGTTTCCACTTGTTCTTAATTCTTTCTACAGAGGAGAGAAACAAGGAAAATTCTATGCCCTGCTCCCACTCTATCAGCAAGATTAAGAAATACTTCGTATAAACACATGTTTGAGAGCATGTGCACTTAGAAACACAAAGAAATATCCCAAAAATTCCTAATTGTCCTCTGCAATGCTCAACATCGCTCAGTAAAGTGCTCTTGTAGTCAAACAATGAGAATTTATTTAAATCGCTAGAAATAAAACTCATGTCAAATTTGAAAATATAAAATTCTATATGTTCAATCATTGAATCTTAAACCCTGCACACAAAAAAACGAAATAAAAAATGGACGTTTCAAGATTGGGGATAAAAAAAATTACGGAGTATTATTGAAAATTGAAGAGTCAAACCTTTTCTAAAACTCCCCTCCCCATGTAGCTGGTGATAGGATAATTGTTAAGACTCTTCAATTTATTGATCTTAAGATTTGGGATTTGGAGGTTGGGAAGGAAAGTAGCTAGGGTCAGCCTAGGGAACAAAGTGCGGAAGTAGTAATAATAAAAATAAAATAATAATAAGATGATAGTAGGCAGACTACTCCATTGGATATCAGGTGAAAAGTACTCCGTATGAAACCGGCTAATTGCATTTGACTTGTTTAAGAGGTACCAGGTCACCACGGTCCACTATTAAAGACATGTTATAAAGATTGGATTATTTTCAGATTAATCTAAAGTGAGATTGTTTTAAGAAGATAGGATAAAGGTGGGATATTAACATCAATTTTTCCTTTGAAAAATATAATTATAAATAAAATAACTTTCATCTCATAAAACTTGATCAAATTTTCTTTTTTAACTGTTCTAAAAAATTTTGTCAATTCCATTTAAACTAACAAATACTCCGTATGTAACTAAAATTATTTATTTCTCCTATCAACCTATGCATAAAACTTAGAGTCCGTTTGGTAGCACGAAAATCGGCTGATTTGGCTGTTTCTGCTGAAATTTCTGAAGTTCTGGCTGAAGTGGCTGCATTGACTGATTCTGCTGATTTAAGAAAAAAATTTAAAAATATATTTTATTAATAAAATAAAGAAAAAATTATATGTTAAAATAACTAAAATGATCATCTACAGTAACTTCAGCCAATACAGCCAGAAAAGTAACTCCAACTTTACTTTTTATGCTTATTACACAATTCAACTCGCGAAAACAAAAGTTACATGTTTGGTGAAAAAGTTGGTGATAAGCGTGATAAGCCAAAAAAGTTCCAAACGGCCTCTTAATATCACGGAGTGATGCCCAACTCAAACATTGCCTTTATAAGCTGAATAATACTACGACTTTGTTTGCAAACAATTAATTTAAGTGTTTTTGGCTTTTTTTTTTAAGAAAAAAACACTTATTTTACCAAATAATACCAACTTTTACTTTCTCGGTTTTCGTGTAGAATCTACTTTTTACTTTTTCTATTACACAAAAAGCACTTATTTTACTAAACACTCCCAACTTTTACTACTAATCACTTTTTTCCAAAAAGTGCTTTTATTTAAGCACAATCACTTTTACTACTTCTATACTACGTTTTGCAAGATTTGTGCTATGTAGTACACGATATTCAAGTTTTACAAACACGACAAAAGGGGCGGTGACAGCTCATGCATGTACTTTTTATAAATGTTACAGTGTATTTTACATTTCCTTTTTTGAACTATCCAAAAATAATAATTTACATTTCTTTTTTTGAAATATTTTGCGTGATTATCATTCACTTACTTTTTTTCTTATGCAATCACAATTATATAGAAGTCGTTTGGTAACACTTTTTTTCGACTTGTCAGGCTTATCAATCAACTTTTTCACCAAACACGTAAATTTTGATTTCGCGTGCTGAATTGTGTAATAAGCAGAAAAAGTAAAGTTGAAGTTACTTTTCTGGCTGTATTGGCTGAAGTTACTGTAGATGACCATTTTAACTATTTTTACATATAATTTTTTCTTTATTTTATTAATAAAATATATTTTAAAATCAATTTTTTCTTAATTCAGCAGAATCTAATGCAGTCACTTCAGCCAGAACTTCATAAATTTCAGCATAATCAGCCAAATCGGCCGATTTTTGTGCTACCAAACGGGCTCATATTTTCACTATATTCTCACTTTCCTAAACTCCGATTCAAGCAGGAGCGGAGCCAGTCAGGGCATTGGGCCGGACTTAGCCAACAAAAAGAATATTTTTGGGAAACAAATTACATAAAAAATTTTACACAAAAATTAAATCGGGATGGGCCAAGACCTAGGTTGGCTACCCCTATCTCCGCCTATGATCCAAATCAAACTGGAAACTATTTTATGACAGAATATTTAGTCATGTTTTGGATTATTAAAATACGGCATACATAGCAATTGTTGTTTAATTTTACATCCATACAGTTGGGCCAAATATTTACTAATGTAAAGTAGTTTTGTTCAGAATCCTTATATAAAAGGTATAGACTTGTTCTGCTTCAATATTTTCCGCACATTCTTTATATTATAACCACGCCCATTACATTAGAAATCTTAAATCGCGTTAGTCGGTTAGTGTGAATTGCTAATACAGTTTGTAATACGTTTGTATTACAGTTTGTAATACAGTGTGTATTACTAATACAGTTTGTAATACGTTTATAATACGTTTGTATTACTAATAATTATAACTTAAAATTTATGTATTACGTTTGCACAAATAATTATAAGAAAAAAGGACATGTATATTAATTACTAGTATAGTTTTCTTGGACAAAAGTATAACTAATTATGTTTTTGAACAAAAATAACTTAACAAGTAACTGAACAAGAGTCACTGTTGTGTATTCAGAGTGACAAGTCAATAGTCGGGTATGAGTCACTGAAAAACTAGTCACTGAATATGAAAAAAGTTTAAAGTAAATCATATTTTATGAATCTTTTAAATTTAATTTAGTAATATTCGTGAAAAAAGCCTAATTATAAACAGACGATTGAAATAAAGGCGGCGCACGAAAAATGACTTATTCTTTACTTCTTTAGTAACAATACTTGCGTTAAATTCTGTATTATATGGAGCTTTGATTATGCAAGTAACACATATTCTAATAATTGCTCTATTTTTATTAAATTTGACAGACTCAAAAAGTAAACGGAGTATTATATTGGTTAATTCTCTTGCATTAAATCCCATTAATAGAAGCGAAAAGAGTTAGAAAATGCGTGTAAATAAATGGCTACAAGTTTCATTTGTCACTTGTCAAAGTACAATGAAATTAATTATTAAATGTGTGTGTGATTTAGGGTTGTCATTTGTCAAAGTACAAAATTAATTTTTCGTTGATATATTTAGAGTCCCGCTTCGTGTACACGTCGGGTTACAGTGTTACACACCGGGCTACACGCTCGTCAAATTGTCTGTGTATAGACAATATCTGTATCACAACAATTTAGATCGGAATTTTTCATAAGTATCTGTGATATAGACAATACTTTTATTTTTGTCTGTGTGAAAATTCATTTTCTTCATAAAACGCCGATCTAATTGTCTGTGTAATAGGTCAAATTGTCTGCACACAGATAATTTGACCGGCGTGTAACCTGACGTGTAAAATCTGACATGTACCAAAGGAATTTCCATATATTTAATGAGGTAAGAATTATTAGTCCCTCCGGTCCTTATTAAAGTTCTCACTTTCCTTTTTGGGATGTCCCTTATTTAAGTTCACACTTACATTTTAGGAAACAAAACAGTGCAAAACAGTGTCAAACAGTGTCCAAACAGTGCCAACCAATGCATTCCACAGTAAAATCAAATTTATTTTCTTAATTTGTGTGAAGTCAAACTAAGAACTTTAATAAGAACTCTAGGGAGTACTAATTAAGAATGGTGGATGTGTGGTTAGATGTCACCTTCATTCTTTTTTGAAGGTATTCCATATATTTACTAATTACGAAGTATTCTATATATTCGGATGGCAGATTGGCAGCTAGAGCCAACTATGACAAATTGACAAATACGGAAATAAGGCCACAATAAGCAAAAGATTAAATAGCTGTCCCGTTAGGCCCCACTTTCTTCCTGTGGTTCCCAACATGTGAAAATTTTAAGGCCCGTTTCTACTTTTTAATAAAAATATTTTCTGTTTTTTTTTTTATTTCCAAAAAAAATGGAAAATTGAAGATAATATAGGACACTGGAAAGCGTGTTAACCCCTGTATTCTCCAAAATTGAAATATAGAGACATTTATATTGAAACAACGAACGAATCATTTAAATCTTTTCCGTGTCAAGGCAAAGAACGAATGAAATGGAAGGCCTTCAACTGAATGCAGTGAAACAGATCAAATGCAAAGATGAGAGGGCAACCTCTAAAATTCAATAATGGTTTCAGTACGCCAAAACCTAAACGCTCCGATTTACGGTGTTTTAATTTCGTTTTTGACGGTTTCGTCATAAACGCTGCGGCTAACCTTTGTTTGCCAAACGAACGGTTTCAGTCATCCCAATAGCCGAAGCAGTCAAAAATGTTGAATTTGGGCTGAAAGGCCGGTATCCAAATGAAGCCTTTATTACCTTAGTACTTAAACTGCGCGATTACATAAAATTTAGATCTCAAAATCATTTTTATACTTCAAAAAAAATGAAAAATACCGTCATCACTTCAAATGAGAAGTCTTAAATAAACAGTTCAATATCTTCACACCAAAAATCAGTTCCATATCTTTTTTGGAGTATTAAGCCTCATTTAATAATATATCATGTACGAATAAGCATATTTCGGTCTTGAATCTTGATAGACGATTACATTCATCATTTATTAATTTACGACATATTTCCTCCGTCCCGAAAAGGTTGATCAACTTTCCTTTTTTTACTGTCCCAAAAAGATTGGCCGCTTCCTATTTTAGGCTAATCCATAAAAAGTAAAATACATTTTTACCCTTCACCCACTTATTCCCACCCACCAGATCCTCACCTCTCCCATCTCATTCTATCCGTCTCTCTCCTCTCAAATCACGAACATTTGAGACCCTCCCCCCTTTTAAAATTAATCACAAATTTAGATGAAATCAAAATTGGAGGAAAATCCCTGGAACCAAAATCCTAAACACCGACTTGCTCAACCGTCGTTCCCCTCTCAGGGCAAGATGCTGCACTCACAACCTACGGCTACTGCCCTAGCGGGATTTCTAATGACAGAACTCATGGACGGCAGTGACATCTCAACTCCGTATATTTCTATTCATCTTTTCTTTCTTCCCGCCACTTTAAAGGGCATTCTTGTCCAGTCAAAGCATTTTATTGTTTCTCCTTAATTGTAGTGCCGGTCAAGATTGGCCAAGGAATTTGAGACGGAGGGAGTATGTAAGATTGTCCCATTTTACATTTTCGGGAAGACCCACTAAGATTGTTCCATACCATATTTGGTAAAGATTGTGTGGCTCTAAATCATTCTAACTTTATTCTTACTTTATCAATTTAATATCAACCACACAAACCTACTTTTCTTAATAATCGTGATACATTCTCTCGTCCCAACTTTAGTGGGACGGAGGTAGTATTCTCTTAAAGAGTTATGTTAGCTATCTTTTCATATACTCTTTTCTTTATTTTATTAATAAGAATGTTTTAAATATAATTTATTTCATAAATCATAGGAATCAATCAATTCACCCATTTCAGCAAAAACATTCAATTTACATGTTATCAAATGTAGGATCCGTTTGATAACACTGAAATCAGCAAAATCGGAAAAATCGGCCGATTCTACTGAAATTTATGAAGTTCTGGATAAAGTGGCTGGATTGGCTGATTTATGAAAAAATATTTAAAATATATTTTATTAATAAAATAAAGAAAAATAACATAAAAATAGCTAAAATAGTCATCTACAGTAACTCCAGCCAACACGGCCAGAAAAGTCACCCCAACCTTAGTTTTTCTTATTATTGCAAAATCCAGCGCGCGAACTCAAAAGTTACGTGTTTGGTGAAAAAATTGGCTGTTAAGCCTGATAAGACGAAAAACTGGGTTACCAAACGGGCTCATAATCTAAGAGCCTGTTTCGTAATATCCAAATCAGCTGTATTGGTTGATTCGGCTGAAATTTATGAAGTTCTGACTGAAGTGGCTGAAGTGGTTGATTCTGTCAATTTATGAAAAATTATATTTAAAATATATTATGTCAATAAAATAAATAAAATATCATATGAAAATAGCTAAAATGATCTTTTACAGTAGCTACAATCAGAAAAGTAACGTCAACCATACTTTTTCTTATTATTACATAATTCAGTGAGCGAAATAAAAAAATTACGTACTCCCTCCGTCCCAAAAACAACTTCCCACTTTCCTTAAATGGATGTTCCAAAATTAACTTCACACTTCAATACTTTCCTTATTTGGCAAATTATCTACATCAAAACAGTGCCAAACAGTGTCAAACAGTGTCCAACAATGTCAAACAGTGTTTGAACAGTGCAAAACAGTGCACCCAATAGTAAAGTCAAATTTATTTTCTTAATCTGTGTGATTGTCAAACTGTGAAGTTGTTTTTGGGACGGAGGGAGTATTTGATTAAAAATTTGACTAATAAACCTTATAAACCCAATAAGAGGTCTCATTCACACCTCATCTTCATTCTCTCCTCCACGTACCCTTCCCCTTCAACTCACTTCTTTAAATATCTCTTACCCTCACCATTGATAAAGCGCTCTCCAAGACTTCAAACAACCACTCAAACGACCTCTCTCTACTACCGTCCTACTTCGTATTTACATATGCAATTTCCCCTTTTAATTTAGTAAATTTTACCCACCCATTTACACTTTGATTTTTCTTTGTTTCAAAAGAAGAAGCTAGTAAGCTTTGCCTCTATGAAGTGCAAACAAAAGTGACATGTCCACACAAATTATAGCTTTCTCTCTAATAATTATTTTTTAATCTCAAGGTACATTATTTATATTTTTCGATTGCATTTTATTTGCAGGAACAAAGTTGTGAATATCTGAGGAAACATGGTCTAGCCGCATCCAACGGGAAACTACTTTGGTAGTAAGTATACTCTTATGAAATCTAGAATAATAATAATTTTTTTTTTTAAAATAATGGAAAACATTATATAATAAAAAGATATTGACAATAAAATTTAATGTCGTAGAAGAATAAAAGTTGCTTTTATTTTAATTATAAAAACAAAATGCACAATCTCAATTTTCCGGTGTGGGACATTTAACAAAATTCAATAAACAAAACTGAATCATAGTTTTGCACTTCAGATCTCTTTTTAGCGAGAAATCGGAAAAGAGAAGAAAAATAGAAGAGATGCAGCGGCAGACAACAAATTAAAGAAAGGAGAAGAAGTTGAATTGAATCTGCACAGGTTTTGGAGGTGAGTCAGCCAGTCGTCGCCACCGACGGAGTGTCACCACTTTAGATCGTCTTCAGCGGAGTCTACAGACCTGGTAACATAGATTTTTCGACCGGAGATTAAGAGCCTAAAATGTGATTTTTTTCTTAAATAATGCTAACAAAAATAATATTTCCATGATTGATGTTTGGTCAAAATTATCTCCCAAACTACTGCTCTAGAATGATTTATAGCTAAACAAACTTTAACAAATTTGTTGCGTGACAATTTTAGAGGGATTTCCCGAAAATAGAAATGGTAACATAAACTAGGAGTATTATATTTCCCCAACATACGAGCAATTACTCTCATGTCTCAAAATAATGTCGTATTTTAAGTTTGATCATGTTAACATGACATCAAGTACATCGGAGTATTATTTAGATAAAAAACTAACAATTTTATTTTAAAATTTACACATGTTTTTACTCCTCTTTAGAATAATTTCTTTAATATAATTTGTGACCGTCTTGACTTTTAACATCAACACAGAATAATGGCAATTACAACATCACTTTAATTAACACTAGGTCAAGTTTTATTTAAGTATAGTAATCACTTTAATATCGGTCTGATCTATCACAAACCAAATCAACATAATAAGGCGATCCTCATGACAAATTAGAATGTTTTTACTTGGATTATTTTCAGTCTCAGGTCAGATGAGAGATGAACATTTATAAAATCACGGAAACAAGATATTAAGCAGACGTCCAGACCAAACTTAATCAGACCAGACCAAATTAGACCAAATTTCTAATTCAAGTAAAAGCATACTTATATCGTAAACTGGGTTTATAGTGCTTATTGGGGTTGAATTACATGGAGTAGCAATTACCACATGAAAGATGAACGGCAATTAATTACTCATTATGACGGGAACTAATGATGACAAATTCCATCCGTTACAAATTCCTGTCCAAATTCCATTTAAGGTGGAATTTATAGTCATTTAAGGCTTTTAAGCCTATAAATAATACTCGTAAATCATCCCACCTCCACACATGCACGAGTAAAAGGACAAGAAAAATGCGAAGCAGGTGTTCGGCTTTTTTGGTATCCATAAGACCATTTGTATTGGACATTGGTAAGGTATTAGAAGTCTAAAATGTTAAAAGTGGTGATTTTAGATTCCTAATTTCTTACATTTAAGAGCATTATAGGAGGCTAAAAATGGAGATGAGGAGGGAGGAGTCCAATTTTAGCCAAAAAGATACTCCGGTGGAAGTGCTACTTTGCCAAAAAGAAAGGAATCATGAGTGGTGTGTAGTTAGTGGGCTCCATAAAATAAAACCACATCTTTTTTAAAATTGTTATAATTTGTTTTTTCATAAATCAAATTTAGAAAAAAATATATTAAAATGCATAATTTTTTATACTCTTTCATATGACACCAATATGTAATATATAAAATGAAAAAAAAATTGAAATTTTAACTGTTGAAATTTTCATGAGGCCAAAAAAAATACAAAACACAATTTTTTAATTCATGTAGCCTTCACAAATAACTTAATATTCCGTAATCGAACTTTAATGAAATTTATTTATTTTTACATCGAAATGTGTATTTTTACTTCAAAATTATTCAGGGATTAAATTAAAAAGAAAAATTTACTTATAATAATTTAATGGGTAAAATAAATAATATACCCCCAATTTTGCCCTAGTGTGAGCTCCCCACCCCGAACTTGTCCTAGTTTAAAAAATACCCCCAACTTTATTCATTTAAATTTTTTGTACCATTATTTAATTAACAATTAATATTTCTCAAATTATAATATGTTAATTAGATTTAGTTGTCAAAAAAAGATTAATTAACCTATTTTTTGTACTTAAATTAGAGATTTTGAAGTTATTTATTCAATTTGAAAAGCACACGTTAATTTGGGAATCACACATCTTTTTTTTTGCCAACTAAATCTAATAAAAATATTACAATTTGAGAAATATTATTTGTTTATTAAAATATGGTACAAAAATATTAAATAAATAAAGTTGAGGGTATTTTTTAAACTATGACAAGTTGGGGGTGGGGAGCTCACACCAAGGCAAAGTTCGGGGTATATTATTTATTTTCCCCTAATTTAATTAATATTTTACTAAATTGATATGTAAAAAAATGTGCAGAGTGTATTTTATTGACGGTGCTGGAATGCAGAGAAATAGGAGTCAAAACACTGTTTTCATATGGACGAAGTTTATTTTTGACATTTTGACTCTCACACCACTCCAAATGGTCTAATATATTTGAGAAAAACGTTAACACGAATAGAGCTTTCACTAAAAAACACTCGTATCCGAATATGGGTAAAAAATTGTAAACTTATGATGACACCATAATAATATTTCTAATTCAGCAATTTTACATCCATAATTTAGGGCGGAATTTGTTATTAGTCTCTATCACACCGGCAAATTAAATCACCCAATACTAAGTATTATCATTATTTTATTATTATTAAGAATAATAATTACATTTATTATAATTTTATATATAATTGCTTGTTTATTATTTTAAACATAAAGAAATCATTATAAATATGACTATGTGACACGATTATTAAGAAAAATAAGTTTATCTAATTGATAGAATTGATAAAGTAAGAATAATTAAAGTAAAAAATGATTTCGAACCACACAAATTTTATCAAATTTGATATAAGAAAATCTTATTCGGATACACTGAAAAGGAAATATCGGACAATTTTAACGGGACGGGGGTAAGAGATTTTATCCGATTATTATAGTTTGATAACAATTACGTTTGTAGCCGAGAGTAAAATTAATTTCGCATCACTTTCATTTGTATCCTGTTATCATTCCAATTTTTTCTCTCCCGATCATTTCGTAGCTTCTTTCCATCTTTCCCTATATAAGACTCTTCTCTTCTACCTTTCAGCGCACAATAATACACTAGCTCTTGTTCGTCTCACACACATAAGGCTATTCAGCCCTCGCCCTCGCCCCTGCGTCCACCTTTCACAAAACACACTCACTTTTGTTTTGATTTCTTCCTCAATCCAGTCTGCTTAATTATCTTCATCAAGGAGGTGATGTCCAAGGGCTAGCACCATTTTAGTAACTTATCTCAGACATGTGCAGGTAAGTGAGGCTTTTTTATTTTTTTATTTTTTTATTTTTGTCTGCAAACTTAGGATGTTTTCTTTTGACTGAAATTTGCTAGGCTGGTCTGGTCTGGATTGAACTGGTTTGGTCTGGTATGATAAACGGACGATCTCTTTGTATTTTATAACTACGGAAGTCTGATCTGGTCTGGTCTGTCTAGTTTGATCTGGTCTGGTCTGGGATTGAAAACAGTCTAAAACAAAACATCCTTACATAAGATGTACGGAGTATCACTTTGAATGGTTTTAATTTTAGTTTTTTCTCCAGTCCCAAATAAACTTGCTTTACATTTTTTAAGAAAATGGAGTCTTACCGGCTCTTCTTTGGCTTGGATGGTCTGATAAGATACTCCTATCCACCACGTTTGAGTTCGAAGCTGGTATTAGAGGTCTAGAGGAGGAGGACAAAAAAATATGGAGTTAGTTTTTGTTCCTAATTTTTCCGTTATACCCTACAAAAATTAGATTAATTGTACTCGAATATAGAGAGGTAAAGTACGTAATAAAGTAGTGTTGCAAAAACAACTTTAAATTAAAATTTTGACAAAAATAGTAGTGTTAACTTTATAAAGTAATGGTGCAAGCTAAGTGAAGTTTATTTTAGAGGGGGTGGAGCATTTAGAAACTACTACGTATTTTTATCGTTAAGAACTGACTCCTTATTTTGCTTATCATTTACAGCTCATGCATCCGTGGCCGAGGACAATACATGCTATCAAGATTTACCCAACCGAATGAGATAAGTCTTAAATTAAAGAACTAATCTTTTCTTTTTTTATAGTTACCTTTGAAAGCATATATAGAACGGTAAGTGAATTTGATATTATTTTTTTGTTTATTTTCACGATTTACAATTCATATTGGTCTTTCACGCATTTATTCAAAACTTGGCACGGTCATTCAATGTCACCTTTGTTACGTTTTATACATTATTATTATTCCTAACTACGTGCCTTGCTGCCATTCTCTGGTGCTTATTTCCAAAATTATTTCATTCTTTCCTCTTTGGTTCGACTCAAAATAAACTTTATTACTCTTTTATGGTAAACGAATTCGTGATATATACTGCTTCCGTCCCGCTAACATTGTTCTAGTTTTTCATTTTGGTCCGTCCAATTAAAATGTAATAATAAAATATAAATATTATGTTAAATATGGGCAATTAATGTGAAGAGTCACTTTTTTTGAAAACTCAAAACAAGTCATATTTTGGGAATTGAAAACTCTAATAGTAATATAGGTGCCATTTTTTCTAAAAATTGTGTGATAACAAACATACATAACAAACAATATATCAACAAAATGTCATTGTCATGCAACAAGTATAACTAGTAAAATGTAAATTACGATTTAATATATCAACATATTAGTATTATAGCAATAGAGTTAAGTGTATGTACAAGCGTTTTACTTAATTAAATCATAAATATTAAATGTCAATATCTTGCAAATCATAATAAATCTAGTATCAAACATTAATTTTCTAAATTTAAGAGTTAAGAACTAAACAAAATATTATACTTAATGATTAATGATTAATAAATAAAATAGCAAGTTTAAAAAGTTCGGTTTGTTCGGTTCGGTTCGGTTTTGAGATGTGAAAACCAAAACCGAAACCAAACAACTACGGTTCGGTTTTGGTTTACTTGCGGTTCAGTTGTTTTGGTTGTGGTTCGGGTTTTTTCAATTCGATTTTTGGTTTGCGGTTTTACCGACCCACCCCTAGCGGTACACATGGTAGAGAACAAGGTTCAAATCCCAGTTCTCTACAAAAAAATTTACAATTAAAATGGTCCGGTTTTTAGGTTTCAAACCGGTTCCGAACAGAGTTTATACCCTGGTTTGGGGCGAGTCATTGGGTTTTTCCGGGTTTAGCCTAATTTGTGGGTTGGAATCTATCTGGCTCGATATTCCAAGGGAGTCGCCATGTTCCAGGTCGACCTGCCCAGACCGGTTTGGGTCTGTTAACACAGGTGACTTAATTATAATCATTTAGTTTTAATGTGAAATTAGAATACTTCACGATTCTTTAAATTTTCTCAGTCAAATTCTTTCTTAATAAAACGACTTGTGTTAGAGCTTGTCTAGGCAATGGTTTATAGTTTTGGCAACTTAGAGGTTTTGGGGGGAAACTATATGATTAAATAACAGTGAAGAGTGATATATTATATGCTTTCTTGATCCAATAAATAAAATAATTAACTCTTAATATTCAAATGAATAGTCAGACATAAAATCTAACAGAATGTTTTGCTTCAATCCAGCCAAGTGGATCTTTCTTACAACAACTTTAGTAAGAGCTTTGTGCCATCATATTGTGGGGATATCGTGTGAGTCATATGTTTCACAAGGAATTGGCCATATTTTCCTTCTTCAAAAAGGTTAAATCGTTTCCTTCACCCTCCTTTTCTCCGGAAAATTGGGCAAAGCTATCCAGAGAGGAATTAAGGGTAACTTTTAATTTGGTACTGAATAATTACTCAATAGTATTTAGGTGATGCATAATTATATTGAATTGATTTTATGATTAGATCATAACAAGTGCTTTTCTTTCATATTTGCGAAGACCTTCCTAAATGTTTGACCCCTTGTACAAAAGGTGACATGATTATTTCGTGATTTACTCTATGTTTCTCTACTCCTACAATATATCATTTCACCTAATTTGTGGTTTAAAATTCAAAAGTTTCTCAAATTCATAATATACAATTGTAACTAATAATGGTTTTTGGGTAAATTATTACTCTTTCCATGTCAATTGTGGTGGATCAAGAACAACAATTGACACCATCACTTTTGAAGAAGATAATGAAGAAATTGGCCCTATAAGTCTAATCACTCCAAAGAATGTTGGGGCACTAGGCGAATTAGAACCTTTTGAACGTTAACATGATACGAAGGTCTTATATAGTACAAAGTGTCTATTTTGAGATAAAGCGAATCTAAATTTTATATCACCGCTCGTCAATTGCCCTTATTTTTTTGTTTTTTTTATCCCAGAAGGCAAACCACCAAAATCAGTGGGGCAAATGCCGGGTGTCATTTGTTGCCATTATTTTATTGATTTGGAGAGAGCTACAAAAAGAGGGGGACCAAACCAAACCTCTTTCAGAGGCATACCTCTGAAAAAACAAATAACCAACAAGAAATAAAAAAGAAATTTTGGGGGGGCTAGACCTGACCCAAAATTAAAAACAGAAAGGAAATTAATATCTAAAATACGGGAAACTAAGTAAGTCTGTAGAGTAATGTTTACGGGTCGGGCCCGGAAGAAGATCCACCGAATGAAAATAATTAAACTGTTCCGTAATCTTATCCCGATCTGCTAAAGAGTGAGCTGTCCAATTTCCTTCTCTAAAAACATGACTGAAAGTAATACCTTTGAGGACTGTCTGATCTCTAAATGGCCGAATTAGGCAACCCCATTTGCCCATTTCATCACCAGATATCTTCTTCAAAGCAAGTTTAGAATCACTTTCCACCTGAAAATTATCAAACCCTTTCTCTATTGCCCAGTTCGTAGCAAAGATAATCTCCCTAAGTTCAGCATCCTCGCTCGAATTGGCCTGCAGACGAAAGTTAATTGCCCAGACCATTTCCCCCCTGGTATCGCGAAGAATGGCGCCTCCAGCAGCACATCCAGGTATGAAAGAGGCGTCAATATTAAGCTTGTAGTTGCAGTTAGGTCTTTTCCATCGGATGAGTCTAATTCCAGAGTTTTGAAATCTGAAGTTGTGATAGACAAGACCTTCCTCCTTAAGAAATCCTTCAACTTTTTTGCTCTTGAATTTGTAAAGATTAACCGACCACCTCTGTGAGTGTAGTTTAATCTGGTCAATGATGTGCCCTAAGCTAGGAATAGGATCCGAGCCCCAAATATGGGATGAATAAGACTTCCATATATACCAACAAATAACTCCTGGCATAATATGTTTAAAAATATCTGCCAGAGTTTTGGATCCTGCCTCCAGCCACCATTGAACAATTGCCCTTATCTGTACTAACATACTATGCTCGTTGTCTGACAAACGGAAATTACACAATTTCGCTGCAATTTGATATGATCCTTTGAGATATACCTTTATTTTTGAAGTCTTGGAAAACACACACACATATACATATATATCGAGGTACATATACAGTTTCAATAAGTGTTAATAAATTCATAACATATGCACTTTTATAAATTTGACATGTTAAATTTATAATAGGGTCAATGAAATGTAAAACAGTAAAAGATTTCGACATTGAAACAAATTGCTGTGCGAGTTTACAGAGTCACAGAAAAAAGGATTTCTGCTATTGTGAAGGATAGGACTCGAGTCATACTATATTAGTATAACGGAAAAAGGACAAAGAAAGTTCCAACAAGAGGAAAATATGGCCCTATATTATCTGCTATTTCTATTGTATCTGGTGCGTACGACTCTTGCCTGAATCTTATACTAAATTTCTCAATTGTGTTTGAATACATAGTAGATTGGCTTGACGAACTATATATCAACCGTTTTAGCTAAATAGATTAGCTAAATATATTGTTTTGTTTAAAAATATCCTTGAAATAAATGTGTATCTCCATGTGAAAAAATCATTTATATTTTTAGTTTACATTAATTCCACAATTGTTATAATAGATATGATTAAAGGAATGCCACTTAAAATTAGACTAGCAAACTAGATCAAAAATATGTTTGGTGTAACAAAGTGTGTATATGTTACAAGAACAAGAATAATCCACCGTAAAAATTTTCCACCGAGATATCAAAATTTTGGACAGATAAAACATCATCAAGGAAAAAAAAAACCCTAAATTAACACCTAAATTGCTAGTATGAAATAAGTTTCAATTAACATAGTTAACTAATGCACAACTTTTATTAAGAGTTTTTTGTCGTTTCAATTTCTTTTTATGTTGGATGACCACACACATATGGATACATTTTGTCATACTACGCATTAGTAATAGTTTTATGAGACCACTCCAAAATACTACATGTAGTAACTTTAGTTTGTTATGAAATATTCTTATTTTCAAACCATGTTTAAATTAACTTTGATTTATCCAATTCTTAATGTCAATTTACAATTTCTTTAGGTTATGAGGAACAATTATAGATATGAAATCTAAATTTGATATATTTTTTCCTGTCTTGCATTGATCATAAGTAATTATAAACATCATAATAAGTAGCATATCTCCTAACCGGAGAATCCTTGAAAGCTTCCCTCATGTTTCTTTCTGAAAGATTTATATTTTAAGTCACTTTCATGTACAACTGGATTCATGTTAAACTCTTGTAGTTAATTACATTAAAACGAACTGACTGCCCGAGATATAATTGATCAAAGCCCGAGATATGGGTTGACACATAAGAGAGCAATCCTTATAATCTTTTCGGCCTCATCCCTGTTAAAATTAGATCCAAGTCTAGGATCGACCAGATCCATCAGACTAACCTTCTTGTGGAGATTAAGAGCCTAAAACGGACAAAGAATATATTAGAAACAATAAAAATCATCAAATTTAGACGTGAAACACAATATTTGATTTCATTAAAACTTAAGATTCTGTTTCGAGCCACAATTTCAAAGGCTACAACACGAGGCTATACACGTCAGCTTTATGGGTCAAACGACCATACACCAGATATATTTTGGAGCCGTGTAACCACTCTGAAACAAAGAGTAAAAAAGTTCACCTGATTACAAAAAATTAAGAGATACTCTAGTCATGACGTTTCTATTTACATATAATTAATGAAAGATGGGTGCAGATATACATATACCAAATCTAAATATCATAGCTATGACTTTTCCCCATAATCTAAGGAACGCTCTAAATTAACTTTAAGGGTTAGTTAAATCAGAACTAATTTAAACAAGAGTTGGACAAAAGAAACGTTAATCACTTACGGTGAATTATTTTTGAGATGCCAAATAAAGCACATTATTAATGTGACAAATGTAATTATATGTGCGTGTAGCCATCCATCATAAGTAGAAAAAAGAAAAAAATAATATTGTTTCTTAATGAAAGTTATACCACTTAATTAGCCATGTTAATCTAAAGTTGAAATGTATAATGTCCCAACAAATTGGGTGTTGATTCAGGAGTTCTCACCTTCATGAAGTTTTCTAGTTTGAAGTCAGAAATCTTTACATTGAGATCTTTATCAAGTAGAAAATTGCTTGTTTTGATATCTCTGTCGGTAATTTTTAGAATTGATTCTTCTTGTAAAAAGCACAACACCTTTGCTATGTTGAGACATATCTTTTGTCTAATCGGCCAGTCTAATTTTAAGTAGCAATCATCACGCCATGTGCATCATATATGTTCATATTTAGCATGAAATGGGAACAATAATTGATTGATAGACACTTAGATATACATTTATTGCAATTATATAAGTACAAAACTCATATATGTTTGTAATTAGCATGAAATGGGAACAATAACTGATTGATTCACATTTAGATATACATTTATTGCAATGGTATTTCAGAGGAGAAAACTTTACACTTGCTAGTTTATAGTTTTATTTACTTATTAAATAGAGTTCAACTTAGGCTATTATTGTCCATATATTCATACACAATAATCAATTGACTTTCTTCGATGCAACATCCGTAGAGTTTGACAAAATTTGGATGATTGTTTCTAGATATCATCCATTTACAAATTGTTTATTTCTTGACTTGGCAAAGAGTTGTTAGACAACAATAGTACGCCCGTCAGCTAATGTTTCCTACCATTGTAAACAACATAATAGGGTCATTTAGGTTACATTCATTACCCATCATACATTAACATGAAAATACATATAAGCAAAGTAATTGAATACCTTGTAAAGGAGCCAAAACCACCTTCCCCAACTTTGTTTGAGGCATCAAAATGTTGTGTTGCAACTATTATTTCTCTATAGGTTCCTATATGTAAACCAAGTCCACAAAATTTCTTCAAAAACAAAAAGCTAAGTGAGCTATAACTAAATGACAAGTATTTTAAACATTTTAAGTTTAAAAAGTATGGAATGTCTAGTTCTAATAGTCACACAACCTTGTTCTCTTGAAATTGTGCTGCGTCTCACACTTGTACTCCGCAAAAAAAAAGGACATCTCCAACAATAAGAAGTAGGATCATCATAGATATTATAAGTGTAATCTTTTTTATGAGATGGAGGACTGAAACCTACAAAAACAAAAACAAAACAAATGAGACAAGAATTTCCCTAGTAAGAATTAGATAATCTATACGAACATCATGTAACTCACTTACACAATATGTGACAAAGTTAGTAAATTATTTAGACAAGAGTGGTGGATACAATATTCCACTGAAATAACAGATACTATAGGTCCATATGTTCCTCATATTGAGACATTTGCTGCCCCCTTTCTGGTATACTGGAATCATATAACTAAAGTCTTGTCATTCACGATAGCAGAAAACCTTTGTTTTGTGGCTCTGTCAACTCTCATAGCAAATATTTCAATATCAAAGTCTTTCAACCTTCATTGACCCGATTATAAATTGGACATTTCAAATTTATAAAAATGCACATGTATTGACATAAAAAAATCTATATGCTAAGAGTTCTATAATACGTTTTGGGCTTATATAAGTACCTGGATATAGACAACAAAAATGCATTTTCCAAGACTTTGAGAAAAGCGATTATCTCCCAAAATGATCTCAGCAAAGTGAAGGGAAACTGTGTAATTTCCATTTGCTAAGCAATGACCATAGTATGTGAGAGATAAGGGCGATTGACGAGCAGTCATATAAAGTTTAGAGTTGTTCAATCTTAGAGCAGGCACATTGAGTACTATGTAGGGAATATTAATCGTTTCGATGTCCAAAAAGGATCTTGTTCGACTAGTACCTCAACTTTCCTTGGAGTGGACGAATCTTGCAAAGTTCGACCACTCCTAGGAAACTCTAGTCTCACAAAATGTCATCTCACGAAATTTGTGATATAAATGTAAAACTTGCTCAATCATATCAAATTTGGTGAGATGCGATTTTGTGAGACTAGACTTTTCTTGGAGTGGTTGCACCTTGCAAGATTCGTCCACTCCAAGGAAATTTGAGGTACTAGTCGAATAAGATCCTTTTTGGACATCGAAACGATTAATATTCCCTATATAGTACTCAAAGTGTCTGCTCTAAGATTGAAAAATTCTAAACTTTATACGACTGCTCGCCAATCATCATTATGTCTCACATACTATGGTCGTTGCTTAGTACATGAAAATTACACAGTTTCACTTTGCTGAGATCATTTTGGAAGATAATCGATCGATCTTTTCACAGTCTTGGGAAACACATTTTTTATGTCTATATCCAGGTACTTAAAAAACCCAAAAAGTATTATAGAAGTCTTAGCATATAGATTTTTCTTTGATGTCAATACATGTACATTTTTATAAATTTGAAATATCCAATTTATAATAGGGTCAATAAAAGTTAGAAGACTTTGATATTGAAACATTTGCTATGGGAGTTGACAAAGCCACAAATCAAAGGTTATCTGTTATCGTGAAAGACAAAACTTTAGTTATACGATTCTAGTACACCGGAAATGGGCAACGAATGTCCCAATAGGAGGAACATATGGACCTATAGTATCTGCTATTGCAGTGGAATCTTGTATGCATCACTCTTGTCTGAATCATTTATTAAGTTTGTCACATGTTGTTAAGTGGGTTACATGATGCTCTTATAGATTACCTAATTATTATTATTTGGGAAGTTGTCTCATTTTTCGTTTTTGTTTTTTTGTAGATTTTAATCCTCCACCTCGTACCAAAAAGATCACACTTATAATATCTATGATGATCCTACTTATTGTTGGAGGTGTCCTTTCTCTGGGCGGAATACAAGTGTGAGACGCAACACAATTTTAAGGGAACAAGGTTGTGTGGCTACCAGAACTAGACATTTCATACTTTTAAAATGAAAATGTTTAAAATACTTATCATTTATGTTATACCTCACTTATTTTTTTGTTTTTGAAGAAATTGTGCGGACTTGGTTTACATATAGGAAATGTAACCTATAGAGAAATCATAGTTGCAACACAAAATTTTGATGCCTCAATCAAAGTTGGGGAAGGTGGTTTCAACTCCGTTTACAAGGTATTCAATTACTTTTATATTATTGTGCTTATATATATTTTCATGTTAATGTATGATGAGTAATGCATGTTTCCTTAATGATCCTATTTGGTTATTTACAATGGTAGGGAACATTAGCTGACGGGCACATCATTGTTGTTTAACAACTCTTTGCCAAGTCAAGAAACTTAACAATTAGTAAATGAGTGATATCAGGAATAGATTATTCAAATCTTGTCAAACTCTATGAATGTTGCATTGAAAAAGTCAATTGCTTGTTGTGTATGAATACATGGACAATAATAGCCGAAGCTGATCTCTATTTCATAAGTAAATGAAACGATAAACTAGCTAACTGTAAAGTTTCTCCTGAAATATAATTGCAATAAATGTATATCTAAATGTGAATCAATCAGATATTGTTCTCATTTCATGCTAATTTCAAACATATATGAGTTTTCTACTTATATAATTGCAATATATGTATATCTAAATGTAAATCAATCAATTATTGTTCCCATTTTATGTTAATTATGAGCAAATATGATGAAAATCGCGTGATGATTGTTACTTAAAATTAGACTGGCCGACTACACAAAAGATATGTCCCCACATAGCAAAGTGGTTGTGCTTTTTACAAGAAGAATCAATTCTGAATATTATACATAGAGATATCAAAACAAGCAATGTTCTCCTTGATAAAGATCTCAATGCAAAGATTTCATACTTCGGACTAGAAAATTTCATGAAAGAGAAAACTCACGAATCAACATCCAATTTGCTGGGACATTATATGTTACAACTTTTAATTAACACGGCTAATTAAGTGATATATCTTTCATTAAGAAACACTATTGTTTTCTTTTTTCTACTTATGGATGGATGGCTACAGGCACATACAAATTACATTTGTCACATTAATAACATGTTTTATGTGACCACTCAAAAATAATTCTTCGTAAGCGATTAACTTTTCTTTTGTCCAACTCTTGTTCAAATTAGTTTTGTTTTATCTAACTTTTAAAGTCAACTTATAGTGTTCTTTAGGTTATGGGGAAAAGCCATTGCTATGATATTTGGATTTGGTATATCTGCACCCATCTTTCATTAATTATATGTAAATAGAAATGTCATAACTAGAGTATCTCCTAATTTTTGTGAGCAGATGAACTTTTTTACGTTTTGTTTCTGAGTAGTTACACGGCTAAAACAAATCTGGTGTTTGACCCATAAAGCTGACGTGTATAGCCTCGGGGTTGTAGCCTTTGAAATTGGGGCTCAAAACAGAATTTTAAGTTTTAATGAAAACAAAGATCGGGTTTCTCTTCTTAGTTTGATGATTTTTTATTGTTTATAATCTATTCTCTATCCGGTTTATGCTCTTAATAAGGGTAGTCTAATTAATCTGGTCGATCCTAGACTTGGTTGTAATTTTAACAGGGGTGAGGCCGAAAAGATGATAAGGATTGCTCTCTTATGTGTGAACCCATTTGTCGGGCTTTGACCAATTATGTCTCTCGAGCAGTCAGTTCGTTTTAGTGTAATATTTAACTTTAAGAGTTTAAAATGAATCCAATTGTACATGAAAGTGACTTAAAATATAAAGCTTTCAGAAAGAAACATGATGGCTTGCATCTTAATTCGAAGCAAATATAACCTGGATCAAGTCATACTTTACCTAAGTCCGTTTAAGCTATAGTCGTGGGATGTTTTCAAGGATTCCCCAATTAGGAGATATGCTACTTATGATGTTTATAATTTCTTATGATCAATGCAAGACACACAAAATATATCAAATCTAGATTTAAAATCTATAATTGTTCCCCGTAACGTAAAGAAATTGTAAATTGACATTAAGAATTAGATAAATCAAAGTTAATTTAAACATGGTTTGAACATAAGAAATTTTCATAACACACAAAAGTTACTAAGCTACCCGTAATTATTTTGGAGTGGTCACATAAATCTATTACTAATATGAAAAAATGTATCCATATGTGTGTGTTGTCGTCCAACATAAAAAGAAAGTGAAAACAACAAATAACTCTTCATAAAAGTTGTGTATTGGTTAACTATGTTAATTGAAACTAACTTCATACTAGCAGGTTAGGTGTTAATTCTGGGGTTCTCTTCATAAAAAAAAAAGAATCTGGGGTTTTCTCCTTAATGAAGTTTTATCTGTCCAAAATTGTGATATATATATATATATATATATATATATATATGTGGAAATTTTTCAGGATGAATTATTTTTGTAATAAACACACACTTTGCCACACCAAACATATCTTTCATCTAGTTGGCCAGTCTAATTTTAAGTGGCATTCCTCTAATCATATCTATTATAACAAGTATGAAATTAATGTAAAATGAAAATATAAATGATTTTTTCACATTGAGATATAAATTTATTTCAAGGATATTTTAAACAAAACAATATATTTAGCTAAAGAAAAGCTAATCTATAGTTCGTCAAGCCAATATGATGCGTATTCTAACACAACAAGTAATTGAGTTTATTCAATATTACATATGTAGAGTTTGACAAGATTTGGAATATCTAATCTAGAGATCATCCCAACCTTATTTAGAAATTGTTGGCTTTCTTTATTTGTTTTGGCAAAAAGCTATTTGACAGAAATAAATCGCCCACTAGATGATGGGCTTTGCCATTGTAAAAAAATTTATTAGGTAACATCAATTGTTCGTCGTACATTCACACAAACTACATATAAGGCCAAGAAAATACTCCTATAAGGCTTTGAGTACCTTTTAAATGAATTCAAATTAAAATCATCTTCTTCAACTATGTTTGAAGCATAAAAAAAAATTGCGTCTATGATTTGTGTCTAGGTGACATTTCTTACATCTATAAACCATGTCCACACCCCATTCGGCAAAAAGAAAAATTCTAAGTCATCTCTAATGTAAAGGACACATATCTTAAACATGTTAAGTTCAATAAGTGTGAGGTGTCTAGTTATGTTAAGTCTCACGTATGTGTTCCGTCAAGAAAAAACGACAACTCCAACAAAAAAAAGTACACTATCATAGCTGCTAAAAGTGTAATCTTTTTTCTACAAAATGGAGGAATGGATTTTGCTAAGCCTTTCTCACATAAGAACTAGAAATTCAATATGAACTTTTTATAAGGCACTTACTAAAAAAATGAGAAAATTAGTATAAGATTAAGACAAGAGTCACATGTACCATATATAGCAGATAATGTAGAGCCACATATTTTCCTCTTGTTGGAACATTCTTTGTCCCTTTTCCGTAATACTAAAATAATATGACTCGAGTCCTATCCTTCACAATAGCAGAAAACTTTTGTTCCGTGACTCTGTAAACTCGCACACCAATTTGTTTCAATGTCAAAGTCTTTACTGTTTGACATTTCATTGATCCTATAATAAATTGCACATGTCAGACAACGAGCATAGTATGTTAGTACAAATAAGGGAAATTGACGAGCGGTGAAGTTTAGACTCACTTTATCTCAAAGTAGACACTTTTGTACTATATAAGGCCTTCGTATCATGTTAATGTGCAAAAGGTTCTAATTCGACTAGTGCCCCCAACATTCTTTGGAGTGATTGGACTTATAGAACTATTTTCTTCATTATCTTCTTCAAAAGTGATGATGTCAGTTGTTGTTCTTGATCCACCACAATTGGCATGGAAAGAGTAATTATCTACCCAAAAACCATTATTAGTTACAATTGTATACTACATATTATGAATTTCAGAACTTTTGAATTCTAAACCACAAATTAGGTGAAATGACATTTTGTAGGATTAAAGAAACATATAGTAAATCATGAAACAATCATGTCACCTTTTCAACAATGGTTCAAACATTTAGCAAGGTCTCCGCAAATAATGAAAGAAAAGCACTTGTTATGATGTAATCATAAAATCAATTCAATTTTTTTGAACGACAATTCAATATAATTATGCATCACCTAATTAATCTTATTTATAATAGCTTATCTTTATTTTCTTTCTTTTCCTTTTGGCGATATCATGTATCGATTCATGTTAGCCGACCCCAATATCGTTTGGGACTAAGGCTTGGATGTTATTGTTGTTGTATTCACTTAAAAACTCATGGAGTCGGACTCCAACGAGGGACAGAGTCACCCTTACCAACTAAATAAGGTGTCAACATTATCATGGCTGTAATTACATTTCACCAGCATCTAGTCATTGACTCAACTTTAGAGAAAAGAGGAAAAAGACATCCATTATTCTTCATCACTTCAGTCAAAGTGATGGACTCGATCAGAAGAAACTTGCGAGAAAGGCAACTGAAGCGTTTTGTCAGACGGATGAGACGAATTATACATTTATTGGAGCAAAGAGGAAAAAGACATCCATTATTCTTCATCACTTCACCCATATTCTTCAACTTCTCAAAAAGAGGCGATTGTTGGAGCAAATATTTGACAGTTTGATTCTACATTTATACGAATTGATCATTAAAGCTAATGATACATTTATAAGAATTAATGATGGCTATTACAACGTTTGTCTGTATTAATACGACAATTAATGAGGGGTTTGATCTATCTCTAGTTTTCTTGATGAGTCGGACAATGACGGACCGGCCTAGACGTATCACATACCATTATCTAAGGGTTGCAAGATAACATCATAGGAGAGGAGTTTCAGGCTGTTTTATGAAGATAGCAACGGACAGTTATGATTGCTCCAACGTTTCCACCGGACGAGTCGGAAATGACGAAACGGACGGGCTGGATTTATTTATACTCTTTTAAATAGCATTAGCACCCGATGTAAACACACACACATTACTATTGAATAGCACTCTGAAACACATCTAAAGCTCATCAAATATTCTTATTTATTGCAATTTCTTTGATTTTTGCAAGATACCCATTAATTTGTTGTTTCCGAATATACAAGAAGTATTTTACGTAGTTTAGCTTACAAAATAGCTTAAACAACAACATTAAGTAATGTGATGGATAACATGCACTAATGGAAGTATTAAACTTATTTCGGGTACAGGGGGTAGTACTGAATTTAAACAACAATGAAAAACTTCTTTTATATCTCAATGTGTTAGGTAGTGCGCTTTTCCTAAAGAGTAATCTATTCGTTGGGATAATGCTTATATATTCATTGTTATGATTCTTAGATTTAGAAATGAGTAGCCTACTTTTTTTGAAAGAAGCTTGTGGATATATTATAGAAGCGCGAGTCTTAGACACCATGGAAAAGAGTTCAAACGTGTTAGTTTATTTTCATAATGTTACTAACTCTTTTTTTCATGTTTATCCAAGTATTAGTAACATGTTTTTTGTAGAAGGTGTTAATCTTTCCGGTGCTTTCAAGGAATTTGAAACTTCCCGATATGGATTTTTTGTGATTTCATAAAAGTTTTTTTAAAAAATATTACCCTTATATGTTATTTCTTTCGTTAAACTTCCTGGTATGTTATATGTTAATCCTTGTTTATATTCCACCTATATATGTTATTACTTTCGTTCTTGATCAAATATTTTTAGAATACTATTATACTTGTTTCTATGACGAGTTTCCTATATACGAGTAGAACGCTATTGATGATTAAGCACAATTCAACGAGGTTAATTAGAACTTAAACAGACTTTATTTAATGAGTTTCATGTACAAATGCTAGTGTACCCCTCTAAAGGAAAGGACCTTTTTAAATCAACAATATCAAATTTTTGAAAACAACTAAATCAATTTGTATTGTTTCACGAAGTTAAATTAACGAGTTTTATTTATATCTAACGTTTCCTTATGAGTATGAAGAGGGCAAAGTTTTTGACATTCTCAAATGGTGGAAGGACGAAGGACCGTTGTTTCCTATTTTATCAACAATGGTTAAACAAGTCCTATCCATGTTGATTTCAACGGTTGCCGTAGAAAAAGAGCTTAGTGAAGCCGACAACATCCTCACCAGGAGTTGACACGTGTGAATTGTTCATCCTTGCCATTAGAATAGATGACTCAATTTGTTATTGCCATCAAATATGTAGATTCATCCTTTGGATGACTAATCATCAATTTTAACTACTATAAATAGGAGCTTGATGAAGCCTTGTAAATTCATTTAGAAAGTTTCATATTAAGAAGAAGAAATCAAGAGTTTATTATTAATATATTTATCTTATAAATTTAGTTTTCATCTTCTTCATTTTACAATACTTTATCGGCACGAATCAAACTCAAAATATTCAACAATCAACATCTCCTCCTGCAGGTACTGACATCGTTATTACTCCGTAATAACATCGTTAATACTTTGTGATTATCCAAAATTAAGACTTTTCACATCTGTAACTTCTATTCTTTTTATAATAAAAGAAATTAATAACATACTTACCTTTGAAGGATAATCTTACAATATTCATCAGCAACTTTATGTAGTTGTAAAATACTCCCTATGTCCCCTATAATTGTTCCATTTTTTCATTTTTGAATGTCCCTCTATTATTGCATCATACTATATTTGATAACATTTATGTGGATCTAATTCATTATTACTTCATTCTCACTTTAATTTATCAAGTCATTATCAATCACATAATTCTACTTTTATTAAAAATCGCATTATTCTCCTTTGTCCTAATATTAGGAGGACGGGGGTACTAGCTAGTACGTGGTAGAAGATAGTAGTACGTACTAGAAGATAATCCGTAGTATTTATAATAACACCGCTCCATAATAAGAAGCTAGCAAACGAAAGGAATCCAATGTGCACCTAGAATGATAAACACTTGAACAGCCTGCACATGTAGTACGCAAGGAAAAGTTTGCTTTAAACATGATACGGACTATTCCCTAACTTTGTCTATTGTTCATCCGTCTCATTAAGTTTGTGTCATACCATATTTGATAATATTTGAGTGACTATAATTCGTTCTTACTTTATTCACACTTTGGCTATGTTTGGATGCTCTAGATCAGCCGATTTTGAACTAAAATTTTCTATTTAAGGCAATTACAATAATTCTAGCCCTGTTTGGACAACATGCTGAAAGTGGCTGAAGGGGGAAAATGTTAGCTTTTGTCAAACGTTGATGCCCCAAGCGTTTACTTTAGCCCTTATAATTGTAGACTTTACTTAACAATTATACCCATACTTTTTTCAATAAATTACGTTTATTTTGCATTTTACAACTTTTAATTGTTTTGTGTTTGCTAAGTACATCACAAATATATATTTACCTTTAAAAAAAAGTACTTTCAAATGCTTTCAATTATACGGAGTGTGTGACACACGGGCAAACAATTATTCGTAATGAAAAATATTTTATGAAAATAATTATACAAAATATTTTGTTACATTAATAAGTCATATGCCCTTTAATGTAATTTCATATTATCTGAGTACTTTTTCAGCTCTTTTTGCCAAACAGGACTATTCTATTCAGTTAGTCATTCAGATTCAGCACTTCAAAATTCAAATTCAGACTATAGTCCCTGATTCAGACAATAGCTCTTAATTCAGACATTAGCCTTCAGTTCTAGCTCGATATATGCCAAACATCGCCTTTGGCCATGTTTGGTAAATGGCTTATCAGCCATTTTTTGGCTTGTTTGACTAAGTTTAGCTATTTTGACTGGTTGACCACCTAGATAATATGTTTGGTAAATAGCTTCTTACATCAGCTTCTTCATCCCAAATAGCCAATGTTGGAAACGCTTGGCATGACAGCGTTTCATGTTGGATTGTTCAAATTTTACAATATACTCCTAAACACTCATGTCAATCTTTAGGATGCTCCTAATATATTCTGTGGATTTCATAGATTAGCTAGGTAGTTACGTATTCCATTATTTTCTTAAATTAACACGGAGTACTTTTTAGCTTAACTTTTTATTTATCTTTTCATTTTAGTATTATTTATACATGTTGACTACTATTATATGTTTATCGTACTACGTAGTACTTCATATATGCTTAGGTGCAATGCACTTTTTTAGTTTTTTAAATCACATACTCGTATAAAGTTAACTTTTTTAATTCATATTATTCAAATAAATTAAAATGTTATTTTAATTTATTCTATTTTCAAGCAGTTTTATTTATCAATTTCTAAAATTTGAATGACTTATACTCTGTAAATAAATGCATGTAATATTATTTTTTATAAGCCATAGCTAATAATAAAATAAAATATAATAATGTCCTTATATGTCAATTTGCATGCAAACAACTATTCTTAAACAACTAATTTACCAAACATTTATTGACAACAAGCTAATATAATCAGTCAACTAAAAAAGCTGACACAACCAGCTATTGTCAATCAGCTGTCATAACCAGCAAACAGCTAACAACTAACGACCGATTGCCAAACAAGACATTTATGAATTTAATATCAACTACACAATTCTATATATTTTTTCTTAAAAAGTATGTCACACCTTTTTGTCCCAAACTTAGGGCGACGAAGGTACTACCAATTAAGCTTGGTGGTACCAATACTCTGTAATAAAGATTTATTAAAAGAAAGGTAAGAGAGGAGCTACTTAAATAGAATAGAACACCGAGAGTAATTAGTATATTAGGACCCGACTAAGCTACATGCAAATAAAATAACACACACTTAGCAAGTTAGCAGATTGTATACTCCCTCCGTCCCAGGGAGAAGTTCCCACTTTCCTTTTTTAGTAGTCCCAACAAAAAGTTCCCATTTCCCTAAATGGAAAGTTATTCTACATCAAAACAGTGTCAAACAGTGCAAAACAGTGCCAAACAGTGTCGAAACAGTGCCAAACAGTGTCGAAACAGTGTCAAACAGTAAAATTTACCCCTCAGTAACTTTATTTCCTAAATATGTGTGAAAGTCAACCCGGGAACTTCTCCCTGGGACGGAGGGAGTATTAAATACAAAGTAGGAGTCGCAATCCAAGTCAGATTGCATGCATCACAAGTGTGTAGTCTTCATAAACAAAGGAAATTAATAAAAACAGTACCATACGTAGTTGTCACGAGAGTAGCATATATAGCAACTCTTTCTTTAATCAGATAAGGCAAAAAAATATATATATACTATGCACTTTTAATCAGATAAGGCAAGGCTAGCTGTGTAGTTCACGGGTTTATCACATATACCTGACGAAGTCACTAATACTACTCTCTCTATATATGAGCTTGTTTTGTCCTTATCATAATTTGAACTTAAATATTAAGAAATCCATCAGTGGGTTGTCTGTTGATTAGCACCAGGCCAAAGTCCATTTTTTTAATAGCTAGAGAAGATCACAAAATTACAAAGTACGGAGTACCTCCGTCTCGAATTGTAATGCACTTTACGGTTTACGATGTTTGACTGATGATAATTATATTGATCTCTGTCACCACTCAAATTTGTTTTAGAAAATAAAATTTATATATTCGAAAACTACATTAAAACCGCTACAAAGCCTGCAAAAAATAATTCAAATTTCATAAAATTTTGATATATAAATTAAGAGATTAAAAGTGATTCATGTTGACCAAGTGAATAGGAAATGTATCTTATAAAATGGAACTGAGGGAGTATATTTTTAAACTATGCACAATTTGGTACGTAAATACTCCTATATTAATGTCAATAATATAACAAACAGACGATGAATAGTATATGTTCTACGGAGTATTGTTCACCGATAATAACAAATGAAGTATGATCTCTCCTAGAAGAAGAATAGAAGACCAACCGTTCACTTCAAATATACATATGGAGTTATGGACTATATTTGAATTTTGAAGTGAAAAGTTACACTACATAATATGATAATAATGGAAGACAATGTCTTCAAGACATGCATGGCCAGTACCTCAACGTTATTTTTTCCTTATTCCCTACCTATTTACGACCTATATAATGTTGTGTTATGCATATACAAATATACGATTTCCAACAACATCAATAATTCAATATAGCTAAGGCTTAACGACATCAATTTATTTTGAATCTTACTAGACAAATCCTTAATCTCCCGAATTAATAAAGGGTATAAAGGTTATAGCCAACAATATGTAAGTGTAAAATATTTTAATAGTTCAATATATCTTATAAGTTTAGCCATCTCAAGCACAACATTAGAAGATTAACCACTTAAGAAAATCTAAATCATTTTAATGTCAATATGAATTTGTAAATGGTGCTTCTTCTGTTCTTCATACATACATGCATTCCCATCCGTAGAGATGGGAATGCAGACTATGTAACTTATATTGAACTTATTGAAATGACATTAATAGACCAGCCGTCCAATACTTCTAACGGTGGCATGACATTTTTGTCCATTAAAATTAGTGTATCACCTTTTAATAACAAAGTACAAGTTCCCATGCATTGAAAGTATTGACACAATTCAAGGGTAATACCAACACTCACAATTATAAGGTTTTTAGAAGATATTGACACAAATCAATGGTACTAACCAACACTCACAATTATAAGGTTTTTAGATAATAGTAGAATAACAATCTTAATTCTAATGAAAATTCTCCTGAATAGGACTAAAGTTTTCCTACAAAGCACAAATAGGATTACTACTTTTTAAATCCCCCAATCTCAATCTCCCACCGCCTCCCAGCACCACCACATCCAATCGGTGAAAATTTGTCATATTGTTCGAAAAATTCTAAGAAAATGGCATTATTACTCTTCATAATGCCAAAATTTTTATTGAATCTGTCATTATCATGGCTTTACTAAAAATGTTGGCAGATTTCCTCCGGTGATGGGAGCTGGTGGTGATGGGGGTGGCAGAGGCGGCGGTGTTGTTTTTGTTTTTTAATTTTTTAATTTCTTAATTGTTTTTTAAAAATAATTTTTATTTTATAAACATGTTATTAATTTTTTATTATTGTTTTTAGGATTTTTTAATTTGTTTTTACAATTTTGATTTTTTTACGATTTCATTATTATTTAAAACATTTCGAAATGTACAAGGGTATATTTGTCCAAACACACATAAATAGTCCTACTGGGGGGATTTAAAAAGTGTAGTCTATTTGTGCTATTTGGCCATTTTTAATCCTATTTAGGTAATTCACTCAATTCTAATCGCGTCTATAGCTACCGTTAAATTGAAATCAATACAAATACGAACTTATAAAATCCAGTTATTTTCCAAAACTTATTTGACTGCCTTCCCGATCGAATTTTTTGCTAAATTTTTTTGTGGATAAACTAGACTTGATGAGGAACATGCTCAAAAAATTTCATAAAAAATTCCACCGAGAACCGCTCCAAACGGCGGCGGCCGAACGGCGCTCCTGTCCATCCGGATGGACAAGATCTTTTTCCTACATATATATATATATACTAGCGTGGGCACGCGCGTTGCGCGCCGGTCCGTGCCCAATGCTTGGTAAAACAATAAAACTGTATTTTATAAATAAAAAAAGATGTGTAAATACAGCACAAAAAATGAGCTAATATAAGGTATAGTTACACAAGAGTCATTTAAGAAAAAGCTCCAATAGAAGCATATACATGTTGGCTGTCAAATGCCAGTGATCGACGTATAACAAAATAGAGTTTGACAAACTTGCATTACAACATTTATTATTGAGAATGCTCAAGGCATAAATAAAATAAAGAAGTTCTGAGAGCTAAAAATGGTTGCTAGTTCTCATAAAAGTTAGTGAATCCAGATAATTCAGGTTCATCCCGGGAAAGTGTTAAGCGATGTAAATTGAATATAAAAGTTCTTTAACCATTAAGATATGAAAGGACTACCTAGTCTCCAAAGGAACCTTTAGCTTCTTACTTTCCTACTGAACACCCGTAATAGAAGAATCTACCTCCACGGCACCATTATTGATACTAAGAAACTGTAAGACACTCATAAGAGACAGTTTATAATGCTCTAAAAAATGTACTAAAGTATTCCACTATCAGAATAGTAGTCCATAGTAATTCCAAATAGAGTGTTTTTACCTCATCCATTAGCCCTTCATATGGTAGCTGGGAACACATAAGAGTAACCATGTCCACCTACAATAGGGTTTGGATTTTAGAACAACTACAACAGATCTGTCATTCCATCTTTGTGCTATAGGTTACTCATCAAACATCTTTCCGCATTATTCCTTCATATATTACATGTATATACAACTTTTTACACAAGAAATGGAAGCATGCCATAAAGTATACCACATACAACTTTAGAAAAAGATTTTACTTTTCTCACATCCACATACTACAAATGAATGAAATACCAAATATATTCCAATTAATAATATATATTGCTCCAAACTACTTAGAAACAAGATTGACAGGTTGTTAGTTTTTTTTTCATTGTTCAAAAAAAGGTGATCTTGCTATTCATATACCCAAGACTCACATGAGAGATAATTGATTTACAATTGTTTTATAAGTTCATCAAGCAACAAGTCATTCACTTATTTCACATGAAAGTATATCATCTAAACTAAAAATAACTAACCGGATAAGCTGAATTATAAAAACTAATATCTTTTCCCATATATGCTGACACCTTATATATATAGTTATATGCTTATCTCATATGCTTTGGTACATCTAAAAGTCATGTAAAAAGTGATAAATAAACTCATCAGCCATACTAAAAGCGAAAAAATAAATCAAGCAACAAAAGTGTGGCGCAACAATAAGATGGTCCGGTACCTTTTACGATCAAGACCTCACTGATGCAATTGTATTTTTTTTCTAGACCTCACCCGAGCAAAACTCTCGTGGCATGCCTCCTCATCTTGTAGTGCATCCAGTGTACCTGAAAATCAAACAATAGAGATGTGGTTGTGTCTGTCCTCTGATGTAGTATCATCAATGGACATTTTTTTTGCAAGTGTAGTATCATTTTTGAAAGTTTCGAAATCAGGATCAGCAAAAGTTTCCTCAATTCCTACTTGAGCCTCAAAATCATCGTTGGCAGCAAGGGGTTTGCATAGAGCAACGTTGATTCCGGAATCCATCAAAAGTAAGAAATAGATTTTTTGCAGGCAGTCACAGCTGTTTCAAAAATAGGGATAATATCAAAAGCAGCACGTGTTAAACCAGAGTTAATTACAGCAGACTGATTCAAAATCAGCTATATCAGAGTTCATTGCAGCAGAATGTGCTTCAAAAGAAGCTAAAACAATAACAATTGGGACAATATCAGCACAAAGAATCGTGTCCCAAATTTAATGAGGCAGTGAGGTATCTTCCTCAGAGGAGACTGCAGGGCATCCTTTGAATGAACCAGACAATTTGGCAGAAAATAGTATGAGGTCACAGTCTGAGAAGAACCGAGCTTGAGAGCGCATAGGGTGGCCGGGAAGAAGAAACCTATTTCTATACATCTCAAAATGACCCCTATGTCACAAATTAAATTAAGCCGAGGCTTTCTCTTTGAGGCATTCATCATATAAAAATCCAGAAAATGACTTTTTTGTATATTCCACAAATATCAAAACAAGGTAAGAACATCTTTTTGTAGAATGACTTTCAATATAATCTATAAAAATTAAAAGAAAAGTTAAATGTTTAAACTTTAAAGTGGTAGCATTAAAGTTTATACAAATCTCTTCCATAAATGAACAACAATGGAGGCTCAGACAAAGTTCACTAATAGACAAAGTGAAACATCTGACACTGTCATGGCTGCAAACACACAAAACACGTGAGATATAGGTCTGGTCAGTGTAGTGTTGCCACGCCAAGATACGGGTCGGGTATCCCTGATGCCCATCAACTGGCTCAAGAAAATGAATTATCATCACAGCCCCCTTATAAACAACATTGCCGTCACCAGCGCTGACACTGTTAACCTTAGGAACCTTAGGTTTACCTTATGGACCTCATACTCTTTCTATGCCTCAGAAGCATCATCGGCAACAAGGGGAATATCAGTTGCAGCTATTGTACTCTCTGGGACAAATTCATCATACATGGCAATCCTTTTATCACAGACAACTTTCTCACAGGCAACATTTTCACATCCAGCAGCAGGGCCATCTTTTACATAACTGTTTATAATCAGAACATTTTCATTATCAGTAACAGTGACAGAAACATCACAAACAACAAAAAATTTGAATTCCTTTGAGTTCCTTATGATAATCAGACTGACTATGCAGCCTCACAAACTTGTTTCTGGACTCACTTGGAAGTTTGAATTCCTTATGATAATATAGTACAAAGGGTTTCCAACTTCCTCCTCAAACAGAGTGATAATGAAAATGTTCTTGGAACAGTTATAAATGTGGAATGAATAAAATGAAAAGAAAACATTCAATCTTGAAGGAAAGAAAACTCAGAAGAGAATCAACTATGAAGCCAACGAAAATAGAGAGAGTACCTAGCGCGGAGAATCGATGGAAGATAGAACTATTCGATCTTTGGTGACAAAAGAGAGCAAAAATAGTTAGATAATACAAGGAACTCATGTGGCAAAGCACATTAACAAAAGTGAATGACAATGTATTCTGAAGCTTTTATATTTAAGCAATGATGCACAGAATTAACGATAGACTACTTACCCCCAGTTTGCATGAAAAAGTTGGAGGATTGAATTCTTATTAGAAGTCTTGAATATCCCTTACCAGAACATGTCTGGCTCAATATAGAGCGAACCTCTGGTTCAAATCCCATATCAAGCATCCGATCAGCTTCATCAAGAACCTAAACCACAAATAATTCAATATTTTTAATGACATCAAGAGGACCTTCACATGTCACAGGATATATAGGTCAGATAGCATCAACATTTTGATCAGACTTCACATGTAGTCGCAGACAATAACTATATGATTAATTCTAAGTGCTTTTCCAACTTCATCACTTTCCAGCCACTTCTGATTCTGATCTATTTCACGAGTGACAATGACAACCATATTTGTTTCTCTATAAAAAATAATGGTTCTAAACTTCACTAATTATCATTAGCTCTTCTTTCATGAAGTTCAAATGCTCTCATTTTGAAGAAGACATCAATAATCTAAAGCCTAAACCTATTGTGAGGGTTTTCATTAAAATAAAATAGCAAGATTAAAATCTTATATAATGTTGAGACTTACAACAAAAGACACTTCGTTTAACTGGCAGAAGCCCATTTCAATCAAATCCTTCAGGCGACCAGGAGTACCAATTACCATGTCCTGAATGATAAAGCAATTTGGAGGTATGAAATGGAAGTTTGCATATACCAATTTACAATAGGAAATTGAAAAGTTTATCAATCTAATAACTAATAAGACACTAAAATGCAGATGAAGAAAAAATTAAATATAGAATGCGAGAAGCATATCTTAGCCGATAAGGTGGAAAGTGTGTAGATTACCACTCCAGATTTCAGAGCAGATATTTGGGGTCCTTTGGATGTTCCTCCATAAACACAAACTGATTCGCTCTATATAAGCTCAGAACAAGAAACAACTCCGGAATAGAGAGATTGCAGAACAAGAAACGTAGAACGCCCATCGAATTCACACACATCAGCAAATAAAGATAAAGATCATCCACACAAGAGAGAAAGAAAAGGAAAACTTACAAAATCGACGAGCAGCAACCGAAAGAAAGAAACCAAGAAACGGCGGAAGTGAGCTCTCAGGGCAACAGAAGAAGAAAAGGAAGATATTTTTTGTTTTTGTAGGTGTGGAGCTGACAGAACAGTACACCGACCGATCCTGGCCGCAGAACCGGCATCAAGGAAGCGAAGAAACGGGGGAAACAAACGGCGGCCGCTGTTAGTTGGGTTTGCGGCAAAAAGGGGTAACGGATGGGGGCTGTTCACACGGCAAATGAGCCAGGCTAACCCCTACTCGCACTTAACATTTTTAGTAGATATCAAACTTACATTTATTTACATATACTAAAGATATGGATAACACAAATGGCAAAAATATATTTTTCTCAAATGACTTTAGTTGAAGCTAAAGTCAATACAATATCAAGTGTTCTGAAGCTCATTGAAGGCTCTGAGAAAGCATATGTGTGCTCTCTAACGGGACAAAGATAATTACAAGTGACGCTTTATACTCCATCAAATCGCGGAGAAATTTATTAAGTTTTAAGAATATGTGTCAAAATGGTTATCACATAGAAACCATGAATGAATGTTGATCTTTGGGATTCCATCACTAACCAGGATGTGTGTAACAAGGCTAGGCTGATTACGAGCAAAAACTGTATGCCTGCTTCGAATTTGAACACTCAAATTAAACTGTACAGGAAAAGCATCAGGATCGTATATAACGAGGACTAGATCTCAATCCTTATGGATCTCTTCAATCTAGAATAAGCTCTTTTGCTCTCTCGAGTAGTACTTCTTTGTTGCTCTGCGGGTTGGGTTGCATGTTGCATTTTTCCTTTTCATTGTTTTCCTTTTCTTGCTTTAATTTTTGTATCTTTCTTGTACTTTTCTTTGCTCTTTCATCTAATAAAATCGCGTTCTTTGCTTAAAAAAACAAAAAAAAAAACATGAATGAAAATTAAAAGGAATATCTTTGTCTTACGAAAACTAAACCTGACACTAGATATATGTGTGAAAAAGGGCCAGCCTATTCCTCACAACTATATTTGACACATATTAGTCCATTTGAAATAAATTTGGTATCTAACATAAAGTTAGATGATCAGAAATCATTCATGTTGTGGCATGACCGTTTACGTCACCCATGCCATGTAATGATGCATAAAATCATTAAGAATTCACTTGGACACCCAATAAAGAACATCAATGTTCCATTATCAAGTGATTTTCCTGGTAAGGCCCGTTCTCTTGGCAAAATAATCATCAGTCCTTCTATGAACAAAATTGCAACTGAATCACCTGCTTTTTTTAGAAAGGATTCAAGGAGATATTTGTCGGTCGTTAGCTCCACCATGTGGACCATTTAGATATTTTATAGTGTTGATTGATGCTTCAACACATTGGTCACATGTTAGTATTTCATCGACTAGAAATTTATCATTTGCTAAACTCCTTAATCAAATCATAAGATTAAGAGTTCATTTTCCGGATCATTCTATAAAGAGAATGTTACTTGATAATGCAAGAGAATTTACGTCCCAATCATTTAACGACTATTGTATGTCGATTGAGATTGATGTGGAGCACCCTGTTGCTCATGTCCATACACAAAATGATCTTGCTGAATCTTTGATTAAACGATTACAATTAATCGACATGCCATTATTGATGAAGTTTAATTTACCTTCATCAGCTCGGGGACATGCTATTTTACATGCAGCAAATTTAATTCATCTTAGACCAACTGCATATGTATCATGAATATTCCCCAATGCAATTAGTCAGTGGACAAGAGTCAAACTTAGCACACATAAAGATATTTGCTTGTGTTATTTATGTTCCGATTGCTCCACCTAATCGTAAAAAAATGGGTCATCAAAGAAGGTTTGGAATTTATGTTGGATTTGAATCTCCCTCAATAATAAAGTACCTTTAAAAGATGACTGGTGACTTATTCACCACACGATTTGCAGATTGTGATTTCAAAGAGACATCCGATCTTAGGGGGAGAAAATAATAAATTAGACCCGAGTACGAAAGAGATTACATGGAATGCAACAAGATTATCACATCTTGACTGGAGAACAAATATATGTGAGCAAAAAGCTCAAAAGATAATCCATTTAGAAAATGTTGCAAATCAGTTGTCTGATGCATTCACAGATTCAAAGAAAGTGACAAAGTCACATATTCCTGCCATGAATGTCCCTGCCAGAATCGAAATCCCAGCAGACAATTCTGAAAAATCTCTCGCAAATGATTCTTCTATATGCAAAAACTGTGGTAGGCCACTTGGATCAAAAGAGTTAAAACCAATAAACACTAAAAGACATGAATTGATTTGTGATGCCAAAGACGTTCATCTTTTGAACAAGAAAATGAGCAATTTAAAAATACTGTCATAGAAAACGACATTGACAAAACAAACATCTTTAATGAAAATCCAATTTCCTCAAATGAGGAAGATATTCCGGATAATGATAGAAACGTTGATAATGATGAAATGTCAATAAACTATGTTTCTACTTGAATGCAATGAAATCGAAAAAATATTGATATTGATGAGATATTTGTCTATGCCATTGCCACAAATGCTATGAATAAACAATGACAATGAGCCAACATCAATTGAAGAATGTCGGAGACGACATGATTGGCCAAAATGGAATGAAGCTATTCAGGCTGAATTAAAATCGCTTGAAAAACTCGATGTTTTTGGACCGATAGTCTCTATGCCAAAAGGCATAAAACCATTGGGTTTTAAATGAGTATTTGTGCGTAAACGCAATGAGAAGAATGAAATAGTAAGATGTAAAGCCTGATTTGTTGCCCAAGGTTTTTCTCAAATGTCGAGAATTGATTATGAAGAAACCTATATATTCTTTAGTAGTTGATGCAACTACATTAAGGTTTCTCATTGGTATGTCTTTTTTTGAAAGGCTACAAGTGTGCCTAACGGATGTAGTAACTGCATATTTATATAGTTCACTCGACGCAAACATTTATATGAAAGTTCCTATAAGATTTAAAATGCCCGAAGCTTATAGCTCAAAACCTTGAGACATGTTTTCCATAAAATTACAAAAGTTATTGTATGGATAAAAACAATCTGGGCGAATGTGGTATAATCTTCTCAGTGAATACTTGTTCAAAGAAGGATACAAAAATGACCCAATTAGTCCATGTTTTATTAATGCATATTTTAAACGTATCATATTAGATTCGCAATAAGAGTTAGATTATATACATGCGAGCAGAGATCATGATACTTAATTGAATTCTTCTGATATTCAATAGAGAGGGTTTGATGTTCAATGAAAATGTGTTGATGTCAACTAACAAAGCTTATTATTTGGGTGTTGCTAGGCGCACCCTCAATATTGTTATATGTAACTAAGGATGGCAATGGGGGCGGGGGGGCCGTGGGGAACCGCCCCGTGGGGGGGGGGGGAGTTGGGGCGGGTGGTGGGGTGGGGCGGGTGGTGGGGTGGGGGAGATATTTTCTCCCCGCATAAATATGGGGCGGGTGATGGGTGATGCACCCCCCGCACCGTCCCCGCCCTGTCCCCCGTAATAAATAATAATAATCTCAATAATAATACTAATAATAATAGCCTGGTGAATTAAAATACAAAGTAATTAAAATAGCATGGTGGCTCGGAGGGTTTAGTGGTTTCCTATCTAATGGATTGTGCCTAATGGGTCTATCTAATTCTTGTTTAATAACTAAGCTATCTTGTAAAATTGCTTATCAAAATCATAAAGTAAAATGATTTTTTTAGGGATAAAGTAAAATGAATTTGGGAAAGTTATAAAGTGATATTAGCTTAAATGCCCCAGACACGGTGTGAAAGTTTTTTTCCTTTACTATTACAATGCATTAATTCTTTTCTTTTGAATGTCATCTTTATGATTATAGTTAGGGCTCTTAAAGTTTGGTGATCATATGTCATCCTAGATGCCGTCAAATGACCATGATTGATTGAATGCGGGGTTTAAGAAAATATTATAGAGCTAATCAACGCTAATTTAGAGTTTGATAAAAATGACTAAATTAGAACGCGTATAATGTGTTCTAGATTTGAAATGGGATGTAAGATTACATTGACACTTAAAAAGTAAAAGTTTTTTTGGCTACTATTAGAAGTGTTGTTTAATTTTTGAAAAATTGTCAGAGTCTAAAATGATGTTAATTTTTTACGAGTACTTCCCCCGTTGGGTACCCGTGGGTCTAGCGGGTCGGGGCGGGGGATGAGGCGGGTCGAATAGTAGTAGGGGATGGGGCGGGGGTGGGGGCGATTTTTTAGACACGGGGCGGGGGATGGGGGAGTGAACCCCCGCCCCAACCCTGCCCCATTGCTATCCCTATATGTAACCTTAGCTAGACCATTTTGCCCCTTCACTTATTTAACTAAAGCTTCCATTAATTGGACCGTATAATTAATAATCCTTTAAAATTACGAACAAACCCCATTACGCTGCCACTTCTACAGAAGTAATTTTGTTTGATGATTGAAAATTGAGCAAATTTAAATTCCATGTGATTTGAACAATTCTTTTATAAAATGTTTTACAGTTTTCATTTGTTCTCCAATTTTAACAAAAATATATTAAATTGAATGATTTTTTATGATATTCCATATGATACATATATTGTTTTTGATACATTTATATACATATGTTATCTCTATTTTTTTAATCATATATTTTGTTTTATCTTTCTTATCTTTGTTTTTCCTTTTGTCTACGAATGTATTGATTCATGTTAGCTGACCCCAATATTTTTTGGGGCTAAAGTTTGCATGTTGTTATTGTACTTTTTTATTAGACGTTTATTCAATAGGTTTTTTCTTAAATATTACTATGGATAAAAATGTGAAAAAATGACATTTATATTACTAACAGAGTTTCATCGGACAAAATGTGACTAGTTATGTGGACGAAAATATACTCGTAACTAATAACTGTGTACGATTAATTGGACAAGAGTCACTATAGTGTATTTCACTGTGATAAGTCACCAATAGATGATGAGTAAGCGTGAACTAATAACTGAATATGTCAATTTTTAAAAATAAAATAAAATAAGTCATCTTTTTGCCTATTGAGTTAAATTTAGTAATATTCATGGAAAAAGCCTAAAATGTGACTTATGTCGCTACAAGTATATCACTATAGTCACTACAATGGAAATTTCAACATTGTCATTACCACTAAAGTTATAATTTTAGTCACTAAACTATAAAAAATCGTGTTATTTTGTATTAACATTTATTTTACTACGTAGTATTATTTAAGAGTAGTCTGTATGATTTGTTTAAGGGGAAATAATTAAAATACCATAAATTTACATTTTTGAAAGAAATAATACATGATTATCGTGTTAAAATAAATTTTATATAAAATTTGGGGTATTTAAATTTCATATGAAAGTTTGGGTGTTTATCTCACACCCCATCAAAGTTTGGGGTATTTTAATTATTTTTCTTTTATTTAAGTCTATCAAGAGCGAAATCGGTACAACTAAAAACATCTTAAATGTTGTTCACACGTGCAATCATCAATATAGTGTTGATTGAGTTTTAAGAGGTGGGATCCTCGGTAATATATATGGTACAACCGGCAGTACCTAGAGCATGGTACAACCGGGTTTTTTTTGTAATTAAATTCAACTTATAGGGTAAAGATTAGATTGATGGCTGCTTTTGTTTTTCTTTCTCCACCGCCACTGTTCCGTTATTTTTCCATCCGTTTTCCGTTTTTCTTGCTGCTACGGCTTTATCTTTCTTGTTTTTTTGTTTTCTCTTTTCTGTCGTTGCTTTTCATTTCTTGCTTTTCACTTGTTCGTTCATTATCAGTTTAATTTCTTTTGTTGTTTTCTGTTTTTAGTTCTTTCTTTTCTTTATGTTTTTCTTTGCCATGCTTTATTTTTTATTAAATTATTATGCAAATTTATAATCTAAAGTATGATTAATTTTTGAGTTTGTTTTTTCTTCTTTTTCCAATCAACCTTCTAATTAGATTTTGTTTTATTTCTGCATTATATGTATGCTCATTTGATACTGATGTGATGCTCATATTAAAATGTTATATCAATGCATATTTCAAAAGTAGCATATTACATTTGATTCAAGGAGGATTTAATTACATATATGAGAGCACGAACCACAATATTCAATTGCATTTTTTAATACGTATTAGAGGAGATTTGATGCTCAATAAAAACGTCTTCATACTCGCTCAACTAAAAAAACTTATGATTTTCCTACTAATGCTCATTTTATACTTTACGAATGCTCAATCGGTACTCTTTTTTTTTTTTTACTTCAGGGGGGTCAGGGGGAGGGGGGCCATGGGCCTGGAGTAATCAGGGTTGAAACTCATTCTATTGAGTTTCGAACCCTTATGCACAATCAGTACTCAATTTCACGCTTTTAATATTCAGTAGAGGAGGTTTAATGCTCAATGAGAAAAGGTCTTGATGCTCAACTAAAAACCCTTATTATTTTCATATTAATACTTATATTGTAAGCTACATATGCTCAATCGATACTGATGTTATGCTCATTTTTAAAATGTCATATCAATGCATATTTCAAAAGTATCATACGGAGTATTACATTAGATTCACATATTGAACTTCATAGGGATTGATTGTAGATATAATTTAATACATTTCTATAAAAGAAAAAGTGTTAAAAGAAGATGAATTAGAAGATATGAAGCAGAGATTGTGATGCTCAATATTAGACTCCTAATACTCAACAAAATAGGTCTAGTGCTAATTAAAAGTTCATTAATGATCATTTAACATAAAACGTTATTTTCATCTCAATATAGGAGGTTTGATACTCAATGAAAGTATCGTGACGTCCAACTAACAAAGTTGTATATGCTCATTTGATACTGATATTATGCTCATTTTTAAAATGACATATCAATGCATACATCAAAATTACCATGTTACATTAAATTTGCATATTGAAGTTTATAAAAGTTCATTATAGATGATATAATTTGATAAGTTTTTATAAAAGAAAAAATAAGAAAAACAAAGCCAATTACAAGATATGAAGAAGAGATCATGATGTTCATTGTTAGACGCTTAATACTCAATAGAATACGTCTGATACTCATTAAAAGTGTATTAATGCTCATCTAACAAAAACCACGATCTTCATCAAAATTACGAAAATGCCACCGTTTTTTAGTTGTGATATCAGTTTTTTTGTCATAACACGATGCTCATTATTAGACGCTTAATACTCATTAAAATTGGACTATTGCTCAATAACAGTACACTAATGCTCATAAGCTCATTTAGTAGAAACCGTGATTTTCACATTATTACAACAATGCCATCGAATTATTTTGCTATTTTTCTCTTGGGCCTGTTTCTGGGCCGGCTGTACGGTGCTCACCGTACAGCCGGTTGTACAATATACGTAGCAAGAATTTATAGATGCTAATTGTGGAGATTACGGTTGTAGTCAAAGCATGATCAAAAGCGTTGCAAGAATTTATAGATACTAATTGTGGGGCAAGAAAAAAGCTATTAATATCCATTACGCTATTTTCCAACGTGATCCATTAATTGCAAAGCGTGATCAAAAGCGTGATCAAAAGCGTTGCAAGAATTTTCCAACTGAAAATATCCATTACGCTATATAAGTTTAAACATGATCACAAAGTTATTAATTTATAAAAAGATATAATTGAAATTTGAAGTTTTTTTTGTAGCATACTTATTCACACACACAAGCATCCCATTTAAATATTTTTGCGATCTTTCATTCTTTCCACTATCGTAAAAAAATATGGAAGAAGTGGTGAAAGAAAAATTCACCTAAGCACCGAACTTTAACAATAATTCCTTGACATTCCATAATAGAGTCGACATATAAGCCTAAACCAGAGCACGTTTTGCATAGCAGTATATCACTGCTTTACAACCACCACAAGGTTTATTTCCGATATTTTTCTCAATCAAAGACAGCCTAAGAGGTTTGTCTGTAACTTCCTCAGGCACAGACTTGTCATAGCAAAAAAGAGATTCAAGACATCCGAGATGAAATACTCTCCAAATTCCAGGACATCCCGAGTGCTCTACTTGGCTTAAATGCTTTTCAAATGAATGGTAAGCTTGTATCCTCCAAGGTTTATGATTTGCTTAGGCCTAGGGCTGCCACCCGAGTGTGGATGCCGTTTATTTGGAAAGATTACATCCCTCCCAAGTTTTCCTTTGTTACTTGGTTGGCATTCCGTAACAGATTAGCCACGTGTGATAATCTTCATAGATTAGATGTGGATAATACTTGTGTATTGTGCAAGGGTGGACCGGAAACGGTTCCACACCTCTACTTTGAATGCCCTTTTTCAGGAAAAGTTTGGGCTATGACGAAAGCATGGATTGGCATTCCACGAATGATGGGGACCCTAGCTAGTGCAGTCAAATGGATCAAGAAGGAAAGGAGTGGAGCTAGTGTACGAGCCAAGGCTGCCAGGATTGCGTTCTCGTGCACCATATACTCGCTTTGGAGAGTCAGGAATGCAGCTCGATTTGATGATTTTTTGTCAAAGGAGGAGGAAGTTTTTGCCAGGATACAATATGTTGTCTATAAAATTCTGTATTGCATCTATCCTTATGATTTGGTAGTACTTTGATAACTTTCCGCCCATCACCTATTTTTGTTTGTGATAGGCCGTGAGGTAGTATAGGGGCTGCTATGGCACCCTTATTTTGACAGGTGATGGGTTATCCAATATTTGGATAGCCTACATTTTTGCTCATATTTTTTGTTGTACAGACGAACTATTGACGGTTTTTCTAATATACTTACATGTTATCCAAAAAAAAAAAGAGATTCAAGACTGCTTATTCTCTTATACCTGCTCCCTACTTCATTTGAAACTGCCAGAATTCAATTTCCTTTATGTTATCCACCGATAATACGCTTTCATACAAAAACAGAGCTTATAGTGAAAACGGATCTGAGAGTGAAATCTACGTGAAACGACACCATGTTTCCAACAAGCATGTTGTGAGCTGCAGAGCTGGAGTGAATGAGAAGCCTTCATGTTTAAACTTATTCGGCCCTTATGCAAACACAGTTCGGTAAGTATATATACATATTAATATGATAGAAATACATTTATTAGGAGAGATTAGTTTATAATTATACTACCAATAAGGATGTTTTTAGTTAGATTAAAATTTTCTAGTTCAATCTGATCGGGTACGAATTGATTTGGTTTGGTATGTTTAAGTTCGGTCTAGCTTACTTTGATCTAAACTCTTCTAATTTGTTAGATATCATTCTATGTGTTATAAAACCTTCAAAATCTGATCTGGTATAGTCTCTTTACTTCTAGTCTGGGCGGGCTGGGATCGAAACCACTCTAATTAAAAACACCCTGAATAGTGTCAATAATACTTATATGATAATAGAATAAAGAAAATATTCAATAAAATAGATGAATGAAAAAGTGTATATGACCACCTAAATATCACTAATTGTATGCGACGAACTCAATGAAACATATAAAAAACAAAAACTGAAATATAATTAGTGGGACAATTGAAGTGATTAATATGTAAACGGAAATTCAAATTCATCACCCATTGTAAAAGGAAATTGTAAAAAAATCATAAAAGCATTAGTATGTGTTACAAATATTTATATAGTAATGGTTCGATTTTAGTTGGAATTTGTATCTTGATTCTATCAAGATTTTTTGTATACTTTAAAATAAAGATAGTAATTTTGGAAAATAAATTTAAACAAAATTTAAGGAAATATAGAGACCTATTTTAATTTAAAAAGCAATATTTTGTCAAACAAGGAGTTTGGTGTGCTACCTACTACTCTTAACTCTCCTATGATTGAGTTCCATGTACTATGGAGTACGGAGTACAAGTGAGTGATTTAGTACGTACGGTATTATTTGTTTGTTTAAAGTCGAAATCTTACAAATTCTTACGGTATTATTTAGTACGGTTCAATTCGCAGCAGTGTGATTCACGTACAATCCCAATTCCCTAGTCCGTACACCATGATGAGGAGCCATCTCTTCTGTTCTCACTTTCTCCGAAGTGTTCTTCTGGCTGTGCTTTTGGCAACACCATCTTATAGTGTACGCAGCACCCTCAATCCAATTTACCTAAAATTATTATTGCGACAGATTCACAATTTGTGTTTATTAGTTGTAATAAAGTAAATACTCCCTCCGTATCTTTAAAATCTTCCCATTTCAAAAGTAGGTAGATTAAGAATAGTGAAAGATGATATGAATTATTGAGGGTATGATGGGAAAATAGTGGAATAATGTGGTGGAATATAGGATAAATCCAAAAAAAGTAGTTGTAATAGTGTATTATTTTAAGAATTATTGAGGGTATGATGGGAAGATTTAGAAATGGGAAGATTTTTGTGTTACGGACGAAAAAGGAAAGTGGGAAGATTTTTAAGTTACGGAGGGAGTACATTATACTGTGTTTCTTTTAATGTTGCAGGAGGATGTAAATAAATATTGTTTGGCAAAACCAACTGCCCCACCCAAAGCTTTGCAAGAATTTATAGATACTAATTGTGGAGATTATGGTTGTAGTCAAATTCACCCGGGCGGACCATGCTATCAACCAAACACCTTAACACAACATGCATCTTTTGTTCTTGACCTAATTTACGCGTTGAGTCACGTGTGCAATACAACAATTGGTCATTTGACAACCGACGATCCATGTAATTTCCATACCTCCCTCTCTATGTCACAAAACTTCAAAGGAATGCACAATTCAATTTCGTGTTGACGTTATCTGTCTTAAAACTAATTATTAGGACGAAGTTTTATTGATATAATTATATGGTTATTTGTTAAGTTATTGTCGATCCTGGAAATATACAAAACTGATAATGTTCTGTTATTTTGGACTTTTGGTGCAGCTACTCCGGATTGCCGTTATCCGGGTTATTCGGTTCAGCTGTCCAGTGGAGGATCTAGAAGAATAAACGTTATGTGGGATTATATTATTTTTAGCATCCTGGTAGCATCGTGATAATGTGATATGTCAAATTATTAAGAGCAAACGTGAAAATATTATCCAGATAAATTCCTTATGTATGATTTTCTTTTCATGAAGAGGCTTTCGTAATGTGGTACTTTGAAGTATATTTTTTCTCGCCCCGCATGGTGTGCTATTCGCAACGCATATTCTGCCATCCCGCCTCCGAGTCCACATCTATTTCATCTCGGATGATAGCTCTGTGTCCCACTCCTCCTCCTTTAAACATAGCTGCACCACACTTTACTTTCACGAAACGACTAGATGGTTTATTCCACTTCTGAGAACTGATGCATACAAATGATTCTGGTTCTTTAGCTCCTTTGAAGAAAAACTGGTCATTAACATATCTTATTTCAACGTCTTCTTCTCCAAATCAATAAGGTTACGCATGTAAATCTGCATTCATGTTCAGATCGACACACATTAGGCATTCTAAGAGATGTATATCCAGGTATCCATTTATGATTTATCCTCCCACGCTTTGATGCTGGACCCATTACGTACTTACCACATTAAGCCCTCTAGTAGTCAGAGCCTTGCCCCCTGATGTTGCTCCATGTGTAGCTACTACCCTACTAGCTAGTAGGATCATAGCCCCTTGCTGCACCCACAAAATCTACATTTTTTTAAAACATTTCTATTTTAAAATATATGCAACAATTGGATTAAGTATCATGCGGAACCGCCAACCTTGCTTGGCTAACAATGGTTGATTGAAAACTCTTAGATATTTTATGCCTATTCCACCTTTACTCTTGGGTTTGCATAATGTTCCCCGGGACAGCCAATGCAACTTTCTATGGTCCTCACTTGCTCCCCACCAAAATTTAGCCAACATTGTATGGATTTCATCAATAACACCATATGCAATTCTAAAATTCTTATCGTATATATGTCGGGATTGCTTGGAAAATGGATTTGAAGATAATTTCTTTACCTGGCCGGGGAGTAGAATTTCTCTCCAACATTGAATTTTTCTCCAGATTCTTTCTATAAGTTGGGAGAAAATGACCTTCTCATGTCTACCAATTATAGTGGGGAGGTCCAAATATTTCTCATGTTTCTCCACTTCATCTACTTGGAGTGAATTCATAATATCAATCTTTTATCGCAAGACACATTTTTGCTAAAAGATATCTGGGATTTGTGAAGGTTGATTTTCTGCACAGAAGCCTTCTCATATTTATTAATGATATTGGCTGGGATGGAGACCTCATATACAATTTCCCTAGCAAACAGGATATTGTCATTTCCAAAGAAAAGATGAGATGTGTGAGGGGCTGTAACTCCATGTATAAGCATCTCTCACTGGCTGCCCGAGTTAATAACTTTGAAAAGGCTTCTGCACGGATCGCGAGTAAATAACCAGAAAGTTTTATGATCAGCTAAGGAATGGATATTACTTTGGATGAAATACTTTTTCAAATTCAATTAAATAATCGAAAAGTACAAAGCTCCATAAAAAGATTGAGTAAAGATCATACCATATATAATCAACTATGGATATTTTTGGAGAACTTTTGTAGTATACGTAAAACTTCTGATCATTGCCCCATTATATTGAGATGCTGTAGTGCTGGAAATAGAGGTCTTTCCTAATATCGCTTCCAGGACATGTGATTGTCCGATATCTGTGAACTGCAGCTCTTAATTTCACCTTTTGGAAGCCATATTGGCTCATTTATCATGTAAAACTTTGTCTAGACATGTTGTAGGATGAAATAGGAGTGGTTTGCACTACGTTAGGACTTAGGAAGTTGAGGGGGCTTTACGTAAAATGGCTAATTTGACCCTCTCCCCCACACACTAATATAAAAGGACAGAGGCTTTCAGCTCGTGGGTTTTTGTAAGAGAGCTATGTTTAGGGAGAGACATAAAGGTTTCTGTGACTCTCCTCATTGTTTGCTTTTGCCCTCAAGGGGTTTCCACGTAAATCATTGTGTCTCCCCTTGATTTGATGTTCTTATTATATGTGTTCTTTGATATGTTGGCGATTTCTGTTGGGTGTTAATGTTCGAGTGAGCTAACTTTGCAAGTATACTATTGTTGTGAATATTGGACAGCTTGGTGCTGGATTTCTTTATATGTTTGCTGTTTGGTTGCATCTGCTGCCTTTTTGCACTCACAATAGCTCTTTCCTATACACATTTACAAAGTGTTGGAAAGCTCATAATTTTGGTGGTGGCATGCACGGTTTATTCTCAAACTTAAGTTCCTGAAAATGACATAAGAGTGGAATAAGTCGGTTTTTGGAAATTTATTTGACAACATAGGCTGAGATGGAGGTTTTAACAGCTGAGATAAATATGAAGACTCAGGATACTGATGGAGCTAGATCCCTTGTTCTAGAAAACAAGCTGAACAACTATTCCAGCTTAAATAAGAGGACGTCTATTGGAAGTAGAAGACCAATATCAAAGGGTTGAAAGAAGGTGATCCCAACCATTTGAATACTCAGTAAAAGAGAGAAGGAGAAGGCAGAAACTATTTACCATTAAAACCAAGAATGGGGTCTGGTCCTTTGATGAGTTTGATCATCCATGCCGAGGCTCTTTTTGAATATTTTCCTCAACTACTAACACTTCATGACAATGCTTTCTTAACTAAGGCACTAGATATGGAAGAAATAAAGGAAGCAGTGTGGCAACTGGATCTTTCCAGCTCTCAAGGACCAGGCTCTTTTTGAATATTTAGTTATTGTGTTTCACCTCAAAAGCACTAGCATGTGAATCAAATTACATACGTGTGTCTGTGTTTCAAAACTGTGCAATCCTTTAGTTTGCTTCTGCTTTGCAGAAGTGGTTTATTTTGATTATATGAAAATGATTAATCATAAAAGTTAGTGGTGTGAAAAAATTGATTATGATAAAGTAAAACTTATACTCCCTTGGTTCTTTATTAATTGTCGCCTTAGGTTTTGTGGTTTTTAGAAGAAAATTGGAGTAGTATCGAGGGTGTAGGGTAAATGAAAAAGTAGGAAAGACAATATATTAGTGAGAGGAAAGTAATGAAAAAGTTTGAAAATACAAAGTAGTTTGTAAAAAGAAAAAAATATAAGAGCGATAAAAGTGAGGGTTAAATGTATTTTGATTGAAAAAACTTACTAAAAATGAAAAGAGATATATATAATAAAAATATCCCAAAAATGAAAATGTGAGAAAAGCATCTCCCTCTATCTTAGAGTTTTAGCTTTAATTGCTTCAATTTAAATAGAAGCATTTGTTTGAATAAAAGGGAGTTTTCCTTAGATATTACTAGGGGTGGGCATCACAATCGAATTGGTCCCGTTCTGAACCGACTCGTAATAGTACGGTAGTACCGAAGTGAATATCAGGTATGTAAATGGGTTTATAGATTTTTATACGAATTTTTATATTTTTCGGACCAACAATATGATAGCCCCAAAATAACTAAATGGGTGTTTATATAAGTTATATTATCCATTCCTTCTACCCATTTTTTATATATATGTTGTATATTGAAAGAATTTTAAAGCTTAAAAAATCATTAATCACTACTCCCTCCGTCCCCTTTTAAATATTCCGGAAGAGGGTGACACGAGTTTTAAGAAAAAAGGGTTTGTGTGGTTGTTATTAATTGATAAAGTAAGAATAAAATAAGAATGATTTTGAGCCACACAAACTTTACCAAATAAGGTATGAGACAATTAAATAGGAACATCCCAATATGGTAAAAGGGACTATTTAAAAGGGGACGGGGGGAGTATTAACTTTCACTAGAGTGAACTACCTGAGTAGGAGTAAAACATGCGTAAAAATAAAAAAACAGGACTACACTGTTCTAAATTCTCTAAATAGGACTAATCATGTGTGTTTGGACAAATATACCCCCGCAGCTTTTCGGACCGGCTTGCCCAGCCGCCGCCACCAACTGCCGGCCACCACCGACTGCTGGGCACCACCGCCAATCTCCGACCACGGGCCATCTCCCAGCTGCCCTGCCTGCCGCCGCTGGAATTTAGCTAAATTTTCTGCCAATCGCTGGATTGCCCTGGTTACTCAAGGGAACTAGGGGATAATTAATTAATTAATTAGATTAGGGGTATTAAGGGTAGAAAATTAATGTTTAGTCCTATTTGTGAAAGATTTGGGTTTTAGTCCTATTTGTGCAATTATGTTTCAATTTAGTCCTATTTAAGATAATTACTACTTAACTATTGCAGTATATACATGACTATTTGTTGTATCATATTTATGTAGAAACCTCATGGGTAATTTATTGGCCATCTTAGACCGCACCCAACACTACATATTACTACATACTATATTGAAGTTAAAGTCCAAAAGACGACTATTCTTATATATGGATAAAAATATGTCTAACGGCCTGTTTGGATTGAGTGTTAAGATATGTTAGTAATGGAAGTGTTAAAGGGTGCTGGTTTTAACCTTTGTTTGGGAGATTATTTTTTTTAAACATGAAGCGTTAGTTAGTGTTTGAAAGTGCTAGAAGAAATCATCCTAACACCTCAATAAGTGATTTTTTTAACACCCCAAATTGGAGTGTTTTGGAGTGGTGGACAAATCTTGCCCCTCATAGTGCTTGCTGTCTAGCTCCACCCTCCCTGAAAATGGTTCATCGACCAAATCCCAATCATTCGTAGCCCTCATCTTTCTTGGTCTGACAACACCTCCTCCATTCTCTATGATTGGACTTGCACTCAACTTCTTTATTGCTGTCACTGAATTACTCACTCCAGTAGTTCTTGTTTAATTTAGTTGGATTACCCTGCTTTTGTATAATTAGTTGCATTGGCTTATGGTTTCCCTACCTGATTTCAACAAGTCCCCAATTAAACGATGAAGTTTGCTAACTCTGTCAGTTCAATTCAACGCACGCACAGAAGGGGTGTGCCTGGTTGATAAATTCAAGAAGTGGGTATATGAATAAACTTGATAGAAACCCGAAATTGGTTTCATGAATTCATGTACCCATTTGGGAAGTGGCAGATTCATTTGAAGGAATTGGAGATTCATGTTATCAACTAATCTTCGATTCTTCGTATATTATGTATATGTGTGCATATAAGGTCTAGGGAGAAGCTATTGAGAAACAAGAGTATTTCAAGAGCTTAAAATTTATATTCCTTCAGGGCCCTAGCCAACACTTTTCAACGCTTCATCCAAACAGGCCGTAAAAGACAGATAACTGGGCCCAGTACCGTTTGGGACCGATCCGGCCCTAGCCAACACTTTTCAACGCTTCATCATTTTAGTATGTCAATGTTCATCACTAGTGATGACTGGGGAGGGGGGGTCCGCCCATAATGGAACTGGGCCCAGTACCGTTTGGGACCGATCCGGGACTGATTTCTGATCACACTCCAAGACCAGCCCCTCCCCCTCGGGCTTCATTACCCGGTCACCAGTGCAAATTTTTGAGACTATGACCAGCCAGAATCAGGCCAGGTCCAACCTCCAACGTTTGGACAGAATGCAAAAACAATATTGTCCTAGACTTGGCCCATGACTGGATCGGTTGGTCTACCCGACCTGGTCCGAGACTTGCAAATACTCAACGTCCCAACTTAGGGGATATTCTTAAGAGCATGAAATTATATTGTGCAATAATATGACAAAAGACCAAAGCTCAAAAAGTGCCCTAATTGTGGCAACCTATCTTCTGAAGATATTAAGACAAACCCTTCTGTTCGGCCACTGATTTTCACATCTCAAACTCCTACATCGAAGCCCACCACCAGTATTTGATTATAAGTACGGTGTTGAGACACACCTGTGACCACACTTCGGGATTTGCCCACCACCAGTATTTGATTATAAGTACGGTGTTGGGAGTTGGGACACACCAGTGACCACACTTCGGGATTTAAGGGAGGGATGGCTACAAATTTAACAAGTGCATATTAACAAAACAGACATATGACAAGTTTTTCCATCATAAATCAGCATCACGTCGTCCTTTATAAACATTTGTTGCATTCCATACTATTTAAAACATGTGGCTCTTTTCCACATATTGATGGCAGAGACCACAGTAGCTCGCACTTTACCTCACTATGGAGTAAGTAATGAACTCCTTTGAGGTGAACTGGAATGGTTGAAGGGGAACAGGATTCCTGCCAAACAAGCATAAGTTAATAGAGATATATACTTTTCTTCATGAATGGGCAGCGTTAACTTTGTAATTTAAGATGACAGGTGGACAAACGCTTAAAATAAATTTACGCACGGTCGAGGTCCATAGACTTTGATCTGGCGAATATGTGTGTCCCTCCCATTTAGATGGTTAGACAAAATTGCCACTTGCAACATAAATGCATTCACAAAGGTTTCACTACACATACAACAAAAACAAGTTGTAAATGAAATAAGGTTCAACAAACATTTCTGCCAAGTAAAAACTGTGACATAATAAGCATTTTTATTAAAACCAAAGCAGCTATATAGTAGCCAAGGTGGTTTTCTTTCTTCATATAATCTGAAATGGTTCCACTAATCATTTTCTATAGTGTAAATGTGTCTGTGCGTGCTCTACTGCAAGTGTGATTCAATCATTTAAAAGCTCCTACTGCTCACCGAGGATCATTCCCAGACAATGATATATACACCCAGCCAGTGGGCTTGACAAAATCCACTGATTTTATCTCCTATAATGGGAAAAAAAAACAACTCAGGAAGAACATCCAAATGAAGAGAGATTACATCAAAACATTTTCAATATTATAACCTCTCAATTGTATTAGCATGCCCACATTTAAAAAAGTATGTGTACATGTTTGTGTTCTCTATGCATCTAGATACTTTGGTACCTTCAAGTTGTGGAAGCCATCACCAGCTCGAATCGAGATTTTACTAGGGGTATAGCTCTCATCAAGTTTGTAATCAACATATAGAACTACCAACTAGAAAAAAGGCATAGCGAAAACATGTGAATGCAACTAATTTTCTAAAAAAGTATAAAAATATACTTCATAGATATATCAATAAGTAATAAGACATTAAGAGTGTAAGACACAAACTTGGAGCTTCACTTTCTTCTGGAACTGTATATTTATCAGATGTGGTTGTGTACCATCAGACCTAAATTTGAAACAGGACACATACATGATGAGAAGTAGTAAAAAAATAATTGAATTGCACACATTTGCTGAAGGAGGAAATAAATTGAAAAATTACTAACTGCCAAAAAGTATCAAGGTTATCATCTCGGAGGAAAGCAACGCCGTTTCCTGTTTTGGATGAGCTGACACTCCAGGCAGCTTTTTTATCCATCTCACGGAGGTCATCATCAACCAACAACTGGCGGTTACCTCCTGTCATCTTTCCTTCTTCCTCTCCTTCCGATGAATCCGCCATTGAGTATGTGTTGCTTCGGTGAACTACGTTGTTATAGATAATATCAGAGATGTGATGTAATTTAAGAGACAAAATTCAATCGAAACAGAACTCCCATTTTTGGATTGCATCACAGAATAATGCTCATATTATATATAGAAATGTAGTTTGTGGAAACCAATTTCCCAGCCCAAACTGGAGTCAGCCAACATGAATTGGACTTAACAATTTCTTTATTTCAGATAGATGCATACATGAGTCTGGAAGAGTTGAAGAAGCAGAAGAAGAAATTTTAAACATAAAGCTTAACTAGTCTAAGCAGCGTTTTACCTGGTTGAGCAGTGCGGCGGAAACTCTGCGGCTGTGCGGTAGACGGGCTGACGTGCGGGGTAGGCTGACTAAGCTCGTCCCTTGCCTCCGTCGGTGTGAAAGAAGAGCGTAGCAGATTGCCGACACAGGGCGTGGTCAGCGGTAGCGGCGGCGGCCGGTGGCTGGTGTTTTCAGGCCCAAACTGTCATCCATTGGTTAGGTTAGTAATGGGCCTTCCGAGTTTCGAATGATGAATTGGATTTTGGGCTCTTGTAATAATATTTTTTCATTGTGGGCCTAGGCCCCGCACAACATATGATCGGCCCGGCCTTGCACCAGATCGCCGTACAACAGTGTGGACTGTGGAATATAGTAATCAAGGTTGTATTTAGTAGAGCATTGAAGGCAAATTTATTTTATGCCATTTATGAAATGAAGACAGAAGCAAGTCTTCCATGGACATAATTTCAACGAGCTATTATCGGCGGATGAGAACCGGCAAGAGCTTCAATTTGTGGTGAAATTGACTCAAGTAATGAGTGTGGCAAATGTGGGAGATATCTTCAGCAAATTTGGTCGGAATCCTAGAGGGTGTGCTTCACCTTTTACTATTTTAATAGTCAATAGATGATTATCCTCAATGGCTTGTAATGCGGATTTAGACGAGCACTATCTAAAACCGCTAAGGGAGTGTTTGCAATTGCTTCAACTTTAAAAAAGTGATTTTTTAAAGTGATTTTGGGAAAAGTGATTAATAGTAAAAGTTGGTAGTGTTTGAGAAAAAAGTGATTCTGAAAAAGTAAAAGTTGGTAGTGTTTGGTAAAATAAGTATTTTTTGTGTAATAGAAAAAGTGAGAAGCAGTTTAAAGCACCCTTCTACCTGCTTCCAGCTTTTAGCTTTTAAGTGATTAATTTAAGCAGAAGCTGTCATTTGAAAACACTCTTTTCAACTCTTTTTTAAGCCAAAAGCTCAAAAGTGTTTTTTTTAAGCAACCCCAAACACTCCTTAAATCAAGGACTTGAATAGATAGATGATTATCCTACAATGCTTCAGGATGAGATTTTAGCGGGACATGTATCCTCCATCGCTTACAAAGAAAGTTTAATACTCTCTATGTATGTGATACCTCAAACTTTACACATTTAAAAGCTGTTCTTTTTTCCTGATCTGAATGTTTCTGATTTAAATTCTTTAAGTTCGATCTGAATTTTTCTGATCTGATCTTAATTTTTATGATTTGATCTTATCTGAATTTTTCTGATCTGATCTGAATCCTTCAAATTTGATTTGAATCTTTCTAATCTGATCTGATTGGATTATTTCCATAATTTAATTATAATTATGATTAATATAATTATTATTATTATTATAATTATAATAATTATTTTAATTATAATAAATATACTCCGTATTATAATTATAATATTACAAGGAGTAATTGTAATTATAATTACTATTTGTAAATAGAAACTAGTTACAAGGAGTAATTATAATTATAATTACTCCTTGTAATGATGAAGATGATTACAATAACAATAATTGTTTTTTTATTACTCTAGGGGGGTTTTGGGGGAGGGGGGGCTGGGGGAGCCTGGAGTAATCAGGGATGAAACTCAGCCCATTGAGTTTCAAACCTTTATGTGTCTAGCGGGTTTCGAACTCGAGACGTCTCGTTAGGCACGATAACCTCGCAATCAGCTGAGTTGGGATGCTTGGTTTGACTAAATAAAAGAAGCACAAATTCTTCACACTTAAAAACTACTGTATGTAACAGTAACACCATTGATGATAGACGCCAAACCAGTATCCACAAATTCTTCACACAAATTCTTCACACCATCCCTTAACTCAATCCTCTAAAGCCTTGCCAAACCGAAATGTCACAACGGCACAGATTAACCGCTAAACAATGCACCAGACAATTCGTACTCGATTTTGTAAAATATGAAATGATATAAAATATTAAATATAATATTAAATAGTTTTAAGATCATGTAAAGTGAATCCAAAATATAAATGTTTGTTGACATTAAATTACACAATTCATTTACTTACTTTCTAAAAACAATTTGTTGAATAGATAATAAACTTTAATTTAGTTTAGCATTAATACAAATATAATATGCATCATATATATGAATTAATATTACTACGTATCATATTATTCTAAATATAATAATATCATACGAGTATATACATACTATTGTAATACTAAGAAAACTTATTGTGACCCACAACCCTCCTTGGTAGATATAAATTGTGAAATAATGGTAAAGGATACGGTAAGAGGAGCCTTGACAGGTAAATTTATAATAAATAAGAGTTGCCAAAATATATACACAAGGATTTCTAATTAATATAAACTATAACACCCCCTCAAGCTGTGCGGGAGATGCAACGCGCATGTTGTCTTCTAAAAAATGAAATTGCTGACTAGATAAATTTTTAGTAAAAATATTCGCGAGCTGGAGATGTGTAGGAACATACTTGACTACCAGATCACCATGGACAACTCTCTCACGAACAACCTAATAATCAATGTGAATATGCTTGCTTCGAGCATGCTGAACTGGATTGGCTGTCACATAAGAGGCAAAGATATTCTCACAAAAGAGTTGTACGGGAACATGAACTGCAAAGCCGAGCTAAAAAAGGACTGATCGGATGTGTAATGTGTCCTGGACAGTATAGGCACCAACTCAATATTCTGCCTCCGTAGAAGACTTAGAGATCGTAGGCTGCTTCTTGGACTTCCATAACACAAGATTAGGATTCAAGAAAATAGCAAAATCCGTAGTAGAACGAGAGCTATCCGGACAGCCTGTCTAATCAACATATGAGTAGGCCAAAATACATATGGGGTGTGCGGAAGTCTGAAACCATAATCCATGATCAATAGTACCTTGTAAATAACGAAATATGCGCTTGGCAGCAAGCATTAGGGCTAGGCATGGGGCGGGGCGGGTTATGCGAAATAAAATGGAACCGCCGGTTCCATTGTACGGTCCGGTTCGGTCCGGGTATTGCAATTTTCAAAATAGAAACCGGACCTTACCCGGCCCGTTTGAAACGGGTTGGTCCGGTCCTGGTTTTACAGTTTCTATTCCCATGTTTTAAAAGTAGTAAAAACTCACGAAGTTCCAAAATTCAATAATAAAAAATATATATAGTACATTAACAAGTTTCAAAATAGCAACATACTGGTGCACATGTAACACAAGTGACAATTCCAATACTTCATAACTTCATGTATTCAAGTTCCAAACAATTTAAGAAGTTCCATAGTTGACACATACATTGAAGTGGTAAGCACAATTTATATATTTTAAGAACATTATGTTTTTTGAATAAATTTTAAGAACAATATTATAAAATAAATATTACAAAAGCTTTTTTAACAAATAATTAAATTCCATAGAAAGGAATAATTCACTAACAATAAAAAGTAGTAAGAAATTTATGTAAAATATAAGCAGTAATTTGAAAACGAAAGGATGTTATTGCTACACAATTTAAAATCCTACTTCTAACAAAGGGAATCAAAACCGATAATCACAAAACTATTAATAAATTAATATACAATGTATATATAACGGGCCGGGCCGGGCCGGGTACCCGGCATTTTATTATTTTGGAACCAGTCTGGTTCTTTAAAAAAAATTACCCGACCCTACTCGGACCGTTTTCATGCAACAAAAAATGGAACCAGCCCGTTTTGGACCCAAACCGCCATTACCCGGACCGGACCGCGGTTCCAAGACCCGTTTGCCCACCCCTAGCAAGCATGTGAGTGGTGCATGGGGCATGCATAAATTGAGACACTAAATTAAATGAATTGCATAAGTAGTAACATGTCTTGTCAATGTTAAATACCGCAATGCACCTACCATACTATGATATTCAGTAGCATCAGCTAGGCGTTCACCATCTGTGAGGGAGAGAGTGGTACGAGTGGCAACCGGTGTATGAATAGACTTGAGAGTGTGTAAGTGAAAACAAAGAAGAAGATCCTACAAATACTTTTTGTTGAGACAGAAAAACTCTTAGAGTTTCGAAGAGCTTGGACCCCCCAGTGGCGTATCCAGGAATTGAAGTGAGTGGGGGCGAATATATATTACTCTCTAAGTCTCATAAAATTCTCAAAATTGAAAGAAATGAGAAGAAAAGAAGATCTTCTCATTTCTTCTTTTAGAAAATTTTGTGTGACTAACATTCATTTACAATTTTCTTACTCAACCAGAATCATATATTTCAACTTTATTTTACTTTCTTAAACTTCAATCCAAATCAAATTGGGAAGAGTTTTCTCAGACAAAGAGAGTATATATTATTTCACGCAAGTCACAAATACATGAACACTTTAACAAAAATAATACAAAATTCATTATAAATAAAAACTAGCTGTCAACGAAAAAAACATGAAATCATACTTAACAAGTTTCAGCATGTGAGAAATAAATTTGACACAAAATTTGTATTTTTTGATGTTATGTTAATAAATAAATAAACTTTTTGAATTAGTGTAAATTGTGAATGCCGAATTTTATCAAAAATGAATTTACATTAAGTGTAAAATCTAATGAAGTATAGTTCAAGAAACAATGGCACCAATATTACTTCCTAAGTTTCCAATTACAAAAATATGACCACTTTATATTTTCCCAAAAAAGTGAGCAAGCTCTCCTTCCTTCTGCCGAAACATTTCACCATCCTTTACCATTTCAAATTAAATGGACTAAAATAACCCAATCTAATACATCTGCTTTGGCCCATAGATATTGCACGCAGTCTTCACTCCAATCTTCAGCCCTTTGGTCGAGCTCTATTTCCATGGCAGATGAGGAGTCACCGTCGTTGCTCGCCCTGCTATCACTCTTCCCGCCGTTGGCGCCCTGCGGTCACGCAGCCCATCTCCATCGGTCGAGTTCTGCTTCGATCTCCATCTTCATCTCCTCTGCGAACATTGTCTATGAGAGAGAGCGGCGCTGGCGCACGGCGGTGAGAGAGAGCTCGTGTTTCGGCCAGATCCATCGTGTACTAGAGCTTGTATTTGACCAGATCTGTTGGATTGTCGTGGCTAGAGGGGGCGGCAAGGCAGCGTGTGTGGGTTTTCCGATGCTGGGGCGTTGGGATGAGGGTTTTCTGGTGATGGGGCGTTGGGATGTGGGTTTTCCGGTGGTGGGGAGTTGGGATGGGGGTTTTCCGGTGGTGGGGCGCTGGGATGAGGGTTTTCCGGTGGTGGAGCGTTGGGATGGGGTTTTCCGGTGGTGGGTGTTGGGATGGGGGTTTTCTGGTGGTGGGGCGTCTGGTGGTGGTGATTGGTGGTGGCTGGAATAGCTTTGGTCGGAGTAATTGGTATTACTGCGGAGATGTAACTGCAGTGGCCGACGGCGGCGGCATGTCACTATGGCAGCGTAACTGTGGCTGCTTAACTGGCTGCGTCACTATGACGGTGTCACTGTGGCGGCTTCACTATGACGGTGTCACTGTGGCAGTGTCACTATGTCCCGGCCGGCGGCAGTTACCGGTGGGAGGTGGTGGAAGGTGATGGTGGATGTCACTATATCTCATGTCATTGTAGCGTTCATTGTAGCATATCACTATAGAAAGTGGGTAAATAAGTACGGTTATTAATTACTAGTCACATTACTGATTTTTTTTAAAATGGTCACTTTTGTGTCAATTGGTCTTTTATTACTAATATTCAAGTCAAAAGCCCTTAGTTCAACTCTAAATGAATCAAGTATAGTTTAAAAGTGTATGATTATATATTAAGTCACTTTAAATTTGATTAAAACTTTAAGAAAGGATACAAGAAAGTAATGAATGGGAAAAAAAAAAGTTTGGAGCAAAATAATGGAGGAAGGTATCAAACCCCTGACCTACTCGAGGGACAACGACAAAAAGCACCTATCCGTTGGACCAAATTGCTATTTATGTATAACTTGTGTAATTATAGTATAAATTACATCTCGTCAGCACAATAATACAAAAATATATGTATAATTAATTTTTTAAATATATATATAGGAGGTTGGGTGGGGGTTGAGTGCGGGCAGCTGCCCCCTGCCCCTAGCCTGGATACGCCACTGGACCCCCCAAAAGTAATGGTAGAAGAGGACACAAGAGATGGAGAATTGCTAGTAGTAATAATACTATTATCCAAATATAACAATAAATAAATAATTGACTGACCCTGACGATAAATAAATAAGGATTTATCTGACTTACTACGTACACAAAAAATAATGATCGAGTAAGTAGAAAACTACTAAAACAATGAAACCATGTCCGCGGGTCTGCAATTCCAAAATCAATTCTTTATTCTGATAAGATGCTTGTGGTTAAACAAGGAAAAAGTTACTTAAAACGCATTGGTTGATGTGTATCTTCAAATGATATCATAAATGCATGTTATATATGCTTTGATATTTTCAAACAATTTTCCTTTCATTTGTCATTTATTACACTTTAATGTATCAATACTTTTTTTTAAACATTATAGTTATTGAATCAAAGTTATCTTTTTATTTTCTAAAATTAGAATATAATAGATATAAGCTATATATGTAGCACGGAAACTATCGGGAAAGAGTGCGTTTCCGTTACGGATATTGAAAACTCTTTGGAAACTCAAAAGTTTATGTTCCCTATTTCCCATTTCTTCATGACTTTTGTAGTTTTGTGTTCCCGTGCTAACATAGGATATAAGTGTCATTCTATGTACTAATGTTTTTTTTAAATAAAAATTAGCCGCAGATGTACAAAGTTGAAGTTACGGACGTGTCCAAGCTACGTGTAGCTATTAGTATCTTTGCATGAGAACGTCGCGCCACGTTTTACAGAAATGTTGGTATTCCAAAGTAATGCACCACGTGTAGCTGGATGAAGTAAATTAGTAAATTACCAATAAAGACTACTTGACTACTCTTGTTATATACTTATATCGAGAATTGTTCTACAACTCATTAAATACGATTCTAAGTATAAAACACAATACCTGTAACTTTGTAAGGTACGTATTGTTGAATTTGTCATCACAATAATTCATACTCCCTCCGTCCCATAATTATCTTCATTCTTTCTTTTTCGGTGCGTCCCAAATTTATCTCTTCTTTTCCTTTTTGGCTAAGAATTTGTGGTTCATATCCATTCTTACACATTTCTCTCCTCTGCACAACTCTCCACCACACATTTCTCACTATCTTAATATGTGTGCCAATTCAAAAGAGGAGTTATTTATGGGACGGAGGTAGTACGTAGTATTATTAGATTTACAATTCATCTATTAGCGTTATAATTTCTTTTTATATGTTTTTTACAAATTTCTTTGCGTTCTTATGAACAGGGACGGATCTAGGATTTCGAGTCAAGCGGGGCGAAATTTTTTCACTAATGCAACGGGATTTTTTCCCCCGCTAGTGTAACGAGACGAAGTTTTTCACTATTGTAAGGCTCTGTGGCTAATTTTTATTAAAAAAAAATCATTACTACATACACAATAACATTTAAATCCATTACATTCTAAGTTTAGACATTGGAAAAATAAATGTAATTTTGTAACCATAAATGCTGCAAAAAAAAGTATTGATACATCAAAGCATAAGAAATTGCAAACCAAAGGAAATTAATTTGAAAATAAAAAAAGATATATAACATTTTGTCGGATTATTTTTGAAGGTAAAAAAAAAGTACATATCAATATAATCAATGCCTTTTATATAACTTATGTCTTGTTTAACCACATGAATCTTATCAGAATAAAGAATTGTTTTTGAATCGTAGTTTTTGTCTAACAAGGAGAGTGTTCATGGTCACGAGGAGTTTTCTTAATAATATTATTTGTAACAAATCAATAGTATGTATGGGATTATTATTTGTAGAATAATATTATACGCAGTATTGTTAATTCATATATATGGTGCATATTATGTTTGTATTAATGCTAAAATATGTTAAAGTTTATTATTTATGCAATAAATTGCTTTTAGAAAGTAAGAAATAAATGAATTGTATAATTTAATGTCAACAAACATTAATATTTTGGATTCACTTCATATGATCTAAGACTAGTTAATTAGTATGTCTGGTATTTGATATCATTTGTTTTTTTTACAAAATTTAGTACTTATCTAATAAAGATAATTAATTATTACAAAGCTAGGAGTTTTTATATAATAGGTATCCTAAGTCTTAAACTATCTAAATTATTTTAGATTTTACTTCTTTTAAATCTCCAATTAAGTACTATGTATTACACTATGTAAGGCTATATATTAACTTTGAAAACTAAAAGTTAAGGGGGTGAAAACATATATATCTAATTAAAGTATGGAAATTTTATGAAAATACTATATATATATATATATATATAGTAGAAATTTTTGAAAGCCCAAGGGGGACGGTCGCCCCCCGCGCCCCCCTTGGATCCGTCCCTGGTTATGAAATAATCCGTAGTAAATTTGTGCTTTTCATGCGTCGTTTTTACTTTTAGTTTTAGAACCATCTCTTTTATGAACTCCGTATTTTCTACTTCCGAATTGTTGTGAATTATTGTATGTCGATCAACAATTACTTAAAACTAAGAGTCCTTTTGGTCCTTGTAACATCAAAATCAGTCAATTCGGTTGATTCTGTTGAAATTTATGAAGTTCCGACTGAAGTGGCTGCATTGACTTATTGATTTAAGAAAACAATATTTTTAAAATATATATTATTAATAAAATAAAGAAAAAATTATACGTAAAAATAGCTAAAATGGTCCTCTATAGAAACTTCAGCCAATATAGCTAGAAAAGTAACTTCAACATTACTTTTTCTTATTATTACACAATTTAGCACATGTAAACAAAAGTTACGTGTTTGATGAAAAAGTTGAAAAACAGCGTTACCTAACTAGTCATGGATCGGGTCCGGCCCGCCCATGCCAAAAAAAATTCAGGGAAGCCCGGCCCGGATGTTGACCGGTACGGCCGTGCGGGGTCCGGTCCGGATGTTGACCAGAACCAGCCTTGGTTTCTTCCTTAAACCGGGCCTAGACCCGGAACCGGTACCCGGTTCCCGGGCCGGGCCGGACCCAAACAATTCCGGGCTGGGCCGGTTCCTGGTTCGGTGGCCCGCACCGAGTCCAACACTATACCCAACGGCATCTAACTCGTATAGGGTATAGGATATATTTATTTTTTACTTTAATTATGTTTTGTGTCAAAAAAAGAATTTAATTTTGTTTTATTTATGCTAAAACAATAAAATCAGACTCACTCTTATTCATATAAAATTAAAAAGAACTCAACTAAATAGTAATAAAAATTACAAATATATTTTGAAATTATGAAATAGCAGTATTACACTTTATTTTCGTCTAAATAGAAGTGATGACAGTGTGATGCAATATTCAAATCAAATTTAAGACAACATCAAATTATTACTCCCAAAAAATGTTGTACTCCAATTGTTTTTTATCTCATTCCAAGAATATTCCCACAAATAAAATAAAAACACTAACAAAAAATTACTCCGTATGTGATAATCACATACTCCGTATTTGACACAGACACAGATTGACCGATGATTTGTGGGTGTCAAATTTTCGATAAATTTTGATGAATCCTACTACTCCGTATAAATCTATGCTAATCCCTACTATATATATGTTGAACAACAGAAAAGGACTTCTCCATATATCCACATTTTGATTGGGTTGTAATTACATACTTGCAGTTGTGCATGCATGTGCGTAGTTATAAATCAAACACAGATCTTAATTAATTACCCATATTGTAATTGATTTCTGATCTCTGATTGATTGAACAAAAAAAGGAAAGAGGCCATCATCTATCTAATCAGCAAATGGAGGGCAAGCAAGCGGGGAAAGAGCGAGAAATAATGGAAATAAACAAGGGCGGAGACGGAGGTGATGCGGCGGCGGAAGAGGGTGCGGTAGGCACCGCACGAAGATCCGCAGGGATCGATCCAATCGCCAGAGCTGTAATTAGCGAATCAATCGTATCGTCTGATCATCCACCGACGCAGCTTCCTGCGAATAATGAAAGCCCCCGTCGGGCGGAAATGGCCGATGATGTCCTGGCTTTCTCCAGAACTCTTCATAAAATCGACTCTTCTCTCGAATAACTACATCCACTACACTTGATATTTATATGAAGCTGTGCCATTTGTTATTGTGTATTTGTGTAATTGTTCTTGATATGATAGATGGATCATCTCAATTCTCAAGATATATGCATTCTTCTCTTATCTTTATTACTACCTCGGTCTCCTTAAAATTAAAATTGTGTGATTGGTATTGAATTGATAAAGTGTGAGATAAACTTAATGGAATAAACGAAAAATGTAAAACGGGACAAATTTAGGGGACGGAGGGATTCCATAATAACATTTCAATGGAATGAGATATTAATTGAATTCAATGGATTTAAATGGAATATGTGAGATTCCAATAAATTCCATGGAATTGGAAATCCTCCCCCACACCTAGCTACGTTTGTAGCGGTCACCACGAAGCCTGGATTTATCGCTCTCTTATTGCCCGCTTCTCCGCTCATCTGCTCCACAGTCCACTCAATCCTACTTCGTCGCCACAAGATTGATGCTGGAAATATAGGTCCTTGAAGAAGGAAAGGAAGGTAGTCGGAAAAGGAAAGGGAAGGCAGACGAAGTCCGACCTCTCATCCCCTACTTTCGATTCCAGTGATGTAGCCGGCGAGTCTCACGGAAAATCCGTTGAAATCTATGTTCGAAAATTACTTGTATTTCAAATAAAATTTTGTTTCTGATTTCCAACAATTGGCCGAATGGATAATTATTGGGAAATTTCCCAGGATAAGACTAAAACTCAATGAGTTTTCCAATCTTTGACCTAACTAGTTTTTATACTTTTATATGACCGAAATTCCAAAAAATAATAGAAATCTCGTTTATAATTAAAGGTTAAATGACGAAAATACCCTTGTTTAAAATATGTGCATTTTGCACTAATTTCGTCCAATTTAAATTATTGCACTTTGTATTTTCGTTAATGCACAACATTAATGCACGACTTTACTGCACATCCGGTAATAATCGATCACTGCACTTCCGCCAAAATTAATTATCTTCTCATTCACTTGAAGAAGTTATTTTTAGTTTTTATTTTTTAGATTTAATAATTTTATTATTTTATATCTAATTAAGTATATTGCATTTAATGAAGATATTATTGCTCTGTATTAGTGCAATACTAGTCATAATCATTGCACAACATTTTTTTAATGCTTTAATTCAATTCATTGCCATGTACAGAATGTCTAATACTTCGTACCATATACATTCACTGGTCATACTCAACAATTATTGAACTTCCGATATTCAATGCCCATATTTAATGCCCATAAACTATAATTTTAGAAATTCCAAATTTTAAAAATTGAAAACCAAAATTTTGCCAAAAAATATACTCGTATTTGAAAAGCAAAAAGAAGAATTGATGGCCAAAACAGCTAACGAATCCAAGGCCTCCACATCAACCAAATACGGAGTAGTTACAAACCCATGATGTAATATGCAGGCCCATCGCACATCGTCTAACAACTACAAACCTTCATAAAAATAACCTCCGCCGCACTTCCTCGTTCCTGCTAGGTTTCGCATCTCTCCACTGGTGGATCTAGAAGATGGCGGCTGTGTGGTGGCTACGACGAGAAGATATGGGACTGGGGGTGGTTGGGGGCAAGCAACCGATTGGATCAGTTACGCTGATGGATGCCGATCGTACTCCTGGACGGCGGCGAACATTGAGTCGTGGCGGCGGCACCTTGGCACAATGGCACCCAGGTCGGGCGGACAACTGCCCAACAAGGCAGCAAACCACGTTGCTTCGGAGGTCAGCAACTATGTTCCAGACTGGAGTTCTGTGGAAGGCGGCGGAAACGGACGATGGGCGGCGGCGCTGGACGGTGAGCGGTGGCTAGACGGTGAGCGGTGGCTAGACGGAGGGCGGCAGTTGGCTGTGTGGGTAGGGGTTGGGAGGTAATCGCTAGGGTTATAGAAAAAGAATAGGAGATTAGGGTTTTATAGGTATAAGCAAAAGGGTATATTTGTCCATAAAAATTATTTATTATTTATTAATTACGAATTTTGATTAATTATTATGATTTTTGATAATATTTTGATAAAAAAACTAGTTAGGTCATAGATTGGGAAACTCATTCAGTTTTAGTAATACCTAGAGACTAGAGTAATTATCTCGTAATTATTTTGTTTGGGTGAGTGGGTTTGTGTTTTACGGAACGGGTTATTAACGTGTTGTTGGTTGACAAAGTTTACTTGGTTGAGCATTTTTCACTCCTACAAATATGTATCCACAACAAACTCACAATGATTAATTTTCATTATATTTCGTATAAAATGTGAAATTATGGGAAAGGTTACCCAATAGGGTACCTGACAGATATATTTATACTAATAAAAGTTTCCAAAGATACAAAGGATTCCTAATTTAATATTAGGCTATTACACCCCCTCAAACTGTGCGGGAGAAACAACGCGCAGGTTGTCCTTTAAAAAATGAAACTGTTGACTAGAGAGGCTTTTAGTAAATATATCTGCCAACTGAAGAGCGGTAGGAACATATTTAACAACAAGATCACCATGAGCCACACGTTCACGAACAAAGTGATAATCTATATGGATTAGGGCTGGACTCGGGCCGGTTCGGGCCTAGGCCCGGCCGGGCCTCGGGCCAGGAAAGGGGAGGCCCGAGCCCGAACCGCCGGTGGCCGGTTCCGGTTCCGGTTCCGGGCCAAACCGGGCCGGGCCGGGCCGAACCGGCCCAATTAATTTTTTTTTGTTCTCCTATTTAATCCCCTACCCCTCCCCCTCAACCCCAAACCATCCCAAACCACCTCAAATGGCCCAAAATACCTAATCCAACCTAAAACTTAAAAAAATTTCAAACAAAAAAAAAATTAAAATCCGGCCCGGACCGGGCCCGAACCGGCCGGGCCGGTTCACCAAAACCTGGGCCCGAGCCCGGACCGCCCAGCACCCGGGTCGGGCCAAACCGAACCGGTGGACCCACCGGGCCACGGGCCGGGCCGGGCCAAACAGTGACCGGGCCGGTTCGGTCCCGGGTCGGGCCGCCCGAGTCCAGCCCTAATATGGATATGCTTACTCCGTGCATGCTGAACAGGATTGGCTGTCAAGTAAGAAGCAGAGATGTTGTCACAGAATAAACGTACTGGTGTTGCAACTGGAAAGCCGAGCTAAAAAAGAATGGACCGAATGTGTAATGTATCCTGCACCGTGTAGGCAATGGCACGATACTCTGCTTCTGCAGAGGATTTGGAGACAGTAGGTTGCTTCTTTGACTTCCAAGAGACAAGGTAGAAGCTCAAGAAAACTGCATAGCCGGTGGTGGACCGAGAAGTGTCGGGACACCCGGCCCAATCTGCGTCTGAGTATGCCATAATGCAAGTTACCTGAGGTGTAGGCTGAAGCCATAGTCCATGATCAATTGTACCATGCCAATATCTAAAAATCCTCTTGACAGCAAAAAGGTGAGTGGTACGTGGAGCATGCATAAACTGAGAAACTAAATGCACAGCATAAGTAATATCAGGTCTTGTCAAAGTTAAATACTGTAACGCACCTACCATACTGCGATACTCAGTCGCATCTGTAAGAAGCTCACCATCAATGAGGGATAAAGTAGTACGAGACGCAAGGGGAGTGCGAACGGGCTTGACAGTGTGTAAGTGAAAATGGGACAAAAGATCAGAGACATATTTATGCTGAGAGAGGAATAGACCTTTATGAGTACGAATGGCCTGAATGCCAAGAAAATAATGCAGATCACCCAAGTCTTTCATGGCAAAATGGTGAGCAATAAGATGAATGAACTGAGTGACAGTAGTCGATGAATTTCCAGTGATAATAATGTCATCCACATATAATAACAGATAAATAATCGAAGTACCCTGGCGGTAAATAAATAGAGAGTTATCCGACTTACTACATAAAAAATTATGAGAAAGCAGGAAACTACTGAACCGATGAAACCATGCACGTGGGGCCTGCTTAAGACTATAAATAGCCTTGCGCAAACGACACAAATGATGAGGATACTGAGGATGAATGAAACCCCGCGGATGACGCATAAACACCTCTTCAATAAGATGACCATGAAGAAAAGCATTATTAACATCAAGTTGACGCATAACCCACCCAAAAGAAATAGCTAAAGTGATAACAGTACGAATAGTGGTGGGTTTAACAACAGGACTAAAAGTTTCAGAAAAATCTACACCAGCCTGCAGATAAAAACCCTGAGCAACTAACCGTGCCTTGTGGCGCTCAATAGACCCATCAGAAAGAAATTTTGTCTTATAAATCCACTTAGAGCCAACAATATTTTTAGAGTTATCGAACGGTACCAAATCCCAAGTATGGTTAGCAATAAGTGCATTAAATTCCTCAGCCATAGCCTGACGCCATATCAAGTGTTTATTTGCCTCAGAAAAACAAGTAGGATCTGCTGACAGAGCAACTGTGTTTAAATTATAAATAGTCTTGGGTTTAAAAATTCCAGATTTAGCCCGAGTTTGCATCGAGTGGACATTAACAGGGGGTGGAGTGTGTTGTTCGGGCTCGGTTTTTGGACTGGTGGCTGAGGCCGTAGATGTGGTGAGGGGTGGGCTGAGCGGTTGAGATAGACTGGGGTCTGATAGTGGGCTGGTTGGTGGACTGGATTCAGCCGAGGAGGAGACGGGCTGGGTTCTGTCCGGTGTAGGTTGTTGGGTCGTTGTTGGTGGGCTGGTCGGTGTAGTTGGTGAAGTTGGGCTGGGCGGGCTGTCTGTTGGGCTAGATTGATGGGGCTGGATGGAGATGGGGTTATGGGGCTGATTCGGAGTTGGAAAAATAGAAGGCTGGGTTTGGATTGTGGGTTTTGAAGATGGATGAATCCAAGAGGAAAAATGGAGGGAGGTTTGGGGAGGAGAAGGTGTATCATGCATGGTAGAGGTCCAAATGGTGTATGGAAAAATGTTTTCACAAAAGCGCACATGTTGACTTATGTAAACCTTACCGGTCTTAGGATCAAGACAACGATAACCTTTATACCCAGATGCATAGCCCAGAAAAACACATTGAATAGATCGCGGAGAAAGTTTATTTGCGGAAGTGGCAGAAATATTTGGGAAGCACGCACAACCAAAGACACGTAAAAGAGAATAATTAGGAGATTTTTTAAAAAGTGTTTCATAAGGGGAGAGACCAGACAGTGTTGGAGTGGGTAATCGGTTAATAATATATATAGTTGTAAACAGCGCATCGACCCAAAAATGACTAGGAAGAGATGCCTCAATAAGCATGGTCCTAGTAAGTTCAAGTAGATGTCGATGTTTACGCTCAGCAAGTCCATTTTGTTGAGGAGTGTAAGGGCATGATTTTTGAAAATAAATTCCATGAGTATCAAAAAAATGCTGCATATTAGAATTAACAAATTCACCCCCTCCATCACTTTGAAAACATTTAATTCTAGAGTCAAAAAGATTTTCAACTAAAGATTTAAAAATTTTAGAGTCAAAAACTTCATTTTTAGTGCGCATGGATAAATCCACGTAAAACGAGAAAAATCATCAATAAAGCAGACATAGTATTTAAACCCCAAATTAGAGAGAACAGGAGACTGCCACACATCAGAATGAATTAATTGCAATGGATAGGAAGAAGTATGAATAGCATCTGAAAAGGCAATTGTTGGGACTTGCCTAACCGGCAAGAAATACAATCATGAGAAAAACTAGAGCTATTACATATGCGTTTTTGACCACTTAAAATACGTAAAATATTTTCACCACAATGACCTAATCTACGATGCCACACAGGACCAGTGGTGAGAACTGAAGATAAGGCTAAACTAGATGGTGGACTCGGGCTGAGAGGATAGAGATGGCCATTAGTTGTTCCCCGAAGAAGAACCGCCCCCGAAATTTTGTCCTTAATAAAAAAGGAATTTTTGTCAAAAATGGCAACACAGTTGTTATCAGCACACAATTTTTGAATTGAAATAATTAAATTGAATTTAATATTAGGCACATGATAAACAGATTTCAATAGCAGTGGGCGGCCAGAGGAATTTAAAGAAATATCACCAACATGTTTAATAGGGAGTTGAGCACCATTAGCAACACTAATAATAGTTGGACCCGAATAAGTAGATTTATTTGTCAAAAAACCTTCAGAGGAAGTCATATGAGCAGAGGCACCAGTATCTGGGTACCACAGACACTACAAAAAAACAACGATTTCGGCACGGATTTGGCACGGAGCTTTGGCACGGATATGCCAAAATTCGTAGGGTATTTGGCACGGATGCGTTAAATTCGTGCCAAAATCCGTGTCAAAGTCGTTTTGTCACCAACTATTTGGCATGGCGCTGTGCCAAAAATAAGTTACAGTTCGTGCCAAACTCGCCCAATCCGTGTCAAGTCCGTGCCTATTTTGATGGTTTTTTGTAGTGAGAGCTTCATTAGCTTGACCGGTGAGAAGAACAGGTAAAGTGGGTGGAGAAAACCGAGACGGACAGCTGATAGCAAAGTGATCTGCAGAAAAACAAATTTGACACACAACGGGTGGAGGAATTGCCCCAAGAATTCCCTCAGTTGATGATGAGCCTGCAGATTTAACATTAGTACCACAATATAATATAGCATTAGTATTTAAAGTGGACAAAACAGAATTACTTATTGCACCTGCATTCGGAGGTCTCAGTTGCTGCTGCTCCCTATGATGTTGGCCAAACCCTTGCTGGTGATGGTGCTGCCCCGGTTGCTGCCCCTGTTGCGAACCCTCCTGCTGTCCTTGTCCGAGAGAGGGGGGCTGGCCGTACTAGTTGTAACTGCGGCCTCTGCCGCGGCCGGTTCTGCCACGAGCAGCTCTACCTCGCCCACCGCGGCCTCCGCGTGGGGCATGGTCCCGTTCTTGGACACCGAATGCTTGGTAAGCAGGTGGAGCAGTTTGCTGGCGAAGATATAGAACTCTCTGTTCGGCCTCTAACAGGCTCCGGTGAAGAATGTCTGGTGGAAAATCATCGGGGAAAAGAGAAATAGTGCCCATGGTGGATTCATATTCGGGTCCAAGTCCCATAAGTGTGGTCTGAAAAACTTCTTTATTGGACACAGGAGAATTGATGGCGGCTAATTCACCCACTAACACATGAATTTCTCTTAAATAACTTTCCATAGACTGATATTCTTTCTTTCTCATATTAGACAACAAACGCCTAAGTGTCATGGACCTAGCCAGACTAGCAGACCGAAAACGATTTTGCAATCTTTCCCAAATCTCAAAGGAGTGTTTTAGTTCATGAACATCAATTAATACGTCACGAGTAAGAGTAGCAAAAATCCAAGAACGAATCGTTTGATCAACCCTGAGCTAGTGATAATAGTCAGTATTAATGATTTGGCGATTATTAAAATCAACCGTGTACATCGGAGGTACCTGTGTGGAACCATCCAAGAAGCCAAAACACCTTGAGAGACCAGGAAAGACTCAAACTGAGTGCGCCATGTGATGTAGTCTTCTACCGCCTTGAGCTTGATTGTTACAATTTGAGTAACATTGTTGGCCGGAGCAATAGACTGAGCAACTGCGGCCATTGGAGACTGAAAAAGGGACTGGTCTCGCGGCCTAGACAGCCCAGGTGTACCGGAAAACGTGGAGCCAAAAAATCCTGGACTGGCGAGCGGCATAGTTGGGACAACCGGCGGTGGCGTGTACAGCAGATTTGGAGCACGCGGTGTGACAGACGGCTGCCAGGAGAAGACCGGTGGTATGTTCTGGAACAAAGAGTAGGCACCCGAAAATTCTGTGCCGATTTGAGAAGAAGAAGAATGCTCCAGAATCGGGCTTATCGGAGAAGAGGAACCCGGCGGCGGTGCTGTCATGGACACGGCGGCGCTGGAGTTCATTATGACCGCGTCTGTGAAGGAGGAAGAAACAGGCGTCATTGTTGAGGAAGAAGAAGAGAACGCTACGGCAGAGAAGGGCAGCGTCTCAACCGAGGAGCCGACGGCGGAAGAAAAGATCGGCTCTGAACTCATAATCGGTCGAGGGTTTTGGGAGAGAGAGAAAAAATTTAGGCTCTTGATACCATGTGAAATTATGGGAAAGGTTACCCAATAGGGTACCTGGCAAATATATTTATACTAATAAAAGTTTCCAAAGATACAAAGATTCCTTATTTAATATTAGACTATTATAAAATGGGCAGCAAGTTGTATTCCAAAAAGAGAGACTTCTTTCTTCCTTCAAGATACGAAAGATAAAACCCACCTCCTCTCAAAGAAGTTTTTACGAGATTTGTCATCTCCCATAAACCTAATAGATAGAAATATCGGGACATATTTGTATTTCTCTTAATTTATCTGTTTAGTATAAATATACCATCAGGGCACCCTATTGGGTTACGCCATTATTCCATAATATTTCATATGGCCTCAGCAGCCTAGGTTAACCTAGTACCTATCCGCCGTTTTCTTCCTTTCCCGATGGCCTCGTCTTCAGCAACTTCCACGACGGCCATGTCATCTGCGATCCAGACTTCTATCCCCGTTCCTACTTCTACAGCGCCGGTGTTTACTGATCAGCCTTCCATGGCGATGGCTTTTTCTTCTTCTTCGCAAGCCTCGCCCAGCATCACATAGCATCAACTCTCGCCAGACCCCTCGAATTTACCGCCACCTCTTTCCTCTTACCGGCTATTCCAGATGCCTGAGCCCTTCTCTTGGACTCCAACCGGTACGGTAGCGGCCTCATCATCAGCAACACTCCCTGGCAATGGCTCCGTTTTGGATCAAAGGCTTCCTCCACCGCCCCTTTTCTCCGGTTCCACCTTCTCTGGACAGCCCGGTGTTGCACCGCCTCAACAGCCAACTGCTCATCTTCCAGGTTACAATTCTGCCTCTTCGTTTTTGCCAAGTCTTCTAATAAACTATCACCTCGCTCCACTCGTTGTGTCTTTATTGGTTACGCTCCGGGTTACAAAGGTTATCGTTGCTTAGAACCTATTTCGGGACGGGTGTATATTAGTCGGGATGTTTTATTTCATGAAACTGAGTTTCCTTTCTCTACCCTTATTTCCAGCAAATCACCATCTACTGCCTCACTCTCAAATCTCCCTATTACCTGGCCTTCCCCCAGACCTGTGCCTGCGCAGCAGGCTCATCCACTACCTGCAACCGGTCCACCCGACTCTCCCCCACACCAGACAACCTCCCTGCTTCCTTTACCAAGTCCATCTAGTTCCAGAATGACTTCTCCCACTAGTTCAGCCGCTACACCATCCTCCCCAGCTTCTATCCAGGTCGCCGAACCCATCTCCCCAACCTCTATTTCGCAGACAGACTCTTCCTCCAGTCTCAGCTCCCTTTCCACGGCTAACACATCTTCCTCACCCAGTACTCCGATCACCCCACTTACTTTATCATCTCCTAGTCCGCCTCCCGCACTTAATATACATCCCATGCGTACTCGGGCCAAAGATGGTATTTTTAAGCCTAAAACCATTTTTAATTTAAGTGTATTTACTCCCCCGGATGATCCTACGTGTTTTTCTCAAGCTCAAAAATTTTCTATTTGGCGAGCGGCCATGGCTGATGAATTTAATGCTCTAATTGCTAATAAGACATAGGACTTAGTACCTTGGGATAGCACGAAAAATATAGTTGGTTGTAAGTGGGTCTACAAAACCAAATTTAATTCGGATGGGTCTATTGAGCGACACAAGGCACGTTTGGTTGCCCAAGGTTTCAAACAACAGGCTGGCGTAGATTTTACTGAAACTTTTAGTCCAGTTGTTAAACCTACCACTGTTCATCTTATTTTGTCTGTTGCCGTTGCTCGTGGCTGGTGTATACGTCAATTAGACGTAAAGAATGCTTTTCTTCATGGTTTTCTTACAGAGGAAGTCTACATGCGTCAGCCTCCGGGGTTTGTTCATCCATCTTTTCCTCACCATGTTTGCCGTCTTAAAAAGGCTCTCTATGGTCTAAAACAAGCTCCTAGAGCTTGGTTTCACAGATTTAGCGGTTTTCTTTTATCCCGGGGATTTTTACAGAGTAAGTCTGACTCCTCTATGTTTGTTTCTTGTACCCATTCACAGGTTGTCTATATTCTTCTTTATGTAGATGATATTTTAATTACCGGGTCCTCTGTTGATCTCGTTCGGTCCATTATTCAGTCTCTTTCTACTCAGTTTGCCATGAAGGATTTAGGGGATCTTCATTTTTTCCTGGGTCTTCAGACCAAGCGCACGTCCAAAGGTCTTTTTATCTCTCAGCATAAGTACATATCTGATTTATTACGTCGTTTTATACTATTAAGCCTGTTCGTACTCCTCTCCCTTCCCGTACTACACTCTCCCTTACCGATGGGGAACTTCTCACTGATGCGACTGAGTATCGCAGTATGGTAGGTGCTTTACAGTACTTAATTTTAACTAGACCAGATATTACTTATGTTGTACACTTGGTTTCTCAGTTTATGCATGCGCCTCGTACTACTCACCTTTTGGCAGTGAAGCGTATTTACAGGTATTTACAGGGCACTATGGACTATGGGCTATGGCTCCAGTCCAATCGTGATATTTCTCTTATTATTGCTTACTCCGATGCGGATTGGGCTGGTTGTCCGGATAGCAGCAGGTCCACAACCGGTTATGCTATTTTTCTGGGGCCCAATTTAATTTCCTGGAGATCTAAGAAGCAACCTACTGTTTCCAAATCATCCACTGAGGCAGAGTATAGAGCTATTGCATATACGGTTCAAGATACTTTATTCATACGCTCCCTGATAATATTTCTGCATCTTATCTGGCTGTGAATCCTATTCAGCATGATCGTAGCAAACACATCAAGATTGATTACCACTTTGTTCGTGAACGTGTAGCTCATGGTGACCTTGTTGTCAAATATGTTCCGACTCAGTTACAGATAGCTGACATTTTTACTAAAAATCTTTCTAGTCAGCGGTTTGAATTTTTACGTTCCAATCTGCACGTTATTTCCCCCGCACAGATTGAGGGGGTGTAATAGATAGAAATATCGGGACATATTTGTATTTCTCTTAATTTATCTGTTTAGTATAAACATACCATCAGGACACCCTATTGGAGTACACCATTATTCCATAATATTTCATAAAACCTTCCTCCATCAAAATGTTTTTCTAAGTAGTAATACTAAGTGTACAAACACTCATACTTCGTATATTATTATTATCTTTAAACACTGCTCTATTACAAAATGATTTTCTATCCTCGTAGATTATGTGTCCGGCGAATTAGCCGAAGAGCTCGTTATATCTTGGGAGAATTTCCGGCCACTGGAAATATTTTCTTTAGAACAGCGTCTAACGCTTCTCAAGCTGTTTTATTTTTCCTAACATTGTTTTGCATGTTTCGACGACGAACATCTCCAACAATCTAAAGGGAGTGTAGAGATTTGGGACAGTATCTTTTTGTTTACATTTTAGTTTTGAAATCCACAGAAATCCTTGGCATTTAAAGGTCAAAAATACGAACATTTTGAGGACAACCAGATTCCAACAGACTCTACAACAGTTTTTTTTTTGGAAAAAGCAGACTCTACAACAGTTGAATTCTAAAAATCTTTTAAAATTCTATTGTGTAATTGAGAGCATCCACAATGGTGATGAGTTTTGACTCATCCTCTCTCTTCCACATCATTTTCCTCCAAAAACTCAATTCCCTCTAATCTATCACATTTTCTTCTCACTATGGTGAACTAGGGCACTTAAATTTTTTACACTCTCTCCTTATTTTTGATATATCCCACATTTATTAATTTATTTAATTTGAAAAAGGAATACAAAATCCACATTTAGCCCACTATAATTATTTATTGTGCATAAATAAAAAAAGTGTTTTAAAAAAATTGTTAGACCCATAATTCATGGGGGGCTGTTGGTGTTGTATCTAGGGGGAACGGTTTGGATCCATTTTCAGGGAGAAAAATATTATAAAACAGATAAAATCATATGCAAGAGGGAAAAAATGGTAAATTTTGAAGTGACTAAACATATCCTTCATTGGTGTCTATTTATAGAAGAAAAAAAATCTCATTTTTTGGTATAATTTTTTTGTAAAATAAATTAATTTAATGCATTAAAAATTTAATTAAAGAGATGGAGGTAGTTGGCGGTGTTTGTTGCTGGAAATTTGGGAGGATAAAAAAAATGTCAGATCCCATTCTTAACCCACAAACTTGAGAACAATTTTGTTCACCCTCATTTGAGAGGGTTATGTTCACCCCCACCCCTATTTGCCTACCATGTGGCAAGACAATATTTCACAATTTGGCAATTCTTTTATCTTTTTCTTTTTTAATCCATTTTTAAAATAAAAAATATATCAAAATTTTTCTTTCTTTTTTTACGATATTTCATATGGTACTAATATTGAATATAAAAAAATTAAAAAAAATCAACTAAAAATTGATATTTTAGAAATAAAGGTTTTTTTTAAAATTTTTATATATACAAAATTGATATCATTGGAAAGGTCATAAAAAACTAAAAAATCTGATATATTTTTTTATAAAAAGTAGACTATAAATAAAAAGGTTATAAAATTTTAAGGAAAAAAATGATATGGAATGCCACATGGCAACCATAGAGCAAAGGGGGTGAACATCACCCTCCTTAGACCATTTGGAGTGGTGCAAGAGTCTAAATGTCAAAAATGGACTCCGTCGATATGAAAACAGTGTTTTGACTCCTATTCTCTGCATTCCAGCGCCGTCAATAAAATACACTCTGCACATTTTTTTACATATCAATTTAGTAAAACATTAATTAAATTATTATAAGTAATGTTTTCCTTTTAATTTTTTCTCTGATTAATTATAAAATAAAAAAGATACATTTCGATGTAAAAAAATAAATTTCATTACTTTTTTTTTACGTTTTTTGCTGAGTTATTTCAAACACATTGGAGCATTGTATTCTCTTCTCAACTTTGTGTTTATCCATAACACATTGGATTCCCTTATCAACTTGTTGTATCTTTTCAAATCACATTAGATTCTCTTTTCACATTGGAACATTACATTTTTGCGAAAATGATAGTGAATTTGGCCCCAAAAGTTCTTCCCGGGTTGATTTATGCCAATGGCACCATCTTCGGATATGGATACCCAAGCGTTGCATAGAGCAACATCCTCAATAACACTCCAATTAGCACCTCTTCTTGATGAAGACATCACAAAAATTTAGATAGTAAAGAAAATACTATCGTATGATGAAAAATGAGATAGATGAGAGATGTGTGATTAAAATAGGAAGAAATGAGGTGTTTATATAGGAATTTCGGTCAAAATATTAATTAAAAAAATGAGAAAATAAAATAAATTACTTTAAGAGTTGGATTTCAATTTCAACCGTTGGATCAATTTTTCCCCCGTTAAAAAGGTGTCCAAATCATCACAACCGTTGGATCTACCGTTTTTTTAAATAAAAACAACCTAGAGCCCTTGGGAGTGCTCAATGACACCAGCATGATGTCATCATGACATCATGCAATTCAATTAAATCGGCTTCTTCCCATCTGCGCACCAGCCTGTCCGCCCCCACCCCTTTTACTTTTACTTTTCCATTTAATTTGAGGGAGTCAACTCCACCCTTCAAATTTAGAACCCTCCATCCTATTACCCACTTTTACTCCCCCATATTGTGAACCACTACAAGGAATTAGGAACCGGTGGGCATAGCTCAACTGGTAGCGAGGGAGTGCCACAAGGGTTAGGTCTTGGGTTCGAATCCCGGCAACTGCGATGAGGGGTTACTATGCTGAAAAATGCATAGGGCCTCTGCAAGTACCGGGGACAGAGCCCCACTCTCTATCTGTCAGATTGTGATTATAGTCCAATTTACATCCTCTCATCGTGTTGTCCGGTCGGTGTTGGGGGGCCCTCAGGGATGGGGTGTCATCCTTTTACTACAAGGAATTAGGAGTCCAAAAATTCCACTTTTAGCATTTTGGACTCATAATCCTACACCACTCCAAGTGGTCTTAGTGAGGGTGTACAAAACTGGACTCCACAAACTTGATCGATCGCATGGTGATCTCCCATAGTGCGGGTTAACCCCTATCACTTTTATTTTTTAACCTAACTTGACCCTCCATTTTTTGAAGGCACCCCATTTAACAACGATCCATAATTAAATGAATTTGAGCCCCACCATTGATGAATCCGTTCAACCACTCTATTCCAGACTCCATAGAGGTAAATTGTATCTCGAAGTAGAACTATGGCTAGCTATAAACGAGTCGAAAAGTGCCCTAACACGTATCAGCGACGGATGCAAGAATTCTCACAAGGAGGGATGACAATGTAAAAAATACATGGGATAAATACCTATATGTGACTAAAAGTCATTACAATTCCCAAAATATGACCAAGTATATTTATTTCCCAACATATGACTCCAATAGGATTAAAACAATTACATCCGTGAGACCAATTAAGACAAAATCGACCTTAAACATACGTGCATAATTAAAGATGGAGAGAAAGTAGGCACATCCCATATTTTTAGGAGCAAAATTAATGAATTATTAAACCAAAATTTATACCTACTTTCCAATTACAATCTGTGTGCCCCAAAAAGGAAAAAAGGGAACAAGAAGAGCACACAATCAATGAGAATTAGAGGTCTGAAAAAACGGCGTAATTTTTCTTTTTCCTCATACTCATGCTTTGAGTGTAGTGATTTTACAATATTGCACTAATATATTGCACTAAATAGTTTGATGTTTAACTTATATTTTGTGGATTGTGTTCTGCAATTATTTAACTTATAAAATACATGCAGTAAATTAGTTTTTCTTACATTTTTATGATTAAAAAGAATGAACGTGTGAGTAATTCATACATTATTTGTTGTTTATGTAATGCATTAATATGGACAATAAGTGCATTACATTGCACTAAATGAACAAATTCATCGCACTAAATGAAAAATTCGTCTTCATTCCATAAATTTTACATAAACTATCAGAAATAAATTGGAATTAAGTGCACTATACAAACTATCACTAATACACTCATGCACTAAATGAACTAAATCATTGCACTAAATGAAAAAAATCGTCTTCAACCCATAATTTTAGTGCATTACATAAACTATTAGCAAAACATTGGAATTCAGTGCATTATACAAACACTACTAGAAAAAGGACTTCGTCTTCAACAATGAAAAATATTGTCTTTATAGGCTCAAAAGTTGATTGTTAAAGCTTTTAACGACCACTTTTTTTCGTCGTCAAGTGGTTGTTATAGGCTTCGTCGTTATTGGTTTTAACGACAAAGTTCGCCATTAATAATTATCGATGATAAATGATCTCGTCGTTACTTATTAACAACAAGAAACTCACTCGTCGTTATGTAATAACGACAACATACATTACAGGAAAAGGTCAATAGCGAACGGGAAATTGGTCGTAATTTCTTGAAAGATGGTCGTTAAAGACTATTTGCGACCACAAATGACATTTTGCGACCAAATTTTGTTTTCACTAGTCATGCAATGTAAAACATATTCCAATAATAATTTGAATAATATACGGAGTATTATATTACAATATGTTGCACGTATAATATCAATGTGTCTTACATGATAGAAACCTAAAATCTAACTTACACATAATCATTTAACTATTGGTTAATTCTAAACTAATGATCAAACTAATAAATCTTCGAGGTTAGCTTTCGTTTGCTTAAAACATCATCTCAACTCTTTTCCTCCTCTCAATGCTTTTAGGCAATTCTTCATGATGCATCAGCTTGAGGTTATCTTATTTGGAGTATCATATATAGATTATCTCCAATAGCAGCTATAACATCATTTGAAGGAGCTCTCTCTTTAGATCTTCCTCTAAAACCATAAACTTTTATCATTAATTAGTAAAATGTATATAACATCACACATATTTAAAAAATACTGCAAGGTCCGAGTTTGTTCAATGGATGATCTATCTTGTTATTCATGTTATGATCATGATGATGAGGAATGTGATGGAATTCGTGGCACCCAAGAATCCGCTTCCTCGAAACTTGATTTGATGGAACAATTAATTATTGAAAATCACAAATGGGAGCAAGAAAATAACAGGTCTTCCGGTTTCACTGACTTTCATGGGGCATCATCATCTCCATTTCTTTTCAAATATAACAATATGTTCAGTAACAATAAAGAAGATGAACCAAGTTTTGTTGAAACCAATAAGTTGCCTGAGGAAATAGTGAGGATCAGCATCCATGTTTGGCTACAGATAATTATACCTGTGAATTTGAGATCATAGGTATATGTACTCCTCCCCCTTGCAAATTCAGGAGTGAAAGTGACAAAAGAAGGTTTTATGCTGCTTGTTCTGAGTTAATTATTGACTTGACTCAATCTCCCTTTTTTGTTTGATTGTATATTCTTTTTAAGTTACAGCAGCAACACCATTATTAATGAACAATCTAGAAACATACCTTATGTTTCTTGGTTTCTGCAAAAAAAACTATTTAAACATTACTAATAATTGGGGGAGTAGGCCCTGATCAGATACCCCACAGGGAAAAAAAAACTACTTTCTTGGATAAGTCTAACCTTGTAACTATTGGACTTCATGGTGTAAGGTATTTATCAAATTCTCACATTCCAAGCATTTTACCTAATGCATAAGAATGTTCATCTTATTGTAATAAGGACTATTAGCTTAATTTATCCTAAACTATCATCAAATTCACAAATCTATCCTATTCTTTCACTTTTATTAAAAAAAGACTCAAACTTCGTCTTTTTCAAAAATTATGCTTTTCTTTTTTGTTTTTTCAAAATTACACAATTTTATCAATACCAATAAAATATAATCAATACAAGTTTGTAAACTTAAAACTAAAAGAAGTGAAAAAATATGAAATACAAATATGATTTGCTTCTTAAGTTTTATTAATTCATCTATTGAAAATTTTTTTGTTAGAAAAATTGAAGTTGGGGTCTTTTTATAATAAAAGTGAAAGTATAGGATAAATTTGTGAATTTGATGATAGTTGAGGATAAATTTAGCTAATAATCCTTGTAATAAAGCTGCATAGATGTATCTTTCACCATCAATTGGTTTCCGGCAGCTCAGGCAACCCTGCATAGATACTGTTGGTCCCGGTTATACAACGAACAGTCTAGAGGGAGGGTGTGAATAGACTATTTTGGTTTTAAACTTTTTGCGCGTCTAAGGAAAAGACACACAGAGAGGGTCAAGTTCTTAACAGAACTAACCGGCATCGGAATAGGTGTTATGGTCGGGTAGCCTAAAAAACGTACTAAGGCAGTTGCCTTTCTGTTAACTCTTAGAACAAGATTTGTTGAACACAAAGTCCAAGTCTTTTAGAGTTAATCAGTTAGAATCTAATGCAAGAAATAACGGCAGTAAGTAAATGACACCAGGGATTTTTATAGTGGTTCAAGGAACAACTCGTTCCTCTAATCCATTGTTCCACTAAGCTTGTAAAGGATCAGATTACACAGCCTTGGCCCTAGCACTTAAGAAGCACTCCTCATCTTCTTCAAGTCTAGCTAGTTGTCACCCGGGATGCTCTTCCTAGCTTCCTGGTGACTGGTCTCGTTTCACTGAGTTTCTTAAAGTATCCCCACTTCACTACTCCAGTTACTTTGAGACGCCCTTCTTATACAAGAAGCAAGTTTGAATAACAAGGTTTTCTACAACGTTCTTCATAACAAATGTGTAGATGAAACTTTCAAAGTGTTGAAGTACCGGAAGAACTTATCTCTCAAGTTTGATAGTAAGGTATAAAAGTATAATCTTATCCAACGTCAAGCTTTTCTTGAAGTTTATGAGGAAGACGAAGTCTCAAGAAGATTAGCTTGTTATGAATTTGTCTGTAGAGAGAGAGAGATCAGAGGAAAGTTATCCGGGCAGTTGCTTCAAGGTGTATCATATATACTGAGAGATGCCTTCCCGTTGGAGTGTAGAAAACATCTTCATTAAATGTTTGTACTGTTGATTTGACCGGTTGGTTCCAAAAGTAGACGACTTGCTATTTTGGGGCGTATTAAATAATATTCGCTTGGATCCTTGGTCAATCATCAGCTTTAAACATCTTAACGTGTGAAGCTCATTAAATAAGAATTAAATGCGCGTACTGTAGACCTTCCGTTGAGAGACTCCTAGTCGTTAGGGAATTTCCCGTTATTTTAACAGCTGAAGAGGCTTGAGTTGAATTCTTTGGGTGTGAGGACTTCTGGTAGATCTTCTGAGTTGTAGTCAAGTATCAATGTATCATCAAAATCTAAATACAATTTATTCCTTACAAATACACTTATGTGAGTAGTAGCACCGGAATCTACCCACCAAGTGTTCTTGGGTACCGAAATTAAATTAACCTCAGAACAAACAAGAGCAAGAGACATACCCTTTTTCGCACACCAGGCGTGGTACTTAGTGCAGTTCTTTTTCTTGTGATTAGTCTCTTTGCAAAAGAAGCACCCAAATTCCTTAGTTTCCTTATGAGGCTTTCTTAATTTACCTTTTCTTGCTGCCCTTAGAGGTAGATGCCAAATGAGCATTTTTAGTCTTATCTTGCTTTATTCTCTCCTCCTCTTGAACATAATGAGAAATGAGCTCATTGAGAGACCAGTTCTCCTTAATGCAGTTGTAATTAACTTTAAATTGATTAAATTGAGAAGGAAGAGGGATCAAAACTAAATACGCAAGCAATTCCTCGGGTAAAATGAGCTTAAGTGCACTTAATTTTGAAGCAATATGAGACATTTCCAAAATATACTCCCTTATGTTCCCTTTGCCTTTTTACTTCATGGAAACAAGAGTGCTCAAAAGAGTATTAGTTTCCGCCTTTTCATTTTTAGCAAAACACTTTTCACGTTCGGCAAGAAACGATTTGGCATCAGTCTCATCAGACATTGTGCCCCTGAATGATTCTGGAATAAGCATGTTTCATGATCATTAGACTCATGCGGTTTAATCCAAACGTTGATTAAGGACACATCTCCCTCTCTTCACCGCTTGAAATCAGCCAAATGTTGATTTTTTTTATCGTCAAATCTCCATATTATTAATGTAACATATCGTTAGTCAAATGGCTAGTAATACAATCAGAAATAGACTCATACTCCCCATACTAATCTGGTGAATTTACATGGGCCCTAGCTAACTTGTGAGCTACATGGTTCGCAGATCTTTTACAAAAAGAGACATTAAAAGTATTATTTGACTCAAGAAGGAAAAAAAATATCATCTATTAAAAGTTGTGAATATGATCCTCCAATCCGACGCTTCAAGCCTTGCACCACCGTTTGAGCATCACTTTCAATCACCACCCTCTGCTAATCCGCTGATAGGGCATTTGTCACGCCCCGGACCGCATCCGTGCCACGTAGACAACCGCCGTACAACCCAATAAGAACAACGTAGTTCATTCTTATCAAATCATACAAGGCGTCCGATAGATTCTATTGCCAAACCGATTAGTAAACCCATACAATCAACATCAATATATAAATCAAACAAATGCGGAAATAAAATATGTTTGACATTTAGCCACACGTGGCAAACATGAGCACGCAGGCCCTTCAATAGTTTAATAGAAAACATCGTTCAAATATCCATGAGCAATTTCATAATTTCAAATAAGAATGGAAGCACGAACCACGTCTTCCTTATTTGAGTTCACCCTGGGCAAAGGTGCAGGTAGCAGGACTCTAGCCTCAACCTGAAAAATGTGAGGGCCCCCGAAGGGGTCAGTACTCCATAGAAGTACTAGTGACAAGCAGGCTATATGAGGAATAACTAATGTCTCAGACACGAGACCCAAAAATAGGATGATACATATATTTATAGGTGTAACCATTGTCACCCCCATTCCCAAGATAATACATAGTGTATATACTTGTAAAATACTTGACCCGTAGGTCATTTTCTCACAAAAGAGTCTTTTAGAGACAAGGTACTCACTCAACCTTTCCCCTTTCATTCCTGAATGCCTAGCTTAAGAGCTACATTCTACCTTCATAATATCCTACCGAGTTTCAGGAGTGTTAACCCTCCCGGGGATACTCAACCCCAACCGAGTTTTGGGATCATTTACCGTCCCGAGGATGCTCAACCTCAACCGAGTTTTAGGATCATTTACCGTCCCGAGGATGCTCAACCTCAACCGAGTTTTAGGATCATTTACCGTCCCGAGGATGCTCAACCTCAACCGAGTTTTAGGATCATTTACCGTCCCGAGGATGCTCAACCTCAACCGAGTTTTAGGATCATTTACCGTCCCGAGGATGCTCAACCTCAACCGAGTTTTAGGATCATTTACCGTCCCGAGGATACTCAACCTCAACCTTATTTCTAACCAAACCCTAACCCGGATATGGCTAACCTTGCATTCACTTAACTATGGACAATACCTAGTCCTATAGTCATATAATAATCCTTAGTAACCAACGTGGACGGGTCCCACCTGATCGATCCACGTTAACCCACTCAAAAACTACCCGTTTTGAGTATAACCCAATACTCGATCGAGTACCCATCAATACTCGGTCGAGTACAGGAGACAGGAGCCCGTAAGGCTAATTTCCAAGGCATACTCGATCGAGTATCTATCCATACTCGATCGGGTATAGGAGACAGCGGCCCTTGGGGCAAATTTTTCAGCAGACACCCGGTCGGGTATTGTCGTTGACTTGGCGGTCAACGCCCGTTTGACCGCCCAAACGGAGTCCGATTAACGTGAAATTTTACATGAATATTCTACTTGAAGTCCTTGATCCAAAAATACCATTTTTGACCCCTGGATCATTGTACATAATAAGTTATCACATTTTTAATCACCAAACATACAAAACATGCCTTTCAACTTTGTTTTATATATAATCATGGCATAAGCCCATACTTGATTAACTTTAATCATTCCGTAAAACATATCCTTGATTACTTTAGGTAATCTCATGCCTCAATCAAAAGTTATAAAGCATATAGCCGTCTTCTCACCTTAATGAAGCTTATGAAGTTCTAGCCTCTCCGATTTGGCCCCGGTGAAACTCCGGTGAACTTCAACGAACTCCGGCAACAACTCCGGCGACCCTTTCAACTCCGTGAAGGTTCTTGAAATACCTTATACAAGTTAATAACAAGGTTTTATCATCATAAAACCCCTATCAATACAAATAACCTCTAAAAGGTTACTTTTCCGGTGAACCCGTCAACTTTGCTCTCAAAGTTCGTTTTGGGTATAGACCAACCCTCCAACTCCCATTCTACACTTTTTCATGTGTAGAACCATTCTAGGAGTATGAAATAAGATTATATAGTCATATGAGAAGATTAAGGGAAAGGAATGAGGTTAATGGAGTCATTACCTTGTTAATCCCCAAGTCTCCTCCTCTCTTCTTTTCTCCTTCTTTCTTCCTCCTTCTTCTTGAGCTTGGTTCGAATGGAAGAGGTGGAGATAGTATTTTGCAGAGCTCCTCTCTCAAAAATGGATGGTAAGGTCGAAGGTTGATGGGCAAGGGGAAGGATATGGCCTCATTTTGGCTTATTATTCAATAATGGCAAAACCATGGCCCTCCATTGTCCTTTGATGCTATATCACTCAAGTCAACCCCTTCCATCCCCCTTCCCTCACTCCAGCCGCCCACCTCCTTCCTTTGTCTCAAATAATTACGTGGGGTGGCCCCCACATATGTGGGAGGTCATCCCTTTGTGTCCCCAAGTGTATACTCGGTCCCGAAAGTTGTATTTTCCGGACTGTTTAAACTATATTTCATTTTATCGGGTCAAATGAAATATATATAATCCTTCCAATTATTATTGGCAAATAGAATGGGTGTATATCCCCCAACTTTTAATTTAATGGTCTCCATAATTTATTATGGCTTTTTATCTGATGTTACTTCGGTACCGATAAATGAGCTTTATATGCCCAAATGGTTACTCACATGATTTCTATGACCCAAAAAGGGTATCCACCCTCATACACATATTATCTTGGTCCAAACGAATATGATATGTGGTCCCGATACAATCGGGCGGCCCCCACTTCCGGTGTGGGCCCCACGTGAATTTTACTATTCACGTAACAGAAATGATAAAAATTCACAATCACGTAAAATGCGTTTATTCATTTCTTGGGTTCAATACATAATTTGATAAAGTACAAATACTTGGGGGCGGTGTTACAAGTTCTACCCCCCTTATTTGGGATTTCGTCCTCGAAATCCACGTGCCTAGTCAAACAGAAATGGATACTGTTCCCTCATCAGGGTCTCCACTTCCCAAGTTTGCTCCTCGACACGATCACTCTTCCAAAGTACCTTCACCATCGGTACCTCTTTACTCCTTAGCTTCTTTACCTGTCGGTCCATGATCTTTACCGGCTGCACCGCATAGTGAAGGTCTTCCCGGATTTCTACCGGTGGTTTCTCAAGAATATGTGATGGGTCCCGTACATACTTCTTGAGCATAGAAACATGAAATACGTTATGAATCTTTTCTAATTCTGGAGTTAACTGAAGCCGGTACGCTACAACCCCAATCCTTTCAATGATTTTGAATGGGCCTATGTAGCGTGGGTTAAGCTTACCCCGACTGAGAAACCTGATGATCCCTTTCCAAGGTGACACCCTCAAAAATACCTCATCGCCGACCTCAAACTCTAACGTTCTTCGTCGTTTATCTGCATAGCTCTTCTGCCGATCTTGGGCAGCCTTGAGTTTATCTTGAATAACCCTCACCTTATCCTTGGTGATTTCGACTAGCTCGATGCCCTCAAGCTTAGCCTCGCCTACTTCATCCCAACACAAAGGTGTCCGACATTTCCTCCCATACAATGCCTCGTATGGAGGCATGCCTATACTTGCTTGATAACTGTTGTTATAAGCAAACTCCACCAAGGCCAACTGGTTGTCCCAACTTCCTTGGAACTCCAAGGCACATGCCCTCAGCATGTCCTCCAAAATCTGAATCACCCGTTCAGATTGCCCATCCGTTTGAGGATGGAATGCCGTGCTAAACCTCAACTTTGTTCCCATGGATTCCTGGAACTTAGGCCAAAACCGTGATGTGAACCGTGGGTCTCTATCCGATACTATCGTAACTGGAACCCCATGCAGTCTCACAATCTCATCTGTGTACAACTTGGCCAGTCGTTCAAGCGTATAAGTAGTGTTGATAGGAAGGAAATGAGCACTCTTGGTTAACCTATCAACCACCACCCACACTGCATCATAGTTCCTAACCGTGCGTGGTAGACCTACCACGAAGTCCATAGTAACATGCTCTCACTTCCATTCTGGGATGGTAAGTGGCTGTAATAACCCCGCTGGGTGCTGGTGCTCTGCCTTAACCTGCTGACAGGTAAGGCAACGACTCACATATTCTGCAATCTCTCTCTTCATCCCTGACCACCAGTAACTTTCCTTCAAGTCCCGGTACATCTTTGTTCCACCCGGGTGCATGGCATACGCAGATGAGTGAGCCTCCTCAAGAATAGATTTTCGGAGCTCCTCGTCTGACGGCACACACACTCGCTCCCTGAATAGTAGGAGTCCATCTTCCCTCTCACGGAAACCCTCGACAGGTCCCACCAGCATCCGTTCCCGGATTTTCTGAATTTCCTCGTCATTGCCTTGACGCGTCCTGATTTCGTCTAATAAGGTGGGTCTCACCTCAAATCTGGCCAATAGAGCCCCATTCGTGGATACCTCCACGCGTGCCCTCAATGCTTGCAAGCATGAGAGTAAAACCCCAGATGAGCTCTTCCTACTAAGAGCATCGGCTACCACGTTAGCCTTCCCTGGATGATACTCAATAATCAAGTTGTAATCCTTGATCAGCTCCATCCATCTTCTCTGCCTCATGTTCAACTCTTTCTGAGTGAACACGTACTTCAAACTTTTGTGATCAGTATAAATGTGACACACCTCACCGTAGAGGTAATGCCTCCAAATCTTCAAAGCAAACACCACAGCCCCCAGCTCCAGATCATGCGTGGGGTAATTTACTTCATGCTTCCTCAACTGTCGAGAAGCATAAGCAATTACCTTCCCTGATTGCATCAGTACGCATCCAAGCCCCTGGATACTAGCATCACTGTAGATGTCATACCTTAACCCTTGTACGGGTAGGGCAAGCACTGGTGCTTCAGTCAAACGTTTCTTTAGCTCAAGAAACCCCTTCTCGCACTTGTCATCCCACACAAACTTAGCCCCCTTTTTAGTGAGCTTCGTGAGTGGAGATGCTATCACCGAGAACTTCTCCACGAATTTGCGGTAATACCCCGCTAAACCGAGGAAACTCCGTATTTCCTTCACATTCTTGGGCCTCTCCCAATTAGTGACTGCTTCAATCTTCGAGTTATCAACTGAAATGCCCGAGCCTGATACCACATGCCCGAGAAAACCGATCTCCCCAAGCCAAAATTCACATTTAGAGAATTTGGCAAAGAGTTGCTTCTCCCGCAGTGTTTCAAGCACGAGTCTTAGATGTTTCTCGTGTTCCTCTTCGTTCTTGGAGTATATCAAAATATCATCAATGAACACTATGACAAATTGGTCCAAGTATTGATGAAATACTCGGTTCATGAGGTCCATGAATGCCGCGGGGGCATTTGTAAGCCCAAACGACATCACTAGGAACTCATAGTGACCATACCTTGTACGGAATGCACTTTTGGGTATGTCACTCTCCTTGATCTTTAGTTGATGGTAGCCCGACCTCAAGTCGATCTTGGAGAACACGGTTGCCCCCCGTAATTGATCAAACAAGTCGTCAATCCTTGGCAAAGGATATTTGTTCTTTATTGTGACCTTGTTCAATTGACGGTAGTCGATACACATTCTCATTGTACCATCCTTCTTCTTTACAAAGAGTACGGGTGCTCCCCATGGTGAATGACTCGGTCTAATGAATCCATTATCTAGTAGCTCTTCCAATTGAACTTTCAATTCTTGAAGTTCAGCCGGTGCCATTCGATACGGAGGAATTGAGATGGGCTTGGTGCCTGGTTCAACCTCAATCTCAAACTCGATCTCCCGATCTGGTGGGAGTCCCGGGAGTTCTTCAGGGAAAACTTCTGGATACTCACTCACCACCCTCACCTCCGTGAGGCTCTTTCCTTTGCCTTCCTTGCCTATGACATAGGCTAAGTATGCTTGATAACCTTTCTTCATCAAACGCCTCGCCCTTAAGGCCGATATGATACAGGGATTGAATTTTCCTCTATCTCCCTCGAAGCATAGAGTATTTCCCTCTTCGTCTTCTAATTCTAACACCTTGGTGTAGCAATCTACCTTTGCATGGTGTTTCTCAAGCCAGTCCATGCCGAGTATGGCATCGAATTCAAGCATGTCTAACGGTACAAAGTCGCCCATTAGACGGTGCTCCCCTATCCCCACATTACATGAAGGATAGTAGTGCTTCCTCTCTACATCATCTCCCAACGGTGTAGAGACCAACAAAGGTTGTGTCATCGCCGTTAATGGTATGTCCAAACCCTCGGCAAACGCTTCGCTCATAAATGAACGTTGCGCCCCGGTGTCGATGAGAATTCTCGCTTGTCTACCGTTGATCTTTAGTGTTCCTACATATATAAGTCATGTAAGACACACTACTCAACGTCCCGACTGAAAAGGACTGAACGAAAAAATATTCTAGCTTGGGGCCACCCTATACCCGGTCGGGTAACTCTCCATACCCGGTCGGGTAACACTCGGGCTCCTAAGAAGAAACTCCCTGTCAACACTGCCCGGTCGAGTATATGTCTATACCCGATCGGGTATCATTCAGGTTTTTAAACAACAACCCCCTGTAATTTCTGCTCGGTCGAGTACACACCTCGAACCCGAACAAACATCTATACCCGGTCGGGTATATGCCCATACCCGGTCGGGTATCACTCAAAGTTTTAAACGAGGAGCTTCCTGCCCACGACGTTCGATCGAGTACACGCCTCGAACACAAAAATTTACTAATACTCGATCGAGTATATAACCATACTCGGTCGAGTATGGCTGGATTTGTCAAAACTGAAGGGTCCTGCTAAACTTGCTCGAACGAGTACAAACCTCAATCTTGAAGAATTTCCCATACCCGGTCGGGTCTATAGGGATACCCGGTCGGGTATTACACATTTTTCGAATGTTTTACTTCAAACGAATGAATAAAACACATGTGAGGTCAAAAGATTACCTGCAATGGAGTCCGGATTGGCCCGAGCGTCAGCCTCGGTCATTGCGTACACCCGTGCCTGGGTCCTCCCTTGGTTAACGGACGCGGCGTTACTAGCCGTGGGTCCGCCCCTTCCTGTGCCGCCCTGAGATGGTCCCGCACGACCCCTACCAGACGTAGGTGCCTCGACAGCTCCCGATGGCCCACCTCCACTCAACATTGGGCAAGAGAGTTTGAGGTGGCTTGTGCTACCACACTTGTAGCACCGAGGTGGTTCATTGCACTTCCCGGAGTGATTCCTATTACAGTTTGGACACCTTGGTGGCCTCACGCTCCCCGAGCTATGCCCTTGCCCTCCTGGGCCCTTACTCTTCTTTGCCGGTGGCTCCGGCGCCCTGAATAATCTTCCATTCCCGGCGTGATGTTTCCGAGAATGGTCTTGGGGTCCAGAATTCCCCCATCTTCTCTTTTTCGCCTCTTCGGCGTCTCTCTTCTTCCTTTCATTCCACTTGGCTTCCCCAAGTAGCCCCTGGTCCACAATCTCACTAAAGGTCATGTGATGATTGTAGGTAGCCCGATCACGGATATCCAAGTGTAGGGTATCCCAGAAGTGATTAGCCATACGGTTCTCATCCATGGCGTACTCGGGTATGTACCGTGCCAAGTCCCGGAACCTTTGTTCCAGTTGCCTCACCGAGCAATCCTCCTCCTGTACCAGGGTCATGTACTCCTTCCTCTTCTGGTTCTTTTCGAACTCTGAGTAGTACTGATTATAGAATTCTACTTCAAATTTCTCCCAGGTGGTCTCACCGTGGAACTTTCCTTCCACGCCTTCCCACCATACCGCGGCTACTCCCTCCAGTAACCTGGTAGCAACTGTCAGCTTTATATCAAGCCCGATCTGCATATCCCTAGCAGCCTCATTTAGCTTCTTTATCCAATCGGCAGCCACTGATATATCACCCTTGCCGTCAAATGACTTGCACCCCAAGGCCCTAGCCTCCTTGAGGTATTTGGAGATTCTTACACAAAAACCTCCTCCATGCATTCCCTGTGACGCCACAGGTGTAGCCACTGATGCTCCCCGGCTTCCGTGACCTGAAGCCCCCTGAGAGGCACGCCTAGCTTGGCGCCTAAGATCTCTCCTCAACTTCTCCTTTTGATACCACTCAAACAGTTCACCCATCTGGGCGAATTTGGCATCACTCTCATCGTTGTCATCATCAGTATACGTATCACCCCCATCATATGGGGTCTCCTCATGTTCCGTCTCGGGAACATATGTAGAGTCATAATCCTCGGTGTGAGTCCCGTGCACCGAGCTAACATGGCCATCGCTCACGGTTTGAGCCCGACGGCCTCCCCGGCCTCCACGGCCTCCACGGCCTCTCCTACCGCCTCTCGCGCCCCGAGATGCAACCTGGCTAGCCCCTTCGGACGTCACCGGAGTTTGCCCTCTCGGGTTGTTCCTCGTAGCCATGCCTCTACCCTCCATTTCTGAAAGAAATTTGGAATGAGCCGTTAGACTCGTATCAATGTCAATTGACGGAATAGTACAAAAGACACCACTTGGTCCAACGTTATGGCCAACAAACTGTTAAGGGTACCGTCTTAACAATAAGAGGTCAATAACTTGGTTTCCAACGGTTCCTTAAGTACAAACACTTTTGCTCATGGTTTTGCTCAAACATTTTTGATGATACTATATTGAGAGGTTAATTATATAGTTTAGAAATCGATGGCTCTGATACCACTTAATTGTCACGCCCCGGACCGCATCCGTGCCACGTAGACAACCGCCGTACAACCCAATAAGAACAACGTAGTTCATTCTTATCAAATCATACAAGGCGTCCGATAGATTCTATTGCCAAACCGATTAGTAAACCCATACAATCAACATCAATATATAAATCAAACAAATGCGGAAATAAAATATGTTTGACATTTAGCCACACGTGGCAAACATGAGCACGCAGGCCCTTCAATAGTTTAATAGAAAACATCGTTCAAATATCCATGAGCAATTTCATAATTTCAAATAAGAATGGAAGCACGAACCACGTCTTCCTTATTTGAGTTCACCCTGGGCAAAGGTGCAGGTAGCAGGACTCTAGCCTCAACCTGAAAAATGTGAGGGCCCCCGAAGGGGTCAGTACTCCATAGAAGTACTAGTGACAAGCAGGCTATATGAGGAATAACTAATGTCTCAGACACGAGACCCAAAAATAGGATGATACATATATTTATAGGTGTAACCATTGTCACCCCATTCCCAAGATAATACATAGTGTATATACTTGTAAAATACTTGACCCGTAGGTCATTTTCTCACAAAAGAGTCTTTTAGAGACAAGGTACTCACTCAACCTTTCCCCTTTCATTCCTGAATGCCTAGCTTAAGAGCTACATTCTACCTTCATAATATCCTACCGAGTTTCAGGAGTGTTAACCCTCCCGGGGATACTCAACCCCAACCGAGTTTTGGGATCATTTACCGTCCCGAGGATGCTCAACCTCAACCGAGTTTTAGGATCATTTACCGTCCCGAGGATGCTCAACCTCAACCGAGTTTTAGGATCATTTACCGTCCCGAGGATGCTCAACCTCAACCGAGTTTTAGGATCATTTACCGTCCCGAGGATGCTCAACCTCAACCGAGTTTTAGGATCATTTACCGTCCCGAGGATGCTCAACCTCAACCGAGTTTTAGGATCATTTACCGTCCCGAGGATACTCAACCTCAACCTTATTTCTAACCAAACCCTAACCCGGATATGGCTAACCTTGCATTCACTTAACTATGGACAATACCTAGTCCTATAGTCATATAATAATCCTTAGTAACCAACGTGGACGGGTCCCACCTGATCGATCCACGTTAACCCACTCAAAAACTACCCGTTTTGAGTATAACCCAATACTCGATCGAGTACCCATCAATACTCGGTCGAGTACAGGAGACAGGAGCCCGTAAGGCTAATTTCCAAGGCATACTCGATCGAGTATCTATCCATACTCGATCGGGTATAGGAGACAGCGGCCCTTGGGGCAAATTTTTCAGCAGACACCCGGTCGGGTATTGTCGTTGACTTGGCGGTCAACGCCCGTTTGACCGCCCAAACGGAGTCCGATTAACGTGAAATTTTACATGAATATTCTACTTGAAGTCCTTGATCCAAAAATACCATTTTTGACCCCTGGATCATTGTACATAATAAGTTATCACATTTTTAATCACCAAACATACAAAACATGCCTTTCAACTTTGTTTTATATATAATCATGGCATAAGCCCATACTTGATTAACTTTAATCATTCCGTAAAACATATCCTTGATTACTTTAGGTAATCTCATGCCTCAATCAAAAGTTATAAAGCATATAGCCGTCTTCTCACCTTAATGAAGCTTATGAAGTTCTAGCCTCTCCGATTTGGCCCCGGTGAAACTCCGGTGAACTTCAACGAACTCCGGCAACAACTCCGGCGACCCTTTCAACTCCGTGAAGGTTCTTGAAATACCTTATACAAGTTAATAACAAGGTTTTATCATCATAAAACCCCTATCAATACAAATAACCTCTAAAAGGTTACTTTTCCGGTGAACCCGTCAACTTTGCTCTCAAAGTTCGTTTTGGGTATAGACCAACCCTCCAACTCCCATTCTACACTTTTTCATGTGTAGAACCATTCTAGGAGTATGAAATAAGATTATATAGTCATATGAGAAGATTAAGGGAAAGGAATGAGGTTAATGGAGTCATTACCTTGTTAATCCCCAAGTCTCCTCCTCTCTTCTTTTCTCCTTCTTTCTTCCTCCTTCTTCTTGAGCTTGGTTCGAATGGAAGAGGTGGAGATAGTATTTTGCAGAGCTCCTCTCTCAAAAATGGATGGTAAGGTCGAAGGTTGATGGGCAAGGGGAAGGATATGGCCTCATTTTGGCTTATTATTCAATAATGGCAAAACCATGGCCCTCCATTGTCCTTTGATGCTATATCACTCAAGTCAACCCCTTCCATCCCCCTTCCCTCACTCCAGCCGCCCACCTCCTTCCTTTGTCTCAAATAATTACGTGGGGTGGCCCCCACATATGTGGGAGGTCATCCCTTTGTGTCCCCAAGTGTATACTCGGTCCCGAAAGTTGTATTTTCCGGACTGTTTAAACTATATTTCATTTTATCGGGTCAAATGAAATATATATAATCCTTCCAATTATTATTGGCAAATAGAATGGGTGTATATCCCCCAACTTTTAATTTAATGGTCTCCATAATTTATTATGGCTTTTTATCTGATGTTACTTCGGTACCGATAAATGAGCTTTATATGCCCAAATGGTTACTCACATGATTTCTATGACCCAAAAAGGGTATCCACCCTCATACACATATTATCTTGGTCCAAACGAATATGATATGTGGTCCCGATACAATCGGGCGGCCCCCACTTCCGGTGTGGGCCCCACGTGAATTTTACTATTCACGTAACAGAAATGATAAAAATTCACAATCACGTAAAATGCGTTTATTCATTTCTTGGGTTCAATACATAATTTGATAAAGTACAAATACTTGGGGGCGGTGTTACAGCATTAGGGCCTTCTGAATAGCATCCCAAATGACCATAGCCTCTGTTTCCTCTGCAGACCACTCTGCCCAGACAACAACTCCACGTGCCCGAATAAACTCTCCTTGATCATTCCTTGCCATCCACCCCCATGCACGCACTCCGGCAGCCTGATTTACTGCGCCGGCAATCCACGTTTACTTTAATTATTCCTCCCCATCGGGACTTGCCATTTCCCAGCCTGCGCTCCTGCCCGACTGCTTTCTTCCCCTTCTACCTGCCGCACACCAGCTGCCACGACTGATCCCCCAAGTTGTGCATCCTTCCATTTAATAACCATGGTGTCCGCCATGTTAATAACCGCAACAACCCCTTGGTCTTTTTATTCCCAGACTACCTTATTCCGCCTCTTCCAAACACACCAAAGCAGCGCTACAAATCTGCCAAACAAAATATTTAAACTTTAGAGGTATATTAAGTTCCCAAATTTTATTACACCCATCCCAGGGTCCCGAGGATAACTTCCCCATCAAAATATTTAAACTTTGTCAAGCGTTGATTAATAAACAATGTATAATATATTTGCCGCAATTATATATAAGTATTTAATTACCAAAACCGGTAACGATCACTGTACTTAATTACAGCCATATAAAATTTCCAAAAATAATAATTCACCAAAGTTTGAACCGCCAACAAACAAAATGGATACGAATCAAGATTATCCATATATATCGGCTGACTGAAAAAAGAACTAGAACCAAATCAAGAATAATATTAAAAATTCTTTTGGTGACTCCAAGAACACATACGACAATACCTTGAATAAAAAGTAGCTCAAAATATGATTCATTGTAAATTAAGTCAGCCACACATCCGGGAAAAGAAAAAAAAAACTACTCAGATCAATCACCATCCAAAATCATCCATCGTATGATTGACTAACCCAAGAAACAAAACAAAATTGAAAAAAACTACTCAAGAAAAACTAGATTAATCAAATCCGGAGTATGTGGCAGTCAGTCACTTCTAAAGCAACAACAACAAAAATCTCGCAGTAACAATGTAACATTCGATATCTCAGAGTAGTATATGCCGGCCGAATCACAAGAAAAACTAGAATAATCAAATTCTGTAAATCCCTTCCGGATTCCATCTCAATATCCCAGATCCCATTAGTCGGCACCTCATATACACAGGGGCGGAGTCCAGAGAGGTCATGGTGGTCAGTCGACCCCACTAAAAGGTGAAGAGTGTGAAGCTCTGAAATACTTTCGATTTAATATATTATGAGTCTCGTAACTCTTTACAAGTAAAAAATTATGATTTCTGGAAAAATCAGCATCATCTTGATTTGAAATAAGCCAAATTTGATGTGTGACGTTGATTATATTCTTAAATTAAAAAATAAAACACTATTCAGTCATTAGTTGTGTGAACATTATGATGGAAAAAGGTGCAAATATGCCCATGTACTAACCAAAAAGGGTCAAATAAGCCCTTATTTAGGAGGCTCTGTCTGGCCGTCGTCATTTGGGGTGGTTCCCGGTGACATTTTTTGATGAAATTTTTTGAGCATCTTATTCATCAAGTCTAGTTTATTCATACCAAATTTCAACTAAAACTTCAATCGGGAAGGCATTCAAATGAATTTTTGAAGATAATTGTGCTTCTAACTGCGCAGTTATTTTCAAGAATTCATTTGAATGCCTTCCCGATTGAAGTTTTAGCTGAAATTTGGTATGTGTAAACTAGACTTAATGAATAAGATGCTCAAACAATTTCATCAAAAAATTCCACCGGGAACCACCCCAAATGACGACGTCCGGACAGAGCCTCCTAAATAAGGGTTTATTTGACCTTTTTTGGTTAGTACATGGGCCTATTTGCACCTTTTCCCCTTTATGATATATTACATATATATTAATACATTAACTGAAAATGCTTAATAAACTATCATTTATCTTAGCTACATATGAAACATTTAATTCAAATATTATATAATAACTATCCATCATTTTGAATTTTGATGCTGTGTATAATTAAATTCCAACCCCCCTCACACGTTTTTATGCTTCCGCCCCTGCATATACATGTATCAAATTTCAATCACAGATTGTAAAACGATTAAAAAAAAAAATAAACTCACGATCCAATCATTTTGATTAACGATTAACTACCGATCTAATATGAGAATATATTAGGGATGAATTGCATAAACACAAAATCGCATTACCCTCATTTCTATAAATGCTCCGTAGGTAGTTTATACTGACTCTAAATAATTCAATGTGAAGGAGTCTCTGATACCAATTGTTGGAATAAATCCATGAATACTTTAATCTTCATATTGGAATTATCTAGAGAAATAACTTAGCGGAAGCGTACCTAACTCCATTGGAGATGATCTTCAGAGATCCAGGAGACGGAGGCTAGGGTTTGCGTCTTCTAGTTGATACACACCCTCGCGAATTATCTCTCTAGCGATGGGATGCAGAAAGACGGAATGATGTGTTCAACTATGGACCATAACCCCTCTATTTATAGAGAACGCTTAACCCTAACCAGCCCATCATTAATTAGGTTAAGCCCATTGGTCTCTACACATTTGGGCCCTATACCTTATTAGATACTCCCTCCGTCCCAATATAAAAGGCACACTTTTCTTTTCGGGCCGTCCCAATATAAAAGGCACATTTCCCTTTTTGGCAAACAAAATAGTGTGAAACAGTGTCCAAACAGTGCCAACAGTGTCAAATAGTGTCCAAACAGTGTCAAACAGTATTCACCCTAAAAAGTGTGGAAAAGCAAATGTGCCTTTTATATTGGAACGGAGGGAGTAACATATTAGCCCACTTAAATTAATATCCATAAGACCACTAATTTTTTTTGCCTAAATATAAGATAGCATATAACATACAATTAAACTCAATAAATAATATTGGAATATTACATGTAGTGTGAGTCCAATAGTCTAACAGAATTGGTTTCCGTTCGGTTAATTTTGGTCGGTTTTATTAGGTACGGTCGGTTGTAGAATGTTTTGTCTGTTTTTGTCGGTCGGTTTTGGTTTGGTCGGTCTTTTAACCTAAAAGGTGAAATCGTAAACCGAACAACCAATGGTTAATCGGTTTTAGTCGATTTCAGTTTGAGTCGGTTTCGATTTTGATCGATTCAACTTCGGTCGATTTGTCTTTTGGTTTCAGTTTTTTCGGTTTTTTTGTTCACCCCTAGTTTGATCCCATCCCAAAACAAGGGAACGGTAAATATGGGGTGGCATAGACAACGATTTGTTATTTTAATTGGGAAAAGGTGCAAATAGGCCCATGTACTAACCAAAAAAGGTCAAATAAGTCCTTATTTAGGAAGTTCTGTCTGGCCGTCGTCATTTGGGGTGGTTCCCGGTGGAATTTTTTGATGAATTTTTTTGAGCATCTTATTCATCAAGTCTAGTTTACTCATACCAAATTTCAGCTAAAACTTCAATCGGGAAGGCATTCAAATGAATTCTTGAAGATAACTGCGCTTCTAACTGCCCAGTTATTTTCAAGAATTCATTTGAATGCCTTACCGATTGAAGTTTTAGCTGAAATTTGGTATGAGTAAACTAGACTTAATAAATAAGATGCTCAAAAAATTTCATCAAAAAATTCCACCGGGAACCACTCCAAATGGTGACGGCCGGACAAAGCCTCCTAAATAAGGGCTTATTTGACCTTTTTTGGTTAGTACATGGGCCTATTTGCACCTTTTCCCATTTTAATTTAATAAATCTTCTTTTCTGAATTGATTTTTCCATTTGTACGCATCCATCCGAAGGTCTGGGTGAGAAGAAGATCAAAGATGTTTCTACATGGACGGTAATCTGCTGGTCTGGTTTAGTCTGGTTTATTTAAATCTAGTTTGATCTGAATCGGTTTATTCTAATCAATGTCCGGTCTCTGTGTATTTTGTAATTATGAAAGTCTGATCTAGTCTGATAAATTTAAATCTGATCTGATTTAGTCTGGATCTATTTAGGTTTGTTCTGATCTAAACTGAGACTGAAAACAATTCCAGGAAAAACATCCTAAATGAATGATCACCTTTAGATGGCACTTCTTGGTTAACCATCTTGGTTTATTACTTTATCGCAAACCCGGCAGCCAACAAAAACACCGCACGTACCCATCAATTTACCCTTTTTTTAATTTATTTCTATTCTACTTAAGGAATTATCCCTTTAATGAAATGATTATTTGCCTAATAAAGAAATGTTCGAAATTGCTCAATTCATGATGTGCAGGTAGGCTGTAGGCCTGACCTAGCTAGCTAGCTTTTACGGATATCATACCCTACCTCATTCATTGTTCATTGACAACTCCACCAATCAAACGCCAGCTAACGTATATCTTACCCATTTCACACCATACTCAGAACGATTATCTCTTTATTTTCTACTCCGGTTCAAAAACAAATTCCAACGTTTGACTTCACACATATTAAGAAAAGAAATTTGAAATTACTGTGGAGTGGACTGTTTGGCACTGTTTGAACACTATTTGACATTGTTTGAAACTGTTTTGGTGTAGATAATTTGCCAAATAAGGAAAAGTTTGAAAGTGAAACTTAATTTTGGAACTACTCAAAAAGGAATGGTGGAACTTGTTTTTGAATCGGAGGGAGTGTTTAAAAGCAACTCATTGTTTGTAAGGAGTAACTTTTGTACTACGTATTGATTGTTCACATTTCTTTCTTAAAAAAAGGGATGACACCCCATCCATGAGGGCGCCCAACACTGACCGAACAGTATAATGAGAGGATGTAAATTGGACTATAATCACAATCTGACAGATAGAGAGTGAGACTCTGTCCCCGGTACTTGCAGAGGCCCTCTATTGAGTAACCTCTCATCGCAGTTGCCGGGAGTCGAACCCGGGACCTAACTCTTGTGGCACTCCCTCGCTACCAGTTGAGCTACGCCCACCAGTTTCTTTTATATCGTTTTATTATTTTATACTCGTACTTGATAGGAGTAACTCAAATATTTGTACTTTTATATCGTTTTATTATTTTATACTACCTCCTTCCCCTTTTATTATCTCATTGTGGTTTATGATACTTGACCGGCAATAAAGTAAACGGATTCCTGTTCGCACTCAAGTTATTTTTAGAAAAAAGAAATACATATTCAGAAACTACATTAAAAGTTTTACAAAGTCGCAAACTCATAATCAAACTTGATAAAAAAAATTGATATATAATGTAAGAAATTCAAAGTGATTTGTGTTGACCTAGTGATCGAATAGGAACTGGGACAATAATAGGGGGCAGAGGGAGTAGGGTTTTAGTAAATGACAAATACTTCAACATGCCTCTCAACCCAAACCGATTGAACAACACTAATGTGTGAATAAGCCAAACAAACCCTTAACGACCTATCTTTAATCATGTGTGCTAAACTACAATCAAACCATAACCGAATTGGCTCTGATATTGTTAAGAATCGAGAATTCATCTTAAAAGGTTAGCCTAATAGAAGGGTTCATTCAAGATCTTATATAGCATTTGAATTTATTTTTTATACACTATACACTCGTATGAGACAAATACTTCAAAAAATTTCATAACTCTTTTCTTGAATTTGCATGAGTCTTCGTACCTCTAAATACTTTTGAAGTAGGACTAAAACATAATTTAAGTGTACAAATAGGATATCACGTGTTCCTTCTTCAAATGAGACTTATTCACTCCTAGTTTAGGAATAAAACATAGTTAATCATCACTTAATCCCACTTTTGCACTTTGTATATCTCAAAAACGGAGTATTTTATCAATTTCTTAAAAAACGGGGTGTTATTTGCTAAAAAAACGGGTGTTATTTAAAAAACTACATTTCTATGATTAAAATAAATTTTACTCCGTATTTATAAAAATGTGATGTTCTAAGTGTATTGAGTATAGTAGTAGCATAAACATAATAATTTATGTTCAGTTTTTACACTTAAAAAACTATAAGCCTACTATAATAATTAACTATTAATCATATTTTTGTAAATAAATTTCATTTGAATAATATATTGTTTAAAAAAAACTTATTTAAACCAAAACGTACTGCTAGAGTATAAATTGATATGTTTCAAATTAGTGGATTATTTGTTCTTATTTTAATGGCATGATTATTGTTGATTTATCTAGCTTGTATTTGTGTAAGTATTGTTGGAGTAAGCTAAGCTTATGTTTGGAAAAAGAGGTGAATTTTAAGAGCCCGACTCTGTTTTACAGTTTATCAGGTTTATCAATCAACTTTTTCATTAAACACGTAACTTTTGAGTTCGCGCGCTGAATTTTGTAATAGTAAGAAAAATTAAGGTTGAAGTTATTTTTTGGCTGTAATGGATAAGTTATTGTAGATGATCATTTTAGCTATTTTTCATATCATTTTCTCTTTATTTTATTATTAAAATATACTCTGTATTTTAAATAAAAAAATTCATAAACCAACAAAATAAGTCAATCCAGCCACTTCAGTCAAACCTTTATAATTTTTAGCAGAATCAATCAATGTACCAATACAACCAATTTGAGTATTACCAAAGATGTTCTAAATCTTTTGTCTGATTTAGCTAGAGAACGAGAGACTAGTATTTTGAGATAGACATACAGAAGTTACTCAATTGAATATATAAAATATACTATCTATTTATTTGGAAATAAATTTGTAATAAAGACTAAAAAAGAAAAGTTATCATAAAAATCAATGCTTCAGAATAAACAAGAGAAAAGTTAAATACGAAGTATATAGGGAGGTGAAGTCGACATAAATTTACAATAAGTTAAATGGCTGAACTAAAAGTTAAATCACCTGTATGCATTGATAATTAAATTAATTAAATTAATTATAGTAATTAAAATTTGCATATTCAAAAATTACATTAAAATGTCTATAGAGTTGCAAAATCCAAATTAAATTAGAATTTAATTAAGAATTACTATTCTAATTAAGTGAATAAAATGAATCTGTTTTGACTTAAAAAGTCAATTTCACAATTCAATTTGGGACAAAAAAAAGTACTACGTAATTAATAAAGTTTCGAATTAGCTGACGAACTCTAAATCTGATCATGACCAACTTTCATCCAAATAACATAACGAAGCCGTTTGGCAACATTGTTTTTCGGCTTATCAGGTTATCAGCCAACTTTTTCACCAAACACGTATTTTTTGCTTTCGCGCGGTGAATTGTATAATAAGTAGAAAAAGTAAGGTTGAAGTTACTTTTCTGGTTGCATTGGTTGAAGTTACCGTAGATGATCATTTTAGCTATTTTTACATATAATTTTGTCTTTATTTTATTAATAAAATATATTTTAAAGATAATTTTTTCTTAAATCAGCAGAATCATCCAATGCATCCACTTCAGCCAGAACTTCATAGATTTCAGCAGAATCAGTCAAATCAGTCAATTTTCGTGCTAAATGTCTAGATGTATGTGTCAAATTTCACCACATTTTGAGCTGAAATTGTCATCCGAAAAATAGTCTAAGAGGCCGTTTGGTAACACTGTTTTTCGGCTGATCAGACTTATCAGCCAACTTTTTCACTATTGGTCCCGGTTAATGAGGTAACAGTCTAGAGGGGGGGTGAATAGACTGTTATGGTTTTTACCTTTTCTAACTAAATACCAAGGTTGACAGAATAGCCTGTTCTGTTGAGAATAGACTGGCAGCGGAGGTCTTCTGGTAGGAGTTCTGTCGGGATAGCCTCAGAGAGGTGCAAAGGCAGTAGGCCTTCTGTTAACTCTTAAGAGGTGTTCTGCTGAACACAGATACCACTTCTATGGAGTTAATCAGTTAGAAATATGAAAGCAATAAGTAAATGACATCAGGGATTTTTATAGTGGTTCAAGGAACAGCTCGTTCCTCTAATCCACTGTTCCACTAAGCTTGTAATAAACCAATTACAACACTTAAGTCTTAGCACTTAAGAAGCTCTCCACGTCTTCTTCAAGTGTAGATGTCTCCTGGGATGCACTTCCTTGCTTCCTTTAAGATTGGTCCTTTCACTGAGCTTCCTGGAAGTATACCCACTTCACTGCTCTAGTTACTTGGACGCCCTTCTTTGCAGAAGATGTTCTGTAGAAAAACAGAGTTTTTCTCCAACTTGCTTCGTCACAATATGTTTGTAAGTGAGGTGCTTGAAGTTGTTGAAGAACAGTAGGAACTTTGCTCTTGTTGGAGTAGAAGGATATGTAAGGTTATGATCTTTCCAAAGTAAGCTTATTCTTGTTTGAAGATGATGGAGTTTGAATCTCAAGAAAGCTTTTCAGGATGTAGAGTGACCATTAAATGCTGTCCTGTAGCATTTCCGTTGGGTATGAGCTAGCCGTTGAGAGAATCTTCCGTTAAGGTAACCGGCTAAGCTTGAGTGAGAATTTGACAAGTGTGAGGACTTCTGTTGTCGTATTCATAGGGGCAGATCACAGAGGGCCTTGAGCTCTTCTGTTCATCAGTAGATCCACAGAGGACCATGAGTACTTCTGTAGAGTCCAACTCTAGCAAAGGGCCTAGAGGTCTTTTGTTGGTCGACTAAACTTACACTTAAAAAAATTCTAATACATCAACTATAATGGGGGTACTCAAATGTTCTAATTAATCTAGCATCATCAAAATCTAAAAACATTTATTCCTTTCATTCACCAAACACGTAACTTTTGTTTTCGCGGGCTGAATTGTGTAATAATAAGAAAAAGTAAGGTTAGAGTTACTTTTCTGACTGTATTGGTTGAAGTTACTGTGATGATCATTTTAGCTATTTTACATTGGAGCAACAAGGCATGTATGCAAAGATAGGCAGGCTTTTAAGACTCCAAAAGAGTTGGAATTGAAGAGGGACTGATCTTATACATGGGAAACTATTCTACTGTCCAAAATCAAGGAATTGGCCGAGTAGAGTTGGAATTAACTTCCGGTAAGAAATTAATTCTCAATGATGTGTACTTTGTACCACAAATCCGGAAAAATCTTGTCTCTAGTGGCATCCTAAATAGCTTTGGGTTTAAACATAGCTTTGAAGAATTGATGCAAATAAGTTTATTTTATCTAAGGGTGGTGTATTTGTTGGCGAGGTTTCTATTGTAATGATATATTCAAACAAGTGTTGTAAATAAAGTTGTTAGTTATGTTTATATGGTTTGTGATTCTTTTTTGTGGCACAATAGGTTATGACATGTTAATTATCATAGGCTTAGTGACATGTCAAAACTAGGTTTAATCCCTTGTTTTAATGTTAACATAAAAAAATGTAGAACTTGCATGTTAAACAAAACCACTAGAAACTCTTTTCAAAACATTGAAAGAAAACCCAACATGCTTGAATTGGTGCATAGTGATTTGTGTGTTTTCCATAACACTCCTTCTTTTGGAAATAAAAAATATGCAGTCACATTTATTGATGATTGCACAGGATATTGTAATATACTACCTCCGTTTTTTTTTAATTTTCACAGTTTGACTTCACACAAAATAAGGAAAGAAATTTGACTTTACTGTAGAGTACACTGTTGAGGCACTGTTTGACACTGTTTGGCACTGTAGAGGCATCGTTTGGCACTGTTGAGACATTGTTTGGCACTGTTTTGATGTAAATTTCTTTGCCAAAAAAGGAAATAAGAAAGTGTGAAGTTTATTTTAGACCGTCCCAAAAAGGAAAGTGTGAAGTTTATTAAAAACCGGAGGGAGTATATCTTTTATTTTCAAAAGACGAGCCAATGGATAAATTTAAGGTTTACAAAACGTAAGTTGAGTTACAAACCGAAAAGAAAGTAAAAAGGCCTAGAACTGACAAATGAGGAGAATATTATGAGCCTAAGTATTTTGAATTTGTTGGAATATTTCATGAAACAACAGCCCCTTACACGCCGCAACAAAACGGCATAGCTGAAAGAAAGAATAGAACCTTAAAAGAAATGGTTAATTCCATGTTGTCTAATTCGGGCTTAAGTAATGGATTTTAGGGTGATGCTATGTTAACTGCTTGTTATATTCTTAATCGAGTTCCTAACAAGAGAAATAAAATAACCCCATATGAACTTTGGCACAAAAGAACACCCCAACTAAGTTATCTTAGGGTATGGGGTTGTAGGACAATCGTGAGATTACCGGAACCTAAACGAAAAATGTTAGGTGAAAAGGGGGTAGAGTGCATATTTATTGGATATGCTGAACATAGTAAATCATATCGATACTATGTTATTGAACCGAATGACTCAATTGTGGTTCACACTGTTATTGAGTCTAGGGATGCTCTTTACGATAAGAAGCGATTCACTTCTATTCCTAGGCCAAAGGATGATTATCTCGGTCCAAGTAATTCAAACATACATAAACAAGAAAAGGATCATGATAATGAATTAATGAGCCTAAAATAAGACGGAGTAAGAGGGGTAGAAAAGAAAAGTCATTTGGTCCTGAATTCCAATTATATTTGGTTGAGGGATCAAGAGAGAGCCTCGTAACTCAAACACTATATTGTTATAGTGTTGGGGAGGATCCCAACTCTTTTGAGGAGGCAATGAAATCACAACATGCTTCCTTCTGGAAAGAGGCCGTGAACAATGAAATGGATTCAATCTTGGGCAACAACACTTGGGTTCTAAGTGATTTACCACCCAGTCACACACCAATCGGTTGTAAATGGATTTTCAAGAAGAAAATGAAGGTATACAGTACCATTGATAAGTTTGAAGCTAGATTGGTTGCTGTTGGTCCCGGTTAACGAGGTAATAGTCTAGAGGGGGGGGGGGGGTGAATAGACTATTATGGTTTTTAACTTTTTCAAGTTAAGTCTTTATTATAACAGAGAGTTTGTTCTGTTTAGAACAGACTGGCAGCGGAAAGTCTAAGTAGACTTGTAGTGTTCTTCTGTTGAGTACTCTATAGGCTTTGCTTGTGCTTGAGTAGCCTAAGAACACACCTTCATCAGCTTTCTCTTGAAAGACTTTTAGATGCTCCTTTCCATTGTTGAGGATGTAGCATTTGCATCCAAAGATGTGAAAGTAGCTGATGTTGGGTTTCCTCCCTTTCCATAATTCATATGGGGTCTTCTGATGATTCTTGTGAATCATGCTTCTGTTCTGGGTGTAGCATGCAGTATTAATTGCTTCAGCCCAGTATCTAATTGGCAATCCAGATTCAGCAATCATGGTCCTTGCAGCTTCTTTCAGCGTTCTGTTTCTTCTTTCTGCAACACCATTCTGTTGAGGTGTTCTGGCAGCAGAGAGTTGATGAAAGGTTCCATTTTGATCACAAAAGTCCTTGATTACTTTGTTGACAAACTCAGTTCCTCTGTCAGATCTTATTGTTCTGACCTTCATGTTCTTCTCAGTCTGAAGTTGCTTTAACAGAGATGGCAACTTCTGAAGAGTTTCATTTTTCTTTGTTAAGAACACAGTCCCTGTGTATCTTGAATAGTCATCCACCATGACTAGTGTATATCTTTTTCCACCAACACTGGGAGTTTCAACTGGTCCAAATAAATCCATATGAATCAGATTTAAGGGACAAGTGGAAAGATCTCCAGTTATGGGCTTGAAAGAGGTCTTCACTTGTTTGCCTTTCTGACAAGCACTGCAGAGGGTCTCCTTCTTGTAAACAATGTCTGGCAGACCGTCTACAATGTGTTCTCTTGCAAGTTTGTTGATAGTTTTGAAATTCAGATGGCTAAGCTTCTTGTGCCAATCCCAGCTTAGCTATGAATCTCCTTTGGCTATCAGGCATACTCCATCTTTTGCAGTTTGCCAATCAACAACATAGATGTTCTTCTTCCTTTTTGCTGTAAGAACCACTTCCTTAGTTGTCTCATGCTTTACATAACAGAAGGCCTTTGTGAATTCAACTGTGTAGCCTTTGTCACAGAATTGGCTAGCACTTAGCAGGTTGAACTTCAGGCCTTTGACATAAGAGACATCATCAATGCTTATCTGGTTCTTGATCAGCTTCCCTGTTCCTTTTGTTTGACCTTCCTTGTCATTTCCTCCAAAAGTGACTCGGCGTCCATTGTATTTCTGGAACTCTGATAGGCAACTTTTGTCACCTGTCATGTGTCTGGTGCATCCACTATCAATAAACCATTGTTGTTCTGAGATAGCTCCAGCACACAGTTCCTGCAAAATTAAAAAGAAGATTTAGGTACCCAAGCAGTGTTGGGTCCTGGGGGGTAATTGTAACACCCCGGCCCCACCGGACCCGAGGTAGTTACTCCGGACCAATAGTACTGTCCCCACAAACCACCACGAGCCTTTACCGCGCACTTTGTCCTCACTCATGCGCGCCCTGAGAAACTTCCCAGGGGGTCACCCATCCCAAGACTACTCCCGTGCAAGCACGCTTAACTTTGGAGTTCTTGGGTGATGAGCTCCCTTAAAAGGAGATGCACCTCTGTTGGTATGAGTAGTACTATTAATCCATTTATATTAAATCTCAAGTGTTACAATCACCCCCACTTAGGATCGCAACGTCCTCGTTGCGCCCTTGAACCAATCTCAAATCTCAATCAAATCCCAGAATCTTCCCCCGCTAAGTGCCCGCCCGATATCCAACGGATCAGCACACTGTCGCAGAGTTATTGTAACACTTGAGATTTAATATAAATGGATTAATAGTACTACTCATACCAACAGAGGTGCATCTCCTTTTAAGGGAGCTCATTACCTAAGAACTCCAAAGTTAAGCGTGCTTGCTCGGGAGTAGTCTTGGGATGGGTGACCCCCTGGGAAGTTTCTCAGGGCGCGCATGAGTGAGGACAAAGTGTGCGGTAAAGGCTCGTGGTGGTTTGTGGGGACAGTACTATTGGTCTGGAGTAACTACCTTGGGTCCGGTGGGGCCGGGGTGTTACAAATGGTATCAGAGCCAGGTTTCGATCCTGGGACCTGTGGGTTATGGGCCCACACGCTTCCGCTGCGCTAAGTGCCCGCCCGATATCCAACGGATCAGCACACTGTCGCAGAGTTGCTCTGATACCACCTGTAACACCCCGGCCCCACCGGACCCGAGGTAGTTACTCCGGACCAATAGTACTGTCCCCACAAACCACCACGAGCCTTTACCGCGCACTTTGTCCTCACTCATGCGCGCCCTGAGAAACTTCCCAGGGGGTCACCCATCCCAAGACTACTCCCGTGCAAGCACGCTTAACTTTGGAGTTCTTGGGTGATGAGCTCCCTTAAAAGGAGATGCACCTCTGTTGGTATGAGTAGTACTATTAATCCATTTATATTAAATCTCAAGTGTTACAGTAATGGAGTCTTGGTAGTTGGTACCATTTTGGTCTCATTAATTGAAACCTTGGTGGATGGTACCCATTGTCCACCTGGTAGTCATGGTAAACAGCAGTATGATTCACTTTGGGCAGATGCTTGTGAGGCTCATGCTTTCTGTTAGCATATTTCTGCCTAGCCTTCTTAGTTGGAAAGAAGTCCCATATACTATCAAGAGCAGAGAGGCGTTTAACCTTGGGCTTCTGAGGTTGACCAGTCAACTTCTTTAGCCTAAAGTTAACTTTCTCTTGATTTCTGCCTTTCTGATAGTGGTTTCTGTTACAGTTATCATGAGAAGGTCTGTTAAAGTTTTGCCTTTGATTATTATTTTTCTGAAACCCTTTTAAGTTGTTAGGTCTTCTGCCAGGTTCATCATTTTTCAAAACTTGTTTTTGTTTAGCCTTTAGCTTTTGGTTTTCTGGTCTTACTTTCTCATGAGTAACTTTAGTACCAGAAGTACTAGCATAGCAGATGGGCCTAGAAGTCTGTGGCACTATGACCTTATCAGCTTTAGCAACTTGAGTGCTAGACTTTACAGAAGGCTCACCAGACTTGTGTTCAACATATCCAAGACCAGAGGTGAGATTATGAGTATTATCAATACTCTTTATTGAAGATTGCATCTTCAAAAGACTATCATATCTGATTTCGAGGCTCTCAATTTCTCTTATTCTTTTTAGAAGAGACTCATTTTCAACTTTCAGTTTGTCTCTTTCCTTAATTAAGAGATTAAGTTTGCACTCAGCCTCTTTTCTTAAGTCAGAGATTTCTAACTTTAGTTTACTGTTCTCCTCTTTAATCAAAGAATAAGTGTCTTGGATAGTTTTGAACTCTTCCCAAAATGATGTCATTGGATCGTCATTTAAGGCTGTGCCTACCGAAGAGGAAGTAGAATCATCAGTAGAATATACCTCATCATCAGATTGAGCCATGAAGCATAGGTCTTCTGTGTCTGTATCAAGGCAACAGAAGGCTTCATCTGAGTCTGACTCTGAGCTGGATTCTGTCTCAGAGAGGGGATCTCTCTCGATTTGCTCTGAGATGAAGGCTTTCCTTCTTCGGTTTTGATCTTCATACTTTCTTTCTCCATCTTGTCCTTGCTTCTTGGACACTCTTGGATGGGGGCAGTTGGCCTTGAAATGTCCAGGCTGTCTGCAGTTGTAACAGAGGAGCTCTCCACTGCTTTCAGAGGGCTTAGTCTTCTGAAATGGTCTTCTGCTAGAGGATGGGCTTCTCCCACCCTTCTTCATGAACTTCTTGAACTTCCTAGCAAAGGCAGCCATATATTCATCAGATAAAAGGGTAGAAGGGTCAAAGTCCTTTACCTTGGATGTGCTGGCTGTGAGGGCAGTGGTGGTCCTCTCATCAGGAACTTCTTCCTTCTCATCATGCATCTCAAACTCATAAGCTTTGAGATCAGAGATCAGCTTCTCTGTTGGGTAGGTTTTGATGTCCTTGCTCTCTTGGACAGCAATAACCTTCATCTTCCAGACTGGGGGCAGTCCTCTGAGAATCTTCAGATTTACTTCTTTGATAGTGAGCTCCTTTCCAATCTCAGAGATTTCGCTAGTAAGGATCAGCAGTCTGGCATGCATCTCAGCTATGCATTCATCAGGCAGAAGTTTGAAGTCATCAAACTTCTTCATGGCTATGGTCAGTTTGTTGTCTCTCTCCTGCTCATCTCCAGCACAAATGAGATCAAGTTTGTCCCATATCTCCTTGGCAGTCTTACACTTCTTTATTCTGTTGAAGTATCTGTTGTCTATAGCCTTGTAGAGAATATCCTTGGCTATGTTGTCCAAGTTATACTGTCTCCTCTCTTCCTTGGTCCATTCAGACCTGGCCTTTTCAATCATCTCAGGCTGTGTTTTATCAGCAGCATATGCAGTGTTTATCTTCATGAATTTGGTGAAGGGTCCTTCTTCAAGGACTTCCCACATTTCATCATGGAGGGCACAGAGATGGGCTTTCATCCGAATCTTCCAGTCATCATACTTCTGATCTGAAAACATGAGATGCTTTGCAAGAGAGTTATCCATAGAAAAAGTTAAAGAGGCTAGGAACAAGTGGATCTTTGTTCAAAGAGTAACCTAAGAGATTACAAGAACAAGGAGGCTCTGATACCACTTGTTGGTCCCGGTTAACGAGGTAATAGTCTAGAGGGGGGTGAATAGACTATTATGGTTTTTAACTTTTTCAAGTTAAGTCTTTATTATAACAGAGAGTCTGTTCTGTTTAGAACAGACTGGCAGCGGAAAGTCTAATTAGAGTTGTTCTGTCGGGTTAGCCTCACAGAGGAGCAAAGGCATTAGGCCTTCTGTTAACTCACACGAGGTGTTCTGCTGAACACAGATACCACTTCTGCGGAGTTAATCAGTCAACAAATAAAACGCAAGTATTAAAAACAGTAAGTAAATGACACTAGGGATTTTTATAGTGGTTCAAGGAACAACTCGTTCCTCTAATCCACTGTTCCACTAAGCTTGTAAAACAACGATTACAACGCCTTAGTCCCTAGAACTTAAGAAGCTCTCCACGTCTTCTTCAAGTCTAGATGTCTCCTGGGATGCACTTCCTTGTTTCCTTTAAGACTGGTCTTGTTTCACTGAGTTTCCTTGAAGTATCTCCACTTCACTACTCGAGCTACTTTAAGACGTCCTTCTTTTCAGAAGATGTTCTGTTGAAAACAGAGTTTTCTCCAACTTGCTTCGTCACAATAGATTTGTAATGAGGTGCTTGAAGAGTTGAAGAACAATAGGAACTTTGCCCTTGTTCGTGATGAGGAGTATATGAACTTATGATCTTCCCAATGAAGGCCTTTCTTGTTGATTGAGTTGGAGTGTTGAATCTCAAGAAGGCTTTTTGTAATCAGAGCACAAGTTGTGGCAAAAGTTACTTGGTTGTTCTTCGAATAGTATCTTTTATACTGAGGTTGTCTTCCCGTTGGAGGAGGAGACAACTGCATTGAATGCGCGTACAGTTTGAGTTGACCGGCTGGGCCCGCAAGTTTGGCGGCTTGCTATTTTGGGATAGGCTTTCCAGGAATCTCGGTCAATCATCAGCTTTTACTCTTCGGATCATGAAGCTCATTAAATGAGCATTAAATGCAGTCCTGTAGCATTTCCGTTGAGTATGAGCTAGTCGTTGAGGGAATCTTCCGTTGAAGTATTTGTCAAAAACTTCTAAGTGTCTGATCTTCTGCTGGTTTACAGAGGGTCTCGAGCTCTTCTGACTAGAGAAAGTCCAACAGAATACCATAGGTACTTCTGAGGAGCAAAAGGCTAACAGAGGACCCGAGGGTCTTCTGTCAAGCAAAGCTCTAACAGAGGATCTGTTAGGCAGAACTTCAACAGAGGGTCTTCAGGTCTTCTGTCAGTCGACTACTCTAAGATTGCTTACACTTAAGGGAAAAAAAATCTAATACATCAATTCTAATAGGGGTACTCTCAAGTCTTAATTGAACTAGCATCATCAAAATCTAAATACATTTATTCCTTACAGTTGCACAAGACTTTAAACAAAAACATGGTATTGATTACTTTGATACCTATGCACAAGTAGCTAGAATAACTACCATAAGATTGTTAATTGCTTTATCGCTCATTCACAATCTTGTGATTCACCAAATGGATGTCAAAACTGCATTCTTAAATGGTGAATTGGAGGAGGAGGAGGAGGTGTATATGAAACAACCCGAAGGGTTTGTTGTTAAAGGACAAGAAAGTTTGTAAACTTGTCAAGTCCTTGTATGGTCTGAAACAAGCACCTAAACAATGGCATCAAAGGTTTGATGAGGTGGTGCTGAAGAATGGTTTTAAAATAAACCAATCAGACAAGTGCGTATATAGCAAATTAAATGAGCACAGTAATGGTGTCATTATTTGTCTATATGTGGATGACATGCTCATATTTGGCACTGATTTGAGGCAACTGAAAGAGACAAAACCTTTCCTCTGTTCAAACTTCTCCATGAAAGATATGGGTGAAGCGGAAGTTATCCTTGGAATTAGGATAATTCAGCAAAGTGATACTATCACCTTGGCACAATCTCACTATATAGAGAAAGTGTTGAAAAGATTTGGGAGTTTGGATTGCTCACCAGTTTCCACTCCCATGAATTCTAGTTGGAAATTAGTTCCAAATAGTGGGAACGATGTATCATGACTTGAATATGCTAGGGTAATTAGGTGTTTGATGTATGCAATGACTAGCACCTGACCAGATATTGCATTTGCGGTAGGGAAGCTAAGTAGATATACTAGTAACCCTAGTATATTTCATTGGCAAGCCTTGAGGTGAGTGCTGAAATATCTAAAGAAAACAATGAGCTTCGGCTTATGTGACAAGAGTGAACCCTCTATATTAGAAGGGTATACAGATGCAAGTTGGATATCTAATCAAGAGGATTATTCATCCACAAGTGGATGGTTATTTCTTCTTGGAGGAGGTGCCATATCATGGGCATCCAAGAAACAGACTTGTAACACAGATTCTACCATGGCTTCAGAGTTTATAGCTTTAGCATCAGCTTGTAAAGAAGCGGAATAGCTAAAGGATTTAGTGTCAGAAGTACCGATATGGCCTAAACATATGGCTCCGATATCAATCCATTGCGATAGTGCATCAACTCTGTCGAGAGCTTATAACCATGTGTACGATGGTAAGTCAAGGCACATAGTAGTGAGACACATCTATGTGCGAGAACTTATTAGTTCTAGAGTTGTTGTGATTAATTTTGTATGATCACATGTGAATTTGGTGGATCCTTTTACAAAGATGATGCCAAGGGACATTGTGTACAAAACTGCAAAAGGGATGGGGTTAAAGCCCTTAGAAAATAATCACAAGTGAAAGAAAGCCCAACTCAACGTCTTGTGCAACGCTAGGTATTGAGTTCAATGGCGATGAGTAAGTCACTCCGTGATTGAAGCACTTTTGAATAATAACCATCCCGAGGTAAGTGTTTGAGTCCTGCAATGTGTAATGAGGTTGACTATGTCTTAATGGATCTTTTGATAAAGCGTTTGATTGCAGAACACAATTTTTAAAGATCTACCTATGTGAGCTAGAATGGCGGCCGATTCACCAAGTTTAAGGCTTGACTTGTTAGAGCTCATTAATGGATATAGACACAAGACCGTTAATAATGTCAGGTTTCTAAGTGTAATTGTATTAGGGAAAAGGGTCAAATAGGCCCTCGAACTTACATAAAAAAGGTCAAATAAGCCCTTATATAGGAGGCTCTGTCCGGCCGTCACCATTTGGGACAGTTCCCGGTGGAATTTTTTTATATATTTTTTTGAGCATCTTATTCATTAAGTCTACTTTACTCATACCAAATTTCAACTAAAATTTCAATCGGGAAGACATTCAAATGAATTCTTGAATATAACTGCATAGTTAAAAGCGCAGTCATTTTCAAGAATTCATTTGAATGCCTTCCCGATTGAATTGTTAGCTGAAATTTGGTATGAGTAAATTAGACTTGATGAATAAGATGCTCAAAAAAATTCATCTAAAAATTCCACCGGGAACTGTCCCAAATGGTGACGACCGGATAGAGCCTCCTATATAAGGGCTTATTTGACTTTTTTATTTAAGTTCGAGGGTCTATCTGACCCTTTTCCCATTGTATTAAGATTTATATGTGACTATGTGTAATATCTTCAGTATTTCAAATAGGTTATATAGTTCAATGCTTCGTCTACTATTATGATTTGAAATATTATAAAGAATATTGCACTAAATGAAAGTTCAATCTTTACGACACTTTCAATTATGCATAAATCTTGATAAGTAGTCTATTTGGCATGGATAGAGCATATAATGTTGGGTGTGTTTCGGAAAAGAAAGAAAATTAATTAAAATAAATTAATTAAATAAAATGACTAGAAAAAAGAGATGAAGCAGAATAAGTCAAAGCTCGTGCTACGCACGATGTCCTTAAAACGTATTTGTTGCCTCCCACGGTGCTAGGAGCGTTGCAACAATCGTTTCCCAGGATACGATGACTACGAACTAATGTTTGAGCACACAAACAAGAGTTCCAGCGAACGAGAACACAGGCTGAACACAGAAGGAATTTTTCAGAATGCTAGCAGTGTGTTTTTAGAGCGTGTGTGGATTCGTGTAAGAACGTGTGTTTTCAGAACTTGGGAAAAAATTATACGTTTCGGGAAGAAAACAAAAATTACCCGTATCTCTTGAGAGATGGATTTTTGGACGGCATTCGTGTCCGCAGGTCACCCGCGCTCGCAAGTCGCGGTTTTTCTTCTCCGAAGAGGGATTTGATTTGCACCCCCCCTGCGCGCGTGGAGAGAGCCTTTACCCTTAAGAATCTTAACTCCATAAGGGGGGAGTCCCTTTATAAAGGGTTGCAAATCCCTTGGGTTTTCCGGTGTGGGAAATTAACACTAGAAACCCATCCTTTTTCCCAGTTTTTCCATTCTAACGGGTAAACTTCGAAAAGCGATTTCTCATTCACCCGTTATCCGTTTTGAGCGTACCATATATCGAATTGTAGCCCTTAACAAGGACAATCCGAAACCACTTTGACCCGACCCAAATCGGAAGTGGACCCCACTCAAAAAATTGCCCCAAAATAGCCATTTAATGCAATTTTTCACACATTTTTCCAACATATAATTTGTCACTAAATGGAGGAGAATTGTTGGAAATTTATTGAAAACAATGCTCAAAGTGTTCAAGCAGGATCCTTGATAATATTTTTAATTATGTGTATGGTGGAGTGATAATTAAAATATTATTGAAAGGAGAATCATTAACTATTATACCCCGCCCCGCTAGAAGGTTCCCGTTACGGTTTACGATACTCGACTGACGATAAAGCAACTTAATCCCTGTTCACACTCTGATTATTTTTAGTAAATAAAATTTACATATTCAAAAACTACATTAATACCGATACAAAGCCTTATAAAAAATGTAAAATTTGATAATAAAAAACCGGGGATATAAAGCAAAAGATTAAAATTGATTTAAATTGATCATATGAATACAGTGGTGGATTTAGCACTAATTTTTTGGGCGTTCAAAATTACCTTACACCACAAATTTTGAGGAAGATTATTGTTTATTTGATGCAAAAATTTCATACATTTTTCTCTTGAAAAACTGATAAGTTGAATTAAGGGTATGAAATGTTACATAAATAAACTAAAATAAATTATTACAATAATTATATATATATATTCCAATTTTTCTCAAAATTTTTTGGTGTTCACATTAACACTCCTGAATAGAAGGGATCCGCCACTGTATGAATAGTGGACGAAAACCTTCTAATGAGACGGAGGTAGTAGTTACTAGTATTATTGTATACGACGTAACAATTATTTTCATTGGATAAAGTAATTGTTATTGTTTTAATAATAATAATTATAATATGTGAATAAAAGCAATTGTGATGCTTTAGTTGGACTCGTACATAAGATCGATTTAAACGGAATGGGTTGTTTATCAACATGAAAATTAAAGTGTATATTCTTTTGGTGTTCAACATCCTTTTTATAAGGAAAGACCTTAAATCCAGAAGCATTGCAACTCTTTAATTTGAAATCGCAGCTCTGATCTTCGCAAATTATACTGTGGGATCGGTGCACCATGCTCATGGTGTATCAATCTAAAAACGTTATCGTTTTTTACTTAAAACAAATAGCAAATCGTAGGTGTTTGAAATAGAAATTCCATCGTTTTACTTTAGGGGAGTCCTGCGAGCATCTGGAATTGCTCCACATCTCGAATTGCTTGGCTCCGATCTTCGACCATGTTGTGCATTTGGTGATCTGGAATTGTTGCGGTTTTGCTATGCATCGAAGCAGTAGCTAGGTTTCTGCCCTCTCTGTAATCGCTATGCATCTGGGAGTGCCGCGCCGGAACAGTAGCAACAGTAGCTTTCCGACCATGATAGTTACATCTCAGATCGAAATTGTCCGTTGTTCTCCTAACTTCCTGTTGTCTCGCCCGGAATCCATAGTTGATCCAGTAACGAGGTTCACTCGGAGGAAAACTCCATTTAGATTGCCTGAGTTTAATCCCATCTAGATTTTGTTGTTGTTTTGAAAGATAGCATCTACGACTGGTCGTGTATTCATTATGCCAAGTATATGGAGTATGTATATTTAATGGACAAGTATACTTTTATTCGGGCTCAAGTTACATCTCTATTAAAACAATTTACATTTTCATTGAGTTCTAAGTTACATTTAAATTATCCCGATTTACATTATTTATTTAGCTCGAGTTACATTTCTCAAGTTGCATGTTACAACACTCGATTTTACATTTTATAGCACACGATTTACATTTCACATATGAAAAGTGATAGAACTACTAGAGGGAGTAACATGAGTTACATTTCAAGCCACAAGTTACATTTGTTGTTAACTAAAATTACATTTGTAGCAAAACGAGTTACATTTAATTACGTGCTAGTTATATCTAATTATTTGTGATTTTTTATTTATCTTTATCTTTAACAAATTAAATTACAACAATATTAACTTCATAAAGCCCTGCTATTGAAATTAAAAAATCATTGTTTTGCCAAAAAAATTTGATTTTTTGGGCAAAAAATGATTTTTTTGGCAAAAAAAATTATTTTTTGGAACAAAAAAAAAGATTTTTTTTTTACTTTTTTATAGTATTAATATTAAAAAATATATATATTCATTATTGAACAATTAGACTCTTTGTGTTCATTGAAATAAATGTTTTATTTCTTATGATTCGTATTAGACAAGTTACATTCCGACTTGCTTGCAGTTACATTTCTTATCAGTGTGAGTTACATTTTTTACACGCTAGTTACATCGTTTTGCAGCTGGGACAATGAAAAAATAAAAAAGAAGTTACTGTTCATGCGCGTGAACAGTAACACACGTTTTTAGGTCCTGGAGTAGCATGCTCACCGTGGGCTGCTCCCACGGTATAACAACTCCTGATCTTGGCTTGCTCTATTTTATTATCTCAGTAATAAATACTCCCTTCGTCCCTTAAAACGGATGTCCCACTAATAACTTTGTCACTTTCTCTTTTAAGTATAAAATTTGTGGTTCTAGTTAATTTTCTCTCCACTGCACAAAACTCAACCACACAATTTTTACTTTATTAATCCCCGTGCCGGTCAAACTTGACAAAGTTTCAAGGGACAAAGTAGTATAAACTATAAAGTGTTTAGATTACTTTATGGTAGTTTCTATGGTACCCAAAAGGTACCATACTTTTGTCCACTTGGACCAAGCAGAATGTTGCAGTTGAATTATTTAAATATAAATTAAAAATGATTTAATGATTTGGACCAATCATGTGAATGGTAGGTACGGTACCCCATTTTTTAAATGGGTACTGGAGTTGTCATCTTACTTTATACTCCCTTCGTCCCATTGGACTTTGCCAACTTTCCCTTTTTGATTGTCCCAAAAAACTTTGTCATTTTCCTGTTAAAGTAACTAATTTGTGGTTCTTCACATTACTCTCTCATCTGCACAAATTTCAACCACACAATTTTTACTATTCTTATTTCTCACCTATTTTGCATTTGGCAAAGTCCAACGGGACGGAGAGAATAAACATATCACTTGTTTAGTGTTATTTTGTAAGTAACCAAAATACACTGTACACCTTTTTTTATCCCACGAGTTATATCTTCTAACTTGGTTACTGTGATAAGTGTAGATAACAAACTTTTTGAAAATTAAAGCGTAATTTTAACCATATTTCACACTCTTATATTTACTCGGTACTCCCTATTAATGATGATACTATATATAGGTACTCCGGATATACCAAGGGATGGAGACATTAAGGTGCCGTTTGGTAACACCCCTTTTCGGCTTATAAGGTTTATCAGCCAACTTTTCCACCAAACACGTAATTTTTGCTTTAGCGCGCAGAATTGTGTAATAAGCAGAAAAAGTAAGGTTGGAGTTACTTTTCTGGCTGTATTGGCTGAAGTTACTGTAGATGATCATTTTAGCTATTTTTACATATAATTTTTTCTTTATTTTATTAATAAAATATATTTTAAAAATAATTTTTTCTTAAATCAGCAGAATCAGCCAATGCAGCCACTTCAGCCAGAATTTCAGAAATTTCAGCAGAATCAGCCAAACCAGCCGATTTTCCTTCTACCAAACGGGCTCTAATTCTGGTGTCTTCCCAAACTTGCCTTATATAAATACCCCACATGAATATCAACGAAAGACACACAGAGCTAGGCAACTAGGCAAGTATAATACAGGTAAGTAAAGTAAGGGGTCGTTGTGATGAAAGGGAGCAGTGGTTCAAAGAAGATGGCAGCAAGTGTGCTGGTGCTGGTGCTGGTTTGCTTGGCCTGGAAAGCCCAACCCGCTGTGGGGAGGTTGCCGGGGACGGATCTGAGGGAGATACTGATGGTGACGGAGGCGGGGGTGGGCGGGGATTGGTGCCAAGAGCAAAACGAGAGCTGCTACTGGAGCCAGACGTGCTGCACCGGCTACTGCAGCGCCTGGACCGACGGCACCTGCATCTGCGTCGGAGAAGGCGGCCAGTGTGGCCTGCAGCACGGCTGTTGCGCCAACTACTACTGCGACGGCAACTTTTTCGGCACCTGCATTTCACGCGCTCAGGGCTAGCGCCGCCCGCTCAATAATTACATACGCCTGTCCTCCGTATGTATGAATCAATAAAATTGAACAGCCTAGCTAGCTAGCTAGCTTTTGGCATGCAATTTGGCCGGCGGTTTAATTAGTTGTTATTTACTCTCTTTGTGCCGTCTGTGACTGTTGTCATCCATTTCTTGTTTTCGTTCAATTAAACACGCAGTTATTTTCAAGATTTCATTTGAATGCCTTTCCGATTGAAGTTTTAGTTGAAATTTGGTATGGGTAAACTAGACTTAATGAATAAGATGCTAAAAAAATTTCATCAAAAAATTCCACCGGAAACTGACGCAAATGGTGACGGCGGGACAGAATCTGACTTATTTGACCCTTTTTATGCAATTTCAAGAATAAAATTGTTCTTGCTTTTTATGCACACATCGATGAACTCATATTTTGGTGTGAATTGGGCTATAGTTCTGTAATTATGTTGAAGCTGCAGGTAGGTGGTGACGTTTGATTGGTTTAACAATAAATGAGGTAGGGTATGATATCCGTAACAGCTAGCTAGGTTGGGCAGTGGCTGCTTACTACTGCGGACTACTATACTGGCCCGGCGGCTGTGATACATGTACCTTATCAGAAAACGTAACACCTACACCTACACTGCTACACATCATAAATTAGACGATTTCCACAATTTCCTATTTTTGGGGGAATTTGATTTTGGGGTGTTTGGTTAATGGCCTATTAGTCATTTTTTGGCTGATTTGACCAATATTGACCTTTTGACCAGATAAATTAGCTAATTAAATTGTTTGGTTAAATGGCTTTTACATTTAGCTTTTCATTTCAAACAGCCAAAAAATAAAACGCCATCATCCATAGCGTTTACTGTCGGCTGATACGTATGAAACACATACTTCCTCCGTTCCCTTTTAATTGCAACAGTCAACATTTCACGTTTGCCAACGCACAAGTTTGATCATTAATATCTTTTATTTCTTATTACTAAAAAATTTAAAAAAATCATATTTTGAAAATTTAGAATAAGAAGAATTTAATAGTATTTTTTTTAAAATTAATTTATAATACATTAATGAATAAAATATAGTCAAAGTAGAATATATGAATAGTGCAAAAAGTCCAATGTTGCGATTAAAAGAGAACGGAGGATAGTATATTCCAGTAATACCCATGTCTTACTTTTCGTCTCTCCCTCCAATTCGCTGAGCAGAAGAAGAAAAAAACTGGTTGTAGCAGCTTCCCCTGATCTACTATTATTTCCACCAAAGCCAAATAAATAACTCGATCTAGGAACAAACGTGCCTTTCATAGGTTCTTAGGTTCGCTAATTAACCAAAATAGACTCTTTCTCGAAGGATGTGAAATATTAGTAAAAGTATTCTTTTACTTGGTATAAATATTTCTCGATTTTTTTTAAATAGTTAGTACTTAGTAGTACTCCATTACTTTTGTCAATAAATTTTACTTTTTTAAATCATAAAATGGTTTAAATAGTGGTATTAGTCACATTAAATAAAAATTAATTGATGTCATTTAACAAGGTATCAGCTGATTATAAACAGCCATTTAACCAAACACAATTTTACAAACAGCTAATACTATCAGCTAATCAAAACAGCCAACATAATCCGCTAACATCAATCAGCTAACACAATCAGGCAACAGCTAACAGCCAACGGCCGTTTGTCAAACACCTCCTTTACGTTTTTTAGGGGTGATATTAGACTTTATACCTTAATTTTTAATTTTTTGACTTTATACTTTTTTTACTTATTTTTTTTGACTTTGCACTCTATTTTGAATTTTTTATTTACAAAATGTTATGTGTTCTGGAGCAAAATCAAAAGTTTTTCAAAATTAAGTGCAAAGTCGAATATCATCCAACAAGTAAGGTGCAAAGTCAAACCATAATTTTTTTGCACACTTTCGCTCATTTAGAAAAAAAACCATAATTATATGTTTCAAGGTTGAATCCCCAACGTTTAGACCCCTCATATTCTCCGATAAGACATTTGAGAGATTATAAGGCATGATCACCCAGTCAACCTAATAGTGATAGACCTTATACCAGAGATCTGGGTCAGCACATATAAGCTGTGACCTCCACACGATTACTGCAGATTTTGATATTTGACCAATGTTTAAACTTTCTCACTACCAACTAATTGAGCTATCTATGCTGATTCAATAATTATATATGTATACATGTTGATGTATAAAAACTATACACACCTTTGGTGTATACACAAAAAAGTGACTCTTATAGGAAAGAAAGCAATGAAGATGAAATAGAAATCAACTTGGTCCACCTTTGGTGTATACAGAAGATGTTTGCTCTAATGCTCTCCCCAATTGGAGTGCCATGTGATGGAAATAAATCTACCGGAAAATAATTAATAGATAGCCGAAAATAATTAAAGCACTCAGAATAATACTTAGAGAGATAATTATATGTAGTGTATTCAATGTATTCAGCTTGATCGTTCTTCCAAGAGTTACATGAATTTATAATACAATATTGAGACAAGAAATATTTGGGCGACGTGGTCGCCATGCCTGAACTGACGCGCCACCATCCTCTGATTTGTAGGACTGATTGCAAGTTGACCCGTGATCTTCAAGATTTGTTGTTGGTCACGTAGCTTCTGGAAATTAGCATCATGCATGTGCGATGGTCTAAGCGCTTGTGCACCACGCGCGTAGAGGCTCACCATGTGATGCTCAGCAGGCCATATTCAAATCCCATGGTAGAGGTAAGACTGTGTCGTGCTCAACATGTCATGTCTAAGCCTCATTGTAAAGATAAACCATGTAATGCTCAACACGCCATATCTTTGTAAATGTGACTCCATGTTTCTCATCGCGAGTATGCTGACCATGTATTTCCTTGGGCCTGATGTCCATGTCCGTCTCGTCCATCTCATTTATGGGCTCAGCCTGCATTCCATCGAGCTTACCATATTGGGCCGGTATTTATGTCATCACAAGCCCCCCACTTCCCAAGCCGGGTAATAAATCGGTGAGAGGAAGTATACATCAACTACTCAAATAAAGACCACCATTTCATCTGTGTTAAGCACGTTGATGCCGAGCGCGTCGCTTAGAGCAGTATGCCAATGGTCCTCACTTTCGTCTGTGTTAAGCATGTCACCCCATAGGTTGTATGGGGTGTTACTCCAAGAAATAAATAATTAGTACATGTTGATCATGTCACTCCCAAGGCGTGCAGAGCATGTTGCTCCTAAGGTGTTATACCCAATAACCAATAAAGCGTACATGCTGACCATGTCAATCCCAAATTCAAGGCTTGGTGAGCATGTTCCTCATATGTGGTTACACCAAATAATAAATAAATCATCCATGCCGAGCATGTCACCCTTATGACTCGCTGAACACGCCGTCTCTAAGACCCGCTGAGCATGTCATTCGTAAGGTGTTCACCAAAACAATAAATAAATTGTCCATGCTAACGTAGACCTGTACAAACACGGGCTCGGGCCGGGCTTTATCTAAAATTTCTACCCACTTCAATGGGCGGGCCCAGCCCGACCCGGATCATACGGGCCTCTTCCCATGTCCATGCCCGCCCATACTAGCGGGCCGGGCGGTCCATCGGGCTGCCGGGCCCGAGAAAATTTAGCATTAGTTGATAGCATTTCTAAAATAAATCACAACATCTTAAAATCAATTAATAAGCTCAATGACATTAATTTGCCTTCATGACATACACTAACTACTTTGAGAAAAACGTTTATCCAAAACAATACCGTTAATTTAAAGTCAAACCATAAATTGAAACAAAAATGTCCAAACACTTCGAAAGCTTAAAAAGTCACCCATTACAGTCACTTTAAATTTACTTAGCAAAACACAAATAATGATTTAGCTCCCAGGAGTTTCAAGAGTAGGACTCAAGAGTAAAACTCGACTTGTCAGGTTACTCAGGTACTTCATTCCACTGCCTCTTCATGCCACATGTGTAATATATTATATGTATAATGTATTATATATTATTAAATATATATATTATATTTTTTCGGACCGGGCTTTTTGGCCCGAACGGGCCTACAATTGAACCCATACCCGTCCACATTTTTATCGGGCTCGGGCCGGGCCGGCCCGGTGGGAAAATATACATGTCCAGACCCGCCCGTGTTTGTACAGGTCTAATGCTAAGCACGTCACTTAAAGTATATACCGAGTAGAGTAGTAAGGATATTCATCTTGTACATGCTGAGCATGTCACCCCAATAGAATATCAATAGTCTTTCATTTGTACATGTTGAGCATGTCAAACCACGATATAACACCATGAGCCTTCGATTCGTACATGCTGAGCATATTACTTCGAAATTTCCCAATCAAGATCATTTGCTGATTCTCATCACGTCTCTTATATTACTACCACTCATTTTTAACTCAATCATTACTTTGTTTCAGCATGTAATTTTATATTATTCACCCAAAACTGTTCATCTTTCAAGAACTCCAACAGTCCAACCCAGTAGCTGCACCGCGGATGACATGCTGCTGTCGTGCCGGAGTGATTCTCCGCCGCCCCGGAAACACTGACCGCCACTTCCCTAGAGACGCTGACTGCCGCTGCCCCGGAGAAATTGAATATTGCTTGTCTGAAGAAGGTCGTCGTAGCTCTGGAGAAACAGAACCGCCGGCTTATTGAACCGCCGGAACGGCCCTCCTACTGTGCCTTACTATTACCACCCGTCATCGGCCAAAACCTCTGGCGTCGTTGTCTTCTCTTGTAGACTCCAGACCAAGGCCGGAAAAAGCCGCAGCTCCTCTTCCATTCGGCAAGTGGTTGACGAGGTCGAGAGCTCGACGCAACACCGCACGCCGCCACTAATAACCAAATTCAAGTATACTTGTATTTTTGAACCAATTACATATTACTATTATAAAGACATTATTTCAACATGTTGATTTTTAATGAAATATGATTCTTTAAGATTCTCATTTGTTTACTTCTAATAATTTTTTTATTTCAAAAAGTCCCTTTTTATTAGCCACTGATCTATTGTTACTTTCATGTTCTAATTTTGATATGTGGAGTGAGTTTAGTAACACTGAAATTGGCTACTTCACCCGATTCTTTTGAAATTGGTGAAATTTTGACAGAAGTGGCTGAATTGATTTAGTTTAAATTGATTCTTTTGATTTATGGATGAAATTAGTTTAAATTATATTTAATTATTGAAGTAAATAAAATATTATATGATTTTTTTTAATAAAACTAAAATTAAATAGATCAAATATGTTTAAAACAAACCAATAGTTATAAATATATATTTTCATATTTGTCCCTTTTTCCTTACAAATAAAGAATAATAAATTGAACTAAATTTAGAAGTTTTGTTTTATTAGCACTTGATGTGTTTATTATTTTCATTTGCTAATTTTTTATTCTTGAGTGACATTATAATAGAAAAAATAAGGTTTGTAATAGTTTGACGAAGGGAGTAGAATAAAAAAAAGAAAATAACATTAGATTTTTATTAATCGTAGAGTTGATGAATTCAAATCACTCATCGTTTTCAATTTAGACCAACTCAAAACAAAACTAAATAGACCAACTCGAATTTTTTTATTAGAACTAATTAGATTTTCATATATTTGCGGATTTTTTATATATCAAACCAGTGCACATCAAATTATAAAATACTTTAAGAAAGTTTTCTTAATTAAATTTAGTATTTTTAGATTTTCCTTTCATATTCTGATTTTGATTTTAGAGACCGTTTAGTAGTACAGAAATTAGTTGAATCTGTTGAAATGGATGAAATTCTGAGAGAAGTAATTGAATTAGTTGAATCTTTTTCTTGATTTTTCTTAATTTTGCGCTTTTTGCGCTTCAGTATCAATTATTGTTCCCTTATGGTGAAGATGGCTATCGTGATGATACGTCGTTGTCTAGAGGTGGTAATGTTGTTGGAGCTGGCAGAAAGAGAGTGAGTATTCGCGAGTTCCTTGCATTTCGGCTTCAAGAGCGGTGTGACAATCATTCTTCAATGTTAAGGATGAAAAGGCTTTTTCAACAGTTCATTGTTGACGGTCATACCTTGGTTGAGGCGGCGCGTTTGAGGTTTGTTAGGACCCATCAAATCGAACTGCGTTGTGAGATGTATAAAGGTTTGAGTGATGCTTTTTTACGTGGAGAAAGTGATTCACGCACACAGGGTAAGAGAATTGTGTTGCCTCCGACCTTTACCGGAGGAGCACGCTTTATGATACAGAATTATCAAGACGGCCATGGCCATTTGCAGGTGGGCAGGTTATCCTGATTTATTCATAACGTTCACGTGCAATCCAAGATGGCCAGAAATCGATCATTTCTTGCATCCGAGGAATTTGAAAGCGGAAGATCGTCCAGATATAGTGAGTCGTGTTTTCAAGATCAAGCTCGACGGTTTGATTAGAGATCTACGGAAGAATAGAGCTTTTGGAAATGTCAGGGGAGGTAATGTCACCTCTTCAATCCTTTTTAGATTAACCTCCTGTCGATGTTATTTAACATTATTTGTTTATTTTACAGTGGTCTACACAATTGAATTTCAGAAACGTGGTTTGCCACATGCCCATATATTGCTTTGGTTAGCAACAAATGATAAATTGCCCTCGCCGGTTGACATAGATAGGGTAATATCTGCAGAAATTCCTGATATAAACGCTGACCCACTGTACTATGCTGCTGTGAAGAACTTTATGATGCATGGCCCTTGCGGTAATGTTGCAAAATCTGCGCCTTGCATTGTTGACGGTAAATGTACCAAGCATTTTCCTAAAAAATGGTGTGAGGAGACGACAGTGGACGCCGACGGTTACCCAATCTATAGGAGGAAATGTGATGACCGCAGAATAATCAAAAATAAGGTTGATTTGGATAATAGATTTGTTGTTCCACACAGCCGTTATTTATTGATGAAATATGGAGCCCATATGAATGTGGAGTGGTGTAATCAGTCAAGGTCAATCAAATATTTGTTTAAATACATAAACAAAGGTTGTGACCGGGTCACAGCAGGGTTTTACCAAACAACTGATGCTGAGGCAGGACAAAAGCCAGTTGATGAGATACAAATGTACTACGACTGCAGATACATCTCCTCTTGCGAGGCTGCTTGGCGCATATTTGGTTTTGAAAGTCAATATAAAACCCTGCATGTTAAACGCCTGAGCTTCCATTTACCAGGAGAGCAGAGTGTTGTTTTTCGCGACGATGAGCCTCTCGATTCAGTGGTTCGAGCATGTTCTGTTAAGGAGAGTATGTTCACAGCGTGGATGGAGGCCAATAAGAAGTACCCGGAAGCAAGACTTTTGACATATGCAGAGTTTCCTCAGAAGTTTGTTTGGAAACAAAAGACAAGAGAATGGTCTCCCAGAAAACAAAACTTTGCTATTGGTAGAGTTTATCATGTCCATCCCGGCAGTGGTGAATCTTATTACCTCCGATGTCTTTTAAATCATGTTCGTGGTGCAACAAGCCATCAGGACTTGAGAACCTTGAATGGTGTCATTTATGATTCTTTTCGTGATGCATGTTATGCGTTGGGCTTACTCGACGATGATAAAGAATTCATTGATGCTTTCACAGAGGCAAGCCATTTCTCATCTGCCTTTTGTTTGAGAATTTTATTTGTGATATTATTGTGGACAGAGTCAATGGCAAGACCTGAGTATGTTTGGGAAAAATGTTGGTCCTTCATGGCTGATGACATCCAATACATGCGGAGGAGAATATTACAACATCCAGGTTATGATTGTCAAACATACTAATGAATCTTAGATATTTATTTTTCCATCCATACTTTCTATTTTCCTCACACTAACTATTTATCATATTCCAGATCTTATTCTTTCTGACGACCAGTTAATGAGGTTTGCTCTGGAAGAAATTGAGAGGTTATTACTGTGACACCGCACCCGAATGTCCTTGGAGATTTGATTTAAATATTCAAAGTTTATGTATTGGATTTCTGATTCCCAAACAATTGTAAAACGATTAATGTTTTACGTAATTAATGATCGAATATTGTACTGTTCGAACTCGTATATTAGTGTCGGACATACAGATACTATTTGGGACTTATTAATAGATAAAGGAGCCCAACATTTTCTAAATAGTAATATATGACCTTTCAAGACAATTTGAGGAAGGTCGGGCGACCCAAACATTATTTTGGGCCCAACCTGCTAAAAATAGCAAGTATTCGAGAATGGCGTTCTAGACCCACTCGGGAGTGACCCACACGGCTAGTAGCCCTATAATATGTATGACAAATGTCAAATAAGTGATAGAATGATTAAAGAAGAATACAAATGCCTATAACCCCATCTTTGGCCTTATTGAGCTAAATAATGGGAGTAGGATTTTCCTTCTATAATATCCATTAAGTAAATTATTGGGATGAGCCTACACATATTGGAGATCAATAATGTGATTTAGGAAGTTGACTTGTTCTAAATAAATTAGGATGAGTACAAAAAGACATCTTTGACAAAGATAAAACAATAGGACCCATCTTCCCATTTTTTGGAAGTATTGGTAGATATTTTGGACCTCAAATTGATTGAGATCAATTGGGGGGCATTCCATGTGGCTTGAGTACCTGCAAGACAAGGAAAATATGTGAGAAGACTCACCTTGGCCGCACCACATGGAGAAGCACTGCCCATGACACAATTGGAATCAAATTTTGGGGCCACCACCACTATTTTCGCACAAACAGGTGTGCTGTTTTGTCTCCCTTCATTTTGAGAGTTGTACTCGCCCAAATAGCTTGATTACGGTGTCCTTGGATAGCCTTTGAAGTCTATTTTCATAATTGAGTGGTCTCTGTTCGAGAGGAGAGAGTAATCATACAAAAATCGAGCTGGAGTGAGCAGTGGTCTGTAAACTCGAGCTCTGAGAGTGCTGAAGCTGTTTGGTGTATATCTCGAGTTATACCAATCCAATTAAGGCGTATAAGATACCAAAAGAAAGCTCTCAAGACGAGGAATCCGTGAAGGTCTGGTTTGCATCAATCGGAGTAGTGGAAGGTTTCCAAATCGTCCGAGAAAAACGAAACCTCGCAGAAACGGATCTACACCTCTAAAGTGAGTTGTTAACCCCAAAACCTTTCCTTTCATTTTCCAAATGATATGAACGATTGGTGGAACTATTGTACACTAATCCAAGTGTGTAATATGTCCTTGTAAAGTTATTTTATTGATGTAATGGTTAGATACTAACCTAGAGTAAATCTTGGAAAACTAGGAAACGAGCTAACCGGAAAACACCCATTCTAGGGGCTGTTTTCGTATCAACGTTTGAGGGTTGAGCTAGCACTTTGAGGAGGCTGTTTAACACTCATATTTAAGCAAGGAATCAGTTCTTAATCCACCTTGGCCAAAGCTTTGACCATTGGATCAAGAAAGAAAAGTTTAAAGCTCAATTAAGGTGAGGACCGACATCTAGTTGCTTACAACTTGTAGGTTATGCATGAGATTACCTAAATGCTTAAATCATGTTTTTGTGAATAAATATGCTTGAACATGATATGAATGATAAGTAATGGACTTGATCATGAATTGAAACCATATTGATGAATATGGAACCATGTGAGATGGAAGTATGCTAATATGGTAAATTGACCTTTCCAATTCATGTATGAATGTTATGTGTATGTAAATGTATAATTGCATGATGATGTTTAACACATGGGAGGCTGCCACATATCTATTGATATGGAGGGGCTACCATTAATGATAAATGAGTTGTAGGAATAATCTTAATAGTATTGTGATGCTAGTTAAGGATTGTCCTAAATGTGTTAGAATCAAACTCAAGGTTTGAGTTTGTTTGTGATGAACTTGAATGAGATTCAAGTGTCAATTGTGAAATCATGGAGTAGGAGATCTATGGTGTGATATTATGAAGTAGGAGATCTATGGGGTGATTTTATGAAGTAGGAGATCTATGGTGTGATTACATGAAGTAGGAGATCTATGATGCGAGTGCATGATGATGTACTCGAGCCGAACTCTAGAAATGAGAAGTTATATTAGGGTTGGACCCTATGTATGTCGTGACTATTAGTCACGGGGTTTGGGAAATGTTTTGTGATAAACATGGGCCTTTGAGCCGACTACTTGACTTTATATAAAGTAAGTATATATTTTGAAGGGGTAATTTGGGATTACAGCCTAAACTATATTATCACCCTACTTGAGGGTCTTGTGTGTGAAATACTTGTTGTATATCTATTAGATGCCTGCCACACCAGTACTTTATAGCCGTATAGAGTACTGACCCCTTCGGGGGCGTCCCACCACCATTTCAGGTTGAGGCTAGAGCTTGCATCCTGTGCTCGTTGATCGAGTGATCCCTAGGAGAGAAGACTTGGTTCGTGCTTCCTCCATTCCATTTGAAACATTAATAAATTTGCTCATGGATATTTTACTATAGAGCCTGCGTGTTCATGAAATGCCTTGTGTGGCCTTCTTGTTTTAAACAATGTTTTCCGCTGCGTTATGAATTACTTATTATGTTTGTTTATGGATGTATACGTGTGAATGATATTCAAGACGCCTTGTATAATATGAATGTGTTGGACTGCGGTTGACTATTCGTATTGTACGGCGGATTGTCGACGTGTCCGGGGAGGTCCGGGGCGTGACAATTACAAACCCGTGGGAAAAGTTTGCGCGATTACCCCCCCCATGCCTACAGTAGTTCTCGATTCACTATTATCTTCTAATGACAGACTTATATTTTAAGAATTGCGTTATGATCAAAGCGCAATGATAGCGGAACATTCTATGTTGTTCAATTCTCTTACGGATGAGCAACTGCAAGTATATGATACAATAATGCTGTCTGTTGATGAAGAGGTTGGTGGTATATATTTTGTTTATGGCTACGGAGGTTCAGGAAAGACGTTTGTGTGGAAGACCCTTTCTGCAGCCATTAGGTCTAGAGGTGAGGTTGTCCTTAATGTTGCATCGAGTGGTATTGCATCTCTTCTGTTGCCGGGAGGACGCACCGCTCACTCTAGATTTGCAATACTGATAAGTCTTAACGAAGACCTCACGTGTCATATTAAACAGGGAAGCCCGCTTGCCAAGCTAATTGTACGGTGTAAGTTGATTATATGGGACGAAGCTCCAATGTTACATAGGTTTTGTTTTGAGGCATTGGATCAGAGCATGAGGGACATTATGCGGTTCCACAAACCAAATTGTGGTACTCTTCCATATGGTGGAAAAACAATGGTATTCAGTGGTGATTTTCGACAAGTGTTGCCGGTTATACCGCGTGGGAGTAGGCAGGATGTCGTCAATGCAACCATTAATTCATCATATCTTTGGTCACAATGTACTGTCCTCCAACTCACAAAAAATATGCGTTTGCAAAACTTGACAAATCCTTCAGATTCTTATGATTTGAAGTTGTTTTCGGATTGGATTGCTAGCGTTGGTGATGGTGTTGCTGGTGACTTGAATGATGGCCATGTGTTGATTCCTATTCCTGACGATCTATTGATACACACTAATGGAGATCCTATAGCTGCGATAGTAGAAAGCATATTTCCAGAATATGTTATATCTGCAGCAGATGTTAGTTGTTTGCGTGATCGTGCAATTTTGGCACCCACCCTGGCTGTTGTTGAAGCTGTTAATGAATATATGACGGCGCTTAATGTTGGCGAAGTTTCAAGAACATATCATAGTTCTGACACTGTTTCTAAGTTGGACTCCACAACAGATCTTATGGCAGAACTGCACACTCCTGAGTTCTTAAATAGTATAAAATTGTCTGGTGTGCCGAATCATGAGTTGACGTTAAAGGTTGGGACCCCGGTCATGCTGTTGAGAAATATAGATCATTCTATGGGGTTGTGTAATGGTACACGTCTTATTCTAACGAGACTTGGTGATCATGTTTTGGAGGGGAAGATTTTGACTGGTGTGAGTGCCGGACAGAAAGTCCTGATTCCAAGATTGTCTTTGACGCCATCGGATACTTCCTTACCTTTCAAATTTCAGCGGCGCCAGTACCCTATAATGACGTCATACGCGATGACGATAAATAAAAGTCAAGGTCAATCTTTGTCCCGTGTTGGGCTGTTATTACAAAAACCTGTATTTACTCACGGACAATTGTATGTTGCAATTTCTAGGGTGACCAACCGATGTGGTTTGAAAATTTTAATTGTTGGTGATGATGGACGAACCACTAACAAAACTCAGAATGTGGTATTCAAAGAAGTTTTCAACAACGTTTAAGGTTGATTGAAATGGATATTTACAGTCTCACTGTTTTGGAATATATCTATGTGTTGTTTTTTCTTTACTTTCCCGTGATGTTTTGTATTCTCAGTTCACCATAATATTAAATATGTGTTTTGTCAATTGCGTTTTTGGTATCTTTATTGCGTGACATTGTTTAGTGTCGTCAATAATTACAGTGGTGGACCTTATTAACTACAATACATTAAAAAAAAATCTCATGCCGTGCATCGCACGGGTGAGATTACTAGTATGTTTAAAACAAACCAATAGTGATAAATATATATTTTCATATTTGTCCCTTTTTCCTTACAAATAAAGAATAATAAATTGAACTAAATTTAGAAGTTTTGTTTTATTAGCACTTGATGTGTTTATTATTTTCATTTGCTAATTTTTTATTCTTGAGTGACATTATAATAGAAAAAAATAAGGTTTGTAATAGTTTGACGAAGGGAGTAGAATAAAAAAAGAAAATAACATTAGATTTTTATTAATCGTAGAGTTGATGAATTCAAATCACTCATCGTTTTCAATTTAGACCAACTCAAAACAAAACTAAATAGACCAACTCGAAATTTTTTATTAGAACTAATTAGATTTTCATATATTTGCGGATGTTTTATATATCAAACCAGTGCACATCAAATTATAAAATACTTTAAGAAAGTTTTCTTAATTAAATTTAGTATTTTTAGATTTTCCTTTCATATTCTGATTTTGATTTTAGAGACCGTTTAGTAGTACAGAAATTAGTTGAATCTGTTGAAATGGATGAAATTCTGAGAGAAGTAATTGAATTAGTTGAATCTTTTGGTGTACGGATAAATTTAATTTAAATTAATTTTATTAATGAAATAAAGAAAAATATTATATGAAATGTAGTTAAAAATGATCAACTACAGTAACTTCCACAATGCAGACAACAAAATAGATCAGAAAATGTATATAAATAATTTTAAACATAATTATGGAGACAGTTAATAAAGTATATTTTTATATATTGAATATTGATCTCATACGAAAGATTACAAAAAAATATGAATTTTGATATATTTTTTGTAAAAGTTGGATTAAAAATGAAAAAGTTATAACACTTTAAAGAAAATTGTGGTTTTTTATATCTTGGGCCCCACCAAGTACATCCCATGCGGCTGCTCCGTTCTATACCATTGGAGAATTCGGTACTTTTGAAGTAAAATGGTCACATGGCATTGCTATACCAAATGAGAGAATCAAGGAGAGCTAGACACATAAGATTCATTAAGGGTAAAATTGTATTTTTATGAGCTATTTCTTTGCTTATATAGAAATAGAATAGATAGACTCTTATGAATTTCAATATGTGAATCTTAAATTATATCTATAATCAACTCTTATGAATTTCAATATGTGAATCTTAAATTATATCTATAATTAACTCTTATGAATTTCAATATGTGAATCTAATATCCTATGGTACTTTTGAAATATGCATTATATGACATTTTAAAATGAGCATAACATCAGTACCAAATGAACATGCATAACTTACAAAATGAGCATTGATATGAAAATTATAAGTTTTGTTAGTTGAGCATCAAGACATTTTTAGTGAGCATCAAACCTCCGATACGATACTAAGAACTAGAATTGTGCGATCGGGTATCATGATTTGTTCTCGCGTGTTTATAATCAGAGAAATTTGATCCTAGTAGGACCAAATCATATCTCTTTTACAAAAATAATACTGCCTAATGTTTTTTCTGTTCGTATTATCTATATAGTTCTAGATTAGGAAACTTTTTTTTAGATTTCCAAATTTGCCCTTCAACTTATAGAAGGGCATTCAAATTCGGTCTTCCGATGGCATTCACCATAATGTTGCTGTCCTGGGCGGTCATAGAATACGGCAAAGAAATTGCCGCCGCCCAGTGGCGGAACCAGGACTCGTGACTTGCAGGGGCTCATTAACAAATAAATCATATACTAGTATATCACGAATAAAGCAATAAACAAAACTGCTCCCTCCGTATTTAACTTATCTCTACACTAGGTGTTGGCACAAGATTTTTTTCTTGTAACACACCAAGCAATTTGTCGAGAATTCTTCTCCAATCTTGTTACGCAATCCAGGGTCACCAATAATCTCGTCCTATGAAATTTCATTTTCTATTCGAGGCTTTTAACATTATTTTCAACGTTAGGTGTGATATTATCCGACGAAGAAATTACATTGTTCGATGAAGAACCCTCAATGTTCGTCCCTTTACTACCTTTGAAAACATTTGCATAAAATCGTAACATCGGGATTCTTTCTCAAACAACCTAAAAATACTACAATTAAAGCGATTATTATAAGAATTAACAATTACTCCGTAATAAATTATTAATTTAGAAATACTACAAAAAAGAATAACAGTTACAAAATTATTGGGCCGCACCAGGATTGAGCCCAATTAGCCTAAAGTTGCAATTCTGCTCAGACGCTAAAACAACCGAGCAGTAGCAACGATCGTGTCTTCTACACGCAGCAGCAGAACTGTACGCACTACGCTAGCAACTCAGCAAGCCAGTAACTAGGCCGTCTGGGCAATCCATCTTGGAATCTTGGCGAGCCGGCCATTCAACGATTCTTCATCTGGTTAATTTATTAGTAGTTATTTTTTAATAGTATTTGGAATGGTTGGTAATGGTGAAGGGCTGAAATTATTTGTTAAAGGTTAATTTTGATTTTGTAACTGTTATTCTTTTTTGTAGTATTTCTAAATTAATAATTTATTACGGAGTAATTGTTAATTCTTATAATAATCGCTTTAATTGTAGTATTTTTAGGTTGTTTGAGAAAGAATCCTGATGTTACGATTTTATGCAAATGTTTTCAAAGGTAGTAAAGGGACGAACATTGAGGGTTCTTCATCGAACAATGTAATTTCTTCGTCGGATAATATCACACCTAACGTTGAAAATAATGTTAAAAGCCTCGAATAGAAAATGAAATTTCATAGGACGAGATTATTGGTGACCCTGGATTGCGTAACAAGATTGGAGAAGAATTCTCGACAAATTGCTTGGTGTGTTACAAGGAAAAAATCTTGTGCCAACACCTAGTGTAGAGATAAGTTAAATACGGAGGGAGCAGTTTTGTTTATTGCTTTATTCGTGATATACTAGTATATGATTTATTTGTTAATGAGCCCCTGCAAGTCACGAGTCCTGGTTCCGCCACTGGGCGGCGGCAATTTCTTTGCCGTATTCTATGACCGCCCAGGACAGCAACATTATGGTGAATGCCATCGGAAGACCGAATTTGAATGCCCTTCTATAAGTTGAAGGGCAAATTTGGAAATCTAAAAAAAAGTTTCCTAATCTAGAACTATATAGATAATACGAACAGAAAAAACATTAGGCAGTATTATTTTTGTAAAAGAGATATGATTTGGTCCTACTAGGATCAAATTTCTCTGATTATAAACACGCGAGAACAAATCATGATACCCGATCGCACAATTCTAGTTCTTAGTATCGTATCGGAGGTTTGATGCTCACTAAAAATGTCTTGATGCTCAACTAACAAAACTTATAATTTTCATATCAATGCTCATTTTGTAAGTTATGCATGTTCATTTGGTACTGATGTTATGCTCATTTTAAAATGTCATATAATGCATATTTCAAAAGTACCATAGGATATTAGATTCACATATTGAAATTCATAAGAGTTAATTATAGATATAATTTAAGATTCACATATTGAAATTCATAAGAGTTGATTATAGATATAATTTAAGATTCACATATTGAAATTCATAAGAGTCTATCTATTCTATTTCTATATAAGCAAAGAAATAGCTAATAAAAATACAATTTTACCCTTAATGAATCTTATGTGTCTAGCTCTCCTTGATTCTCTCATTTGGTATAGCAATGCCATGTGACCATTTTACTTCAAAAGTACCGAATTCTCCAATGGTATAGAACGGAGCAGCCGCATGGGATGTACTTGGTGGGGCCCAAGATATAAAAAACCACAATTTTCTTTAAAGTGTTATAACTTTTTCATTTTTAATCCAACTTTTACAAAAAATATATCAAAATTCATATTTTTTTGTAATCTTTCGTATGAGATCAATATTCAATATATAAAAATATACTTTATTAACTGTCTCCATAATTATGTTTAAAATTATTTATATACATTTTATGATCTATTTTGTTGTCTGCATTGTTGATCATTTTTAACTACATTTCATATAATATTTTTCTTTATTTCATTAATAAAATTAATTTAAATTAAATTTATCCGTACACCAAAAGATTCAACTAATTCAATTACTTCTCTCAGAATTTCATCCATTTCAACAGATTCAACTAATTTCTGTACTACTAAACGGTCTCTAAAATCAAAATCAGAATATGAATGGAAAATCTAAAAATACTAAATTTAATTAAGAAAACTTTCTTAAAGTATTTTATAATTTGATGTGCACTGGTTTGATATATAAAACATCCGCAAATATATGAAAATCTAATTAGTTCTAATAAAAAAATTCGAGTTGGTCTATTTAGTTTTGTTTTGAGTTGGTCTAAATTGAAAACGATGAGTGATTTGAATTCATCAACTCTACGATTAATAAAAATCTAATGTTATTTTCTTTTTTTATTCTACTCCCTTCGTCAAACTATTACAAACCTTATTTTTTTCTATTATAATGTCACTCAAGAATAAAAAATTAGCAAATGAAAATAATAAACACATCAAGTGCTAATAAAACAAAACTTCTAAATTTAGTTCAATTTATTATTCTTTATTTGTAAGGAAAAAGGGAAAAATATGAAAATATATATTTATCACTATTGGTTTGTTTTAAACATACTAGTAATCTCACCCGTGCGATGCACGACATGATTTTTTTTTAATGTATTGTAGTTAATAAGGTCCACCACTGTAATTATTGACGACACTAAACAATGTCACGCAATAAAGATACCAAAAACGCAATTGACAAAACACATATTTAATATTATGGTGAACTGAGAATACAAAACATCACGGGAAAGTAAAGAAAAAACAACACATAGATATATTCCAAAACAGTGAGACTGTAAATATCCATTTCAATCAACCTTAAACGTTGTTGAAAACTTCTTTGAATACCACATTCTGAGTTTTGTTAGTGGTTCGTCCATCATCACCAACAATTAAAATTTTCAAACAACATCGGTTGGTCACCCTAGAAATTGCAACATACAACTGTCCGTGAGTAAATACAGGTTTTTGTAATAACAGCCCAACACGGGACAAAGATTGACCTTGACTTTTATTTATCGTCATCGCGTATGACGTCATTACAGGGTACTGGCGCCGCTGAAATTTGAAAGGTAAGGAAGTATCCGATGGCGTCAAATCATTGGCATTTAACAGAAATTGTGTGTTTAGGAAAATCCATGCTGGAACTGGTAATCTCTCCACATACCCAAATTTGGAGCAAATATGAAGTATGATACCTGATATAAATATATCCCCGCTAGCCTCGCATTGTTTTTTCAAATGTTTCCACATTAATGAGGCAATGTCTAACCTAGGGGCTTCCGTCAAAACAGCCATGGCAAGGATTCCCAAATCAGTTTTCCTACTCTTACACTTTCTACCCTTGTAACTCGCATTATTTTCAAAAAAAAAAATTAAATAAATAAAAGAAAAAAAAAATGCTAGTTAGATTGAAAACCCACAAAAAGGGCAATCTAAGCAAAAGTGGCTAAAATGAGTGAGTTTGGAAAGGAAAAGGAAAACAAAAAGAGAGGCTAGGATGAAAACCGAAAAGGCTCCTAGGCAGAATGAGAGAATGAGAGGAATGTTATCTTTGTTTGTGCAGGAATTCATTCCAATTGAGGGCTCTTCGGTTTCAAGAAATGACGAGTATTTCGTTCGCAAAAATGATGAAGACCCCTATTGTCATTCGGGGAAGAAATGTAAAAATTGAACACGTTACTTGCATTGAGCCTACTTCTTAGCTCTATCTCCAAAGATTTTGAACTGCTATGTTGATTTTACTCGAGGACGAGTAATGGACTAAGTAGGGGGGAGTTTGATAGCATGGAATTATGTTTGTTTGTGTGTAATTTTAACTAGTTTTATTTGTTGTTGTTTGGGAAATTACACACTTTTGATGTAATACTTTATTTTTCTTATTTGTTTGTAATTTGTATAGATTAGGATTATTCTGAGCTTTAACTAGGTAAAGATCATCAAAAGGATCCTTTGAAAGCTGAAGGAAAGTGCAAGGGAACAAGATCAAGTGAAAATTTGGGAAAAAAGTCATTTACCCGATCGGGTAAAGCATATACCCGATCGGGTATTGACTTGATTCGAAGATCAAATCTGATTTGGAGGCAATTTAACGTGCATGGTGAAGATTTGGCAAAGATTTGTCTTTTACCCGATCGGGTAAATCAAAAACCCGATCGGGTAAGATGTGACAAATGAAGATTCCGGGCAATTTCTCAGGAAACCCGATCGGGTTTCTCAAAAACCCGGTCGGGTAAATGGCCCTGGCAGCTCCAAACACCTATAAATACACCCCCTTTCCTTCCCATTTAATCACCAATTCCTATATACTCTTAAGCTCAGTTTAGAATAGTATTTCTTTTATATTTTTATAGCATGTTTAATCTCCAAATGATGAGCTAAACTCTTCCATCTTGGTTTTGCTACTTTGAAGTTTAATGAATTTGTAAGTTGTGAGTTATTCTCTTTAATCTTCTTCCTTGAATATTAATTCTTCCTTTAAATACTATTTCTATATCAATGTTAGGGAGTGTTACTAAGATGACAATTAGTTAACATCTTGACATTAGTTATAGTAGTAGCTATTTCTTCCTCTATGTTAATATTGTGGTGTGTTACTAAGATGACAATTAGTTAACATCTTGATATTACCTATAGTAGGATTCATCTTCTTTAATATTCTTCCTTGAGTATTAATTAATTCCTATTCATATTTCATATTAATATTTTGAACATTACTTAAAGGATCAACTAGTTTTGTTTCATATATTAATTATTACTAGAATCAATTGGTTAATACGCTTGTTATTAATTCGGTTCTTTCAATGGTAGTAAACTTGGGTTGTTAATGCATGCTTCTCATGGTTAATAAGCCAATGGGAATTAATTATATTGATTAAACCAATAACCCGCTTGTGTTGAGGTTATCAATCTCAATCGTTTTCATCTTAAGTTTATTGCTACTATCAAGTTAATATACGGCGCTTGTTCTATATTGACTCGATAGTAAGTTTTATTAATGAACGCATCTCGTTATTAATAACTACCCTCGATGAACTGGATATACTCCTCGATTGAGTATTCGAGAGGAAGATAGTTAAAGATATAACCGGGATCGACGAACATTTCATTAAGTGGATAAAAGCAAAACCAAGCCTCCATCTCTTTTAAAGTAAACCACATAACTCGTTCATCTTTGTGTTTAAACATAATTTAAGTTCATAAACCAATCATAAAAACCCCCCTTGTTACTTATTTCTAGTTTTATAAAAAGAGAAGTGTTCCTTTCCCTGTGGATACGAACCTTACTACACTATACTACGTATTAGTGTTGTATTGTATTTATTTTGAGTGCACACACGACAAAGTGCACGTCACTGTCGGTTTGGCGCCTTTGAGTACATATCACGGGCCCACAGAGTAAAATTAGCCACAAAGAGTAGTACATAAAGTTGTTTAATGAGATCTCTTTCAGAAAGTTTTACAGAAAGTTGTTTAATGAGATCTCTTTCAGAAAGTTTCACAGAAAGTTGTTTTTGAGATATCTTTCAGAAAGTTTCACAGAAAGTTGTTTTTGAAATATCTTTCAGAAAGTTTTCACAGAAAGTTGTTTTTGAGATCTCGTTCAGAAAGTTTTACAGAAAATTGTTTTGAGATCTCTTTCATAAAGTTTTACAGAGATGTTTTGAGAATGAAAATTTTGAGATCTCTCGAGCAGTTTTGAAAAATTATCTTAGAAAATATTTTCCTTTTGAGATCTCACTCAGAATGTATTTGAGAAGTTATGTGATAGTTATTTGTTCAGTGCATGCTTATAGTCTCAATTTATCTATTGATAAATTGGCATAGACTTCAAGATATTTTTGTAGATCCATAGTGACTTACTAAGCGTAAAGCTTATTAGTTTTCTTTCTTCGCATGTACAGATACTAAGGGTAAGGCCAAGACCTAGGAAGATGATGAGGGAGTGGAACGCGTGCCAAGATGAGTTAACGGGAACGACCTTGGCGGCTTTTTGCTAGATATTAATTTGTTTGAGTATTTCAGTGTTATAACAAAAAGATTATTATTATTTTATTCTATTTGAGGATTTGATTTTTGAATAAATTCGTGGATCCAGGTGGTTATCACATTTGCTGGTGATAACTATTTTATTAAGTTTTTTATTTGGAGTTGTTTTAGTTATATCTGAGATTTTATCAGGGTTATTCTTAAATAAATGGCCGTTATATTGGAGTTATTTTTAAAAGTAGTACGTTAGTGTAACGTTTCCTTTAACCCTGAGAGGGGCATTACAAAGCAGTAATCATCACTTCGCCATGGGGCAGGAGTTGAAGGGAAGCAGTCCTGCGTTTGCCCTGTTTCATGGCAGCAGAGTACAACGAAACGAAGAAGAAGATCGACGTCTTTGTGATTACAACGTTTGAGAGATCTGGGAGAAGAGTAATAGCCTTAAAGTTCATTGTTATTACAAAAATACCTGGCGTACCTGTACACTCGGGTGCAGGATATAAATTGCGATATAAAAAAGGGGTGATATTATCAAAACAATAAACATATAGATCATCAAAATCTAGGGGACCTAACACTTTGTCTTGTTTTGCCTTTTTCGTCCGTCCCATTAAGTTTGTCTCATACCATATTTGGTAATATTTGAGTGGTTAGGATTCATTCTTACTTTATTCACACTCTATCAATTCAATATCAATCACATAATTTCACTTTTTTCTAAAATGTTGTGTCACACCCCTTTGTCCCAAACACAACGAGACATAGGTAGTACTTTGAATTATCATGCATGTTCAAATATCTCAATTACCGTATGCCAATTATCATATTATGCATGTTCAAATATTTTAATTACCATATTTGTACAATTATAACTTTGAATGATGTATTGTTATGAATTTGAAAGATATTTGTACCAATTACTCGTATCATTTTATTTATCACAATTTCGATTATTTTGCATGTTCAAATATGCCGATTACCGCATCTATACAACTACTCCCTCCGTCTCATTTATCTGTCTTACTTTCCCTTTTGGGTCGTCTCAAAATAAGTATCTCCTTTCCTTTTTTGGAAAAAATATGTGGCCTACACCATTTCACTTTATTATACTCAAACCTCAACCACAACTTTTACTTTTTCAACCATTTTATTAATAATCGTGCCAAGTTAAAGCAAGACACATAAAATGGGACGGAGGTAGTATTACTTTGAATGTTATACTAGTATAACTTTGAATGATATTTTTATCAATTACTACCTCCGTCCCGGTGAACTTTGCCAAACGCTTAGTAGGTGAGAAATAAGAATAGTAAAAACTGTGTGATTGAGATTTGTACAGAGGTGAGAGAAATGTGCAAAACCACAAATTAGTTGCTTTAGTATGAAAGTGACAAAGTTTTTTGGGATAATCACAAAGGGAAAGTCGGCAAAGTCCAATGGGACGGAAGGAGTACCATTTTATCTATCACAATTTCAACAATAATAAATTGAAATTCGAATGGACCCGAAAACCGAATCAATCCGACCCCAACATGAACTTCTTCAACCTGAAAAACCCTACAAATTTTTTGATAGGGCGGAATTTGAAATTATAAATCCTACGTAGTATAACCGAATGGATTTACAATCCCAACCCGTCCAAAGAGAATCCAGATGCTCTCCCCTGGCATAATACTTCGACCTCGCCCATCGCGCGCTGACCTGAAAAGCGTCGCTGCAATCGCCGTCGCTCAATTCCGGCCTGTTAACCACCTTTTTTTCTCTCTGGTCTCAGTATTTCAAATCTGCTGGTCCTTCTCTTCGGGGTTTTCGGTTGGTTTTTTTTTCGAATCTTTCGATCGACTTTTTCTTCGTTGAAACATACTCCGCCTTTCTTCGGAGTATTTGGAAATGGAAGCACCTAAAAAATGCAGACTCTGGTGGCCGGACCGTCTTTCTTCAACTTCTGAATTGAGTTCGCATCCTTTTCATTTCTTGTTCGGGTGGTTCGTCTCGTCCCCTGGAGCTTCTCTTGATATTGTCGTCGCGTTCTCCTGCAGTGAAGGCACTCTAAATTACGCGCAGAGTTATTTGGATATTCAGGTAATGTTTCACCAAAAAAGGTTTCAATCCGGGTAAATGCGTTTGACCTAAAAAAATCCAATCTTCTAGATTTGACCCGATTTTAAACAAATTGTTTAGGAGGAGTTGGCTTGCAGAACCTAAGATTATTTTTTAAAATACTGCCATTACCTTACAGAAGCTAACGTCAGATTAGGAAAACGTAAGATAGCCTAATCAATAAGATTATCTTGGTATTAGAAGACTGTAATATTAACTGATACGTTTCTTTATGATATTAAAAAGGGATCGGACAGTTCCTTACGTATCATTGTAATAGAATTTATGCATAGAAAAGTGACTAAAATTCTTATACCATCAGAGCACTATGGTGTAAAATTGAACATCATGGCTACTAAGATTACTACATAGTCATTTAAGTATAAAATGTCGCATCCTTTGTTATACTCATATTGGTCATTTTTCTAATAAAATTGCAATTCTAACCTGTTTTGAAAGTAGATACAAATAATTCAATGCACTACATAAAGTTAGAATATTAACTTGTTAAACTTTTGCTACCTAAGAAACCAAATGATATTGGATCACCCCCCGGATTGATATCTAATTTTCCTATGTGGTGTAATTTGAGCTAACTATACAACAACATTACCCCAGTGTTGGATGTACACAGCCTTACCATCAAGGTTGTTAAACTCGAGATCCTAGCACGGATCGGAAGGGGTCTAGGAGATCGTAACTCGGGGATCATAACTCGGATAGTAAGATCCTATGGTACAATATATATATATATATATATATATATATATATATATATATATATAGAGAGAGAGAGAGAGAGAGAGAGAGAGAGAGAGAGAGAGTAATCTTCTGGTCAGGTATACCTGACCGGAGCCGCCGTCCGGCCTCCTCCTTTTGGGGGCCTTCCCGGTGGTATTTTTTGCTCAAATTTTTTGTGTATGTTCCTCATCAAGTCTAGTTCATCCATACCAAATTTCAGCAAAAAATTCAATCGGGAAGGTCGTCAAATGATTTTTGCAAGTTAATTGGTCGTTAAATGATTTTTACATATGGATGAACTAGACTTGATGAGGAACATACACAAAAAATTTGAGTAAAAAATACCACCGGTAAGGCCCCCAAAAGAAGGAGGCCGGACGGCGGTTCCTGTCAGGTATACCTGACAGGAACATTTGTGTGTATATATATATATATATATACACACACACATATATATATATAAAGCACTCAATTATATATATATATATATAATTGAATGCAATATATATATATCCTATGGTACAATATATATATATATATACACACACACACACACATATATAAAGCACTCAATTAATATTTATAATTAAGATTAATAGTTAATAGTAGGAGTAATAATAAGTTAATTACGGACTATTAATTATTAATAACCTAATGTCAAGGCTCAAAGCAATTTATAAAACACTTAACATATCAAATTCAAAGATAAATCACAAAACATTTGAGATAAGAAGGTCAAAGGTAAACTCCAAAACATTTGACACAACAAAATATCAACTTAATATAAAACATCATTTGACCCACTTACCATGACCTAGTGGCTACTCGGTAGCTTCAGGACAATTAAAAGCAGTCCCAAAAGATTAAAATTGGAACTGCCAGAACAACTAAAGCGGCCGAAAGATAGAAAACAGAGAAGAGATGAAGCAGATGAAAAACAGAGAACAGAGATGAGATGAAGAAAATGAATCAAGAAGATTGATTTAAAGCGCAAGAAACTGGGAAGATTAAGGTCGCTGCCGATGTTTTTTTTAACTTGTCGTTCTGCGACTTCTTTCCCGTTTTTTAGCTTCGAAGTCGCAACTCGGGTAGATCGCAGAATCAGGCGAGTTACGATTTTACTCGTCGATCCGACGATCCAAAGCCTTTTTCCGATCTTAGCAGCGATCCAGCTCGCACATCCCTATTCTGATCGTAAAAACGTACGATCCTACGAGTTGGATCGCGATCCTAGCAACCTTGCTTACCATGTATTAAAGCACATAGAAACTGTTTCCGAATGACCCAAGATGAAAATCGCATCGAAAATTGTAATTTGAGCTAACTATATGGTTTCAAAAGTTGAACCAAACAAGGTAATCTCACATTACCTTAATACATTACGAATGCAATCATATATAACATGACTCCCCTAGAATTTTCAATTTAATCACTATTATTGGATGTAGGGGTGGAGCCAGGGCACTGGGCCGGACTGGGCCGATACAAAGAATATTTTTGGGAAAAAATTACCCTAAACTTTTTATACTAAAAATAAAGACATTTTTTAAATTTGGGGTTGGCTAGGGCCTGGGTTTTCCCTCCCCTAGCTCCGCCCTGATTAGATCATCTGCCATTTTGACTAATTCTTATAGAATTGTCATTTTAGTCACAATGTAACTGACTGGTTCAATTTAGTCACCATTGGCCCTCCCCTAGCTCCGCCCCTGATTGGTTCAATTTTTTGACTGCCATTTTTTTATTCGATAAATTCTTTCAAAATTGACATTTTGGTCGTTTTTAAGACTATATGCAATTTTTAAAATTAAATTACTTGACACATTAAACAAGCAACATGGATTTAACAAATTCCATAATAACTCTTATGGATTTAACATGGATTTAACAACTCTTATGGCTAGTTTGGTAATTGTAGCGGTAGTAAATTGCTGTATGCAATTTTTGAAATTAAATTACTTGACACTATACTAAACATGGATTTAACAAGCAACTAAGACAGACTACTCGGTGATTATTCGGCCTTGTATTGGTAGTAAATTGTTGTTAAAATGTAAGCTATAAGATTCTACTGGTATTAGTCTAATAGTCTTACTAGTGTTATTTATATAACAGAAAACAACAATTTACCATAACTGACATATATGATACTACCTCCGTCCCACTATGTTTGGGACAATTCGGTTTACGATGCTTGACCGACGATAAAGCAAACAGATCCCTGTCTGCACTCAAATTATTTTTAGAAAAAAATAATTACATATTCAGAAACTACATTAAAATCTTTACAAAGTTGCATACACCTGAATCAAATTTGATAAAAATTTGATATATAAAATAAGAGATTAAGAGTGATTTGTGTTGACCAAGTGAATAGTGCCTTAGCGGGATGGAGGGAGTATTTCATAAAGTATATAAGGAATACCACATCATCTTATCAATCCTAACTTTGTCTTCATTTGGTTCAAGAAAAACATTGTCTTCATCTTCTTCCATGTATACAAACATAAAATTTATAGTTTTATGAATTATTATAATCTTAAAATAGTGTTAACTGTTTATTAAATTGAAGCCCCTAAATTTATTTGTAATTTCATAATGACCCAATTTTATTTTCAATCTTGTATGCTTAACTATGACCAAGTTACTAGGCGAGTAATCGAACTCACCAAGTCACTAAAATTGCCAAGTACTTGCCAAGTAATTCCTTTTTTCTAATCGGATCGAGTGGGTAGACAACTCAGCAAAGTTTAGGCCTAATTTGTGATACTCAGTGAGTAATCACCGATTTAAAAATATAGCTTATTGTTCATTGTTGCTCACTAGGCTTTATTTAGTGAAAAGTCTATAGGAGAGATTTTAGGGTAGTGAAACAACTAGTTTTTGTGAACTTTTTTTCCAATTTGCTAAGTAGATGATCTGAAAAAGGTTCACTTTGTTCTTTTTAAGATAGTTTGTGAGTAGACATTAGCTAATATCTAAACAGGGGCCTTAAAAACTAAACAGAAGCATGACAAAACCTCATTACTATATACTTTCCCGTTCCCTGCACTTTACATAATACTCCCTCGGGTTCTGAATCATTTTTACACTTTGACTTCACACATATTAAGGAAATAAATTTGACTTTACCGTACCGTAGAGTACACTGTTTGACACTGTTTGGCACTGTTTGCATTGTTTTGCACGGCTTGGTGTAGATTTGTAAGGCAAATAAGGAAGTGTTAAGTTGAATTTGGTACTAACAAAAAAGGAAAGTGTAAAGATGATTTAGAACCGGAGGGAGTAATTTAGTTAGTATATGTTTTTCCGTCATAGCTCTTTTTGACATGTTTTATCCATCGTAGCTCTTATTTTTTACAGTTCAAAATTGTATAACACAGACCTTTATTTAATTTTAAATTTAAAATTTAGATTTAACGGGCCTGCCAAGTCAACTCATTCAATTGTGACTAGCTTTATACATAGACCAAAATTGCATTCAATTTACGAAATTTTGGCTAGATTAGGCACTTGAAAAGAGTTGCCCAAAATCTCATTGAAATGTAAAGGATTGGCTAAAATTGTACCCACTCCAAAATATGTCTAAATTGCAAATTAAAAGAACTGTCTACTAGAAATCTTAAGGGATTGATTTTTATGTACCTCAGTACCATTACACGTTAGTCCTGTTATTCATATTACGATTAGAGCATCTCCAATGCTATAATGTGCACGGTGCACACGTGTCATTAGAGATGACCACATAAATATTAGTTAATTAATTTTTCTCTCTCTTTATTTAAATGATTTTATACAGTTTTGGTAAGTTTTTCTCCACAATGTCAAAGAGACCGTCAAATGTTGACATTGCTGTTGACATTGCAGGAAAAAACTTACCAAAATAGTATAAAATCATTCAAATAAGGAGAGAGATAATTTATTTGCTAATATTTATGTGGCTATCACTACTGCCACATGTGCACCGTGCACATTATAGCATTGAAGATGCTCTTAGAAGCTTTAGTTTTTAACTTGTTAGATGGTGCTTTAATGCCAGGAGATACATTGAAAAGTTTTCCGAGACATACTTGTTGTTTACACTTTACACGTCTCTCTCTCTCTCTCTCTCTCTCTCTCTCTCTCTCCCTCTCTCTCCCTCTCTCTCCCTCCCTTTCCTTCTCTCTCTCTCGTTGGGTGACAAGAAAGAATTGTTACATGATTATGGTGCCATTAACCAGGGCATTCTTCATGAGATAAATGATAATCTGCCAATGCTTCCTCAAGATGATTGCAAGGTATCTTTGTTTGGTTGTTATGTGGCTGATGGTGGCGATCACCATTCAATAAAGGTTGGAACTGAAACTGCTTGTCCGGGAACTTACCGTTCTGGTAATTTCTATGGCCAAAGTACTGTACTACTGTTGGAATGATGGATGGGAGATTAGATTATGTGTGTCACTAGTTTTATGTTTTAGCAGGGAAAAATAGCAGAACTGCAGAAATCAACTGGATCCAACTTACCAGTGATCATTCAGTGGTGCATGGAAGGGATATAGCACCAATTCCTAAGTTGAAATTTTTAAAATGGAGGGGGGTAGCTATAACCCAGTTAGATGTCCATGTATGTAAGTCATGATTATTCATCCATGTGCTTTTTTTCTTGTCAACCAGATTGGATAGTATCTTTAATCTTTTTATCTTTGTTTTAAGTGAATTCAGGTAATAGTATACGAGACTCCCCAATTCAGGAATCATCATTATTCGCTCCGTTATTGTCCAGCTGAGCATGTCACATCCTCTATAAAGAAACCAATGTGGGTTCAGAATCTTTACCAAAAAAGGAGCCATATTGAATTGGTAATATAATAATATTAGCTATCAAGGTGCTGCTATAGTGTCACTTCCTGATTACTAATTTCTCTTTTGTTTCCTGAAGGAAGAATATTGTGATTCAGACTATTAACACTGCCAGTGCTGCTAAAGTCCGTTTTGAGTCACATTTTCCTGCTAAAAGATCCAGTACTCCATTTCATGTTTTTTCCATGTAAGTTCTTTGAAATCATGAAGTCTTTCCATTTGCCACTTTTTTTTTCCTTTTCCGTTACCGATTTGGTGTAATTGTTGACTCATCGCAGGTTTACAAATTTTTGCTGGCTATTATTTGCCACAACTCTAGCATTGCTGTCAACATTCTTGTTTTCCGTTCTTCAGTCCTTCCTCACTGCTTGGAGCTATGTGTCACGCTGGTCTTTTGTACACACCATATTGGGTATTTTGTTTGGTAAGACCTGCAAAAATTTAGAGGCCCGCTGCCCCCAGCTACTGTTTTGGCCAGTTTTTCTTCAAGGTTCCAGTGTCAGGTATTTTGCTTGACCATTTATCAGTGATGTTGCAAACATGCTTTTCTAGTTCATTTCCGTCTCCACATTATATCATCAAATTGCATGGCAAGGATGAAGTATGTGATTATGTACTTTTGTAGTTATGTCTAGGGAGACAACCCATTAATACATGGTTAGAAAGCCTTCACTTCCCCCAATTATCAATTATGTTTGGGTATACAATAAAGTTGATTTATCCTTACCACTCGGGTGCTCATTTAAGATCCATTGTATAATTTTACAATCATTCTGAGCAAGCACTCTTTTTCTAAAATCAAGTTAAAACTTAAAAGTAGTAGAATATGACTATAATGCCCCTGTTAATGTTTTAAAATACTATTAGCGTTTATGAGTGGAGAAGGGCACAACAACATCCAAGCCTTAATCCCAAAAGAATTCGGGGTCGGCTAACATGAATCGATCTATCATATCAATGCCAAACAGAGAAGACGGACAAGAAGGGGAAAAACAGGAAAAAAGTACGATAAAATGGATAAAACAAAGATAAATAAATATAAGATAACAATAACATAAGAATATAAGAAAGATAAAAGATAGAAAGATAAAAGAACATAAAAAGCTAGAAGATAAAAATAACATTCGAATATAAAAAAGATAAAGAAGATCAACGATAGAAAATAATAAATCAATGCTCTTTTGGTATCCTAAAACATCATCTCTTAGGGATTAATTTTCTCTCTCTAAAGCGATATTAGAAAAACAGAGGGAGTAAGAGATAAGTTACATTGAGGTCTTCTGCTGGTTTCATGATGAAATTGACTAGAACTCCTTGCCATGATCTCTTCGGTCTTAGTATTGGTAGGGCATCAAGCCTGGAAATCTAGATCATTAATGTTTTTCCTTCTGATAATCTGATTCAAGCAATGAGCATTGTCAAGCTCATAAGCAAGGGAGTTTGTAGCATAGGCAAGGGTAGAGACTGCTGATTTAGTCTTTGTTGGTGATCTTTTAGATATTTTTACACGTAGCTTCTTTCTGTTTTTCCTCTTCTTGGAACGTTTTCGTCGTAATGGCTAAAGTGTCATTGGCTACTTGGGACATTCAGATCTATCATTTTTGGGGTATCAATGTGGATGTTTTTACTTGGACTAGATTTTCTGGTGTGGTCTAGTCTGGTCTGAACTGATCTGGTTTGGTTTGGTACATGTCTGGTCTCTGTATTTTATAACTATCCAAGTTTGATTTGGTCTGATCTGGGACTGAAAACGGTCCAAGTAAAAACATCTTGCATGTTTGTTTAGACTTGCAGTGTTAACGGGGTCGTTGATGATTTGCTGTATTTATTGAAGGAGTGATGTACCCCCTCAAACCCTTATTTACCAGTGAGATCTTAAGGAGTTGGCATCTTTTGTAGAATTGAGTCCATAGTTTTAACACGCTATTGAGGCATATACCTTTAGGGTTACCTCTAGGTGAAGCTATAACAAATTGCCTTGAGGCCTTAATCTTCATGTGACAGAGTAGTTTATGTCTCACCTGAGTGAGGCTTATGCCTCATGAGGCGTATGAGGCTTACACCTCTAATGGAATGCATAGATGAACCATTTTACATGTTATTTTTTGTTTTGTTTTTGTCTTGTTTTGTTTTGTTTAGCTCAACAAGGCTTGTTTTCATTAAAAGATTTGGGATAATTTTAGTTAGCTGTTTATGAAAGGCTTAACCCAACAAAGCCCCTGAACTCTTGATGACTGTTTTCTGCCCAGCTGTCAACTGCATTCTTTCTATATGGTTCTACACTTCTACTTGACTGCTTTCTTCTTGACCCAACAGACGCTTTCAGTACTAGCAACCAACTTTCTTATCTACTCTACGTCGTCATATTTCATATTTTCTTCTGTGTGGAAGAGAGTGGACTTAAATATTTGTTAGTTTTTATATTTTGCATGCTTTTACAGTTGTGACATGAATTGCCATGTCATATTTACCCAAGAATGATGGCGTTTTTTTATTTTCACAAACTTAAACGACCTGTATGATTTTTTTTATTTAATATTTTACATATGACGTTTCTTTCTTGATTTGCCTTTATGCTTAAACCTAGTGACTCGTGAGGCTAAAGCAATTGTCTCAAAGCTCACTTTTGCTATTTAAAACCATTATTACTAGAAAACATAAGCAAAATTCTCTTTGGTGAAGGATTAAAAGCTTGTCTGTTACTCCATATAATTTTTTAAAATTTCTGAACAGCCACATCATATTCTTATTCTTCTTGATTGAAAAATAGAATCTCATTTTACAGCCCTTCTTGTTTTTCTGCTTCATTATGCATTTCTAGTTTTAAGACCATGTAATGCTCAATTTCCTTTCCTTTTAGGTGTCAATCTAGTGTGGAGTATGCTGAAATGGCAGCATTACGCAGACACTTTGTGTGGTCTAGTCTTTTTGTTGATCTTCTTCTAGGAAATGTGCTTGGCATTCTATTGTCTTCTCAAGCAGAAGCTGTTTGCTCATTCATTTTGAGTTTAGCTGATGGCATAACCAACCATGTTCTGCGTACTGGTTGTGTATGGCTGATGGGGAACCCAGCTGGTTTCAAGTTGAATGCTGAGTTAGCCGGTGTCCTTGGGATGGTTTCTCTTAATGTTGTTCAGATATGGTCCACAGTTTGGTCATTTATAAATTCCTTTTTGCCTTATCTCTTGAAAACAATTGCTGTATGTGGCTGTATTTTTGGTCTGACTACTGCTTCTGCTTTGACCATTGACATAATCTCATTAGCAACGGTCCATTTGTCTGCTCTTCATTGGTTACTTTCACTACTCTATTCAAGGCAGATACAGTTCATATCAACTTTGTGGCGCTTTTTCAGGTATTTACATCACACTGTTATTAATGTCTAGCTGTTGCTTTGAGCAGCATTATTGTTTGTTTCCATTGCATTTCTCCCTCTTCATACTGGCTCCGATAGGTTGTAATTTTTGTACTCCCTCCGCCTAAAAAAGGACTAAAGTTCCAAACATTTGTGTTGTCCCAAAAAAAGAGTCCAGTTTAGTCTAATACACTACGTTTTCATGTTCCCCCCCCAAAAAAACAGGCATGGACAAGTTATACTAGATAGTAGATACATTAGTTAAACCATGAAATAAGCTTGAAAAATATAGTCCGAGAAACCATTGTATGTTTTTCCATTTTTTTAATAAATTGGTAGGGTGTTTCCTGGCCCCTAACCGGAGAAACCATGTGGTTTCTTGGTCGAATACCGGGGTAAAAAAAAAGCTTGAAAAATATAAACACAATTCATGTTTTACATCAGCTATACGCCTATACGTTACCAAAATTAAAGAAGAGGAATTACACTGACCATAAATAAAAATACAAAAGATCAACCTGCAATGGGTTCTATACAACAGTAGTAACAGTAGCAGGATAGTAGCAAATAAATATCCAATACTGATACTGCGCAATCAATAGCAATAGCATGATATGCCTCAGCCGCTTGAGTGACTTACATTGTAACCACTGTATTCGTTGTTATATGTGAGATTTTTTTCATTGGATGTCAAAATCATCGTTAGAGGATATATTTATAAATCAATAATAGCTTATTTTTAGTTTCCATGAATTAAAAGTTGTACATTGGTCTAACAAGACTGTTTTCTTGGACCCCAAGGCATTAGTAGTATTATCGGAGTCCAGTTATCTGCATAAGTTATTTTTATGCAGACAATGATGCTACTATCTAACATGTTCAACTGGATAACAGAGGTAGGAAATGGAATCCTCTTCGGCAGAGATTAGATAGCTGCGGTTACACAGTGGAGCAACATGTTATTGGCTCACTTCTGTTCACTCCTCTCTTCCTTTTGCTACCAACTGTTACTGCATTCTATATTTTCTTCACGATTATAAATGCAAGTCTAGGGTTGATTTGCATAGTTATTGATTTGGGGATATTAGTTATCCACGTCACACCATATACTAAAGTTGCTCTTTGGTTGCTGAGGAAGAAACGATTTCCTTCTGGTATATGGTTTGAGATTGCAGCTCTTCAATGTGATGTGACAACCTCTTCACACATTGGGTCATCAGATGAAACCATCAATCTGGTGGCCAGCAGAAATTGTTACAGATCATCTGGTGTGGTTTTGTTTTTGCGAGGCAACTATTTGAGCTTAAGTAAGTTCAAGTAAACACATTCATTGGAAATTTGTGACATTACTGTAAAGTGGTGCTAAACAAATTGATATTTTTAAGCAAATAATGATTAAACACCGATAGACTAAATGTATGATGCCTTCATCATAGGTTTTAATACCATGCCTCGCCATCTCTACTCTCAGTTCTGAGAACAAAGATCAATCCTTAAACAAGATATGATATTCTATGCTAATCTGTTTGTTTTATTGCTAAATTAGAAGCCTGTTTTTAAAATAACAGGTGGGCTAATGCTACTGTAACAAGAGTTCTATTTTATAAATAACCACCCTTATAACTTGGCTTGATTCCCTAACAACACCTGGCTTTATTTAATGGGCAAAGACATCTCTAATGTGTGGTTTGCTTACTGTTCAAGTATGTTGGCGAGCTTTTATTCAATGAGAATGAACATAAATTGTGTATTTATGCAGGAGAAGTGGTTTGGCCCCATTATAGTTGCGTGTCTTCAGCAGTTTCAAGGTCGTCCATGGCATCATCAGCCTACGGGGTTCTAACAGGGAAACGGTTGGCATCTGTTTGCGCCCTCATGGTGTTGAATGTTGATTACCCTCATTCACATTTTTTTGTAATATCTTTTGCCCTTCACTGCAGTATTTCCTACACACTAGGTACAAGTGGGCTCCCCAGGAAGTTGCCATGGATGGTCGTTCCATACAAAGTTTACTGGCACCTCTGTTGCGATGCAATCCTTTCTTGCAGGAAAGACTGAAAGCCATGTTGTGGCGGCATTAATTGAGGATGATGCTTGGTGCACGTGCTACTCATCAACACTTTCAACCCTATTTCTGGCTTCAATTCTTCCATTTTTACCAGTGTTTTCAAATTGTTTTCATGAGTTAATATAATATGGTGGTGGTTTGATAGCTTTTATGCGATGGCTTAGGGCCTGCTTTAAACAAACTAATTAGGTTATTCAGTCAGGGATAGTGATGAAAAGAAACGAGATTAAACCAAGGAACAAAGTGTTTTTTTGGACCCGGTGTTAATCCAGAAAACTGTAGCTTTCTAGGGTGAAGGCCAGGAAACACCTTGCCTAAGGAACAAAGCGTTGTTACAGCTAAAGAAACTATTAAAGAAAATGTTTAATGCACTAAACTTCGTCGTATATAAATTATGCACATTAGCCATTTGTGATTTATACAATGCGTCAAATGCCTATGCATCAAAACCATTAAAGAAAGTACTTGTGCATACTAAGAATGAGAAGATGAAAGAAGTGTTGAGCATCTATTGAAAAAACATATGTTTACCTATCTTCAGCTGAGATTTTTAAAAGTTCAAAACGATTGTTTTTTACCTTTTGTTTATTTATGGTTATTTGGTAATGTAAAAATTTGTGGAATCAATTGAATTTTTTTGAATCTGGAGTTGAATTGCAAGGATTCTTAAAAGATTTGTTTTTAAAATCTATTTTATTAGTAAAATAGAGAGAATATTATATTAAAAGTTAAAATAGTTTTCTACAACAAGTTCAAGAAAAATAATTTTAGCCTTGCTTATTTTTATTATTGCACTATTTAACATATGTAATCAAAAGTTTAGTTTGAAAAATTTTGGCTGATCAATGGAAGAATATGATATCAAACATGATGTTATGTTTATTCATTTTTGTTATTTTCCATATAAATGAAGAACATCATCCCTTTCAATTAAATGTGGATTTGGTTTGAGTGATCAGTAAACCACTTAGATGGCTAGATTAGAATCAGTTTAGTTGGGATTGGGCTGGAAATCCTGGAATCATACTTAAACAGGCCTTGCTTAGGTACAGTTTTGCTTTAATTCGGTACTGGTTTGGGATAAGAACTGGATCTTATCTGAAAAATTCATCCCAGTCTTGACTAGGAAATAGGGAGCAGGGATGGTGGTGTAGTGAGAACCGATTGGCCTCGAATTGATTTATTAAACTATGATTTATTTATGCGATACAATGTCAACTATTCATCAATTGGGTCAGAGTTTGTTTGATAGTTTGCATGCTAATTTTATACACCCACACGAGGTTATGTCGTGTTCTTTCAAGTGACACGCTCCACATCAATCATATTGTAATTTGGCGCTATGTTTTTCAATAATTTATTTAATTGAATTCTCAATTGAATTTTAAATTGAAATTTTGTGCTCATAATTTACACAGGATAAAAAGCATATTCAAAAATTTTCATCAAAACATTCCATAGGGAATCACTTCAAACGGCGACGGCCGGACAAAAGATTATGTCCATCCGGCTGGACATGATCATTGTTCATGGTTAATATTAATAAAAGTTGTCACTTTCGGCCCCCAGTGACACTTTTTGGTATTCAACTTTTGATTTTTCCATTTTTAGTTCTCGGCTATTGTGTTAGAGACACTTTTAGTCCCCTGACTATTGTCAAATTGACACTTTTAGTCATCCCATTATGATTTAGATACAATAAGTGGAGGTAGTCATGGACCCGGGCCGGGCCGGGCCCGGCCGGGCTTTTTTTTTGGGAAGGAAGGCCCGGGACCGGCCCGGGTAGCCACCGGGTCCGGTCCGGGTCCGGGCCGGGCCTCCGGTTCGGTTATAATTTTTTTTTTTTTTTTTGCTTTCCTAACCCCCCCACTCACCCCCACACCCCCCCAAACCCCCAAACCCCTCCTAACCATCAAGCCCAACTTGGCTAACCCCAAAAAAAGAAAAAAAAATTAAAAAAAAATCAATTCGGCCCGGGCCCGGGCCCGACCCGGCCGGGCCGGTTCGCCAAATTCAAGGCCCGAGCCCGGACCCGGCCACCCCACCGGGCCTAGGCCCGACCCGGACCCGGACCCGAGAACCGGGCCGGTTCCGGGCTTGCACAGTGGCGGGCCGGGCCGGTCCCGGGCCGTGCGGCCCGAACCGGGTCCATGTTTAAGTGGAGGACTAAAAAAGGCACTATTATAATAGTTGAAGGACAAAAAATGTCACTTTTATGAAAGTTGAAGGACTAAATGTGAAAAATTTTCAAAGACGAGTTCCAAAAGTGTCACTAGCGCAATAGTCGACGACTAAAAATAGAAAAAACCAAAATCGAGTACCAAAAGTGTCAATTACATAATAGTCGTAGGACTAAAAGTGACAAAACCTTTATTAATAATGTAAAACATTATATAGCACTCTCCCTATTAATGTAAAATGACCAAATTTTTAAAAGTGTTGAAGTTTAGAGTGAATAATAAAAAAACTGTCTAAATTCACTACTTCCTTACATTTTACATGAAAAATATTTGGCATGTAAAGTATTAATTTGCATATTAACTTGGGTCCCAAGTGTGGTTAAGTATATGTGATGAGCTTGATTGAATGTTTTAAGTTTCAATTCCCTCCGTGTGTCAGGGGAACTATTAAGTTACTTTTAAACCGCTGAGAGCTCCAAGAATACGGCTCAGTACTGAAAACTAATGTTGAACTTTTAACAAAAGCTAGGATTTGTCTTTATTTGATTTAATAGGATGGGAAAAAAAACTTGTTTTTTTCAAACATCTTATTTGCCCCTCCCCCCACAGAGTATCGATGATAATTGATAACTCAATATATTGGTTCTGATGTGATAACCTTCACAAAAACAGACAGACAACTATAAATTTAATGCAATATATGCACAAATACTTAAATCACACATGCAATCAGTATTGTGAAGAAATCTGTAAGAAACCTCTGGTGAAACCAACTGTGAGAAACAAAGACAATGTGGGTATGTGTTCTACTAAACTTAATCTTGGCCATAATTCTTGAAAAATGGCATGATAATCCATTTTTAGTACAACTTAGGCTGAAAGCACAACTTTTAATGAGTACTTGTAAACATGTTTATGTTTACCAGGCATGTATATGGTCATTCATTTTGTTTTCAAACTTGTGGTTCGAAATAAAAGGGCATCTTAGACAGTTAAGAGACCAAAATAGAGTTGTTTGAAGTGCTGAAGGGATTTGTTGGTGAAAGTTCCAAGTAATTGTTGAGTAATTGGCAAGTATATCATGACAAGAAATACAGTGATTGAGTCATGAATGTAAAGCACTTTGCAGTGACAAAAAATTACATCTGGACTAACCAAAGAAATGTAACAGTACAGCAAAAAATAAATAACAGGGGGCATGAGAATACCACAAAAAATTGCCACATATTGCAAGGATTGCTACTGAGATGGTAGGTCTCTCTAGCAATATTCAATCTGCTTCTTGTTTATCAAACTTTACACTCTAATATTGTAATATCTATCCCCTTCTACATCTTATTAAGAGCAAGAGCAAGATCGCGGAGCTCCTCAAAAGCATCCATGGTTTCTGCATCAAACCCTCCAGCAAACTGCACATGATGGATCCAAAAGGTAGATTTAGTAGTGGCATTTGCTATAGAACTAGGTTTTTCAATAGATTATGAATTCTATGAAAAAAGTCATGTTTCTAATACGGAGTACTAAAAACACTAACAAACCTGATGAATTCTGAATGCAAACCTCACGCCTTGCAGTAGCATATAGTCCATGGAAGTATCTTTATCTGATGGCCCCTTGCACTGGAGCTCCATAGCTACCCTCTTCATATACAACTTTGCCAGTTTCACTGAGCCTAGCTTTATCTGTCATCATATGATTGCAGCAAATTACTATCTAAGAGGTCACAATGCAGTTTTTCCTTAAGACCTCTCTATCTACTTCAAGCCAACTATAGTTTTTCTTTAAATAGGGGTCTTCAGATGGGGGGGGGGAGTAAAAAAAATAAAACCTTGCTTAATATCCCATTGTCATGCATCCAGTCAGTCGGGATCTGATATTTGTTGCAGTGGCGGGTTAAAGAATCTCTTGATCGAAGAAGACTATATGTGGCGCGCTCCATCCTTCAAAGGAAAAAGACATAGATAAATAGATATATGTCCAGTCACACCACATTCACAGCTACACAGGATTTCAAAAGATCTTACTTCTCTGACAAAGAAACCATTTTCTTGAGCGCAATATCACATGGCAATCTAGGATCATCATTGTAATGTGAAACTTCACTCTCCAACTTCTTTATATCTCTATATCCAAAAGCTGCCTCCCTTAACGTGTCAGCCTTGCTCTCTGGCCAATCAAAGTGCTTCAGGACTGCTCTTTCATCCACCTTTAAGGACATTGAAACCACAAGCACGATTATTATTAGGACAGGTAGCCTCATTTTGTTGGGGTTTTATAAATATCTATGTTGGTAGTTGCTTAATTGGAGGATAACCTTTTAACTTACCAGAAAGCAAAGTTCATCATCAAGCCATTTCACAAATGCAACAACATCTTCAATGTCCAAAAATGTTGCATTGTTTACTTCACTTATCAGGGACTTCACAAATTCCCCTTGAGTTTCTACGTCGGCCTTTATCTGTACATAGGGAAGAAACAAAAGTGATGGGAACTTTGCAATTTTAGTCAATTGATTTAATTAAATTATTTATTGCATGAGAAGAAGAAACAAAAGGGAAGAAGCTTACAGCAAGCAAATAGGAAGAGCGGTTCGCGATTTCACCAATCATGCTACTTCGAGCATCAGCAACGTTTGAGACATCACAAACTCCATTCAGAGATTCCTTTCTTGAGTCTCTTTTCATGAGTGAGTGATAGAACTCAACTACTTGTGGAGCTCTTTGCACTGTTCCTGTTGTACTACTTCTAACCATGACCTTTGGGGGAGGTGGTGGTGGAGGGGGGAGGGGAGGAGGAGCTTTGGCAGAACTTTCCTTCTTCTGCTCACTGGGAACTGTCACTCTAGGTGGGGGGTTCGGGACCCGCAATGTTCGTCTCTCAACCTCTGAAGAAGAAGACAAAGAGGCTGTCACTCTATCCTGGAAAACATGAGGCTCAGTTTCCTTCCCCACTTCTTTTAAACAAATGAACCCATCAGATTGTCTTCTCATGTTGATCTTCAAGTCTTCAGCAAAACATTTTGATCCGCTAATGGAGTGGCGCCTGGCGTAATTCTGGTTAATATCTTCATCAGTAAGAGGCCATTTCTTGAGCTTTTTAATCAGACTCAACCTCCTGCTGGCATTACTACTGCACCTCAAGGAGTCTTCATCACTTTGATAACATGAGACAGAAGTAGATTCCCTGCTTTTGTCACTATATTCAGGACTAGAAGGAGGCTTATCACGCAGCTCATCTCTTAAACATGAGTTCTCCCATCTCAAGTAGGCAAGCTCCTCAACTTCATTTAAACGACTCAACTGCAGACTCTCTACTTGTTTGCAAAGCGATTCGTTCCTGTGTCTTAACAATGAGGCCTCTGCTTTGATCTTATCAACATCATTCTCCTGATTAAGAAAAGAAAACAAGTAGAAAAATGTGATATCTTCAAATCGGAAATTATAGGCCCGCAATATTAAAAAAAGATCCATGTCCTCTATAAGAGTCACTTCTCAAATTCCAACAAAGGAAGCAGCATTGAAGAGCACTGATTGGTTAACTACTCTTTCAGTAAATATTTATGTTCATTGTCGGTCTCTTTCCCCTATTAGTCACCTACTAGACTCAGGGTATAACATCTAGTTGGGGTCTAGAGCTTCTTGCACCATCAAAAAAATATTTTATGGGTCATAGTTAAGCATTAATGATAGCATAACATTCTTCATAGTTTTCATAAAAGAATAAAACGATTAATTATTTTCTAATCATTAAGAATAAAGATTAGGTTAGCTCCTTGAGAGCCACAAAAGATTTCCTTATTATTAATGCTTAACCAGAGCGGGGTAAGAATTGTTGGTTATTATTTTCCATAAATAGTAACTTCTCCTCAAAAATGTCAGAAAGGAATTGTAGTTGGATATAGTTCATACTAGAAAGCAGGTGTTTCTTCTTGGAATACAATAATTGAAAAGGGAAACAAGTAGCAGTACCTCAGAAACTCTGGCTGGGGATGCTAGTTTGGTCTCAATATGAGAAAGCCTGCAAGAAAGATCTCTCTTTTGAAGCTGAAGCTCCTTGTTCAAGCGCCTCAACTCAACCACCTCCATCTCTAACCCATTCAAATCTTTGCTACTATTCCTCTTCAACAACTCCTCAGAAAGATTGGCCTTATCATATTCCAGTTCCTCCAACCTCTTCACAAGTCCATCAATTTCGCTTCTCTTCAACTTGAACTCCTCATCAAGCTTCATCTTGCTTTCCTTTGACTCCTGGAGAAGGCTCCTAAGGTGATCTATTTCCAAGAACAAGTCCCGAGAGCCCGAAGCTTTAGCTCTCTGACCAACCACAGATGTCTGTGGGTGAACCTGAGTGGCAGTCACCGAACATGACACATCTCCCATCAGAGATCTCTTCGCCCTTGATTGGGAGTTGCTATCAGAGTTCGCCAGTGGTGTTTTTTTGCTCTGAACTGTTATTTCCACCTTTGCTTTCTTCTCCCCCGACAACCCCTTCACAATCTGAGACCCCCATGAAGACTTCGCCTTCGAAATATTACCGTTTCTTTTCACATAATTAACAGCACCCTTCGTAGCCTGGTTTTGATCGGATAAATTAGACGTTTTTAGTCGACTTTCGGGCTGGTTCTCTTTCCCCATTGCAGTCAAACTTACCATTAGAGCTCCAACTTTTGCGACCTTAGAAACTCCAAAACGCTATGTGTTGGGGTCAGGTTGACTGAAACCTTCCACTTGAAAATATCAAGCTTTGGTTTACAGCTTTTAAGCTTTGGGTAATATCCTTAATGGGTTTCCTGAGAAAAGGTAACAGGAGCAAAATTAGAAGCCAAGCTTGATTGAAAGATAAAAAATTGAAACTTCATGATCATCCTAATAAATAAACTGCGGTATATTAATTTCGGCAGGAGGTGCTCTTAAGTCTATTATCAACAAGACAAATCATTTGCAAGTTTAAAGCTCACAGTGAACGTGACGGATTGGGGTTTGAGGTTCCATTGTTGAGCTGGGAGAGAGAGAGAAGGGCTTGTTTAATTCTTCTACAAGATCATTAATGGTGGGTTCTTGAGGAAAGAAAATATGGCAGTCCGTGTCAGGGGCTTTCTTTGGTGGAGAACGGGTAGTGCAGTGGCGAGTATAGAGCGGAGAGTGTTATTTGAATTTTGAATTTCAAACGGTGCGATTTCCTTTTTGTTTCTACTTCGAAAGTCAAAAGTCATCTCATACGTGGATCTTTGGGGCCAACCGGGATCGAGATAAATCCGTCGTCAGAATTTGCAGTAGAAGAAAAGGAATATACAACCACGCTACGCGGCACTTAAAAGTAGGCCAAGATGGAGTGTTCAAGAGATTTAAAAAAATGTTTTTGAGTCTCTCGTTTAAAAAAAATGAGTGTTTTATGTGACAGCTTCTACTACAATATCATTGACGAATAAGTAATTGTCCTTATGCAAAGAAAGAGATAACGGAAGTCGTGGGAGGAGGCGGTCGTCTCCGAGGGTTAGCCTGGGTTGTTTTTCCGGCGGTGACCTTTCTCGGCCACAGTGTCCAACGCTTCAGATTATTTTGTTCCATTACTATGAGCCTCATCGTTGGAATTGTCGAGGTTTGGGGAATTTAGCTACCGTTCAAGGTGTGACCGACATGGTGCAGGTATATCGGCCTTCGATTCTATTTCTTATGGAAACAAAAATCGATGGTAATCGAGCAAAGGAAGTGCTTCGTCGTCAAGGTTTTCAACAGGTGGAGACAGGGGATAGCAGTGGCATTAGCGGGGGTATTGCACTGGGTTGGAACGATGACTTGGAGGTGACGGTGGTCTCCGCCCAACAAAACTTTTTCAATTGTATTGTGAGAATGTTGGCACATGAACGAGTTTGGAGGCCAAGGATGTTTTCTTTTGGACTGAAATTTGCTGGTCTGGTCTGATCTGGTCTGGTCTGAACTGGTCTGGTCTGGTAAACGTCTGGTCTCTCTGTATTTTATATCTACGGAAGTCAAGTCTGGTCTGGTCTGGGACTGAAAACAGTCCAAAAGAAAACATCCTAACCTGTTATTATGCTTTTCCGGAAACAAAGCGAAGAAGGGAGGCATGGCAGATGCTTGGGGGATTAGCGGCAAATAATTCTTTACCATGGATGATTATAGGGGATTTTAATGATACTCTATATGAGTCCGAAAAGAAAGGCCATATACCCCATCCTCCTTGGAGAATGAGAGGGTTTCGAGATGTTGTGATTAGCAGCGGCTTAAGAGACTTTCCCTTCGAGGGATATTAGTGGACTTGGGACAGAGGTAAGGGCACTTCGTATTGAGTGGAAGAGAAACTAGATCGAATTTTGGTTAATGATGACGGGTGGAATCAGTTTATGGCAGCACAAGCATCCTCGCTAGAGGCCCCGACTAGCGGTACATGGCCGAAAAACTCGTAGGTTTAAATTTGAAAATATGTGGTTAAAGGAGGATGAATGCCGCACGATAGATGCTAGTAGCTGGAATGCAGGTTCGCATTTAACAGTTAATGAAAAAAAAATTGTGGGAAAGAACTTCTACGGTGGGATGGCCGCAGACCTAAGGGAATTCGTAATCAAATTGTTGCATGCAAAAGAAGGCTAGCTTGGCTGAGAGGCAAAGATGATGCGGGGAGCACAGTAGAATTTATCTGGTTGAGAGCGGTAATTCAATCACTTATGGAGAAGGAGAACTTATATTGGCGGCAACGAGCAAATTAAAACAGTTCTGATTGAAGGAGGGAGATATAAATATCAGATTTTTTCGTAATGCTGTTAAGCAGAGAAGGAGGAAAAATAAGATACAGGGACTACGGTCGGCGAATGGCTCCTGGGTCACGGACAGGGGGCAGCTGGAAGGTATGGTCAGAATTTATTTTGAAAATATTTTTCAAGAAACGACCGAGTAGTAAAGTTGGGAGGATTTGGGAAATTTTAAGCAGGTTTCGACTGAACAAAATCTGAGGCTGACTAGGGCTATTAGTCCGGATGAGGTAAAGGAGGCTATTTTTTAGATGCACCTGGAGAAGGCGCCAGGGGAAGATGGAATGAATCCAGCTTTTTTTCAAAAGTTCTGGGACATTGTGGGGACATAGGTGTCTAGCCTTTGCTCAGGTATTCTTGAGACTGGTAGTTTACCGAGTGAACTAAATGTAACTAATATTGTCCTGATTCCGAAAAAAGATAAGCCTGAGGGTACGGGTGATTGGAGACCTATTGCTTTGTGTAATGTGGTATATAAGATATTTTCTAAAGTGCTAGCTAATCGACTAAAAGATTTTTTGGGGAGTCTGGTGGATGAGAGTCAAAGTGCCTTTATTCCGGGCAGATCCATTATTGACAATATCATTGTAGCCTTTGAGACGCAGCATTATTTAAAAAAGGGAGACCTATGGGAAATAAGGTATTGTGGCTCTTAAATTCGACATGAGTAAGTCCTATGATAGAGTTAGCTGAGATTTTCTTAAGGAAATCATGCTGAAGATGGGGTTTAGTTCGAGATGGGTGAACATCATTATGCAGTGTGTATCGACAGTTAGCTATTATGTTCAATTTGATAAGGATTATCTGGGTCCTATTGAGCCGATAAGAGGACTACGGGCAGAGTGATCCCCTTTCTCCATATTTATTTATACTAGTTGCGGAGGGGCTTAGTGCACTATTACGCCAGGCCGAGGGTAGAGGGGAGATTCATGGGATGTCGGTGTGTCAGGGGGCACCTCGCGTGTCGCATTTATTATTTGCAGATGATAGCTTTCTCTTTTTTAAAGCTTCAAATGAAGAATGTGCAACAATGAAGACTATTTTGCAGAAGTACGAGCAACTCTCAGGTCAGATGGTAAATTTTTATAAATCATCCTTAAATTTAAGGATGATTTATAAAAATTTAAGGATAATTTTTGTAGCCAACAGTTGGGAGTGCCGAGGGAGGGGGGACAAAATCTTTATCCGGGCTTGCCTGCGCTGGTTGGAAAAAATAAATTGGTTATTTTGAGTTACTTGTGTGATCGGATTTTTAATAGGATTAAAAATTGGAATAACCGGTTCTTATCTTGAGCTTGGCGTGCGGTTCTGCTACGCAATGTTATTCAGGCATTACCAAATTATTATGCTATGAATGTGTTTTTGTTGCCTAAAGATTTGGTGGAAGGGGTCAAAATTTGATAAAAAAGGCTTGAGGTGGAGAAGGTGAGAGGTGTTATGCAAGCCGAAGGAAGCCGGGGGTTTGGGTTTCAGGAGAATCCGGAAGTTTAATTTAGCTATGTTAGCTAAACAAGGATGGCGGCTCATTACTAAGGGAGGGAGTCTGATGAGCCGGGTGCTAAAAGCCAGGTACTTCCCTTCACCCGATTTTTTGCATGCTAAATTAGGGAGCAACCCGTCTTTTATATGGAGGAGTATATTTGAAACTCAAGAGGTTCTAAGAAATAATGTTAGAAGAAGAGTGGGGAATGGTATTGATATTCACGTGTGGGCAGATTCTTGGCTACCAGGGAATGATGGTAGAGTAACTTCTGACAAATCGGAAGGTATAAGGGATATGAATGTGGCTGCTTTACGTGACATTACGAGACAGAATTGGAGTATTGAAAGAATCAATAAATGGTTCAACCAAGAAGATAGGAGTCGAATTTTGAGTATTCCAATAAGTTTTATTGATAGGAGTGATGGCTATTGGTGGGTCGGAGAACGTAATGGAATCTTTTCAGTGAAGAGTTGTTGCAGAATTCTTATGGGGGACCAATCGGGAGGGTGAAACGGTTGGGGGAAGTTGTGGGATCTCAAGACCCCTCCAAAGTTCAAATATTTAGCTTGGCAGGTTTTAGATGGGTCTTTTCCAACTGTGAATAATCTTCGCAGGAAGGGGGTTAATATCATTAGTGGATGCAAGCTTTGTGATTCTACAGAAGAGGACACGGATCATGCCCTTCGCTCGTGTCCCAAAGTGATGGAGGTGTGAAAGAATGCAGGGATTTCCTTAGACTTGCAGCAGCTCTCGTTCGAGGACTGGTTCCGCGGGAAGGTAGCCTCGCCGACCACTGAAGCTGACATCAACTTCTTGGCTAACTTGGAGCATCTGGAAGCGTAGGAACGGTGTAGTCTGGAAAGAAAAAGAGCTGGACGCGAGCTGAGTTGTCCGAGTTGCGGTGAGTATGATGACGACATGACGTGAAGCTCAGGGGACAGCAGGGAGCCAGGCCGTGAGAACGCCAAACAGGGAGGGGGTGACAAGGTGGCGAAAGCCGAGCCCAAGTTTTTTTAAAATTAATGTTGATGGAGCGGTTAATCAAGGTGGGGGAGTGCGCGCTTGGGGGTGGGTGGCTAGAGACGAGAATGGAAATTTTATTCAGGCCTGGGGTTTTTCTAAGAGAGCTGATTGGTCTGTGGAAGACACAGAAGCTATGGGGGTTAGAGACGCTATAGCGGGAGATATAGAAGCGGGTTGGCAGAAGGTGGAGATTGAGACTGATTCTCTTAGTGTGATTCAGAATTTGAAGATGAAGAGGGGGAGCGGCTTATGTCCATTTGATTGTTGATGACATTAGAAGAATGGTAGAAACAAAGAGCAATTTTGGCGTCTCTTTTTGTAGAAGGTCTGCGAATCATGTGGCTCATGCGCTTGCACAATCACATGTTGCTCTCTCAGATCATATAGTTGATTATGATAGTATTCCTCATTGAATTTACAGCCAATTGGCAAACTATCTTTTAATTTAATATATTCGGTTTGACGATAAAAAAAACTGACAACTTCTACTAACTTTAATCCTTGTACTACTAAAAACTTGTGGCCGTCTCTAGGTCTCTGCATAGCAGTTTTGTACCGGCGGTAACATTCGTTACCAGTCCGGTGGGAGTTATCGCACAGGTGTGATGATCGGTTCTCTATTACATAATTGAGGATGAGCATATTAAGTTGGAATTGCAGGGGATTAGAAACCAAAGTGCGATGTTCAAGAGCAAAGGAATTAATTTTAAATCAGGGTTTTCAGGGCTCTTGCGGTGTGGACTGCGAAGGGTTGAGCGGCGGGCTGGTGTTGGGCGGGAGGGATGACGCCGAGGTGGAGATTATTCAGGCTGAGCGAAATTTCATTGATTGTAAAGTAACCATGAAGGCGAATGAAGACCCTTGGCGGATGAGTGACTATTATGGCTTCCCTGAGACTCGTCGAATACGAGAAGAGTGGGCTATGTTGGAGGATCTGGCGGCAAACAACAGGGGTCCGTGGATGCTAATAGGCGATTTCAATGATATTCTTTTCGATTAGGAAAAGAAGGGGCGTATCCCTCATCCCCCTTGGAGGATCCGGGGGTTTCGAGAGGCAGTTCATAGCCGCGGGCTGTGAGACTTTCCATTTTCAGGTAACCAATGGACGTGGGATAATAGAGGAAAAGGCACGTCACATTGGGTAGAAGAAAAACTAGATCGCATTCTGGTGAAGAAAGGCACATGCAGATTCGATGGAGGCACCAGACAGCGATCACATGGCTCTTTGTTTGAAGGTAAAAGTCTCTAACTAGAATAACAACAACATCCAAGCCTTAGTCCCAAACGATATTGGGGTCGGCTAACATGAATCGATATATGATATCACCAAAAGGAAAAGGACGAAAATAAAGATAAAAAAGATAAGCTATTATAAAAAAGATAATATAAAAGAGATGAATATACATATAAAAGATCAAATAAAAAGGATAAAGTAATATTTATATATAAGGATAAATATATATATATATATATATATATATATAAGAGGAGAAAAGATGATACAAGATCACTCTTCCACACGAATACCCGCCCTCCATTTTGCTCTCTCCAAAGCCATACTCTCATCCAATCCAAGAAGAAGCATATCACTTCTGACTCCCCTAACCCACGTCTGTTTGGGCCTTCCTCTCCCTCTCTTCCCTACCGCTTCTCCACACATCTCAACTCGTCTGACAGGTGCATCACTCGGTCTTCTATGCACATGACCAAACCACCGTAGGCGTGACTCCCGCATCTTATCTTCAATAGGTGCTACTCCCACCCTTTGTCTAATTGTCTCATTCCTCACGCGGTCCTTTCTAGTATGCCCACAAATCCAACGCAGCATGCGCATCTCTGCCACACTCATCTTTTGAATGTGACATTGTTTCACCGCCCAACACTCCGTGCCATACAGTAATGCAGGCCTAATTGCTGTCCTATAAATTTACCCTTCAATCTAGTCGGCATACCTCGATCGCATAGAAATCCTGACGCACTCTTCCACTTCATCCACCCTGTTCTGATTCTATGGGATACATCTCCATCTAACTCACCGTCCTTCTGAATTATGGAGCCCAAGTAACGGAACATATCGCTGACCGGTATCTCCTTACCATCTAAAGTAATTCCGCTATTACCACTGCTTCTACCTCCACCAAACTTGCACTCCATGTACTCTGTCTTGCTTCTACTTAGTCTGAAACCCTTGTTCTCCAATGTCTGTCGCCATACTTCCAACTTTGCTTTAACCCCTAATTGCGTCTCATCAATCAATACAATATCGTCGGCAAACATCATGCACCACGGTATATCGTCTTGAATTGACTTTGTAAGTTCATCCATGACTATGGCAAATAAAAAAGGGCTCAGAGTCGATCCTTGGTGCACTCCGATAGTAATAGGGAACTCCGTAGTCCTCCCTACACTAGTACGAACACTTGTAGTACTATCTTCATACATATCCATGATGATGCTGATATACTTGCGTGAAATGCCTTTTCTAGTTAAGGCCCACAAAAGAACTTCTCGAGGTACCTGTAAGGAATAAATGTAATTAGATTTTGATGATGCTATAGGATTAGAAAGTTAGAGTACCCCCAAATTAGATTTTATGTATTAGAATTTTAAATTGTAAGTATTAGTGTAGTCAACGATCAGAGTTGCTCTGCTTTGGATCAGATCAGAAGTGCATCAGAATTGCTCGACCAGACTTGCTGTATGAGAACTGCTCCATCAGAGTTCTTTTATCAGAAGTCCATCAGAGTTGCACCATGAGAGTTGCTGATAAATTGGACATCTGATAACCGATGAGAGTTACAGATCAGAGGTACTCATCAGCGGACCTATCAGAGTCAGAGTTCGAGTTCAGTCAGAGATCAGAAAGCCATCAGAACTCAACTCATCAGAAAGCCATCAGAACTCAGGAAGCCATCAGAATCCAACACATCAGAAGAGCCTGATCAGAGCCCGACTAACACTTAGAAGATTTCAAGCAACATCCAACAGCTATGAATCCAACGGGTAAAAACATCCAACGGCTAGAAGACTGTGCATGAAAGGAAAGCATTTAATGCACATTAAATGAGCCTGATACGCTGAAGGATTGATTGCAAATGATTGACCAAGGAATCCGGAAAGATATATTATAAAAATAGAAACCTTCCAAAACGGCGGTCAAGTCAACAGTACGCGCATTTAATGCAGTTGTCTCCTCCTCCAACGGGCAGACAACCTCAGTATATAAGCTACTCACCGAAGAACAGGAAAAGAACTCTTCGCAGAACCTTGCTAAAACTTTTGCTCCATTCATTACTCTGAACATACTTCTTGAGATTCAACCTTCATAACACTACAAGAAAAGTCCTACGTTGGGAAGATTCAAACTCCAAATCTTTCATCCCCAACAACGAGCAAAGTTCATCCTGTTCTTCAACACTTCAAGATCTTCATAACACATCAATTGTGACGAAGCAAGTTGGAGGAAAAACTTTGTTTTTCAAAGGATCTTCTGCAAAGAAGGGCGTCCAAGTAACTGCAGTAGTGAAGTGGTGATACTTCCGGGAAGCTGAGTGAAAGGATCAGCCATCAGGACGTGGAATTGCATCCTGGGTGGCATCTAGGCTTGAAGAAGACAAGGAGTGCTTCTTAAGTGCTAGGGACTAAGCTTTGTAACCGATCTACTTCAAAGCTAGTGGAACAGTGGACTAGAGGAACGCGTTGTTCCTTGAACCACTATAAAAATATCCGGTGTCATTTACTTTACTGCAATTTATATTTCTACACTTAGGACATTAACTGATTAACTCTAAGACTTGGAATCTGTGTTCAGCAGATCTTGTTTTCAGAGTTATCAGAAAGGCATTTGCCTTAGTGTTTCTGAGGCTACCCAGACAGATCAGAATCCGCTGCCAAGGCCTGTTCGATATCAGAACCAGCCTTTCTCTGTCACCAGAATCAGACCTTCTCTGATAAGTCACTTTGGACTTAGAGAAAATTTGAAAAACCAATCAGTCTATTCACCCCCCCCCCCCTCTAGACTGATTACCATATTAAACGGGACCAACAAGTGGTATCAGAGCCTCCTTGTTCTTGTAATCTTTTAGGTTACACTTTGAACAAAGATCCACTTGTTTTAGCCTCTATTCACTTATTATTATGGATAACTCTCTTGCCAAGCATCTAATGTTCACAGATCAGAAATATGATGACTGGAAGATTCGGATGAAAGCTCATCTCTGTGCCCTGCATGATGAAATGTGGGAAGTCTTGGAGAATGGACCTTTTATCCAATTCATGAAGGTCAACCCTGCCCATACCTTAGACAACAATCTACCTCAGATGATTGGGAAGACCAGGTCTGAGTGGACCAAGGAAGAGAAAAGACAGTACAACCTTGACAACATTGCCAAGGACATTCTCTACAAAGCTATTGATGAAAGATATTTCAATAGAATAAAGAAGTGCAGGACTGCTAAGGAAATCTGGGACAAGCTTGATGAGAAAGGTGCTGGTGATGAACAAGAAAGAGATAACAAGCTAACCATTTCAATGAAGAAGTTTGATGACTTCAAACTTCTGCCAGAAGAATGCATTGCCAAAATGCATGAGAGACTGCTGATCCTCATCAGTGAGATTTCTGAGCTTGGGAAGGAGCTCACTATCAAAGAAGTCAATTTGAAGATTCTCAGAGGACTACCCTCACTCTGGAAGATGAAGGTCATTGCTGTCCAGGAGAGCAAGGACATCAAAACCTACCCTACAGAGAAGCTGATCTCTGATCTCAAAGCTTATGAGTTCGAGATGCATGATGGTGAGAAGGAAGAAGTGCCAGATGAGAGGACCACAACTGCTCTCACAGCCAGCACTTCTAAGGCAACAAACTTTGATCCCTCAACTCTTCTATCTGATGAATATATGGCTGCCTTTGCCAGAAAATTCAGAAAATTTATGAAGAAAGATGGAAGGAGTCCATCTTCCATCAGAAGACCACATCAGAAGACCAAATCTTCTGAAAACAATGGAGAGTACCTCTGCTACAATTGCAGACAGCCTGGTCACTTCAAGGCTAACTGCCCCTTCCCCAGAGTGTCCAAGAAGCAAGGACACGAAGAAGAAAAGAAGCCTGAAGATCAACACAGAAGAAGAAGAAGAGCATTCGTCTCAGAGCAAGCTGAGAGAGATCCACTCTCTGAATCAGAGTCCAGTTCAGACTCTGACTCTGATGAAGCTTTCTGCTGCTTGGATGCAGAAACTGAAGACCTTTGCCTCATGGCACAATCAGATGATGAGGTATGTTCTACAGCTGATTCTATTTCTTCTTCGGTAGGCACAGCCTTAAATGATGATCCAATGTCATCATTTTGGGAAGAGTTCAAGACTATCCAAGGATCTTATTCCTTTATTAAAGAAGAAAACAGTAAGCTGAAAGCTGAAAATGAGTCTCTTCTAAAGAGAATAAGAGAGATTGAACATCTTGAAGTCAGATACAATAGCCTTCTGAAGATGCAATCTTCTATGAAGGGTATCAATGACTTTCACAACTCTACCCCTGGTCTTGAATATGTTGAACCCAAGTCTGGTGAATCTTCTGTAAGGCCTAGCACTCAAGTTGCTAAAGCCAAAAAGGTCATAGTTTCACAGACTTGCAGCCCCATCGGCCATGCTAGTACCTCTGGTACTAAGGTTATTCATGAGAAAGTCCCACCAGAGAACCAACAACTAAAGGCCAAACCAAAACAAGTTTTGAAAACTAATGAATCTGGCAGAAGACCTAATCACAATAAAAGTTTTCAGAACAATAAAATTCAAAGGCCAAAATCTATCAGACATCCTCATGATAACCATATCAGAAATTACTATCAGAAAGGCAAATATCAAGAGAAAATTAACCATAGGCAGAGAAGGTTGACTGGTCAACCTCAGAAGCCCAAGGTTAAACGTTCCTCATCTCTTGATAATATATGGGACTTCTTTCCAACAAAGAAGGCTATGCAAAAGTATGCAAACAGAAAGCATGATCCTCACAAGCATCTGCCTAAAGTGAATCATACATCTGTTTACTACGACTACCAGGTGGACAATGGGTACCATCCACCAAGGTTTCAGTTGATGAGACCAAAATGGTACCAACTACCAAGACTACATTACCCCCCAGGACCCAACATTGCTTGGGTACCTAAATCTTCCTTTTAATCTTGCAGGAACTGTGTGCTGGAGCTATCTCAAAACAAGAATGGTTTATAGATAGTGGATGCTCCAGGCACATGACAGGTGACAAGAGTTGCCTATCAGAGTTCCAGAAAATCAATGGACCCAGAGTCACTTTCGGTGGAAATGACAAGGATGGTCAAACAAAAGGAAGAGGGAAGCTGATCAAGAACCAGATAGTCATTGAAGATGTCTCATATGTCAAAGGTCTGAAGTTCAACTTGCTGAGTGCTAGCCAGTTCTGTGACAAAGGCTACACAGTTGAATTCACCAAGACCTTATGCTATGTCAAGCATGAGACAACCAAAGAAGTGGTTCTTACAGCCAAAAGAAGGAAGAACATCTATGTAGTTGACTGGCAAACAGCAAAAGATGGAACCTGCCTGATAGCTAAAGACAATTCAAAGCTAAGCTGGGACTGGCACAAGAAGCTTAGCCACTTGAATTTCAAAACTATCAACAAACTGGCAAGGGAACACATTGTAGATGGTCTGCCTGACATTGTTTACAAGAAGGAGACCCTCTGCAGTGCTTGTCAGAAGGGCAAACAAGTGAAGACCTCATTCAAACCCATAGCTGGAGATCTTTCTACTTGTCCTCTAAATCTGATCCACATGGATTTATTTGGACCAGTTGAAACTCCCAGTGTTGGTGGAAAAAGATATACTCTTGTTATGGTTGATGACTACTCAAGATATACATGGACTGTGTTCCTAGCAAAGAAAAATGAAACTCTTCAGAAGTTGCCATCTCTGTTAAAGCAACTTCAGACTGAGAAGAATATGAAGGTCAGAACAATCAGATCTGACAGAGGAACTGAATTTGTCAACAAAGTGATCAAGGACTTCTGTGATCAGAATGGCACCTTCCATCAACTTTCTGCTGCCAGAACACCCCAACAAAATGGTGTTGCTGAAAGAAGGAACAGAACTTTAAAGGAAGCTGCAAGGACCATGATTGCAGAATCAGGACTGCCCATCAGATACTGGGCTGAAGCAATCAACACTGCATGCTACACTCAAAACAGAAGCATGATCCACAAGAATCATCAGAAGACCCCCTACGAGCTGTGGAAAGGAAGAAAGCCAAACATCAGCTATTTCCATGTGTTTGGATGCAAGTGCTACATTCTAAACAATGGAAAGGATAATCTGAAAGTATTTCAAGAAAAAGCTGATGAAGGTGTATTCCTAGGCTACTCAAGTTCAAGCAAAGCCTATAGAATACTTAACAAGAGAACCATACAAGTTGAAGAATCCATTCATGTCAAATTTGATGATGGCGCCTCTGCAGAAGGACTATCAGAGACCCTGCAGAAGATCAATCTTGAAGATAAGGTTTCAGAACCATCAGAAGAGGTCACTAGCAATCCAGTATTCTCAACTCCTACTACTAACCCAATTCTGATAGATAAAGATGAAGATGAAGAATCAGAGGATGAACCATCAGTGTTGGTCCCGTTAAATATGGTAACCAGTCTAGAGGGGGGGTGAATAGACTGGTCGGTTTTTCAAATTTTCTCTAAGTCCGAAGTGACTTATCAGAGAAGGTCTGATTCTGATGACAGAGAAAGGCTGGTTCTGATATCAGAACTGGCCTTGGCAGCGGATTCTGATCTGTCCGGGTAGCCTCAGAAACACTAAGGCAAATGCCTTTCTGATAACTCTTAAAACAAGATCTGCTGAACACAGATTCCAAGTCTTAGAGTTAATCAGTTAATATCCTAAGTGCAGAAATGAAAATTGCAGTAAAGTAAATGACACCGGATATTTTATAGTGGTTCAAGGAACAACTCGTTCCTCTAGTCCACTGTTCCACTAGCTTTGAAGTAGATCGGTTACAAAGCTTAGTTCCTAGCACTTAAGAAGTTCTCCACGCCTTCTTCAAGTCTAGCTGCCACCCAGGATGCAATTCCACGTCCTGATGGCTGGTCCTTTCACTCAGCTTCCCGGAAGTATCACCACTTCACTACTGCAGTTACTTGGACGCCCTTCTTTTCAGAAGATCCTTTGAAAAACAGAGTTTTTCCTCCAACTTGCTTCGTTACAAAGGATGTTTGATGAAGTTTTTGAAGTGTTGAAGAACAGGATGAACTTTGCTTGTTTGTTGGGGATGAGAGATTTGGAGTTTGAATCTTCCCAACGTAAGCTTGTCTTGTTGAAGGTTGTTAGAATTTGAATCTCAAGAGAGCTTGAATGATGATGAGCAAAAGTTGTAGCAAAGTTGTTTTTCTGTTCTTCGGTGTGTAGCTTATATACTGAGGTTGTCTGCCCGTTGGAGGAGGAGACAACTGCATTAAATGTGCGTACAGTTGACTTGACCGCCGTTTTGGAAGGTTTCTATTTTTATAATATATCTTCCCGGATTCCTTGGTCAATCATTTGCAATCAATCCTTCAGCGTATCAGGCTCATTTAATGTGCATTAAATGCTTTCCTTTCATGCACAGTCTTCTAGCCGTTGGATGTTTTTACCCGTTGAATTCATAGCTGTTGGATGTTGCTTGAAATCGTCTGAGTGTTCGTCGAGCTCTGATCAGGTTCTTCTGATATGTTGGATTCTGATGGCTGTCTGATGAGTTGAGTTCTGATGGTCTTCTGATCTCTGACTGAACTCTGACTCTGATAGGTCCGCTGATGAGTGCTTCTGATCTGTAGTTCTCATAGGCTATCAGATGTCCAGGCTTATCAGCAACTCTCATGATGCAACTCTGATGGACTTCTGGTAAGAGAACTCTGATGGAGCAGTTCTCATAGAGGAAGTCTGGTCGAGCAGTTCTGATGCACTTCTGATCTGATCCAAAATAGAGCAACTCTGATCGTCGACTACACTAATACTTACAATTAAAAAATCTAATACATAAAATCTAACTTGGGGGTACTCTAACTTTCTAATCCTATAGCATCATCAAAATCTAATTACATTTATTCCTTACAATCAGAGTTGCCTAGACAGCAACTATCAGAACCTGATCTAACTTGGTTAAGAGATCATCCCCCTAATCAAGTGATTGGTCAAGTCACCAGTGGTGTTAGGACCAGATCTGCATCCAGAAGAGAAGCCATGTTCACCTGCTGCATATCTCAAATGGAACCAATGAGTGTAGAAGAAGCTCTAGAAGACTCAGACTGGATCAATGCAATGCAAGAAGAGCTAACACAGTTTGAAAGGAATGAAGTATGGAAACTTGTTCCTCGACCAAAGCATCAGAATGTCATTGGAACCAGTCTAGAGATCCAAGTAGAAAGAGGTCTTCACTTGTTTGCCTTTCTGACAAGCACTGCAGAGGGTCTCCTTCTTGTAGACAATGTCAGGCAGACCGTCTACAATGTGTTTCCTTGCCAGTTTGTTGATGGTTTTGAAATTCAGGTGGCTAAGCTTCTTGTGCCAGTCCCAGCTTAGCTTTGAATTGTCATTTGCTATCAGACAGGTTCCATCTTTTGCTGTTTGCCAGTCAACAACATAGATGTTCTTCCTTCTTTTGGCAGTAAGAACCACTTCTTTGGTTGTCTCATGCTTGACATAGCATAGGGTCTTGGTGAATTCAACTGTGTAGCCTTTGTCACAGAACTGGCTAGCACTTAGGAGGTTGAATTTCAGACCTTTGACATATGAGACATCTTCAATGATTATCTGGTTCTTGATCAGCTTTCCTCTTCCTTTTGTTTGCCCTTCCTTGTCATTTCCACCGAAAGTGACTCTGGGTCCATTGATTTTCTGGAACTCTGATAGGCAACTCTTGTCACCTGTCATGTGCCTGGAGCATCCACTGTCAATATACCATTCTTTTTCTGAGATAGCTCCAGCACACTGTTCCTGCAAGTTTAAAAGGAAGATTTAGGTACCCAAGCAATGTTGGGTCCTGGGGGGTAATGCAGTCTTGGTAGTTGGTACCATTTTGGTCTCATCAACTGAAACCTTGGTGGATGATACCCATTGTCCACCTGGTAGTTGTAGTAAACAGATGTATGATTCACTTTGGGCAGATGCTTGTGAGGATCATGCTTTCTGTTTGCATACTTCTGCATAGCCTTCTTTGTTGGAAAGAAGTCCCATATACTATCAAGATCAGAGGAGCGCTTAACTTTAGACTTCTGAGGTTGACCAGACAACCTCTTCTGCCTATAGTTAATCTTCTCTTGATATCTGCCTTTCGGCTAGCAGTTTCTGATACCATTGTCATGAGATTGTCTGATAGGGTTAGGCCTTTGATTATTATTGTTCTGAAAACTTTTCCTTTTGTTAGAGTGTCTGCCAGGTTCATTAGTTTTCAAACTTTGTTTTGGTTTGGCCTTTAGAGTTTGTTTCTCTGGTATGACCTTCTCATGAACAACTTTAGTACCAGAAGTACTAGCATGGCAATTGGGGCTCAGAGTCTGTGGCACTATGACCTTTTTAGCCTTAGCAACTCGGGTGCTAGGCCTTACAGAAGGCTCACCAGACTCTGGTTCGACATATCCAAGACCAGAGGTGAAGTTATGAGAGTCACCAATATTCTTCATGGAAGATTGCATCTTCAGAAGGCTATTATATCTACTCTCAAGTTCCTCAATGTCTCTTATTCTTTTCAGAAGAGACTCATTTTCAGCTTTCAGTCTATCTCTTTCCTCAGTTAAGAGATTAAGTTTACACTCAGTCTCTTTCCTTAGATCAGAGATATCAACTTTCAGCCTACTGTTCTCTTCTTTAACAAAAGAATAAGTGGCTTGGATAGTTTGGAACTCTTCCCAGAATGATGACATTGGATCATCATTTAAGGCTGTGCCTACCGAAGAGGAAATAGAATTAGAAGTAGAGCATACCTCATCATCTGATTGTGCCATGAGGCAAAGATCTTCAGTTTCTGCATCCAGGCAGCAGAATGCTTCATCAGAGTCGGAGTCTGAGCTAGACTCTGATTCAGAGAGTGGATCTCTCTCAGCTTGTTCTGAGACAAATGCTCTTCTTCTTCTGTGTTGATCATCTGGTTTCTTTTCATCTTCATGTCCTTGCTTCTTGGACACTCTTGGATAGGGGCAGTTTGCTTTGAAGTGCCCAGGCTGTCTGCAGTTGTAACAGAGGTACTCTCCATTGCTTTCAGAGGACTTGGTCTTCTGATGTGGTCTTCTGATGGAAGATGGACTCCTTCCATCTTTCTTCATAAACTTCTTAAACTTTCTGGCAAAAGCAGCCATATACTCATCAGATAACAGAGTAGAAGGGTCAAAGTCACTTACCTTTGAGGTGCTAGCAGTGAGAGCAGTGGTGGTCCTCTCATCAGGAACTTCTTCCTTCTCTTCATGCATCTCAAACTCATAAGCCTTGAGATCAGAGATGAGTCTTTCAGTGGCATAAGTCTTGATGTTCTTGCTTTCCTGGACTGCAATCACCTTCATCTTCCAAGCTGAAGGCAGTCCCCTGAGGATCTTCATGTTGACCTCTTTGATGGTGAGCTCCTTCCCAAGCTCAGAAATCTCACTGATGAGAATCAGCAATCTCTCATGCATCTTAGCAATGCATTCTTCTGGTAGGAGTTTGAAGTCATCAAACTTCTTCATTGCAATGGTCAGCTTGTTGTCTCTTTCTTGTTCATCTCCTGCTCCAATCTCATCCAGCTTATCCCAGATTTCTTTGGCAGTTCTGCACTTCTTTATTCTATTGAAATATCTTTCATCAATAGCTTTGTAGAGAATGTCCTTGGCAATGTTGTCAAGGTTATACTGTCTTTTCTCTTCCTTGGTCCATTCTGACCGGGCTTTCTCAATCATCTGGGGCTGAGAGTTATCAATGGAGTGAGCAGGATTGATCTTCATGAACTGGATAAAGGGTCCATTCTCCAAGACTTCCCACATTTCATCATGTAGGGCACATAGATGTGCCTTCATTCTGATCTTCCAATCATCATATTTCTGATCTGTGAACATAAGATGCTTTGCAAGAGAATTATCCATTATAATAAATAAAGAGAGGCTAAGAACAAGTGGATCTTTGTTCAGAGAGTAACCTAAAAGATTACAAGAACAAGGACGCTCTGATACCACTTGTTGGTCCCGTTAAATATGGTAACCAGTCTAGAGGGGGGGGTGAATAGACTGGTCGGTTTTTCAAATTTTCTCTAAGTCCGAAGTGACTTATCAGAGAAGGTCTGATTCTGATGACAGAGAAAGGCTGGTTCTGATATCAGAACTGGCCTTGGCAGCGGATTCTGATCTGTCCGGGTAGCCTCAGAAACACTAAGGCAAATGCCTTTCTGATAACTCTTAAAACAAGATCTGCTGAACACAGATTCCAAGTCTTAGAGTTAATCAGTTAATATCCTAAGTGCAGAAATGAAAATTGCAGTAAAGTAAATGACACCGGATATTTTATAGTGGTTCAAGGAACAACTCGTTCCTCTAGTCCACTGTTCCACTAGCTTTGAAGTAGATCGGTTACAAAGCTTAGTTCCTAGCACTTAAGAAGTTCTCCACGCCTTCTTCAAGTCTAGCTGCCACCCAGGATGCAATTCCACGTCCTGATGGCTGGTCCTTTCACTCAGCTTCCCGGAAGTATCACCACTTCACTACTGCAGTTACTTGGACGCCCTTCTTTTCAGAAGATCCTTTGAAAAACAGAGTTTTTCCTCCAACTTGCTTCGTTACAAAGGATGTTTGATGAAGTTTTTGAAGTGTTGAAGAACAGGATGAACTTTGCTTGTTTGTTGGGGATGAGAGATTTGGAGTTTGAATCTTCCCAACGTAAGCTTGTCTTGTTGAAGGTTGTTAGAATTTGAATCTCAAGAGAGCTTGAATGATGATGAGCAAAAGTTGTAGCAAAGTTGTTTTTCTGTTCTTCGGTGTGTAGCTTATATACTGAGGTTGTCTGCCCGTTGGAGGAGGAGACAACTGCATTAAATGTGCGTACAGTTGACTTGACCGCCGTTTTGGAAGGTTTCTATTTTTATAATATATCTTCCCGGATTCCTTGGTCAATCATTTGCAATCAATCCTTCAGCGTATCAGGCTCATTTAATGTGCATTAAATGCTTTCCTTTCATGCACAGTCTTCTAGCCGTTGGATGTTTTTACCCGTTGAATTCATAGCTGTTGGATGTTGCTTGAAATCGTCTGAGTGTTCGTCGAGCTCTGATCAGGTTCTTCTGATATGTTGGATTCTGATGGCTGTCTGATGAGTTGAGTTCTGATGGTCTTCTGATCTCTGACTGAACTCTGACTCTGATAGGTCCGCTGATGAGTGCTTCTGATCTGTAGTTCTCATAGGCTATCAGATGTCCAGGCTTATCAGCAACTCTCATGATGCAACTCTGATGGACTTCTGGTAAGAGAACTCTGATGGAGCAGTTCTCATAGAGGAAGTCTGGTCGAGCAGTTCTGATGCACTTCTGATCTGATCCAAAATAGAGCAACTCTGATCGTCGACTACACTAATACTTACAATTAAAAAATCTAATACATAAAATCTAACTTGGGGGTACTCTAACTTTCTAATCCTATAGCATCATCAAAATCTAATTACATTTATTCCTTACAATCAGAGTTGCCTAGACAGCAACTATCAGAACCTGATCTAACTTGGTTAAGAGATCATCCCCCTAATCAAGTGATTGGTCAAGTCACCAGTGGTGTTAGGACCAGATCTGCATCCAGAAGAGAAGCCATGTTCACCTGCTGCATATCTCAAATGGAACCAATGAGTGTAGAAGAAGCTCTAGAAGACTCAGACTGGATCAATGCAATGCAAGAAGAGCTAACACAGTTTGAAAGGAATGAAGTATGGAAACTTGTTCCTCGACCAAAGCATCAGAATGTCATTGGAACCAAATGGGTATTCAAGAACAAAGCAGATGAAGAAGGCAACATTGTAAGGAATAAAGCAAGGCTTGTAGCAAAGGGATACTGCCAAGAAGAAGGCATAGATTTTGATGAGACCTTTGCACCTGTTGCAAGATTGGAAGCAATCAGAATTTTCCTAGCCTATGCTGCTTACAACAACATCAAGGTTTACCAGATGGATGTAAAGAGTGCATTTCTGAATGGAGAACTTGAAGAGGAAGTTTATGTTGAACAACCTCCAGGTTTTGTCATTCCTACTCAATCTTCTTGTGTCTACAAGCTCAGAAAGGCCCTCTATGGTCTTAAGCAAGCTCCCAGAGCTTGGTATGACACATTGTCCTTATTCTTAGTGAACCATGGGTTTACTAAAGGAAAGGTTGACAAAACTCTATTTCAAATCTCTGTTGCTAATCATATTCTATCAGTGCAAATTTATGTTGATGATATTATATTTGGAAGCACTAATCCAGAATTATGCAAGAAGTTTTCTAAAGTGATGCAGAAGAAATTTGAAATGAGCATGATGGGAGAACTAAGTTATTTCCTTGGATTACAAGTCAAACAAGTTCCAGAAGGCATCTTTATCAACCAAGGGAAGTACACCAGAGATCTCATCAAGAAGTTTGGAGTAGATGGAAAATCTTCAGTCAAGATTCCAATGAATGCATCTCAAGGCATTGGACCAGATGATGAAGGCAAAGATGTAGATGCCACAACCTATAGAGGAATCATTGGATCTCTCCTCTATCTGACTGCAAGCAGACCAGACATAGCTTTTGCTGTAGGAATCTGTGCCAGATACCAATCAAAGCCCAAGGAGAGCCATCTAATAGCTGCTAAGAAGATTATCAGATATATCAAAGGAAATCCAAATGCAGGACTATGGTATCCTAAGGGAGGTAATTTTGAACTAATTGGTTATTCTGATTCAGATTTTGCAGGTTGTAGATTGGACAGGAAAAGCACTTCTGGTCACTGTCAATTGCTAGGTGGGAGACTTGTCTCCTGGTTCAGCAAGAAGCAGAATTCAATCTCAACAAGCACTGCTGAAGCTGAGTATATTGCTGCTGGAAGCTGTTGTGCTCAATTGCTCTGGATGAAGCAACAACTCAAGGATTATGGAGTGCAAGCAAAGGAGATCAAGCTGCTGTGTGACAATACAAGTGCAATTGCTATCACTCAGAATCCGGTGCTGCATTCAAGGACTAAACACATTGAGATCAGACATCACTTCATCAGAGATCATGTGGAGAAGAAGCACATCTCAATTGAGCATGTTCCAACTGAAGATCAGCTTGCGGATATCCTAACCAAACCTCTTTCAGAGGCTAGGTTTAATAAGTTGAGAGAAGAATTGGGAATGATGGATGATCTTCCCAGAGATTCATGAATCAGAGTTACAGAAGTATCAGATGTGGATTCATCAGAACACCCCATCTCTGATACCTTAGCTTTTATCTGTCAGAAGCTTGAATCAGAGTTGCAGAAGCATCAGACGTGGATCAATCAGAACTCTCCACCTCTGATACGCTTATCCATCAGAGAACCCTATGTCAGAATACCCCTTCTCTGATGTATGGAATGTTATTCATCAGAGTGGCTGTGGACTTAGAAAATTTTCTAAATTTCGGGCGAGACTGTTCAATAAACCGGAAGTTATCATTTTACCCCCGATAGTTATTACCATATTTGGAAAAACGGCTTTCCGCCCACAATCCATTTAATGCGACCTCGAAACCGCCAATTATATCAAACGTCCACTAACCCAAATTCATATATACCCATTCTGAAACCTAAATCGCTACTGCAATTTTACTCTTCGACTTCAAGCTTTATTTCTCCAAATCTCCAACCTTCAAACCTCTCAAATTTTTCCAAGAACCTGAAGATGAAGTTCATCAACATCACAGATCTCTCAGATTCTGAAGCCAAGGCGCTTGTAGCTAACATCGCCACCGGGATGAAGGTTGACATGTCCTCCTTGCCATTGTTGGCCGAGAACTCTAAAGTAATGAAAGCGGTCATTGCCGGGATGAATGACTCGCAACTGACCAAAATAGTGGCTCACCCTTATGAGCACTTCAGTAATCTGGATGTGGCCGAGTTCTACCTCAACGCCTACATCTCTGACAATGCCATCCACTCCCAGGTTCAGGGAAAGGACCTGAAGATCGATGCTGACTCTCTCAATGAGTTCTTCGGCATCGAACTCGACTCTCAGGACATTGACACCCCTACACTCATCGACTTGGAGTCAGTCGAAGTCTCTGTGGAGACATTTGTGGACACCTACTGCCGGGATGATGCAACCGGAGTAGATAAACTCTACATGAAGAAGAACCAGCTCAAGAAGGACTTTGAAAGACTGATGAGCATTATGCACCGCTGCTTATGGTGCAAAACTGGGTCAACTGACCAAATGAACAATGCCAACTCCAAGGCCATCTATGCAGTTCACAGGGGCATGAACATCAACTGGGGAAAGGTGCTTTTCCAGTCCATCTCTGAGTCCGTTGCCAAGAAGGACAAAAAGACAGGGATGTTCACAACCAAGATGGGTCATGGCCTTCTGATTTCTAGACTTATATCCAATGTCAACATAGCGCTCAGAGAAGCCAATGAAGTCAACCACAACAAAACCATCTTTCTTACTGCATCCCCCAAACTACATGTGGCTGTTGCTGCAGAGCTGAAGAAAACCAGCAAGCTTGAGCAATTAAGGGAGAAACCAGTTACTACAGCTGCGGTTGATGATGGACAACCCAAAGGGAAGAAGAAGAAGGTTCAGAAGAAGCCTGACACCACCCCAGAGAAACCTGCATCAGAGGGTGACGCATCAGAGAAGGATGCACCAGCTGAGGCTCCTGTCAAAAAGATGAGACAGAAGAGGAGAAGAAGATCTCTCATTCAGAGTGACTCTGATAGCTCCAAATCTCCTATCAGAGTGGCAAAGAAGAAGAAGAAGGTTCTCTCATCCCCTAAAGGATCAGCACCTCAGGGGGAACCAGCACCAGAGTTGGCTGCTGCACTGGTGATCTCTGATGCTCAGGGGGAACCTGAGTCAGAGGTCCAACCTAACTCTGCACCAGCACTGCAAGTCACCATCTCTCCATCAGAGCACCCAACCTCATCAACTGGAGTTCCTGAGGTAGATCCCATCTCTGCCCTTGAGAAACAATTTCAAAGGGTGCTAACATGGAGGAAGTGGAGAATGGGACCTCTGCAGCAAATTCTTGCCCAAGCTGCCACTTATGAAACTGAGGAAGTTGAAGTCCTCAAATGGGCAGGTACTGATGATGTCTCTCTATGCTTCGACCTTCCATTCTTACATTCGGTTCTTGAAAAGAAGAAGGCAAGCCACAAAGGCAAGGAGAAGCTGACTACTACCTCATCAGATGAGCATGTCAAAGCTTTATCTGAACACGAGGTTCCCATCTTTGAAGCATGGCTGATGGAGAAGAAAAGGAGGGAGTCTCTAATCAAGATGAAAACTGTTCCAGGTACAGAGGGAGAGCCATCAACTGCCAATGATATATCTCTGGCAATGCAGAACCTTATCAGAGAATGGAGAGAATCTCCAGTTGAAGAAACGGTTTTAGAGGTAATACCAGTATCTCCTATTCCTCTAATTACTTTGCAACCAACTCCATCTCCCCCACACTCACCTCCCAAATCCCCTTCACCCAAACCAACCACACCAGCCTCAACTCCGTCTCCTCTACAAATTCAGAAAACACCCACTTCATCTCATAAGAAATCCTCACCTAAACAACCCTCACCCTGCCATCAGATAACCCCCATCAGAAGCCGATCACCCTCACCTCCTCCTTCACCCCAACATCAGAATACCCCCGCTCTACAAGCTCAACCTCATCAGAGCTCAGCCAATCAGAGATCAAAGTCTGCTCCTCATCAGAAATCCTCCAAGCCTCTCTCTCCACAACATTCTGCAGCCTCCACTCAGAAAAGAGAGCCAGTTGTAAGGATTCTTTCCTCAACTGAAGACAATGATGGCTTTCTCACAGCTTCAATGGCTGGTGATCTTCAATCTGCCAAGAGAAAGACTCCTACTCCTCCTCCATCTCCTGCTCAACAACCGCAGGTCAATCATATACCTCAGCCAGAACCTCCAAAAGCTGTCCTCATCCCCTTCCAGGAGTTTGTGGAATCAGCTGAAGACTTAGGAGATCAGATGATTGCAGGACTGAACAAGTTGCTTGTACTGAATCAGAAGCATGATGCTCACCTTGATTTGGTACAGTACAACATTGAATCTGAACTCACCAAAATCTCAACCTCTCTTTCTACACTGGCAACAACATTCCTCAGTTACATGAAGACATCCAATGAGAAGGTTGATAACATAGCTTCAGAGGTTGCTAGTCTACACACAGTCTTGTTCTCACAATCTCAGACTCTGACAGCACAGGACAAGGCCATTCAAGAATTATCTGATGCTGTTGACACTCTACAATGGTCTCATGACAAAAATGCAGAGCATCTGACAGATGTGGAGGAAATCTGCAAGACCAACAAAGAATTTAGTCTCAAACTGATCAACACTGGCAAGGAAAGAGATCACAAGCTGACTCTCCTGGAAGCTACTACAAAAGATATCCAATCAGCTGTTGGCAAGCAGAAAGAGACTCTAGAAGGGCTGGCTTCTGTTACTCAGACTCTTCCAGGAGCTCTCGAAGCAATCAAAGAAAACAATGCCACTGAATTCTCCAAAATTGGACTCCTACTTGGTGATCTTGTTGATGCCAAAAAGGGGGAAGAAATCAGAGAACCTGCTAAAGCCATCAGAGCTGCAGAAGGAACTAGCACCAGAGCTGTTGATCCTGCAGAATATTTTGAAAGGGCAAAACAAAAGAGGATTGCTGCTGGTATTCAGAGACCAACCCCTCCAAGATCAAAGAAAGGAAAGAAGACAGCCTCCACTTTCACTTTGGCCCAATGGCTCAACAGTGACTTGGCTAAACCTGATGCTGCTCAATTCAGAGAGATGAAGAAGCATATGACCCCTATTCAACAAGAGAATCTCATTCTGGATAAAGATGGGCTAATAATAATTAACCATGGTGGGTCAATGCAAGAAGCAGAAGACTGGTGGCGAATGAAAGTGATCCCTGGCAAGGACCTGTCTGAAGCCATCAGAAACTATCTAGATTGTCAGCTTGCACCTGCCTGGTCAGAATATCAGAATCCCAGGAACCTTGCTACAATCAGAGCAAGAATAAATGCTGATCTGAAGGAAATTGAGGCAAAGGAAGCTCAACTAGAAGAGGAAGATATCTAAACTCTATCCTCTTGTTACTTTAAATACTCTTCCTTAATAAGATAACCAGCTTGCCTCTTTTTTGCATGGCAATTTCAAATATTTGCATTCTGTTTACTTATGCTCTGATATCTTGTGTTATTTCTTATTTTGCTCATCTGATTGATTGTATCTTACTCTTACTATTTTCCTATGCCAAGTGCCCACCAAGATTCTAAATGAAAGTTTATTTTTAACTTATTTTCCTTCATAGTGGAAGGCACTTCTCTGGAAATAGTTTAAGGGTTTTGGCATCATCAAAAAGGGGGAAATTGTAAGGAATAAATGTAATTAGATTTTGATGATGCTATAGGATTAGAAAGTTAGAGTACCCCCAAATTAGATTTTATGTATTAGAATTTTAAATTGTAAGTATTAGTGTAGTCAACGATCAGAGTTGCTCTGCTTTGGATCAGATCAGAAGTGCATCAGAATTGCTCGACCAGACTTGCTGTATGAGAACTGCTCCATCAGAGTTCTTTTATCAGAAGTCCATCAGAGTTGCACCATGAGAGTTGCTGATAAATTGGACATCTGATAACCGATGAGAGTTACAGATCAGAGGTACTCATCAGCGGACCTATCAGAGTAAGAGTTCGAGTTCAGTCAGAGATCAGAAAGCCATCAGAACTCAACTCATCAGAAAGCCATCAGAACTCAGGAAGCCATCAGAATCCAACACATCAGAAGAGCCTGATCAGAGCCCGACTAACACTTAGAAGATTTCAAGCAACATCCAACAGCTATGAATCCAACGGGTAAAAACATCCAACGGCTAGAAGACTGTGCATGAAAGGAAAGCATTTAATGCACATTAAATGAGCCTGATACGCTGAAGGATTGATTGCAAATGATTGACCAAGGAATCCGGAAAGATATATTATAAAAATAGAAACCTTCCAAAACGGCGGTCAAGTCAACAGTACGCGCATTTAATGCAGTTGTCTCCTCCTCCAACGGGCAGACAACCTCAGTATATAAGCTACTCACCGAAGAACAGGAAAAGAACTCTTCGCAGAACCTTGCTAAAACTTTTGCTCCATTCATTACTCTGAACATACTTCTTGAGATTCAACCTTCATAACACTACAAGAAAAGTCCTACGTTGGGAAGATTCAAACTCCAAATCTTTCATCCCCAACAACGAGCAAAGTTCATCCTGTTCTTCAACACTTCAAGATCTTCATAACACATCAATTGTGACGAAGCAAGTTGGAGGAAAAACTTTGTTTTTCAAAGGATCTTCTGCAAAGAAGGGCGTCCAAGTAACTGCAGTAGTGAAGTGGTGATACTTCCGGGAAGCTGAGTGAAAGGATCAGCCATCAGGACGTGGAATTGCATCCTGGGTGGCATCTAGGCTTGAAGAAGACAAGGAGTGCTTCTTAAGTGCTAGGGACTAAGCTTTGTAACCGATCTACTTCAAAGCTAATGGAACAGTGGACTAGAGAAACGCGTTGTTCCTTGAACCACTATAAAAATATCCGGTGTCATTTACTTTACTGCAATTTATATTTCTACACTTAGGACATTAACTGATTAACTCTAAGACTTGGAATCTGTGTTCAGCAGATCTTGTTTCCAGAGTTATCAGAAAGGCATTTGCCTTAGTGTTTCTGAGGCTACCCAGACATATCAGAATCCGCTGCCAAGGCCTGTTCTGATATCAGAACCAGCCTTTCTCTGTCACCAGAATCAGACCTTCTCTGATAAGTCACTTTGGACTTAGAGAAAATTTGAAAAACCAATCAGTCTATTCACCCCCCCCCCCCTCTAGACTGATTACCATATTAAACGGGACCAACAGTACCCTATAATATGCCTTTTCTAAGTCAATGAACACTAAATGCAAATCCTTGTGAGCGTCTCTATACTTCTCCATAAGTTGCCGAAGAAGGTGAATAGTCTCAGTTGTTGAGCGACCAGGCATAAAACCGAATTGATTCTCTGAAATCTTCACCGTTCTTCGAAGTCTTTGCTCAATCACTCGCTCCCAAAGTTTCATGGTATGACTCATAAGCTTAATCCCTCGATAGTTGGCACATTCTTGTACATCACCTTTATTCTTAAATAAGGGAATAAGAGTACTCTTTCTCCAACTCGTTAGCATCTTGTTGTTTCTCCAAATTTTGTTGAAGAAATTTGTTAACCACCCGATGCCTCTCTCTCCCAAACTTCTCCAAGCCTCGATCGGTATGCCATCTGGACCTACTGCTTTCTTCCGCCCCATCTTCCTCAGAGCCTCTTTAACTTTCGTTGGTTGGATCCTTCTCACAAAATCACGATTTACCATACAATCTGGTATGGTCAAATCATCGATATCTTGCACTTTGTTCCCGTTGAACAATGTATCAAAGTATGATCTCCACCTCTCTTTTATCTCTCTGTCCTCCATTAATATCCTTTGATCGACATCCTTCACACACTTAACTTTTCCGATATCTTGAGTCCTGCGATCACGAAGACGAGCAAGTCTATAGATATCTTGTTCTCCTTCCTTAGAGTCCAATTTTTCATACAACTCCTTGTTCATTTTCCCTTGTGCTTCTTTTACGGCTTTCTTTGCTTGTCTTCTAGCCTCCTTGTATGCTTCTATGTTCTCATCACTCCGACTTATCCCCAGCTTTTTGTAGCAATCTCTTTTGTTCCTTATGCCTTGTTTCACCTCATCATTCCACCAAGACGTGTCCTTTTTGGGTGGCAGACATCCTTTAGATTCCCCAAGTACCTCCTTTGCCACTTTGTTAATGGTCAGCCCCATCGATAACCACGCATCCTCCACATGTGTTCCATTATCAATTCGCCATACATCTTCACCGAACATTTTGTGTGTAAAGCTTTGTTGAAGATCCCCCTCAAGCCTCCACCACTTTATCTTTGGCTCCACTTGTTGCTTAACTTGTCTTCTATGGTTCTTACCTCGAAAGTCGAGCACAAGCATCCTATGCTGAGTGACAACACTCTCACCTGGGATAACCTTACAATCGGTGTAGCTAGTTCTCCAAGTAGTCCGTACTAAGAAGTAGTCAATTTGGGTACTATTAGCTCCACTTCTATAGGTTACAAGGTGAGAGTCTCTTTTCCTAAACCAAGTGTTCATTATAGCCAACTCATACGTCGAGGCAAAATCCAAAATGTTCTTTCCCGCTTCATTTCTAGTGCCAAAACCATGTCCTCCATGAATACTCTCAAAGCCATCACGAATCGAGCCCACATGCCCGTTGAGGTCGCCTCCTATGACCAACTTCTCTCCCCTTGGCACTCGTCGCACCACATCTTCAAGATCTTCCCAGAACTGTTGAGTTGTAGATGCATCCAATCCCACTTGTGGTGCATAGGCACTTACCACAGACACAATCTCACCCCTCATCACCAATTTAATGCTCATGATGCGATCGTTCTTCCTGAAGACTTCTACCACATCCTCAACATAGTCACGTGCCACAATAATGCCTACCCCATTCCTGGTCTTATCTCTCCCCGAATACCACAACTTAAAACCTCCGGGATTAATCTCACGCGCTTTCTCTCCAACCCATTTAGTTTCTTGCACACACATAATGCTGATATTCCTCCTCCTCAAAACTTCGACTACCTCGGAAGATCTGCCTGTAAGAGACCCAACATTCCACGTCCCAAAGCGCAATCTAGCACTCCACCTTCTGTTCTTAGCCCCGTCTCGGACCCCACCATGCCCTTGCATATTTGACATCATCCTCGGGCAATGGGATGACGCGCCGCTTCCGGACGACAACCTAGCAACCTTAACATTCTTATCACCACACCCAGGCCTATGAAGTGTAGCGCGCCCTTGCATATTTGACACCACCCCCAGGCGGAGGGATGACGCGTCGCTTACGGGCAACGACCTAGCTATAGCGATATTCATATTTCGATTCATGTCATGTGATGTGACTAGGTAATACTGTTGGCCGTCACGCGCTTACCACAGCATCCTCCTCCTTTATCCTGGCTTGGGACAGGCATGAAACAAAAAAAAATTGATCTCATGGCGGATTTAAAAGTCTCTAACTAGAATAGTAGGAGAAAAAAGATTTAAAATTTGAAAATAATTGGATTAATGAAGAAGACTGTCGGTTGATAGTAACTAATAACTGGGAAGCGGCGGCTCATATGAATATAAATGAAGGAGTTTATTTTTGTGGAATTGAGCTTATGCGGTGGGACAGAGGACGAAGGCGAGGTTTTAAACACCAGATTATGGCATGTAAAAAGAGATTGGCCTGGCTGCGGGGGAATAAGGACAGGGCGAGTGTGGCAGAATTTATGAGGGTTCGAACAACACTACAATTTCTCTTAGAGAAGGAGAATCTTTTTTGGAAACAGAGAGCAAAGGAGTTTTGGCTCAGAGAAGGAGACATCAACTCTCGGTTTTTTTCATAATGCTGTCAAACAAAGAAGAAGGAATAACAAAATGGCAGGCATTAAACGGGCTGACGAGACATGGATTACAGATAGGTGCGAGCTGGGATCTAGTGTTATGTATTATTTTTATCTCTGTTCCAGGCACTGGAGGGGGATCATGTGACAGATATTAGAGGAGATTTTGCACGAGTATCAAATGAACAAAATATTATGCTAACAAAGCCAATTTCTCCGGAGGAGGTTAAAGCGACGGTTTTTTATATGCACCCGGAGAAGGCGCCGGGGTCGGATGGTATGAATCCAGCTTTTTCAAGTCTATTGGATGTTGTGGGCCCAGATATTTCGGCATTGTGTGCCACTATGTTTGAAAAAGGTACCCTTGCAGTGAATATTAATATTACTAATATTGTCTTGATCCCTAAAAGGTACCCCAGAGATTTCGGCATTGTGTGCCACTATGTTCGAAAAAGGTACCCTTGCAACGAATATTAATATTACTAATATTGTCTTGATCCCTAAAAAAGATAAATCGGACTGTATGGGAGACTGGAGACCTATTGCCTTGTGTAACGTGGTTTATAAATTTTTTTCAAAGGTTCTAGCTAACAGACTGAAAGGTATTCTGAGTTTTTTGGTGGGTGAGAGTCAGAGTGCCTTTATCCCGGGGAGGTCTATAATTGATAATATCATTGTTTCTTTCGAGACACAACACTTTGTGTAGCGTAAGAGTCGTGGGAAGGAAAGGTTTATAGCGCTCAAATTGGATATGAGCAAGGCGTATGACAGAGTTGACTGGTCCTTCTTGGAAGGGATTTTATATAAAATGGGTTTCCATGACCGTTGGATTCATATCATGATGGAGTGCATTAGAACGGTGAACTATTACATCCAGTTTGATGGGGATTTCTTGGGTCCTATAAGTCTGAGAAGAGGATTATGCCAGGGGGATCCAGAATGTGATGCAGGCGATGCCTACCTACACCATGAATGTTTTTCTATTACCTCGGGATTTATGTGATGAGATAGAGAAACTTATGAATGGTTTCTGGTGGAAGGTGTAACACCCCGGCCCCGCAGGACCCGAGGTAGTTACTACAGACCTTTAGTACTGTCCCCACAAACCGCCACTAGCCTTTTCCGCGCACTTTGTCCTCACTCGTGCGCGCCCTGAGAAACTTCCCAGGGGGTCACCCATCCCAAGACTACTCCCGTGCAAGCACGCTTAACTTTGGAGTTCTTAGCGGATGAGCTCCCTTAAAAGGAGATGCATCTTGTTGGTATGATTAGGTACTATTAATCCATTTCAATTTAATCTCAAGTGTTACAGAAGGGATCAAAGTTTGAGCAAAGAGGAATTAGGTGGAGGCGATGGGAGCTGATGTGCAAGCCAAAGGGATCTGGAGGTTTGGGCTTCAGAAAATTAAAGGAATTTAATCTAGCAATGCTGGCTAAACAAGGTTGGAGATTGCTCTCAAACCCGGACTGTTTGATGGGACACTGATGTGATTTTTCTCGCACTTAAAACAGATCGTAATATAGTGGTGTAAGTACGAGTATCGTCTCCACAGGGACGGACAAAAGGGAATCAAGAATTAATTAAATTCAGCGATTAGAAAAATGCAATTGTATGTGCGAGATTGATTGGTTGGGAAAATTGAAATTAAACTAATGCGAATGAGCGATAAAAATAAAAGATTGGTTTCTCTCTAATTAACGATGAAGGGAACAGAGATTGATTCCGGGGTAACCAGATTTCTGGCAGATCAGGTTTAATTACATGAAATTAATTTAATTGAGCCTAGCTAATCATTACTAAGTTCTTACCGCTCTCGCAGCGTAGAGTACAATAATTTAGGGGACCAGGCTGATCTCTCATTCGACAAGATCCTAAATATTGCTAAAACGAGCGAGCTTACGACCCCTTAATCGCTACTAATCTCTTAGAGAACGATTAAGTGTGTGTGAATGTGTCTTGGAATAAACTAGATCTCTCTTAATTTATTCTACAAGCAATTGTAATTCTAGTGGCCATCTAGGTTACAAGAGATATCAGTTAAATCATTCAGACACAAATTAAATGGCATTCATGCAATTAATTCATCAAGAAACTAGCCATACATCATGATTAACCCCTTCATACACCCCAAATCCCTAATTAAACTACTCACAATTCATAATTGAAGAATCAACAGAATTGGGAAGAATAGAATTAATTGTCATTAATTAAAAAGATGAACTTGAAGAATAGAATCTCAGGGTCTTGGAGTAAACAATCGTAAAAACGCAAGAAAATTCGTCCCTAGGCCTCTTCGTAAAGTTCGTAACCCTCAAAAAAGGGTATGGAGGCCTTATTTATAGAAAAGGGGGGAAAACTCTGGATTCTGGCCGGACAATTTTTCGCATAACACGGGGGTAGGCACGATCGTGCCTACCCTTCCAGGAACGATCATGTCTGGCTTCCAGTAGCTCCACGCGAATTTCTCTTTCATGCACGATCGTGCGTCCCTTCAGGCACGATCGTGCGTGGCCTGTTTTCACCATTTCTCTAGTCTGAATTTGACAAAACTTCCTTCATGAAAGTTGTAGATAATGAAGTCCTCTATCCACCACAACTTGCGGAATTGGATTTGAATCATCTAATCAAGAGATATGAATAAAATGGTGGAAGGTGGCATTCTGAATTCGCAACAGAGATCATCTGATTTCATCGTCTGTTTTCACCTTGCTCCTCTCAGATTCTCGCAATGGTGTCTTCATATGATTTGTAGCCCTTGAAGTTGGATTTCATATTCAACTTGAATCGTGTCCTTTGGTTGTTTCTACAAAGAGATGTGCTTGAACGATTGACAGAAGGTCATCCTGATCGTCGTTTTCCAACTTCATTCAACTTCTTTTGACCCCATAGCCAATCCTAGAGCTCTTTTCAGCATCAAATCTTCATCGTAAACCTCTCAGTGACCTCCAAAGCTCTCAAATCAATCTCAAATGCTTCTCAACTCGTTCCGATTGCTCCTCAAGCGCCGGTGCCGGACTTTAAATTCCTGAATTTGACTCCAAACAGCATAAAACTTGAACCAACGCCCGGTAAACATAACTTGAGCTAAAATTGAGACTTGTAACACCTTAAAGCTAGGAAAACCATCAAAAGCCAATCTCAATATACATCAAATGCGTGTCTAAATACGGACTTATCCGATTCCCCCACACTTAAGCTTTTGTTTGTCCTCAAACAAATCAAACAAAGGGACTTACGATAATCACCACACGGAATTAAAATAATTAGCATCCACACGTAGTTAAGGGATATTCACAGAATAGAAAGTCTAAACCAAGAAAATTCTTCCTTAAACTACATCTTCGTACTCCAGCTAAACTATTTGACAAAATTATTCACAACATCCTCAAAGTAGTGACAACATACACAAAATAAACTAGCTATTGATCAGAAGGACTTGTGAAGACGATGGTGAATGGTTAAACAATAAACAATCCCTTTTTGAGAGTTTGGAACATCCTAACAAAGACTCAATGCATTCAGGAATTTCGGGGCTATTTTTAGGATCAAAGAACTGAGTAGGCCACAAATTAGGAGCTATCATTTAAACCTATGCAGGAGTATACATGGTGTACAACTAAGCTAAACGGCCGCGACACATTGGTTCTTTGACGTACACTGGAAGTACGCGAAGGACTAAAGCTAATTTTGCAATAGCCTCCAAGTTCATTAATTAGGTTCAGTTTTCCTTGTCATGTTGGCACGAGAACGCCATTTCTTTCGATAGATACCCTGGTCTCATCTTACGCTTGTTGACCTGGGCTCCCATTCTCTTTTTCGCGAGATAAAAGGTCTAGCTATAATAATTTTTCAATTTTGAGATTTTTACTAGACATTACCCCATTCTAATCTCGGCCTCACCTAGGAAAAATAGTAATTAAGGTTCATTTATTCAAAGTGAATCCATGCCTACAATGCAATCCTCGAAAGTATCAAATTCCTAAAAAGTGACTGCTCTTACCCCATTTGGGGCATAAGAACAGTGCCAAAAATTGGCTCATACACAGATTCCCTAAACTTAGCAAATTAATCCCCTAGTTCCCTAAACACCAAGACTATATCAGAAATATTCATGGATAAGGAAACACAGGCCATTTAGCTATGGAGCTCAATTAATTGGGTAAACAATAAACGATCAGGCTCAAAGTGCCTTCTCCTAAAGGACTTATTCAGGTGGGATGGATGATTTTATGAAAAAATACGATGGGTGACTAATGCCTTCATCCTCTCAACAACTAGATTATAGTGCAAGCAATTTAAGCCTAAACACTTCAAATATGTCTCAAAAGCATAGTCAAAATGCTAGCCAGTTCACAAAGACACAGTTTAAAGAAAAACTTTCAAAAATAAATTTGACATGACTTTCTTATGAATATAGAACTAACACCTGCACATGCTAACTCTAATAATCACATGTAACAACTACTGCCCGAATGCCCAATTCACCCCCCCCCCCACACTTAAACCTTGGCATCGCCCTCGATGACCAAAAATGCACTATGCGCAAGGGGTAAAGAGGAAAGGGTCACACGTGCTCAACTTCAACTCAAGTTAATTATTACAAACAGGCGATTAAAAGAGTCATTCAAACTTCCCTAAGGCGCTGGTCGGTGCAGAACTAAATTGAGTCAAGTGATCCTCGACACATCATCCCCAAAGCAAGACACTGAGCTGCAAAAACAAAAAATACAAAAAAAACACAAACCACCCCGTTTTTTCAGGGGTTTTCGGAAAGCAAACAAACAAAAATGAAAGTGCAGGAAATAAGCTTGGGTTGCCTCCCAAGAAACGATATTTTTAACGTCGTTTGCCCGACGCAGCTACCTCATAGGATATCAAATAGCATAGACTGCAGTGGTGCACTAATAGTCAACGTTTCCAGCTTCCTCTCAACAAATGCCATTAGGTAGCGCAGATTTTTAAATTCTTGAATATATGTAGGAAGCACATGGTCTTCATAACCCTCATCAACACAGAAGTGAAGTATGAAACTTTCATCCTCTTGTTCAAAATGTATCACAAACGCCTCATTTCTTTGCTCGAATGTACCATGAAAATTCTGAGCACCTCCTCTTGACTCGCTATCACTCTCCATGAATGCATCCCAATTCGTTTTGTCACTCTTCTTATTAATATCCTCCACGCAGTTGTGATCATTCTCCATACAAAAAGAAATATCATCACCAAGGAATGGATCAAAGAAATCCAAATATGAAACCACGTAAGAGCGGATCGGTGCATGTGTACTAGGGGGTAATCTTGCTTGTGGAGCATGACTTCTTCATTATGGACATCATCTACCTCGCCCCCACTCTCTTGGAGCTTGTGATCACCTTCTCCCAATTCATCTTCAATTCTCAAACTTACTTCAGTAGCACCATCAACATGAATGATCTGCTTCATGCCCTCATCAGGTGTAGAGACTAGTGGTACATCAAACTGCTGGGGAGTTTCTGTATGAAAATCACAGTGATCTGTGACTTCATCCGTTACAGCTTGTACCGTTTGAAACTTTTTCCTGTATTCTTGTAAAAACAACTCGACACTACTATCTTCTTGTTCAAGTTCAAACATAGGTGGGTCTTCAAAAGCATCAGGAAGTGAATCATTCATCATATTCCCACCATCATAGTCTGACTCGCTCACATGATCATTCCTATTGGTCTCCTCGGATTGGACTCCTACCAGGTGGCTTCTTATGGTATTTATATCCTTCATCATGGCAGAAGTGCTCTGCGTTATGGCTAAAGTGCTCTGCGTTATGGCTGAAGTGCTCTCCCTCATCATCTCTGTGTACTTAGACAAAATCTCTGAAAGTGTCTTCTTATATTGACCCTGTAGATCATTACATGGCAAGGATGTAGGAGTGGCTGAAACATGTGTGCTTGTAAATTGTGGGGAGGAAGAAGTGGGGTATGCAGTTGTCCCGTAAGGATGACCATAAGGAGGTTTAACGGGGCAAAAAGATATATGGTGACATCCTTCACAGATGGAACAAATATTATTCTTACGCAGACAAGGTTGCGTGGTTGGAGGGTATGAATAAGGGAACTGATAATTTTGTGGTGTAGGAGAGTAATTTTGATGAGGAGAATAATATTGATGATGAAGGTTAGAAGGATATTGCGTGTAGGGTGAATATTTCATGGAGGTTTGATGGTAAGAATTCCTCCAGGAATTTGGCTGAATGAGTTCATCTCATGCCTCTTTGAAAACTACCTAAAAGGTTAGCACAAAAAAATCCTACGAAGAACAAAAAGGAAACTAAGTAAAAAAAAATCTCGCTGAAATTAATTCAACCTTAAAACCGACACCGTCCCCGGCAACGGCGCCAAACACTGATGTGATTTTTCTCGCACTTAAAATAGATCGTAATATAGTGGTGTAAGTATGCGTATCGTCTCCACAGGGACGGACAAAATGGAATCAAGAATTAATTAAATTCACCGATTAAAAAAAAATAAAATAAAATGTAATTGTGCGAGATTGATTGGTTGGGAAAACTGAAATTAAACTAATGCGAATGAGCGATAAAAATAAAAGATTGGTTTCTCTCCAATTAACGACGAAGGGAACAGGGATTGATTCCGGGGTAACTAGATTTCGGGCAGATCAGACTTAATTACATGAAATTAATTTAATTGAGTCTAGCTAATCATTACTAAGTTCTTACCGCTCTCGCGCCGTAGAATGCAACAATTTAGGGGACCAGACTGATCTCTCATGCGACAGAATCCTAAATTATTGCCAAAACGAGCGAGCTTACGGCCCCTTAATCGCTACTACTCTCTTAGCGAACGATTAAGTGTGTGTGAATGATATGTGTCTTAGAATAAACTAGATCTCTCTTAATTTATTCTACAAGCAATTGTAATTCTAGTGGACATCTAGGTTACAAGCGATATCAGTTAAATTATTCAGACACAAATTAAACGACATTCATGCAATTAATCCATCAAGAAACTAGCCATACATCATGATTAACCCCTTCATCAACCTCAAATTCCTAATTAAACTACTCACAATTCATTGGTGATTGTTGATTGTTTTTTCTATTGGTGTTATAACTTGTTGATTTTGTGAGACAAACATTTTCAATTATGATAAAATTTATAAACTTAATTAATTTCAATGTGTAATAAAAAGGATTGAATCTGAATACGATAAATACAAAAGAATAGAAGATTAGAGAAAGCGGCGATAAGTAAAATAAAAGCTCAATGGAAAAGTTTGTTTGTGTAAAGAAGTCAAATTTTGAATGTCCTTCTCAAGATGAGAACACATAGTCAAATTATAAATGTCTTGAAATATTATTATTATAATTATTATGCATGTCATTTAAGATAGAAAAGAGTTCTACAATTTTTTTTGTAACATTAGGCCCATTTTAATTTTCCACCCCTAGGCCTTCGAACATACAGGGCCGCCCCTGGGGGCAGGGACCCGTGGGGAACCACCCCATGGGGGAAGGATGGGGCTAGGGGCGGGGTGGGGATGGGTGAGATATTTCTACCCCGTTAAAATATGGGGCGGGGACGAGAATTGCTACACCCGCCCCATCCCCGCCCTGTCCCCGTTATAAATATATACTCAAACATATATATATATATATATATATATATATAATTAGATTCAAGTGAGAAATATATACTGGACTTTTTTTAAAGAAAAATTTAAAAGTGAAAAAGTGATATTATATTTAACTTTCTAAGTTTGCTTGTGATAATTTCCCTATTTGTTTAAATAAGTTTTGTTTTAGTGATATTTCCGGAAAAAATGTCCGCCAGATATTCTCATCACTTCATGGCAATGCTACCGGATTTTGCAACCAAATGTAGGGTGTTCGAAATGATTCTATCTATTGCACACAATAATATTGTTTGATCCACCAATTGAGAAGTGTAACTTTTCCAACATTAATATTCCAAAAATAAGATGAAGAGCAAGAAATATTACATAAAAATCAATATACGGAGTATAAAATATTGCATCAGTTCTATATACGAAGTATGTATTTTTACATTTTATTTTCAAAATTTGGGTGTTCACATGAACACCCTTGAACAAAATAGTGTATAATGATCAGGATGTTTTCTTTTTTATATACAACGTATTAATTTTATACCTTATAATGTTAAGGGATCTTTAAATTGTGATCAATTAGGCTGTCCCTATTTTCGTTAAGAAAATGTATAACTATAGTATATAATCGATAACGATCAAGAAAGAGAACACATTTGGGAAATGTATATCGATCATCAATCCAAACATAGTAAACAATCACTAATCACTAATTCACTATGCTAGCATATGTTACTTCGAACAAAATCCAATCCCTACATGATTATATAATAATAATAATTATATATATAGGTGTGTACTATACGTTAATTGGAAACAAATTTAGTATGAAAATGAATGATAAATTAAAATCAGAACGTTGATTGCCAGCCACCTTAATTAGCATGCAATTACCTTAAAATTGCTCACCTATATATATTTCATAACATATATAAATGCGTCTGTAGTGGGCACTATACGTTCACAACCATATCTATATATGTAGGATCGGAGGACTTTGCATGCCATGAAATAAAATACAGAGTGAAATAAAAGAAAGGAAATACAAAAATCTTTGAGCCGTAATATATTAGCTACTAGAGCTGAGAAAATGTATATAATGGCTTCCAGTAGTAGTGTATGGATGTGGAGTCCTCTGGTTTTGGTTTTAGTGAGTGCAGTTTTTGTTAGTGTAGTTGATGCTCGGACACCTAAAATCTATAATGTGCAGAGTTTTGGTGCTCTTCCAAACGGCAAAACTGACAGCAGTGAGGTATACATATATATAAATATTATTGCTATTATACTTCGTATATTATGAGTCAATTCTATGATACCCTCCAAATATATTGCAATTGAATAATTTAAACATAAATAAATGATGAAATGATGAATTGGACCAAACAAATAAATGAACAATAGGTATATATGGTACCCAGCCCTTAATTAATCTTTTGTGTATGGTAGGTACCATATCACTAACCTTATTAAAAGAGTTGGTTTTAGGAAGTTTAATAGGTTCTACAGATTAGGACCTCTACGTTTATGGGGCCCCATTTTTTTTAAACATTTATTAATATTATATAGTAATATTATATACTCCGTACTATCTAGTAAAATATTGTTGGCAAGGAAGAAAAATACAATAATGTCATTTTTTCGTCGATCCTTTTATTTATCTTTTACTCAAATTGCTTGAATTATGAGTTGTGTTGCTTTAAATCAAATATTAAGTGACTCTTAGAATTTTCTTTAATACTATGTAGATTTTTTAATGAGTATTAAATTGATTTGAGTAAAGTTATTTAGATTGAGATATTTTTTATGTTATAGTGGGGCCTCGGTTTTATATATGGAATTCGGCCTCCAAATTCATTAGACGACTCTGCTTATTATTATACAATACTCAGATATATTATTAGTAATTGTCCTAAATCGGATTAAATGGAAATTTCACAAATAGGACTATAGCTTAAATCATTCACAATAGGATTAAACATTAATTTTTTTAACCCTAAATACCCCTAAGAGTATTAATCCATAATAAAATGCTTTAATTCATAATAAATTGTAAAAATATAATAAAAATCCTAAAATAAAAAATAAAAATATTTATAAAATAAAATTTTAAAAAAATAAAAATTAATAAAATTAGTAAAAATGTTTAAAAAAAATTGATGCCTTTCCCACTACCTCTACCGCCTCCCAGCACTACAACCACCTTCGATTGGTGAAAACAAATTCCATTTTTTGTAAAATATAAAAATTCATATTTTTATTCACTATCTATATTTCGATAATATATTTGTCATTACTTTCCATAATCAATGATTCATACTAAGTGTAATTAACACATTAAAATTTGTAGGCATTGCTTGCAGCATGGGGCCTCGCATGCAAAGATAGCGGTAGTACAGTGGTGTTCCCGAATAGTGGCAAATTCTTATTGGACCCGGTGACGCTGAACGGCCCATGTGTTGGCCCAATAACACTTCAAGTGGACGGCGTTTTGAAGGCTCCCAAGAAGACTTTTCTAACAGAAGAGCAGTGGATACTCTTTAACAATCTACGCAATCTAACGGTGGGCGGTCACGGCGGCACTTTTGACGGCCAGGGTGCTTATGCATGGAAGGTCAACCCTTGCAAAGTTAAAAAGAATTGCATCCCATTTCCTTCGGTATATATATACCCCTATGAATTGCACACATACATATATATTCTTGCATGCATGAAATTAGGCCGGATTCATAGCAGAACTTGAGCATCGGACCGGACTGAGCCGCTACAAAGAATATTTTTGAATAAAATTTTGCATAATCTTTTTACATTAGAATTAAGACATTTTTAAATTTGGAGTGAACAAAGGCCTAGGTTGGCCCCCTCCTAGATCCGTGCAGGGCCGGTCCTCACCATTTCTGGGCCTATGGGCGGTACGCTATTTTGGGCCTATGACAGTATACTTATTTGAAATAAGAATTATAATAAAAATATCCAATGAAGTTCATAAAATAAAGTCAAAAATCACTTTATTATTATTTAAGTTACATATTTGGGCAAAAGTAACAACACAAGTATCGGATAAAAAGAAAAAACATCAGTAAAAAATATTTCTCGTAGAACAATATGAAGCAAATAATCAATATCGCTAGCTTCATAGGCAACCTTCTTTCTATTAATACATGACAAACAATAAAATTGCCACATATAACAACACTAAACTTTTTTTTGAAAGGAAATGTGAAAAAAATATCACCACATATTGAATTCATAAGTTGAGAATGATTTATTGACCGTTAATAGGAGTCTAAAGTTTGAAGTCTCGAAAGAATGAAGGTTTTCAAAGAGACAAAATGTATGGCCGCCAAGAACACTCGTGCAAGAACACTGCCAATTTGACGTCATCTAAACTACTATTAGGAACTCAGATATAGTTTATTGAAATTTGGAAACAAATAAATAATTGGGATGAGATTTGAGAGAGATGGGCTCTAAAATAATTATATAAATTTGTTATGTTATAATTAATTAAATGAATAAAAAGCCTTAAAGGCTAAAGAGATGTAAAGACTACAATCAATCCTACTTAAAATTAATGTATATATTCTTTTTTTAAACTTGGCTCTGTTTAAACTTTTTATTTACATTTTAAATTTTCAAATTGTCAACAAAATTAAACACTAGACCTAATTAACTGACCTTAAGAATTAAAAAAAGAAGCCTACTAACACTACACATAAAGAAAAATATTTGGGCCTATTTTTTCTTCTATTTTTTTTCGGGCCTAGGGCGGTCGCCCCTCTTGCCCTCCCCCCAGAACCGGCCCTGGATCCGCGAGTGGCCGAATCGGACTAGCGAGAATATTAGTTTGCTCATTAGTATAAACTATTTGTTCTAATAGTTGGATCAACAAGAATATTAAAAATTTATGAGTTTAATTGCATTCTTATGGTAAATTAATCTTAAGTATAGTATATAAGTATAACTATGAAAATGTTTGTTTGTAAAGTCTACATTCTATCCCAATAACTTCCCAGGGCCGTCTCTAGGAGTTTTGGTGCCCCAGACAAAGAATGATTAACGAGATCAAATAGCACATAAAATGAATAACGCAATTAAATATGAAGTAATTAAAATTAAAAAAATCGTAAAACCATTTTTACTAAATATAAAAGGTAATACTTGACTTAAAATTGAAATAAAGTATGTGAGAATAACTAAAAAATATTTTTTCGTACATAAATTGATAAATTCTACGATTGTAATATTTGAATGGAAAATTGATTGTAATAATCCTAACTATTGACGGTCCTCTCATAATAATCTCAACTATCGATTATTTCAGAATAATCCCAATTTTAGGGACTTTCTGCCAATAATGGTTCGACATGACCGGCTATAAATAAATTCATGTAGTTTCTAAAGTGGATGAGAAGAGATATAACAAGTAATCCCTATAAAAAATCCCAACTTTTAATTTTTACGCTTAATTTCTATTTAAAATTCACTTGTTATAGGAGGTAATATCTGGTCATGGACCATTATTGGCGGACGGTCCATATAGTTGGAATTATACAAAAATAATCAATAATCGGGATTTTTGTTAGCGGATCAGAATTATTTTCAATTTTTCCTATTTTAAAAGTACCTTTATTAACATGATAGTGGTGAGGAGGTTGATATTGATAGCAATAAACTACAATAACGATAATGAAATAATTATAATAAAAAGAATTTGAACAACAATAATTAATATTAATAATAAAAATAATAAGAGTAGTACAAAAAATTAGATGAAGCTGACTTGGTAATATCAAATATGGCTAGCCAGTAGCCCATATACGAAGTCTTAAAGTCATACCCACGTTCAAATGCTCCCACACTTCAGTTTAATGTTTAGAGTTTAGACGAAGTACTTCGTATTTGTTTTTCCAATAATCCCACACCGGAGCGACAGATCTATTCTCTCATCACGAAACTTCATAAACACTCCGTCTTCCTTCTCTTCTAAAGGACAAGGCTTCCAACGCTTGAAAAGGCTAGGCGGTTAACTTTTGAGACTGGAACACTGATTAATATACATACTACGTATATATTAGTGGTTTTAAAAAAAATGGTGCCCTCCATGGAAGTGGTGCCCTAGGCCATTGCCTAGGTGCCTGCCATCCATGGACGGCTCTGTAACTTCCCATCCAAGACAACCCCAAAGTCATGAATTGTTTCTTCTAGACGTACTATGGACCTCATTATTTAACTTTTTAATTTGTGATGAGGTTTTAAGTTGTGTACAGTTGAATAGAAGATTACCAATGCACATAGAGTGAATATATTTAGCAATGAGATGTGAATACAATCTTTTTAGCAGAGAGGTAATTTTTCATCTTTTTATTTCATATTTCTTTGGATTTTAATAGTGTCCATTTTATATGTTTTTGTACAGAATATCAAATTCAACAGTGTCGAGTATGGGCTTATTGATGGGATAAACTCGATCAATAGTAAATATTTTCACATCATAGTTGACAATAGTCAGCACATTGAAATACAGAATGTGAATATTTATGCACCTTGGGATAGTCCCAACACAGATGGAATTCACATCAGTCGAACGAGTAATGTGTATGCCCATAATCTTGATATTAGCACTGGGGATGATTGTATTTCATTAGGACCAGGAAGTGTAAATATTGAGGTGTATGAGACAAGATGTGGTCCTGGCCATGGCATTAGCATTGGAAGTTTAGGGAAGTATGAAAATGAAGAAGATGTGAGTGGAATTAGAGTGCATAATTGCACTCTTACAAACACAACTAATGGCCTGAGGATCAAAACATGGGCCCCTTCTCCTTCAAGCAATGTCTTCAATGTTACTTTTCAGGATATCATTTTGAACCAAGTCCAAAACGCAGTTATCGTGGATCAACATTATTGTCCCAATCATAAATGTCGACATGAGGTACATTTTCTTCACACAATACTTATCAAGCATGTGATATAAAATAGATACATATAAATATAACCATTTAATATTTTTTCAATGCCATTATTTATAATTAGGTGTTTCGAATTGAGATCCCTAGTCATGTTCAAAAAAATATTGGTGCCTCACATGAAAAAGCTATATGATTATAGTTAATTTGTATAGCATCTTGTTAATGCTTCAATCGAAGCATAAAATCAGATAAACATTAATAAACAAATATAGAAAATGTTTAAATAAATCAAATAGTGTGGGAAAATGCTAAATATCGTGCTTTGGCACACCATAGAGATGTAAGATCCCTATATCATTTCAAATAATATGTTCATTTAAAATATTATATTGTGTTTGACATTAGGGAGAACTTTCTTTTATAAAAACTTACAAATATGTGAAAATAAATGAGACAAATTATATTTTCTCGTGTATTTAAATATCTCTTGGCACATAAGTACTTTGACATTATTACATTTGAAATGTTCTTACCCGTCTAGGGTGACATATAATCTATAAAATGTCAATAATTTCCTTTTTTACAATTTTTCTTGCGCATCCTACAACCATTTTTTAAATAGCTAGATCATTTTATTTGAGGAAGGTATAGTTATAAACTTTAAATGCACTATTATTTATCATAAATTACAATAAATATAATTCATTATGTACACATGTACGTGCTATGCAGGGAGAGTCTCAAGTTCAAATTTCGAATGTCAAGTTCATAAACATTGTTGGTACCTCTGATGATGAAGTGTCTGTAATTATGACATGCAGTAAAGACAAGCCTTGTAGAGATATGAAGTTGACAAGCTTGAATATAAGAACAAATGATAGTCAACTAACAAAAGCAAATTGTACTTCTTTTATAGGGAACTTCCATGGATGCCAAAGTCCTATTTATTGTAATAGAAAAGGGTAAAATAATTATTCTTCTAGATAGCTTAGATGCTAACATGTGGCATTTTGATCTCATCATATATGCCAAAATTCAAAATTTTCTTTTGACATTTTAATGCCTAAATATACATCATTTCACTATATATGTTTACAAGTATTGAAATCATGTTTTTTAAGGAAAAAGTCAATTATATTAATTCCCAAATAATCATTCGCCAACTAGTTTGAGATACAACCCTGACATGAAATCATGTTTAATCGTCATTTTAAGAAAACGATAAGTACACACATATAATCAATACATCTATGGTCGCACATCCCTAACCCAAAAATAGATCTAAGGGCATCCTCATCCATAGATTTTTTAGATATCATTGTGATGATGTGGAGGATTTTTTTTTGAGATTATGGTTGAGAAGTTAGGATTATTTGAAGAGATTATTTGATAAAAAAAACCTGGTATCAAATTCTAAAACTATATTATTTGAAGATTATTTCTAACTTCTAGGTTCCTCTCCTCATTTTCTAGGCATATACACATAATTAAGGTAACTTTGTAGCTCGTGCATGCAACATCCATCCGTTGCTACTAAATTAAAAAGTGATACCATTATCTATTACTAAATTAAAAAGTGCATGCGACACTATAGTATTATAGATTTAGTGTACCTATTTATTGAAATGTTATAAATAAAAATATATAGTTTTAGGTAAAAAAAAATTATAATGGTGTACGTAGTAATATATATAGTAATATAGTACTAAAGTATTACAAATTTAGTGTACCTAATAATATACTATATAGTATATACATATATAATAGTGTACTTATGCAGTGTACTTAATAATTCATCGGTATGTAGAAACTAGAATAGTACACTTTTTTTATGTACCCACTAACATGGAGTGCATGTGAGTGTGTGAGTCCATTTAAGTTAGAGATTTTGAAATTGAGTGTATGTGTCATAAAAAAATCTAGGTAAATTAAGATTATGGATGAACAGAAATTAATAGATTTGGAGATTATTTGAGATTTTCTTATGTGGAGGTAACATGGCAATAATAAGCCATAAAAACCATACAATTGAGTATCATGAATGGAGATGCTCTAAGACAGTTAAATGCTAATGAGTAACATGATGCACTCATGTTATGATATGACAAACTTGAATTTTTTTAAAAGAGGTTACCTAATAAAATTTGTCATCAATTAAAGTGCCAAAAGTGGAAAATCTCACTCCTCAGACGGCATCAACAACGTGTGGAGAATCACGGGTTATAAAAAATATTCATCCGTGTGGCATGCCTTTTCATTGTCATTATGATCAGCTTCCCATCTCATTGGAAAAATATAAGTTGCATAAACTCTTAACCTCCATTTTTCGACCGTTATACTATGTTAAATTCTAGGGACTTCAGTTTTTACTACTTCCATCTTACATATGTTAGTATATATGTCCCGGTCATGACAATCACCTTTTAGAGATATATACTTTCTCCGTTTTTTAATTGCAACACTTTCCTTTTTTGTCTGTTTCCAATTAGTTGCAATAGTACATTGTCTCTTTTAGTAATAAAAATTACCACAATCACTTTAATACCCTTAAATTCATTTAAATAAAAAGGATTATAATCCATGACTATCAACATCACATCTTCATCCTTTCCACCCAAATTACACCACACACAAGTACCCAACCCTTTCTGGTCATCCACCCACTCCTTCACCTCCCCCATTTCCAACTCCCGACCTCCTTCTTACGAACTCCTTTCTCTTCCACCCCTGTTTTTTTTTTTCACTTTATTCTTTCTTTCAATCTTGTATAACCCCATCTTGTGTTTATTTCCCCCACATAAATTTCTTCTCCCAAAATATTTTTCCCGGGGCTCCATCCAGAACTTGAGAATGGTGATGGCAGTAGTTGTTGTAGCCTCTAGCTGCTTCGGTCAAGATCCAAAATCTGAAGACACTAATAAGGAACACTGAATTCGAAGAAACTCTCACCTTTTATGAATTGAGATAATAGTTTGAATCAGCAAATCAATCAGCTAAAAAATTAAGCGGAGCCTGACATGTTAAAATCAATAACAAACGAAAGTTACTTTGTGTAATCATTACACGAGCACTGCTCCAAACAGGTGCTACACAAGAGGAAAATGGGTGAGAGAGAAATATTAAAAGATGTTCATGATGCATAAGGGTAAAAGAGGGAAGATATTACTTTAGAGGTGCTTCTTAATTTGTGTGCCAGGAGGGTATGTTGCATTTAATTTGGAACGAAGGATAATATATACTTGATCACATTTAATTTTATATATTTGATATGTACAGTATTACACATTGATGATTAAGCATTTCGATTGTCAATTTTTTTATTCATAATTGTGTTCCATTGGACTGATGTTGTCACTGAGTAAGTGGGAGCTTATATGATATAACATAGAGTCCTAAAATACCCTCAACCGTTGATTATCAAGAATTGGATATTCATGATATGCGATAAGATTGGTATGCGGACTACATCATTCTTTTAGAAAGTATAGTTGATCTCACAACTATGAATTTTTGTAATTAATGATGGTCACATAGATATTTTAGATCATTGGCATACTCATCAAGAAACTATTTGATAAGTTCTATTCATGTGTATGGAATTATCCGCGTATAGAGTAGTGTAATAGTCCTCCGACTTGAAGTCAATACGTACTTCATTTGTGGAGTGGTGTACTTTGAACATGACCAACGCTTGCACTCCAATCGGGGTGGATGCGGGCATGTATTGGGTACATCACGAACCACATGGAGTAGTAGTTGAGCCAAGAAAGGATTCATTCCTCGTAATAGAATAAGAGAGAACATTCTACTTCTCTTATCTAGATGGATCATTAAGTCATTGGTCAATGCAAAGATATATTCATTTTGGATATCGATATGATTGTTATGAATCATCTAGAAAGATTCAGAGATAGAGACTAAGATTATTGGAATAGACACAATATCACGTGTCACATAGCCTATGTGACTCCATACAAGAGTCATCATATATGGCTCTTTAAAAACGTGAGTGGTGATGGTGATGCCACATAGCCTATGTGACTCCATATAAGAGTCATCATATATGGCTCTTTAAAAAATTTGGCTAATAAGGAGTATGTTAGTCATTTTTTGTCTCTTTAGGACTGTTTGATAGTCTTAAGGTGACAGATTTGAAACTCTAGCAATATTAAAATCAACCTTACTTTGATTAGATTAATTATTTTTTTAGATTTGGAAGGATTACTTTAAATTTAACCAATTATTATATTATTGTTTGTTGCATGCTTATACTTTAATTATTTGATTATTGTATCTATTAATAATTCAGTTTATAATGCATGCTTTGATTTATCTATTATATTTGAGTTAGATCTCATAACATATTATTTAATAATATGTTTGTGACACTGCACCCGGATGTATTTGAATCAAAAGTCAATATGTATTTGAATTTCGTAGCGAATAATTGTGTGTAGAAGAATGATGGATTTAATTAATGAATGATTATTTAAATCATTTATCGGTCCCATAATATTGAGAATGAGCTACCAAATAATTAGTTGGGCCATCATAAAAATTATAGAAGCCTAATAAAATGCAAACTAAAGTTGAGGAAAATATTTTGGACAATCCAAGTACTATTTTGACTCAACCTACCAAAAATAGCAATAATAATGGGGATGGACATCCCACCCCCACTTGGGGACCTTCCTACATGTGTTGTACACTCTAAATAGTCAAATTGGGACAATCATAGAAGAGGGAGGCGGACAAAGGTGATGGGAGACTCTTAGAGACAAACCATGCACACCCCCATGTCTTGTCTTGGAATTGTTTTTTGGCCTTTGATTAAGAAGAGATCTTCTCTCCTTCTCTACACCATTTGAACCATTTAGAAGGGGATAAGGGGATAGAAATCTCTCTCAACAACAATCTTGGATGAAGCTAGAAGGAAAGGAAAACCAAAGAGAAAAAGCTAGGAACTGAGATAAGAACTCAAACAATTCATTTAACTGGTTTATTTTCATATGATTTTTAAGAAATCATGTAGTGGATTAAAGAAGAGATTCTACATGTTTAGAAGTGTGAAATATTGATATAAAGTGGTGGTATTTAACTTAGAAGAGTCGTGGAATTGATAGGAGTTGAAATAGCCGGAAACCGCCAGGCCAAGAAAAAGGAGGCTGTCTCGAAGTTGCAGAGGACGAGCGCCAACCGGCTTCTGTGAAAGCCGCCCGACTTTCACCTACTATCAGCCTGTTCACTTTCCGATCGACGTAGAACGAGAACGGATCAAGGGGTTTTGCAAAGGCGACTAGTTGAGCACATCATAAGGTGAAGATGACTGACTATATTCCTTATAATTAGTTGTTCATTTCATAAGATTACCTTAAGTATTTAAGCATGACTTTTATGGATTATTAATGATTAATATTTAATAAAGCCTAAGAATGAGAAAACTATTGTCTATAAATAAATGGAGTATGACGTACAAATTTAGAATAAATTGTGTATGATTATGTGTTATGAATATAATGACACGATAGTTGAATTAACTACAAGACATTGTGATAAAATATATTTTTTACTTCATGGAAGAATACATGAATGAATAAAAGTAATATTTTGGGTATTGAGAAATAAATTATATTTTGATTGGAAGATCATTTGAATTGGCTATATGACCATGAATTAAGAACTTGGTTGTTCTAAGATTATCCGACTAGTATTAAAGTACTATTCGGGGTGTTAATATGAATTATGATAAAATTGATCCTAAGAATTGGAATGTGAAAAGTTGTGCTTTATTAGTCTTAAGAGATACTTTAAGGTGGAAATGTATGAACTCTAAATTATACTAGGGGTAGGCCTTAAAGGCTACTCAATATCAATTGATTCTAGTAGGGGTGGAAATAGGCTAGGCGGCCTGTCAGGGGCCTGTGGTCTGGCCTATTAAAAGCCCGGCCTGGCCTGGCATGTTTAGTAATCAAACTAGGCTTGAGCTTTTTAAAAAGCCCGTTTATCTAAATAGGCCAGGCCCAACCCAACTCTGAAGCCTTTTTAGCTTAACATGCCGGCCTATTTATATGTGTATATATATGTGTGTGTGTATATTTAGTTATATTTATTTATATTATTTACATTTATATTTATATTGGTATACTTAACTATAGCAAATTCGGCATAGTAGTGTTTTTATAGTGTGTATTATAAATTAGAATAGAATACTATTTTAAATATATATAAAGTGTGTTAATAGTTTATTAAGATAATTGAAATTCAAGTTTTTCAATATTTGAATTACATAGAAATTTATTTTCACTACATAATAATGTATTATATTATTAGACATCCAAAGCAAAACTAACGTATTATTAGACTTTTTAGTGAATATTTGGGGGAATGAATTTTATACCGGGTTAAAAGGATTTTTCACTTTTATTTTTTTGAAATTTTATTATTTTTTTCTTAACAGGCCCAATAAACAAGCTTCAGGCCAGGCCAGACTTTTAAATAGGTCAGGCTCAGGCCGAAAAACCAGGCCTTTAACAGGTAACAGGCCAGGCTCAGGCCTATATATTCTAAAACAGGCCCGGCCTATTTAGGCGAAAGCCTGACCTGGGCTGGCCTATTTCCACCCCTAGATTCTAGGCATAGAACTTGCTTAGGAATTGATGACATGACTAAAAGCGTGGCTCTAGTTCGTCGTAATGGTGACTAAGAGCAAGGCCTTAGCACAAATGTAGAGTGACTAAGAGCGAGACTCTAACACAATGTAGAGTAACTAACAGTGTAATAATATAAATGAGCGGGGCTCTACGATAGTGAAATAACGCACTAGGGTATAGTAAAGCCGTATGACAGCATAGTGATTTACTAAAAGTTTATGATAATCGTGACTAGTAGTCACGAGGCATAGGGATGGACGTTTCAAAATGAACATGGGCCTACGGGGCCGACTACTTGACTTTATATAAAGTAAGTATATTTTCAAACAGTGTTACGGTGTAACATAGGGTTATGGCCTATACTATGATATCACCCTATTTGAGGGTCTTAGAAATTGAAACATTGATTATATACACTGTAGTTGTCATTGTATTTTTCAAATGCTTCAAAGTACTGGTCTCCCTTCACGGGGGAGGCCACCTCACAGTTTCAGGTATAAGTTGAGCTTGCTACCAGTACCCTTTGCTTCGGGAAGGATTCTAGGAGAGAAGACGTGGTTCGCGTTTCCTCCATTTCTGTTTTCAAACATTGATAATATTGCTCATGGATAATATTTTCTGATAAATTATTTGGGGGCTTGTATGCCTACGTTTGCCAAGTGTGGCTTGAACACTTGTAATATTCTTTCGATTGCTTTAATGAATATTTTACATCATGTTTGTTTATGAATGTACTATGTGTGAATGATATTCATGACGCCTAGTATAGTATGGATACGCTTGACTGTGGTTGACTATTCGTACTGTACGGTGGATTGTTGACGTGTCCGGATAGGTCCGAGGCACGACAATGTTTTACCATCTTGATCAAATAATTTAATACCCCGCTAGATGTTCCCCATAAATTAAAATTTAAGTCTTATATGAGATAATGACATCAGCCATTATAATTAAATTAGTAGATATATTTTTCATTGAAGAATATTTCACCCAAGTGTTTATTCCATTCGACAAAATATAGAACTAATTTATAGGTAAATAAGTTTGTGATCATGTGATGGTTTTGACTTACTTAAGTTAACTCGAGTCGCCTAAGCATCAATGTAAATTTAAGGATGTCGATCAATTTAAAAATTGATCAATCAAAAGTTGTTTGGATGCAATTGGTCTATGGACATACCCATTATATTATTGCAGTGATCAGTCTAAGCTGGGACTGTAATATTATGAATGTGGATCTTGGTCACTATGATTGTGAGACCAATCCATGTTCTTTTTATTTGGGTCAAAGAACATGTAAAAATAGTGGGAGCTAAATAATTAAAAGTTTATATTATTTAGTTAACTGAATGTGATCATAGAAATTATTATATGGATTTTAATTCCCAGACTATTGAACTTCTCTAGGCTTTTGGGAACGTCAAATTTATCATTGAGAAATATCTTTGATACATGTAAGCTGACTGGACCAAACTTTCTGGATTGGGAAAGAAATGTGCATTTAGTACTTAGGTAGGAAAATATTGAGTATGTGTTAGACACATCGATATCCAAGATTCCTAATGTCAACTCTCCCGAGTTTGCAATGTTTGACGTGATTGCTTGAGAGACACACGTTGCTGATGCTAAAACTATGCAGCATGTTATGTTGGCTGCAATGTCTATGGAGTTGCAAAGGCAATATAATAAGATGGGCGCCTTCAAGAGCTTAAACACTTGAAAAGTTTGTTTGATTCAGAAAGTCAGACTCTAGAGTATGAACTTTTGAACACGTCCTTAGAATGATTGGCTTAATCGAAATAGTTGTTACCACCGGAATTAAGTTTGAGGATCGTGTCTCAGCTGTCATCATTCTGTATTCGCTTTCATGTTCATTTTCTAACATCATTGTGAATTATAATATGAACAAGACGAAATTGACCATGCTTGAACTCCATTACATGCTCAAGTCTTATGAAGTCTCAACATCTTAGAGAAAGATTGTTCTTGTGGTAAGGTCTAATGTTAGGTCTCGTTTTAAGAACAAGAATAAGCAAAAGAAGAAAGGTAAAGTTAGACCTACTCCCACAGCTTTGAATCCTAAAGGTGGAGGTCATACAAAGACAAAGTTTGCAAAGGATGTTTCCCTCTATTGCAAAGAGAAGGGGCATTGGAAGAGAGGTTGCGAACTGTATAAGGTTAATCTAGCCAAAGCACCGGGTGCTTCAAGCTTATGTATTTTTATCGTTAAATAAATATGTTTATAACTAGCTCTCATTATTAAAGTATTAGATACAACTTGTGGCTTACACATTTGTAAAGATGTGCAGGAGCTCGAGAGGCAGTGGAGCAGTTTGACCGAGTAGAATTAACCTACGCGAGAAGGTTGGAACAAAAGTTGTAGTAGTTGAACGTGATGAGAAATTATAGTTTAAATTTACCGAGTGGTTTTAGATTAGAATTAAATAATTTTTATTTCATCCTTCTATTATCAAGAAGATTATTTCCATTCAGATTTTAGTTTTTAAAAGACTTCTATTTCCATTTTACTAATAACAATAATTGTTTTTTCCGTAAAATGGTGTTGTTGTGGAAATGCTTTCGTATGAATGGTTTATTATCAATAGACATGTTAGATGTTAAATGTATAAAACAAAAGATCTTGATTAAGTAATTAGAAAAGTTACCACTTAACTATAGCATTGCAGACTTGGTCAAATTAATGAAACAAGCTAAGAATAGCAAGATCAAATAAATTAGATTATTTAACACCATTTGATTTTGAATTATATGGAAAGTGTGAATCTTTTCTTTCAAGTAAAATGACTAATAAACCTTTTCTAGAAAAGGGACCGCAAGCCAAAGAAGTGCTCAAGTACAAAGTTTCTGATTTATTAAAAAGGTCAAAGAATTCAGTCACGCACAAAGAACTCATCCAAAAACACCTCAACGGTATGGTGTTTCTGCAAGGAGAAATAGGCTTTGTTAGACATGGTTAGATCTATGATGAATTAATTTCTTCTTCTAAACATTTCTTTGAAGGTACGAGCTACAAATCTCAATATATATTCTGAATAGATTAATTAGTGCAAAATGTACTATATGAGTTATGGTATAATAAAAGACATTATTTCACATATTAAGTGTAGGGTTTCCCTAAATATGTAATGAAATGCGCACTAATCAATTGAAAGCTAAAAGTGAGAGGTGTTATTTTATGAGATATCCTAAGAAAACTCAAGGATAATATTTCTATCTTCATGTGGAACATAAGACCATTATTTCCTGACATGTGAAGTTTCGACTTGGTTTTAAAGAAACAAATTCGTGAAAAGATAATACCTGAAGAAATTCAAGATCCACAAAATAACATAGATGATGAATACTTGTTAGATGGTATAAACAAAGAACCTATGGGAGAATTGTGTGGAAGAATATCTCTAGGAGAATGTCTTTCAGCTAGTGGGAGTAATATAGGAAGCAACTCGAGCGCACCAGCAACTGATTCCTATTAGGCAAGAAAGAGACGACATGATTGTAATTCCTTCAACACCTACCTCTCCTTCTCTAAGTGTAGCACTAGAAAACTCTCTGAACATTGGACCATTAAATGAAGGAGAACCTCTTTACAATCAGAACGAATAACTTGAACAAATGCAAAACACTCAATTATGTAGATCTACTGGGATTTGTCATAAACCAACTAGGTGTGGCTTTCTCATGGAAGATCATGATGATGTTGAGATTCCTGACAAAGATGAACCTAAGACCTACACTGAAGCAATATTAGATATTGATTCAGAGAGGTGGTGAGAAGCCATAGATTTTGAAATTGACTCAATGTATATCAATCAAGTATAAAACTTGGCTGACTTGCCTGTTGGGTTAGACCCATTAGATGCAATGAATTTTCAAGAAGAAATTGATGCTAAAAGCAAGGTACAAACATACAAATCTAGGCTAATGGCTAAAGGTTATAGCCAAAGAGAAGGAGTTGACTATAGTGATACCTATTCGCCAGTTGCAAAACTCAAGTCCATTTGGATGTTGCTTGTGATAACTGCATACTACGATTATGAGATTTGACAAATGGATGTCAAAACCCCTTTCCTTAATGAAAACCTCAAGGAGGAGGTGTAAATGATACAACCTAAAGGTTTTGTATCCAAGTCAAATTCTAAATCAGTATGTTATTTGGAGAAATCCATCTATAGGCTAAAACAAGCCTCTAGGAGTTGAAAATGAATTTTGATGAAATAGTCAAATTGTTTGACTTCATCAGAAGAAATGAGGGTGCTTGTGTGTTTATAGTGCGCATCAGGGATAATGTGGTCTTTATAATCTCATATATATATATATATATATATATATATATATATATATATATGTTGATCATAGAGAATGATATCCCTTCATTGAAGGAATGATTATCCAAAAAAGTTATAAAAACCCAAATCTCATTGAAGTCTGTGAAGGAATGGTTATCCAAAAAAGTAATAAAAACCCAAATCCAAATATTTCCGATCATGATAGTTCGTTGAATTGTCGTTTTTATCTCAAGTTTTCATATCCAAAATAGTATTTTGATTTACAATCTGAAATAGTAAATGAATTAACAATAAATAAAAATTGAAAAATAAAGAAACAAGGATCTGGAAGAAGAAGATGATACGAAGAGGAGGAAGAAGATCGAAGAAGATGAAGAGAAGAAACAAAGAGGAGGAAAGGAGAAGGAAGAAGAAGGGAAAGAGGAAGAAGAGGTTACCTAGTGCACTGCTATGGATTCTCTACGAGACCAGATGTATGCGGCAATGTAATTGCCGATGCTCGTCTTCCGGTTAAGTATTAAGATCGATAACCGTTAAGGGTATTTTTGTCCAGTTTAATTTAAAGTCATAATTTTGCATTTTAAACATAGAAGTCCTGAGTCCCATTCTTGTCCAGCCGGTCTGATGGGATGCTCCGTCCGGCCGAGGGCATTTCGGGCACTTCTCGGTGTAATTTTTTGATGAAATTTTTTGAGCATGTTCTTCATGAAGTCTAGTTTATACATACCAAATTTCAGCTAAAAATTCAATCGGTTAGGCACTCAAATAATTTCGTGAAGTTAACTGGGCAGTTTATATGTATGAACTGCCCAGTTAACTTCAAGAAATTATTTGAGTGCATTCCCGATTGAATTTTTAGCTGAAATTTGGTATGGATAAACTAGACTTCATGAAGAACATGCTAAAAAAATTGCATCAAAAAATTCCACCGGTAAGTGTCCGAAATGTCCTCGGCCGGACGGTGGTTCCCGTCAGGCCGATTGGACATAAGTTTTCTCTAGAAGTCCTTGCATTTGTTCCATATATTAGTCAGAATTCTCTCTTGAGTAATTATCAGTCATCTCTTCCTCCTGCTCACATCCTAGCTGCACTCACCTATGGCGAATCCAAAATCAGCCTCTAAACCTAAACCTGAACAGGAATCCAAATCCCACTCCCGAACTGTTCTCAAGTTTCTTGCTGAGTTCAACCTTTCAGATTACAGTTCCTCTTCAATTCTATCGCTTGCAATCTCCACGCTTCCCGATTCCCAAAGCTTAATCTATCTTGGCACAACTTCGGGTTCTGTACATTCGCTATCTGTAAACCCTAATTCTCCCACCAGCTACTCGAATCTGACATATAACCGCCAAATTACTGTTGGTAGCAGCCTTGTAAATTCAATACACGTCATTGAGGACAGCGGGAAAATGATTGTCCTCTCGGATGGATTGCTTTACTTGGTTGATTTGCTCATGCTTGAACCAGTTAAGAAACTCACTATGATCAAGGGAGTTACTGCTCTATCTCGGAGATTCCAAAGTAGGAGCACTCAGGCTACTAGCGACCCCGTTGGACAGCGTTCCAATGGGATGAAATTGAAAGAAGACGGATGCTTCTTTGCGGTAGCTGTTGGGAAGAGATTAATTATAGTTGAGTTAGTTATGAGTGGTTCTTTAGTGATCTTGAAGGAAATTCAGGGGGTTCATGAGGGAATTATAGGTTTAGCTTGGGTGGATGATTCAATATTTTATGGCACGAAAAATGGTTATTATTTATACTCGTATTCAAGTGGTCAGGGCGGGTTGTTATTTTCATTGCCTGATTCGTCTGGGCCACCCCTTATGAAAGTGCTGCGTAATGAATGCAAAGTTTTGCTAATGATGGATAATGTAAGCGTTATTGTGGATGCTGAAGGTCAGCCTGTTGGTGGAAGCTTAGTGTTTCATGGAGCTCCAGATTCAGTAGGAGAGATAGGGTCTTATGTGCAGGTGATTAGAAGTGGGAAGGTGGAACTTTATCACAAAAAGTCTGGGAACTGTGTGCAACGAGTTCCATTTGAGGGTGAAGTGGGTACTCATGGTATTGTGGCTGATGAAGGGAATGTCAAAGGAAAACATTTTGCTCTGGCAACAGGCACCAAGGTAATTCCCTTGCTTTTGGAGTACACTTCAGTTATGAAAATATTTTAAAATGTTGGATAAAATTTATGCATTTTAAGGTCTCTGATATAGAAGTGGTAATGAAATATTCCCTTGATTCCAAGACATAATATGGACAATGCCATAGAAATATCAAAGAATAGGAGAACATTTTGAGGAATAATGGGAAGTATCACAAAAGTATAAGTAATGTCATTATGTTTCCCCAAATATGCATTCAGACTCTACTTCTTTCTTTCGAAAAAATTCCAATACCAATATAAAAAAATCCATCAACTTTTCCACAACACAAAATATCTATATTTTCATAAATACCTGTATTTTTATCCATCTCAGATAGTTGATTTGTTTAAGGTTTAGTTGATAGATTCTACACAAAGAGAATAATGTAACTAGGCACAAAACACCAACATTATTACATTATCTGCAAATCATAGCGAGTATAAGACAAAAGTATATGTGAATGTGCTGCAATGCTAGGTCATATGTTACCAGAAGGTATCATACGAAGATCAAATTAAGGACCTGTTGCGCAAGAAAAATATTAGTGAGGCTGTATCTTTGATGGAAGAGCTCTGGTCTGAAGGTGAAATTACAAAGGATATGCTATCCTTTGTCCATGCTCAAGTGGGATTCCTTCTGCTGTTTGACTTGCACTTTGCAGAAGCAGTTGATCACTTCTTGCTTTCAGATACTATGCAGCCATCTGAAATCTTTCCATTTATCATTCGAGGCCCAAATCGATGGTCACTGCTGGTATGTGCTACTTTCTTATGATGGTCACTAAAGAGTTGCACACATCTGCATGTTAATATTGTATATTTGTAAGAATGGGGTAGTAATAGGCCAGAGAAATCAGATGACAAAGAGGAGATAATATTAGTAAGTAGGGAAGCCGAACTACTAGTAAGAATGATATCATCCACATAAAGTAGTAAAACATTAATGTCATTACTAGTATGATAAATAAACATAGATGGGTCCGTGGAGCTGCGGACAAAGCCTAGAGATAGTAGATGACTACTGAATCTATGAAACCCCATACTAGGAGATTGTTTGAGACCATATAAGGAACAACGAAGAAGATAAAGATGATTATGTTATTCAGAATTGGTGAAGCTAGGTGAAGCTAGGTGACTGTTTAATGTAAACTTCTTACGTTAATTTGCCTGGAAGAAACAAATTTCTAACATCAAGATGACGTTTGGAGAGGTAAAGGATCTTGTGCGCTGTTCATAGTTTCGTTGCGGGGAGAACCTAAAACGGGAGGAGACATAGGACTAAGAGGGACATAGGGTTCTGGATTTGGTTGGACAGAGGATTCCAGTGAACTGGGCAACAAAGACCGAGCGGGACTGGGTAGGACTGAGGACTCCTGTGAGCTGATTAAAGGATATTGAGTGGGTTTAGGCTGGACAGGAGAATGTTCGGGTCTGAGATCTGTAGAAGAATGAAGGGGAGCTGGCTGGGAAATGTAGGGAGGTGCATGGTTAGTATCCTGTGAGAGGATTGGAAAGTTGGAAAGGTTATGAGAACTAGAGGGAGGAGTACTGGTTGGGTTGCGCGAAGAGAGAAGACGAGAATAAGGAAAATCATGTGCTACAGATATACATATACAAAATCTTGGCCTATTACTACCCATATACTAGATATTATTGCTACACATATACATTATTACTACAAATATGTCTTATTGCACGTTCCCATATTTTCATGAAAATCATGCTTATCTTGGGGATAATTAATCATCATAATCACTATCACATGATTCACATCCACTATGGGCAGCTTTATCTCAATTAGGGGTTGATTTCATTGTCATAGTGGGTCAATTAATTAAGTTAACACTATAAGTTCAAATGTTCAAGAAAAGAACACATTGTGATAAAACATAAAAATAAAAATCAACGAAATAAACCGTTGCCCAGAATAATCAACGATAGAAACTGTTGCCCAAAGCCAAAAGGCAACTCCAATTTTATTCACAGATAAGCAAGAATGAACCGTAACAAGGGGTATAAAATATAAATAGCCTTCTAGTAAGAGACTCAACAGAAACTCTAATTGAGCCCAAATTAATTAAACCCTAATTAAGCCCAATTTAACTTTACTAAATACTCTACTAATAATAGGCCCAAACTAGAAAACATAAACTTTATAATAATAAATAAAACTATAATCCCAGCCCACAACCAGCCCACGGAGGTAGGCCCAATCCCGTTCCCCCTGCTCTCCCTGCTCTCTATCAATCCATCCTCCTTCAAAGTAACCTTGTCCTTAAGGTTGAAATCTCGTAGTTCGAGGGCTGAAAACTCCAGCAATAGAATAGACTGGAAAATATTCTGGTCAGTTATTTCGCAATTGTCATGCTCTTGGAGGTCCAACTCCTCATCCTTCTCAGCTATCATTACCCGTAACTGTTTAAAGGGGCGGTCATGCCCTGGAGTAAATTGTTTCATACACCTAAAACATAATCCTTTTGCCAGCAATTCTTACAACTCCTTTGGCGGAAGTCAAGTGAACCTAGAGCGTGCAGTAAACTGCCCGGACAGCACTGAATTTTCCAGGGGGCTGCTCAATGTCTTTAGGGAAGCTGCAACTCGATCCCCTTAAGCTGCCACCACTTATGGCCGTGCTGTTACCGCCACTCGGGCGCGAAAAACTGCCCAAACACAAGTCTGTGTTGTAGGGTTGGCTTTCCCGACCTCCATCTTGAAAGGACGTGTTGTCCTCAATATCTCTGGCCAATTTTATTGCTATTTCCAGGCTGTTTGGCCGCAGCAACCGTAAGGATCCCCCGATTGGTCCCTTCAGCCCGTTCATGAAATACCCCAAGTAATGATCATGGGACATTCCCGGGACTTGGCTGGCCAATTGAACATGTATTGTATTCTTCCACTGTTCCAATCTGTTTGATGCCGTGCAGCCATTCAAACCTGTTCCCCTTAAATCGGGAGTCAAATCTGGCTACCAATGCTTGCGTGAAATTTTCGCAGGTCATGCCAGGTTTACGCGCTCTCAGCCAGGTTACCCAATAAAGGGCACCCCCTTCCATGGCAACCACGGCGGCTGCCACTTTCTTCTCTGGTGGGGTCCCGTTCAAATCAAAATGATTTTCAACCCCAACTAGTACCCACCCACCCAATCGGGTCTTCTCTGTTGAACGCTGGGAGCAAGGATCGGCGTTAGAGGTAGCGGCCGACGAGTTGTCCACCATCCCCGGCGGTACGAGGGCCTTGGTAAGTACCGCCAGTGATGCGGCGATCTCGGCCATTTGCACATCATGTTCTTCCAGTGTCTAGTTAATCCGGGATTTCTTGGCCCCTATCCGGGTTTGCTCGGCCGCCATCCGGGTTTGCTCAGCCTCCATCTCTGTCAAGCGGTCGTTTTGAGATCTTGTAATTCCAGCGGGACGGGATCCGGCAGGTCAGACCGATTGATAAAACATAAAAATAAAAATCGACGGAATAAACCCTTTCTCAGAATAATCAACGATAGAAACCTTTGCCCAAAGCCAAAAGGCTAAACTCCAATTTTATTCATAGATAAGCAAGAATGAATTCTAACAAGAGGTATAAATAGCCTTCTAGTAAGACTCAACAGAAACCCTAATCGAGCCCAAATTAATTAAGCCCTAGTTAAGCTCAAATTAATTCTGCTATATACTCCACTAATAATAGGCCGAAACTAGAAAACATAACATAAACTTTATAATAATCAATAAAACTATAATCCCAGCCCACAACCAGCCCACGGAGGTGGGCCCAATCCCGTCCCCCCTGCAACCTATCCTATGAAGAATAATGAGTTAAATTCAAAATTGTTATCATTGTTATCCAATTGAAATATCCCGAGACACGATGCGTCGGTAATTGTTTCATTCACGTTCCATTACATTAATGGTATTGTATAATAAACCTGCACATCATGGATCATAGCCGCATGCGTATTATGGAGATGGCGGCTACTTTTATATGCTTATAATTCATTACTATGACAAGTGGATGGATATGTTAAAGTAAAGTTTCTTCTTTGATGAGCCAACTTGTTCAGCATTCACTACTAATCTAAATATGAGTGTAGTTGAAACTACACCCAACCGTGAAACTGGTTGTAACTCCCCGGCCCCGCAGGATCCGAGGTAGTTACTCTAGACGTCACTTTGTCCTCACTCATGCGCACCCTGAGAAACTTCCCAGGGGGTCACCCATCTCAAGACTACTCTCGTGCAAACACGCTTAACATTAGAGTTCTTGGGTGATGAGCTCCCTTAAAAGGAGATGCACCTCTGTCGGTATGATTAGTACACTAGTACTATTAATCCTCTTAAATTAATCTCGGGTATTACAATCACCCCCACTTAGGATCGCAACGTCCTCGTTGCGCTCTTAAACCAATCTCAATCACACCCCAGAATCTTTTCCCCTGCTAAGTGCCCGCCCGATATCCAACGGATCAGCACACTGTCACAGGGTTGCTCTGATACCACCTGTAACACCCCGGCCCCGCAGGACCCGAGGTAGTTACTCTAGACGTCTAGTACTGTTCTCACAAACCACCACGAGCCTTTACCGCGCACTTTGTCCTCACTCATGCGTGCCCTGAGAAACTTCCTAGGAGGTCACCCATCCCAAGACTACTCTCGTGCAAGCACGCTTAACATTAGAGTTCTTGGGTGATGAGCTCCCTTAAAAGAAGATGCACCTCTGTTGGTATGAGTAGTACTATTAATCCTCTTAAATTAATCTCGGGTATTACACTGGTGCTTATCCAAAATATATAAATTTGAGAAAGAAAGGAGTGCTAATTTTTGCTAAATGATCTTCTAAGGTATGAATGCTCATCTGCAGACAACATTGGTTAGAAAGTTAGCAAGCATGCTGTAAATGAAATAAGACCTTATGTTAGCATTTGACATATGTGATTGTTATTCAGGTCAAGTAAAATAAAAGACACACAGACAAGTTTAGTGTTAATACTACTTCACAACCTTGTCGATCTTGTCTATGTATCATGCTTACCAGCAACAGTCCTTATCTCTAATAAAGTTATAACCTAGTGGTCCTAATTATATCCTTGCATGAACTTTGTATGTTTTGCTTTTTTCTTGAAAGTATATTTGTTTTGTTAATCTGTATTATTTTCCTTTTAATTGTTAAATGTTAAATGTAATTATTGTCCAGATTCCAAGGAACAGATATTGGGGTTTGCATCCCCCTCCTGCTCCCCTTGAAAAGGTTGTTGATGATGGATTAATGGCTCTTCAAAGAGCTATTTTTCTCAAGAAGGCTGGTGTTGAGAGTGCTGTGGATGAAAAGTTTCTCTTTAACCCTCCAAGTAGAGATGATTTGCTAGAGAATGCAATGAAAAACATGATCAGGTTGTCCGTCATTGCCTAAAATATTGTTTATCGTTATAATAAGTTAATAATGAAAATACTTAAGTCTACTATATGCATACAGCTGTATAAAAGTTAGAAAAATGGAAATTAGATTTTTTTTCATCTTTCCAAATGGAAAAGAAAACCTACTGAATAAGAATATTATACACTCTTAGCAACCATCATATGCAAATGGGGATTCCTTAAAATGAAAATGATCAGAATATAAAAGAAAGAACACGAGAAGACAAAACAAGATAGATTAGTTTAGAGGAAAATGAGAAATCATCAATGAAGTTACAAATGTACTAGATCTACATATGGATATCCGGATGTATGATATATGTTGTAGAAGTCGATTTTTATGTTTCTTCACCAAAGAATTTATGTTTCTATTTTGTTGTGGAATTTAAAACAGTTTCTTTTTCTATCTAATTAGCAGAATAAAAAATCATTAAAAGAAAATTGATTTTGCAAACGAATTGTATGGTGATATAGAATGTCGACGTGTTTGTTCCACATTGGCTAAATATGAAATAAGAAGCCAACATATAAGACATTGAGCTACTCTTCCTATCAAGATGTGTTTTGTGATGAAACCTTGAGTCTTGATATATTTTGTTTCTGAATGCAAAGAAGTTACTTCTTAAGTGATCCATTCTTTCTAGATTGAACTTGTAGGATAAAATCACATGTCTGAATATAAATGTTATCTGTATGAAGAACTACCCATTACAGTTTTGTGAATTTCCGCCAATTGGAGCTTCTTGAAAAAGATGAGTTTTTTTTTTTCTTATTTGGCCATGTTGTAGTTTTTCTATATAGCTTAGCTGGACCAATCAACCACAATAATAACAAAAAATTTAATTTTCTTATAGCTTATATAGTTGAACATTAAAATTTGTGGCATTGTGGCCATTATTATTTATTACTTTACCATAGGAAAATGTTCTAATGGCAACAGAATATAGTAAAGTTCTACAAACATTTATGAATTTAAGCATTCATTAATATGAATTCAGCTGTATCTAGGAAGAAGTTTGAAGAAATGATTCCCTAGATACACAAGCTTCCGTTTTTTACAATTAAATCGAACCTCCACAAAACAAATTTAAAAAAGACCTAGAGTGAGGGATTTCTAAATAGGTAGTGTTGCACCAATGCCCAACCAAAAGGCTAAGGAAGTTCTTCCATTAAACCTAGATCAATGAACCTGCAAAATCCTTCAAATTGTATCTGATTCAATCCAGGGATTATAGTCACCCCGTGCCCCCCCCCCCCCCATTTTTTTGCATATACAAACATTTTTTAATTCCTTTTTATTTTCTTCATTTTATAAAAAAACGATTCCCTTCTTGAGTGCTGAATTGGATCGACTTGTTTGGGTTTTTTCCTGATTTATGTTGGACTTTTATGTTTCAGATATTTGGAAGTTTCACGCTTTAAAGATTTAGTTCTGCCAGTAAAAGAGGGAATTGACACGCTTTTGATGCAGCTCTTTAGAGCCCTCAATTATGCTGATGACATGGAAAAACTTGCATCATCTGATAACAACTGTGTAGTGGTAAACATATGAACTCATAAATGATTTATACTCCCCCAGTCCATTAATAAACTTCACCTCCACTTCAGCATATTTAAGGTAGTGAAGATGGTGCGGTTGAGATTTGTTTGGAAAAGAAAGTAAAATTTCACTACATACCCTTTTCTTGAGAGCACAATTGCTGCTATATTTTTCTTCCTATCAGAGATTTAGAGTTTCGACATTTTTAAAGGAGTAAACTTACCAAATACACAAATGAAAGACTTGAGGTTAATCTTTTCTTTAGATAGCTAAAAAGTTTTGCAAAGGCGATGAACCCCGTGGACAAATAAATTAAATCTTTGTTCTGGATGTAAAATATCATTTGATTCATGGAAGTTGAAACTAAAGTCCGGATAAACAATTTAAATCTGAATCTAGTTTTGGCCTCTTGATTTATTTATTGAGTCAAATGATAACATTAGTATTAGTTTATGAAAGCATGTTCTTGCAACTCCATTTTATATTCCACATATATGAACGCAAAATTGCGACAATTATTCACATTTAATGTGAATAAACGTGGATTTACAGACCTGCTTAATGGGTGATTGGAACTTAAATGGACAGTGCAGGAGGAGTTGGAGACATTATTGAGTGAATCTAGGCATTTAAGGACACTTGCTTTTTTGTATTCCAGTAAGGGATTGAGCTTTAAAGCACTTGCTATCTGGCGTATATTGGCTAGAAATTCAAGCAACGCGAAAAACCTGGTTGGGGAAAATGTCAACTCCAAGCGTGTTTACTCCGATCAAGAGACTGCCGTTGTCGAGGCCTCAAAGATTCTAGAGGAGTCTTCTGATCAAGATTTGGTATTGCAGCATCTTGGATGGGTATGCACTTGTTTTCAATTAGTAGGATGGATTTAATGGGTTTCTTCTCAATAAATATGCGCATGTGGGGGTTTTGTTATATATTGCTTTCATTTATCCATATTATGAGTATCGCTTCCTATTCTTATTGTTCTTATTATTTGATATTTGACTTAGATTTCAGATATCAACCAAGTTTTGGCAGTTCAAGTCCTCATATCAGAAAAAAGAAAGAGTCTGTTGTCACCGGGTAGGTGTTGAGTGATTTTTTGGCAGTCACCAGGTAGGTCTATTGATGGGCTGTAACAATTACTCCCTCCGTCCCGTTGGAATGTTCCCGGTTTGACCTACACACATATTAAGGAAATAAACTTACCAGGGGTAAATTTTACTGTTTTGACACTGTTTGGACACTGTTTGGCACTGTTTGACACTTTTGATGTAGGATAACTTTCCATTTAGGGAAATGGGAACTTCTTTTTGGGACATCCAAAAAAGGAAAGCGGGAACATTCCAACGGGACGGAGGGAGTATGACATACGGAGTATTGATCAAGAAAAAACATCTTTTTAAAATCCAAAGTATATGGGAATGTGAAATAAAGCATCTTGCAAGCTGTAAAACTGTGTAAAGTGCATCCATGTCATGTTCATTTTTTATTTAACTGACATGTCGTGCTACGTAAGTCTCTATCTTGGATGCTTAGAAATCTAAAACGCCGTTGTGAGTTGACCTTTATGAACGTGTAAGCGTGCACATGACCAGAATCTCAGTCACATAATTCGTAGCAGAAATGTTATTCAAATTCTAAGTTCAAAGGTTGAATTTGAAATAGTACTATAGTGGTTAGATAAGTGATACATTTACTTCAATTCTTCAATTACAGATGAAGTGGTGGCTGCAATTGATCCAAAGAAAGTGGATATTCTACTTAGGTATGGCATCCATCTGAACGTTTAACTTGCTGCAAGTGTTGAATTTATACATCCCTCACCATTGCTTTTTCGAAATTGTGTGCATGGCGTGTCCAAGACCTCTTCAAAGCTTTCATTTGCTTATGTTGTTTAAAGAACCATTCTCTATGATAGTCTAAATAGTGACCTGGTCTTCATTCTTGAATTAAGATGTGCTTGACAATTGAGATTTGCACTGCAATTCATAATTTTGAGTTTCCTTAGATCATGACTTCTAGTTTTGTGCTGTTATCTTTAATCTTATTGCTGATGCATGAATGATTGGCAGTTTGTATTATCTCCCCCCCATATAAACACTGTCACACTTCACTGCATGCAATTGATATACATTTGCAAATTTGACAGGAAATTTTGTAACAACAATAGGAGGAAAATGACTTTATCCCTTAATTTTATCCTTTATATGGTATATGATCAGAGTGACACAACTAACCGAGTAGTCTAAGTATACCTTGTCTGGAGAACATACCTCTCAAGTGATAGGGGGGAGGCTGGGGGTGACTGTTCCTCCTCTTTAGTCAAATTACAATAAAAGAGTTTGACCCCTCTGTGCAGATATCTTCAGTGGTTAATTGAAGACAAGGCATTAGATGACACTCAGTTTCACACAACATATGCTTTCTTGCTTGCTAAGTCTGCTCTTGATGCTTGTGAAGTGGAACATGTTTCAAAAAACACCGTGGACAATTCAATTTTTGAGACTCATGTCAGAGAGAGGTTGCAAATCTTTTTACAGTCGTCTGACTTTTATGATCCAGAAGAGGTCCTTGACTTGATTGAAGGATCTGAGTTATGGATGGAGAAGGTACAGTGCTATTTGTGTTAGACTTGTTCTGCTATGGTGACAAAATAGCCTTAGGCTATTGTACTTATTGTTGATTATTGGTTTCTGACAGGCTATTCTTTACCGGAAGCTCGGTCAGGAAACATTAGTGCTACAAATTTTGGCATTGTATGTGGCAATAATTCATTTTTTGTACTCTTTGATGTTTTCTTTTTATTGTCATTGACCTAGATTTGTTGCTGTTCTGGAGAGGGAACATAAGCAGTTATTATTTGTATAATATGATGTTTATTTTAAATATTGTTGCCTGATAGAAAGCTAGAAGACTGTGAAGCTGCAGAACAGTATTGTGCAGAGATTGGTAGACCAGATGCATATATGCAGTGAGTACATCCCAGTTCCTACCACATTTTCTCAGTGTTCTTTGTTCAAAGTATCTGTTTATTTTTCATTGTTAGGTTGCTCGATATGTACTTAGAACCCATGAATGGGAAAGGGCCCATGTTTGCAGCTGCTCTCCGCCTTCTACATAACCATGGAGAAATTCTGGATCCATTACAAGTCTTGGAGGTACATATTCTTACTTCTTGAGGAGTTTTTGCTTGTTTTGATAGTCTTCAAAGCTTGGTCCTAGACTACAAGACACACCACTTTTCATCTTAGTTCTATGTAACAGTACCTTCATTGGTCCTTAATGTTTTTGCAAGCTTTTAATATTACCTGTTGAGGCTAATCAGAAACGAACATCTTCCTTGATTCACAAACCTTGACCTTCCATTTTTGTGGTGGAACATTTGAATATGTCCTTATTAAGCCTAGATGATGCATTGAACACTGCACCACAAGCCTGTTTTCCTCTACCTGCAGAATATCTTCCTTGTTAGTGATATCCATTGTAAAATTTCAAAAAAAGAATTACAGAAAAACGTTAGTGGAACAAGTAAATGTGTGCAGGCATATTCCAATCCCAAATATCGATGTTCATTACTGACTTTTTGAGGCTCTAAACTTCTGATCACATTGTTATAGGACGAAGTTAGATTGTAACAAGCATTTTTAATTTTTAAACAAACTTGTAAATTATAGTTCACACATTTGCCTCATTATATGATTTCCTTATTTTATTTTATATTCCTTTGATCCTTCTTCCATAGTTCCTTTGCTATCCTGCTAGTTTAGAACTGATTATAGCTCTATATTATAAAATGTGGATGAACATCCTTGGTTAGTTTCCTTGGGAACAAGTGGTGGGTGAAGGGAAGGCCCATCCGTTAGGGCTTTCCTCACGCTTTTCTTTTCATTGGACTTGTAAAATATTTCATGCTTATCAATAAAAATGGTGAGCGTTCCCCGACGCTCACCCTGTCTTTAAAGACGGCATTTCGGGCTAAAAAAACTGATAATTGCTTCTGATCTGTGATGGTAGTCTGCTAAGCTGTCAATGATGAAAAATTGAAAATAAATGGCGTTTTCTAAAATAAAGGATATTCGTATACAAAAAAAAGGGAAGGCGTTCAGTACATAATTTTATTCACAACTTCTGACATCAGATATCAAAAGGAGTACTCATGATCCTCCGGATGTGATTCATTTTGCAGAGGTTGTCACCTGATATGCCCCTTCAACTTGCCTCAGAGACAATATTAAGAATGTTAAGAGCCCGTCTACACCACCATCATCAAGGCCAAGTATGTTTTAAGGAGCAGTAATTAAACATTTAAACATCTGTAGATGGTTATCGTCCAAGTAAATGCTTGTATCCATTTTCTTTCAAATTTTCAGTGCGAAATTTTATATATATATATTTAAAGTACATTTTGTTTTATTTTCATATTATTTAGGGAAAGTTCCCGAAATAGGACTAAAACAGTTTGAAAATTCCAAAATAGGACTGTCATATTTTTTATTCCCAAAATAGGAGTAATTACTGTCAAGTTTGGAAAATACTGCCATGTTTGAAGTCTGGTACTGCCAAAACATGACAGTAATTAGTCCTATTTTGGGAATAAAAACATGAGAGTCCTATTTTGGAATTTTCAAACATTTTTAGTCCTATTTCGGGTAATATCTCTATTATTTACACACAATATTTTTCGTTAAAAGGCAGGGCTGAGGGGTTCTGTGGAATATAAAATGCCTGAGAAACTGAGTTGGGGTTGAAACTTTTTTTAAGTTGAATTAAATAAGGAGGCTGCTAAATTGCTAATGGCCTTTAGAAGAATAGAACCCCCAGCAACCCCTCAATGAATTCATTGATACTATCCCCCAAAAGAATCTGGAGTACAATATATATGAATGGGTATTTGTAACAACTTTTGGCCTATTTCTAGTTTTACGGTTTTGGAAGTCCTGTTTGTGTGTGTTCTTAGAACCTTCATATATAACAAAATGGGAACAGAGACGAGGAGATTTGAAGATGATTAAATATAGTGGCAGACTGGTAGCTAGCCCACCCTCACTCAGTTTGCTGTTTACTCTGAGCTATATGCTATTTTATCAGTTCTCATTCAAAATGATGTTACCTCCCCTCAATACGCAAACCTGCATGATGCGCCACTTTCTCTTTATGACATGTCACATGAAATAATTTGTGAGCTTTTAGAGGAAATATGTTTACTAATCTCGTTCTCTCATCATTGACACTTCGTATTCTCATTTTACAAGATCGTACACAATCTATCTCATGCTTTGGAAGTGGATGCAAGCTTGGCAAGATTGGATGAAAGATCACGCCATGTTTTGATCAATGATGAGTCTCTATGTGATTCTTGTCATGCTCGCCTTGGAACAAAACTATTTGCTATGTACCCAGATGACACAATTGTTTGCTACAAGGTTAGCTCTATGTAATAGATGGAAAATTATTTATACTTCATGCCTATTGTTCTTTAAATTTACTCAACTAATTATATAGCTAAAGTGATCCTCTACAGTAACTTCGGCCAAAACAGTCGGAAAAGTAACTCCAACCTTACTTTTTCTTATTATTACACAATTTAGTACGCTAAATCAAAATTTGCGTGTTTGGTGAAAAAGTTTACTGATAAGCCTGATAAGCCCAAAAACATGCTCACCAAACAGGCTCCTAGTGTATCTATTGAATATTTTGGAAGTGTAAACTGATCGTGTCTAAAATGTGCAGTGCTTTCGCCGTAGAGGTGAATCCACGTCAGTAACCGGGCGCAATTTCAAGAAAGATAGTTTGTATAAGCCTGGTTGGTTGGTGACACGGTGACTGCATCACTTCAAACATTCCCACCTCCCCCGTTCTTAACATTAACTGGATGGTTAAAGAACTGAAGATTTCACAATGTTTCTCTTGAGAATTCAGCAAACCCAGATGACATATTAACGTGCAATACACTGTATTTTAAAATGTCACAAACCTGATGACCAAATGTTGAGTATTTTGGGTTGTTTTGGGGAGAAGATGAAAGATAGATTATTGCACATTGGATGGTTTTTCCTGTTGGATACATGTGGTTTCAGTGTACATATGTTTTAACAGTGCTTTAGTGGTTTGGTTAATGATGTACCAATTGACATTGAATATAGCACATTCATAGCACGACTGATAATAAGATCCTATGTATGACGGTAAGACGCAGTGGGGGCTTCACCTCTTAAATAATTACTCCGTATTAATTATTATGTCTCTTGTGAGATAATTTCAGTGAACGGGTAATGAAGTGTAATCCATCAAACATATTTCTTCGTACGTTTACATTGCGTTGGTTCATTGTTTTTGGTTTAACTGATGGAAACTGAGACTTTGATGTAATCTTTGGTTTAGAAGAACAGAGGAAAACGGTGTTGGCATTAGGGATTTAGGGGTGGACCGGGCCCGGTCCAGTTCCGGGTCAGGCCCGGCCGGGCCGGGCTTGGAATTTTGGGAATGAAGCCCGAGACCGGCCCGGGTGTTGACCGGTTCGGGCCAGGCCGGGTCGGGTACGTTTTTTTTATTCATGTTAACAAATTATGAACTACAATTGAGAATCGAGGGGAAAATTAAAACATGAAATACATTTTCTAATAAATAATAATCAATCGGAATATCTGTCACCGTCGGTTGTTTCTTCCATAAAGTGTTGGCCTGTTGGGTGGGGGTGATGCTAAGTTCTTGAGTTCTACGTTGAGCTTTCAATTAATCATGGTAGCAAATAAACGTTTTTTTCCTTAATACTCCAGGGGGTGTCTGGGGGAGGGGGGTGGAGTAAATTGGCTTGAAACTCACTCCATTGAGTTTCGAACCCGAGATCACCCATAAATTGGCATTATTTCCGCCTCTCTTCGTATGGCTCTTAAAAATATTTGTAGCAATTTTAGTTTTATGTACTCTTATTTAGGGAATTGCAATATTTGTAGCAATTTTAGTTTTATGTACTCTTATTTAGGGAATTGCATGCCCATATGTATATATCTATGTTTATGTGTGATACTTATACGTGTGAATGTGTGATATGTATTATATCAAAGTTATAGTGATCTGGGGTGAAATGTTTTCTCGTAAAAACATTAAACTCATCGATTATGTAAGTTACTAGTGATTGGATTGCATTCATAACGTACCAACTATAAAGTGTTGTTGATTTCTATAAGAACTTCAATTAATGAAATCATTTAACCTTAAATTTCAATAAGAAGGGTAAATTTAAGTTATTAAATCATTTGCTCGCGCATGCATGTGTGTATTATTAAATCATTTGAACGCTTCATCAATAGTAAACAAGCGTCTCAAGAGAGTTTGCCTTCAATCTCATTCTATAATCCGTTAGCACGTTGCCGCTCACACTAAATTCCTGTTCCACAGCAATTGTTGAAACCGACATTGCTAGCACTTGCTTAGAACGTCAAAGTCCTGGTCATGAAGCGAAATTAATATGATAGCAGATAGCACATTGGTAGGGGTGAACCCAATCTTGGTCCGATCCCAATTGTTTGTAGAAGAAGCCTAGGTCTGACTCGGTTAAATCCGGGTCTGGTCCGATTACGGGTACACGGGCGGTCTGGTCTGATCCCCTTCTATTATTTCTGTTTTCTTACGTTTCCAAGCCAAAAAGAAAAAATTAGCTAGTGGAGACGCATAATGTACACATTTGTATATCACCGTAGATGAAGTCAATCTTTTAATATGTGGCAAATGCAATAAGTTCAAGTCAATTTTTTGGAGTGAGGCAAATGCAATAAGTTATACTAAATAATTTGTCTAAACTTATTGCTGAAGTATGAATGTGTATAGTAGTACGATACAAGCACAACATACGATTGGGAGGGGGGGGGGGGGGGGGGGTATTATACAACGTAATTTCTGCTCCATTTTTGCATGCAGTGTTCGAGTGAACATATACGAGGATCGAGAGGGATTGATTCTCGGCTCATTTTCTATAGCTTTGAAAAGCAAGAGGCTTGGATGGCTCTGGAGAGGGACGACCCTGAGCTTCATGAACAAGGCGACTTAAAAGTCTCATTACCGTGGGAAGAAATCTTGACAAGACGGAAAAAAGTCCAGAGAGCTGCATTGCAGTACGCATGCTAAACCCATTAAGCATAGCTTGTGAAGAATAAACTAATTGTATTGTGTTAAAGCAACTAATTGCCCTACATGAAGTCAAATACAACCACCATATGCGTATCCAAGAGTTTTTAGGGGGTGGGGAGAGATTAAATACATGAGAATTGAGAAACACAGTAATAATTTTTTATTGCAAAAAGAAACATTGTGAACTAAGTTATATTGCATTTTATGCACCACACACATAGATTGGTAATAATGCATTGTAAATATATACTCCTTCTGCCCCACAAGGCCACAATAAGGTGTATAAGTTACAAAAATTTTGGGCACATAGATTAAGAAAGTGGGAAAAAACCATAAACTATCCCCTTTTACCGTTGCAGGAAAAAGTAAATAGAGATGGTGTGCTAAAGTTGTGAGGTTAAGTAAATGGAAGACAAAAGTATGAATTGTGTGTAGGACCATTTGCCAAAAAAGAAACGAAACTTTACTTTGGGACAACACACGAGAAATGTGTAACTTCTATTTTGGGATGGAGGGTGTATTTCATAAATGGATAATTTGACTTTTCACCCCATTTTTTAAAAAAATGTATGCACTCATACTAGAATGGGCAGCACACAATAAAATTTTTCATCCCACTTAGGAAAAAGGTCAAAATTCCAATATTGTCCAAAACATGGTGTTCAAAGTAAAATTTCCCCTTCATATATGTGTGTGCGCGCCATATATAATGTTTTTGTAAACCAAACTGCATTCATGTCTTATTATGAAGAGGGGAGAGAGTAGCAGTTTTACATACGGTGCCATTTTGAAACTTCCTCGAAATGTCCATCTGTACCCACATGGCTTTCCCAAGTAAAAATACAACGAATAAAACCATCAAGTAAAGAGGACTCCTGTTCCAATCCAGAGTATAAACAGAAAATGAAAGCTACTTAATTCGATTAAGAAGACGACATTGTGTAGTGTAGGTAGAACTAAAGATGACAAAAATATTTATAGCCTAAAACGAGCTGCAAACCTCAACAGAACCATGAATTCATTAAACCCCAATACGATCATTGCCAGGATTGCCCATGCAGGAGGTAGGCAATTGTTGTTTTGCCTGTATGCTACCTGAAATAATACTTAGGTGTCACCTACCTTGTAAAAATGTAACATTTCAACCTTTGTTTATTGAAACTAAATAAAGAAAACTGTCTGTTCTAAAGAAAATGAAAAAGGTATTTTTTTAATATAATGCATGACCACAGTTAAGAAAGCCAAACAGAGTTCCATGAGATGTATCAATATTGATATCATCCGAAGGGAAGAAGACCGTATGCCATACCTGCGCAGATAAGGCTTGGCTAATGGTGTACTTTGTTTCCATCTTAAACTGTGCCCACAACTGTTTACACTGATATGGTGTAATAAGTGTGTGATCTGGTGGAAGCTGTTAAACTGCAATTTGTGAGAAATGGATTTCATGTAAAATAAATTCAACTGGGAGAGACATTCACACAGACAGACCTCTTCCCATTTGCTTGAAGCAAGAGGGTCACCAGAAACTCCATTTGATCTTTCCTTGGAATTTGAGGACGCTTCATCCAAAAGTGAAGAAAATAGTATGCTCTCTATTTTGTCAGGTTTGTCATCCAGGCGCATGGCCGCCATAATGGATAAAAGATTTAGGGACTGTCAAAAACACAAAGGGAAAAATGATAACTAGCAATGTATTTTCCACATCATCAAATTAAGATGTCAGGTTCTAGAGTAGTCCAAGTAAGTTGCATATTTATACTTAATGCAATAATGTCCCACCCACAAGATGTTGTTCTTTTGAGCGTCATAAGTTTTTTTACTATACTAAAATTTGATGTTCCACCCTAAAAGATCGTACGTAGTACATATGATAAGAAGAGCAGATCAAGGCTTGTACATTTAGTTGCAATGTTCTAAACAATCAGGGAATTTGACTTTTTACAACGACATCGATATTTAGATTACCGCAGACTGTGCCTTCTTCGTGATTGCTTTAATATTTTCCTTCCCGGTCCAGATCATTGGAATTGAATCAATATCATGGCCAAATACATGCATGAACCTAAAAGACCAAAAATATACAAAACTCAGAGGTCATATTCTCATAGAAATCCAACATGCTACTTTTCATTACCTATCCTTCATGCGAATTAAAATCCTCCCAGCTCCCTGTCTTGCCTTTGTCTCCACAACACTTCTCGCATAGTCCCTAAAATTTTTCTCCATTTTATTCCATTCCTCCTCGTCCAATTCAAAGCCCGATGCCGCATCATAGAAATTTGCTAATGCCACATCAATCTCTCGTTTCAGAAGATCTCTGATACAAGCCCATGTGTCTCGGTCGGCAGCATCTAGCAGTGACTCCACAGGTCCCGTGATTGCTGTTGTAAGCTGTTTCTGCAAAGTCGAAAATGCAAATTAAACCTGATTATTTAATTCTTCATTTCACTTCCCTACCCCCAACGGCAGAAATGGAAATAGGAATGGAAGGAGCTGTCTGTCATATATAAACTTGAAAATGCCGCTCGTACAAAACCATGGAGAATTATGTACCTTGTAGCTAGACTCTAATTTTAACAACCTATCATTACGAACAGAAGATGCATGAGTCGCAATATCATGGCAAAGCTTTTCACGGAATTTTGAAGAATCCCACTTAGCTTGCTTTATTGCAGCTTCTGAATTTTAGGCACAATTGAGTACCAAAATGAAAACAGTTATCAGATTCAAAGTTTAATTACTCTGTAACAAGAAAATGTTAGATAAAAAAAGTACAAAAAAATCATATTAGTTAATTTCCAAATTCCTTCATACAGGTAAGCAGTAAATGTTTCAAACTCACATGCTCCTATGAAGTGATATTTGAAGCATGTAAAATCAAGTTGGTATTAGGCTATTAGCTATAGCAAAATATGGAAATAACACACCCTTTGGTCTGGCGACTATTAAGCCATTCCTATTAGTCATCCACAACTTTCATTTTTTCCATTTTGGTGCATGACCATGCTTTTTGTCACATTGGTCCTTTCCAGTCACTTATCCAGCACAGATCAACCGGAAATTGTCAGGTAAATGGTCAGAGGGACCAAACAAAAGTCTATAGACATGTGACCAAAAGTGGAAAAGTGAAAGTCAGAGACCAGCATTGACAAGGGCCTAATATTCAAGGGACCAAAAGTGAGATATTTTCTAAAATAAATTGCATAATAACTGTTCATGAGAACGTGCAGGTCAAATGAGCTGGTAGATTTTATGTATTTGGACCATCACCATGAACATATACCACAAACATAAGCTTCACACCTTAGTATGCATACCTGAACATTTTGTGTCAAAAAGAAGCACACATGACTGCGTATGTTGACGGACAGAAGAAGCAAACCCTTCTCCTCTGCACAATGACTGTTCCAGTTTTACCTTAAAAGCTTCACATTCAGCAGCACATAAATGGTCCAGCTGGGAAATATATGCAGGCCGAAACTTCTGCAAAAAGCTAAACATTGTAACTGCTCGGGTATTCGATAATAACAAAGCATCCATCCTATTACCAAGGTATGTACATGGAAGAGATCAATTACCTCCAAAATTTTCAATTCTAGATCCCGGCGTTTAGCATTTTTTACCGATTCTTCAAAATATATAGTCTCACCATCATATCTATAAAATTTAATGTCAAACTCCAGATAGTAGGCCTCTATTTCTGAACAATAATAGCATTTACAAAGGCAAAACAACAAAGATCTCAAGGCTTGAGATATTGTTCTTTGCTAATAACAGAATACTTGGCAAATCAATAAACAATGCAAACTTTAAATTTTTTCTTAGGGGTGAGAGGGTTGGTATCGCCCAACCAAAATCTTTCATTTCCCTCCCAAAATTAGCCACTCATTAGATATACTATCGTATTTCCATAAACTAAAACAGTAAAACAGCTTTTAGCATCGAAGTTAGCACTAAATCTTGCACTATTAAGTATGTGCATTCCCAAACTCAGAGTGTTGTACTTACTCAGACAGATAGGTATCTATGATCCGACTTAGTTTTTCGCCAAATTTGGAAATTGCACGATCCTGAACTGAGGATACAACCTCCAACCAATCCTACAACAACAACAACAACAACAAACTTAGTAGCAACAGAGTTTGGGTCGGCTAACATGAATCGACAAATGAAATCGGAGCTATAAATAAGATAGGATAAAAAAAATAAAAAGATAAAAAAAATAAGATAAAGATAGAAAAGATAAGATAAAAAGATAAAGAAGACAAGAAAGGTAAAAAGATAAAATGAGATGCATCCAACCAATCCTATGCAAATAATATATCAGAGTACACAAATGGGAGGTTCTGGTTCAAAAGGAGAACTGAAAAAAAACCTTGTCCTTTGTCAAGAGACTGAGCTTCTCATTGGCAATTTCTTCACAGCGCACAGTGGCAACCATGACCTACATAAAGCAAATATGAATTTGTGACTCGGTCAGTATATGTAGCTATTGTGATTGAAATACATAGGGTCAAACAGACATTAATATATCAAAACCAAACTCAACCTTGTGAGCAGGCAGGTCAAGATCCTTATTCTCTTTGATAGCTTTCCATATCATTTGTGCGCTATATGAAAATGCTGAAGCTGCTACAACTTCCTTTCTATCCCCAGCAATACCTCCTGGAGAAGTAGACTTATAAAAGTGCTCTCTAAGCTTAAGAACCTGAATACACAGACTTTGAGCGCATTACTATCTCCATCTATTGTTCTTCTTACAAATGGTATAATAGAAATACAAAAACTCTTAGGCTTGTAGAAGCCACCTCCTCTTTGAACTTTTCTTCATTTGCCTCATAGCTTGACAAGGCATAGACCTTTACCTTCACATCCAAAGTAGATACCAATAAAAAAAAATGTATCATACTGTTATTTTTGTTAACAAACATTAAAGGAGGATGAAGTTCTTACATTGAAAAAATCATTCAGTCGAGTGTGCTTGTGAGCCTGTGGCTTAGGGATTCCATTCCATATCTGCAAAGTGCACATAAGGTGGTATTAAAAATACTCTGTTTTTCACCCAAAAAAAACACTCTATTTTCTTACATGAGGGACACCCAAAGTTATAAATGTGAGTTTGTATTTATATTGTGTATATATCTTTATATTTTGCAGTTGCAGATGGTCGCTCGTTGGAGAGAAAAATCTTGGATTTCAGTAGGCTATTTGTTTAAATGTTTGACCTTAATTGGTTTTGATAATTAAGACTTGAAGTGCATATAAGGTTAACCTTATATGAATGTATTTATATTTTGCAGAAGTGGTATGGGCTTATCACAATTCACAATGCAATAACAATATTACTAAGGTAAGCTACCTTTTGGATATCCTTCAGCAAAATATCACTCAATTGCTTCAATGGAGTCTGCACGAAGGGCCAAGGGAAGGATATTAGACTGTAGAACAAATGCTTAGCTAATAGGTAAACAACTAGCCACTATGTGAGCAGTTGCAGCAGGTTCATTTATAGTGTAGACCTAACCTTTGTTTTGTCACGTATAATGAACAGAAGGGTAGTTTTGCGAGGACGAAACAAGCGCATCATGACCTATCAAAGGTAAAATAATAATAGTGAAAATGGCATCAACAACAAGGCACTGTGCATTGAACACCAAAAATAATGAACCTCCGGAGCCAAGTGATGGTGAATAATAATAACCCTCCATAATAAGTTATTACTGCTTGCTTGTACCTGAAATATTGCTTTCAGGAGGGGTCTGTTTGCAGCCTGATCTCTCCCAATATCGTGACACCAGCTAGAAGTGATGACATGTAAAAGTAACTGTTACTGAATATTGAAAATGTATATCTATAGAGGAAATAGGGGTGCAAAGTCAAATGATTTTATGCTAAATGGGATGCACACGTTAATGATTCTGAAAATGGGGTGCAAAGTCTAATTTCACCCAAAATATGGGGTGCAAGTCCAATTTCACCTAAAATATGGGGTGCAAAGTCAAATGCCCCTTATCTATAATGAAATAATATCCCGTGCAAAAAGTTAATACAATACCTTGACACAATTGACAGTATGACACTACAGGTCAGCCAAAATAAAATCTCAAAAGAAAATGAAAACCAAACTGTTGTCATGGAAAATTTAAGAGATTTGCATGCAGTAATGCATAGCAGTAAAATTTCACATGTCATTTAAGTGAGGAAAAGAAGAAGAAAAATATCACTGAACTGTAATCCAAGGTTTACTGCAAGTGGTCAGTTTAAGAGAAGCACATAGAACTCACATGTTTATTAGCACAACATCTGCGATTGCCAAAGCAAATAAAGCACTTTGCTTCTCAAATACTGTATCATCCTGCAAACAACCAGGCCGGAAAAGTCTATGTAAGTCTTCCATTTAGTACATAATTCAACTGGAGATCAGAGTTGTTGAACTACATTTGTTTCACTCCGAGTATGCATTATTAGATTATCTTTTACTCCGTATAATAAAAGAATACAGAGTATAGAATTATAAATGCAATGATCAATAATACCTCACCCCTTTCCCTGCCATCGGTGCCTTCCAAATCAATGACAATGGTGCAGGGATCAGTAACCGCCCCGGCCTTTGCTATCCATATGCCTTTCGTCGTTTGATTCCTGAAATAACACTCTCCTAATTAACATATATATTCATACATTGGAGAAGTTGCATTAATAAGGCCACACAATTAACTATTCCGGCAAACTCACCTCCCTTTGTAAGCATCCATTTCTTTGAATTTCGTGCTGAAGAGATGATTCAATAAAGTACTTTTCCCTGCACAGAACAGATTATTGAGTACGCAATGAAAATACGGAGTAATACAAGCGAAGTATGCTATTTGTCGTTATAACAGTTTCAGTGATCAAATATTCTAGTTTGAGCATATCATGTTTACTAATATACTCCGTATTATGTACACAATATGTTATGAAAAAAATTGTTAAATCTGCAGCAATGTGAGATTTAAACTAAATAAGAAATACTAAAATTCAAAAAGGCATTAAATTAAATATTGAAGAATTATTACCACTACTCTGAGGACCCATAATAGCGACAACGGCATAGGAGAGGCCGCACTGATGGAACTTAATGGCGTCCATGAAACCTTGCAGTCCTTGGACGTTGAACTCTCCATTGCCGTCTATGAGCTGCGTGGAGAAACTGCCGTCCGGTGGGGAAGACATTGAAGGCCGGAATCAGCCTTTCGCGGGGAAATATGATCGAACAATATATCTCTAGCTAGCTCACAGATAATGTACAGATCGAAAGATGAACGAATTACGCCGTATAAATGATCGATCATCCAAAGCTGGCTTTGGACTGAAGGTAGGCGTATATGCTGAATTGCAGAGAGAGCTGCTTTTGGCGGCTAGCTACAACGTTGAATCTACGGAGAGTATATATCTTTCGTAATTGATTTAGCAAGGATAGTTTGAAAAACGGTTAGGACAAGAATCTTAGGGCTGTTTACTTTTTTTTTCTAAGTTCTGAATTGATTAAGATGTCTGTCTGAATTAAGACGTTTGTCTGGATTTAGTGATATTGAGATAACAAGCTGTTTATTATGTGTGCTGAATGAGAAGTCTAAATATGTTAAATGACCAAATAACCCTCCTATCTAGAACAAGTGATGAATATATATTTTATGTTTATTTCCCTTGGTCTGAAAAGATAATTTCATATCCCTAATAAAAACAATGAAAGTAATTTGATATAAAAAACAATCTGAATTAATCCAATATGCAACTTGTTTCATTTTCTGTAGTCAATTCTCAAGAAAAACAAAAAAAACTTCTTCGTATATATTTTTGGGACAAACCCTCCATACAATTATTTAAAATAAAAATCATTTTATATTTACCTGAATTTGTACATCAAATATACTTTCCAGAAAATTCGAAAACAATTGGACTGTATTGAATGTCAAAATTCAGATTGAGTATATAAGCAAACTCAGGTCAAGAAGCTTTGTGAACTGCAGAAATTCGAAAGAGATGGCAGCTATATTTTATCCTCATCTCAACAGGCCAGGATCTTCCAACGAGCAGTGGCCTCAATCAGTCAATCGCAAACCCCCTTTGGCCTTCTTTTAGTGGTAACCTTTCCCAACTTTCCTTTAACCCTGTCGTCGGTAATCAGCAGTAGAAGCCAAGAGACGGAGAAACCAGGGTTAAACAGGACATTCAAATAAAATGGGATGTCTGAACCGGAAGGACAACTAAAAGGGAGCTGAATGAATAAGTGAGATCATGTCTGACCGAATAAGTCAGAATTTCTATTAAGTCCAAAATAAACAAGAGTGTACAACTGACCGAATAAGTCACTCATTCAATTCAGTCCATTAAGTTCAAAATAAACAGGGCCTAATACTCCTATCCATTAAGACAAGATTACCATTTCCGCTAACGTTAGGATAATATTAAAAAAAGTAAGCTTTAAGTGGCCGATATTACTGTAAAAAAAGTGGCCAATATTGAATTGAAAAAGGGAAAATGGAAACTAATAATCCAACCTTTTAGCGGTCTTCTAACAATAATCCAACCTTTTGGTTATTCATGAATAATCCAACCTTTGCACCTTATCTTCATTCACTGGTCCCTGACCGGTTGATGACCTGCTATTCCAAACTATTTTCTTATCTTTGCAAATCATTATACCATAAATCTCATCTTTCACAAAGATAATATTTTGCAAAGATAAGAAAAAATCTTGGAATAGTAGGTCATTAACCGACCAGGGACCAATGAATGAAGATGAGGTGCAAAGGTTGGATTATTCATGAATAATCAAAAGGTGGGATTATTGAAAGAAGATCGCTAAAAGGTTGGATTATTAGTTTCCATTTTCCCATTGAAAAAAGTAATACGGAGTGATAATAGCGTAGGATAACATAAATTCTACTAAATTTGATATGATTTTTTTTATTGAGATATATCCAAAATGAAACACGAGAGAATCTTAACCGGATGGACAAAGTACTATGAATCAACTAATGCATAAAAAGAGACTTTTTTAAAATTTTAAAAAACGAGACAAAAGAATTAAAAGGGTTAAGTTTCAAACAAGTAAATTAATTTCAAATCAAATCAAGTTCAGCTTATCATACTAAACACACAAACAAAATTATGTCTCGGGGTGCAAATGAGCCGAGTCGCTCGTGAGCCGCTCGGTCAAAGCTCGAGTCGGGTTCGGTCAAACTCAAGCTCGAGCCGGCTTGTTAAGTAAACGAGCCTACCAATTCTAGGTTCGCTAGCTCACGAGTTTAGTTTTATATGTGAATATATAAATTAATATTAATATACTACGTATAATATGTTAATATACAATACGTAGTATATTTTAACATATAATATATTAGTATATATGGAGTATATAATATCATTATATATATATATATATATATATATATATATATATATATAATACCGATTAGTAAATTTATATAAGGACTGGGGAGATATTATTAATTATTAATTTATTATATTATAAAGTAATTTATTATTAATTGTTTCCGTAACTTTAGTTTCAGTTGAATCTGGTTTGACCACTTTTGATTTACATTAAAAGCACAACTGGTTGGAGACTTGGAGTTGAGATTATATTTTGTATATTTTTTGTTCTCGTAACTCTACTTTACTTTTGGTACAATGTACTATGGGCCTGAAAGGATTGAGGTTGAAGTACTATCTACTCGTAGTTGAAGTTGTATGGGCTTGAAAGGATTGAGCTTAAGCAATTTACTTGTTTTTAGAGTAAATTACTACACTATATCATTTGTCAAATGACTTGCAATGAAGTTAGGAGGAGTAGAAAAACCAACTTCACTACTATACATAGAAACAACTGCCCTAGCAATGCAATGGGCTGCCTGATACTCCGGTCGTCTACCAACAAGACTTCCCTCCCAGCCCTCGACAACATTGATTGTTCCGTTTCAAAAGTCATTTTAAAACCCTCTCTTTAAGATATATATCATTGTTTCCTTTTTTTCTCCCAACTAAAGCCGGAAGTCCCAAATACCTATATGTATTTACCTCTTGATTAAAAGTCAGAATTGAATGTAAAATCTCAAGTAACTCGTACCTCACATCAGTACTAAACTAAATACACGATTTATCAAAATTCACGATTTATCCCGAAGATAGTATCATATCTCCTTAGAATGTCGTTAACCATCCGTCCAAGCCACCTGATATTCTTCCGGCAGCGCCCTTAAAAATAAACACCTATCAGCTGCGAAGTAAACTAAATAGTGTTCCTTTTGCAAATAGCAGTGTAGAGGTTGATCAACGATGCATTAATCTCTAAAACGATCTTAATAACTTATATATTGAAAATTAAGCTCAAAGTAAACTCAAAATAGAATTCAAGTTAACCAATGCATAATTAAATGATATTCAATATTAGATAGATGGAGTACTAAATTTCAAGTAGTTGAACAAAATTTATATCTAAATGTAAAACCTTAAATTTTCCTCATTATTTAACTTAACTCTATGCGCATGGCTAATTTAGGGTTTGGTAAAACATACTGCTTGGCAAGCCTATAAGAAAAAGGTAAGAAAATCATAGGATCACTACAAGAAGATCTTGAGGAAGTGAGGTCTTACTTAATGACCCCAACTAAATTATAATTCACTCTTCATTATATTGAATCCTTTCTTCTTGACAATTGCACATTGATAAAGAGGAAGTAACCATTTTTCAACTCGTTAATGTTGTGCATTAGCTCTCACACATTGTGCGTAAAAATACTAATATTACTAGCAAGTGTTCGTTACATTTTCATATTTTTCTACATGATGACTTTTGTCAAATAATTGTGTGTGTCAATTACATACTCTTTTCTAGGGGTGGGCATAAAACCTGAACCGAACCGGTACCGAACCGGTCCGTTATGGTACCAAACCGAATATCGGATATATAAATGGTTCTATAGTTTTTTATCCCGAACCGAAACCGGTACCGTTTGAATCGGGTACGGGATCGGTCCTAGATTTTGAGAACCGAAAAGAACCGGACCGGACCGTTCAAAAATAATGCATTTGAATTTTTTATATATTCTTCCATAACAATAAATAGGGATAAGGGTCAGATAGGGCTTCGAACTTCAAAAAAAATGTCAAATAAGGCCATATTTAGGCTACTATGTCCGGCTAACGCCACTTGGGGCGGTTCCCGATGGAATTTTTTGATGAATTTTTTTGAGAATCTTATTCATTAAGTCTAGTTTACTCATATCAAATTTGAACTACCAATTCAATCGGGAAGGCATTCAAATGAATTCTTGAAGATAATTGCGCTTTTAACTGCACAGTTATCTTCAAGAATTCATTTGAATGCCTTCCCGATTGAAGTTTTAGTTCAAATTTGATATGAGTAAACTAGACTTAATGAATAAGATTCTCAAAAAATTTCATCAAAAAATTCCATCGGGAACCGCCCCAAATGGCGTCGGCCGGACAGAACATCCTAAATATGGCCTTATTTGACATTTTTTTTTTCAAGTTCGAGACCCTATCTGACCCTTATCCCCAATAAATATATTTATAGACCAACAATTTTATATCCCAATATGTATTCATGTGTCTCTAAGATAGCTAAATGTGTGTGTTTATATGTATATTGTTATTTTTTCTTTTTAGCTAATTTTGTGTTATATTTTGGTATATATGTATTAAAAGAATGTTAAAGTTTTAAAAATCATTAATGACTATTCATTCCAAGTAATGTAGTGTATATGACTTTTTGTTGTATCATGTTTGTGAAATTGTACAACTTAATTAATATGATTTAAATCTTAGCTCTCACGGTTTAACTATAAATTAAACCAGAACTAATATTTAACTTCTAGAACAAAAAAGAGCGTTGAATTTTTCTATTATATCGAACAATTTAATGATATTCTTTTTATATTTTCACATGAATTTAATAAATGAAATATGATATTTATCTCGTGTATCATCACTTTGCTATACTTTTTCTTAGTTGTGTTGCACTATTTGTGTATCTGTGAACTTTAGTACTACGTATGCAATTTCTACTATTTATTCAACACTTAATGTGAGTTGGTTAGTGTGATGTTATTTACTAATTGTAAGATTTGTCCAATTTTTTAGCATGTGTTTGACATTGTACCGTACCGTTTTGTACCGTTCCGAAATGACATGGTACCGAATGGTTCCATCCTTAGACCCGGACCGTACCGGACCGTTAGAAACCTCACGAATACATTACGGGTTTTACCAATTTCCCGGACCGTTCCGGACCGCGCCCACCCCTACTCTTTTCTACCTATTTTTCATTCTAACAATGGATAGTATGCAAACAAATTGCGCGTGATTGATTTTTTAATTTAGTTCCTATCAGTGGCGGAACCAGGGGTGGGCGAGCCGGTGCCGGCGCCACCCCTTCGCCGGAGATGTTAGGGTATATGTATATAAAATTTCCACAGCGCCCCTTGTTGTCTTCTTCCTTGGCCCTGCTTTTTTCCGCCGACCTGCGCTCTGTTTCGTTGGATAGACGATGGCTTTCAAAGGTTGTGTTTTTGTTTTGTTTTTACTTCACCCATACGACACAGTTTTATTAAGTGGGAAAAGAAACAGAAACGACGACGTACGTAGCATAGCAGGGCTCATTGGCCGACTTTAATTTTGAGTGTCATCAGTTCTTATAATTATCAGTCCAAAGGCCATGGCTTGACCGAAGGCCCAACCGCCCATATTCTAAAATCAGAAATATGAAACGACCTGTGCCCCTGTAGTCGATAGCGGTTTGGCTAGGTCTTCCGATTGGTGAATTCTCATCTGCGATGTAGAGGTTTATTAGTTATTTGATTAACTTGCCAGTTGCTACTCCGTATATTTTAGTGTTTTAGTCATTTAATTTTGAATTATTTGTAATTTGGGTTGCCATTAAGGTGGTTATATTATTAATTGAGGTTTTCAAGGTTGCCTTTTCGCTTTGCTTTGCCGCCTTGAGATTTACTGGTTGAATCCTTTGAGAATTGCTGAATTGATACATGTTATAACTAGCAATTAATCCCTGTTTTTAATTATTTAGTTTAGCTTGCGATTAATATACTCCGTACAGTTTTAGGCTAAAAATTTATTCTTTTAATTATTTACTTTTTTGGAATTTAAAGTTTCAGAATTTTAATAATCTTTAACTAGTTTAGGGATTTATATTGTTTTATCTACTATGTACTTTTGTAAATAACTTAAGTAAACAAAAATGACCAATAATTTATACGGAGTATTACTACTCAGAATATTAGTAATGAATTTATATAATTTTTATTTGGTAGATTACCTTTGTGTACTTGACCCCAAAACTTTTTTGGAATAAAGTTTAGAGGTTATTGTTGTTAGATTACGTATTCTATATTACCATTGTATTTTCTCAACTTGTTTTTCCAATTTTAATATTTTGAGTTTTGATGAATTTCTTGACCGCCCCCTTCAAATATTCTTCTGGTTCCGCCACTGGTTCCTATAGATACCATTGTCAAATTATAAAAGGATAGATCGATAATAATAGTGAGTTAGAGTACAAAAAATAAGTATTTCATCTCTTCATACATTAACCAAAGCTTTGATTGAACACAGTGATTAGAAAGTGAATATGCATGGTCAAATAATTAAGGTCAATTATATACAATGAAAAGAGAAATGGGGCGAATCATATTACATTTTTCTTTGAAAAATGATAGATTCTTTTAGAAGTTAATTTAGAAGTTAAGACATATAAAAAGGAGGACCGTGTCAATACTTTGGAAATGATTAAATATATAATAAATCTGGTACTCATAGAAAAAGAAAAAGAATTTAAAGAATTGGTTTGATAGATGATTTCATAATGGTAGTTACTATTTAAAATATCCATAATGATATAGTACGTGTAATAATATTAGTACATAAATTATTTACTTTCAACAAACCAAATGAAAAGCTCCCAAAACTCATTTACATCCCTAATACCAGTACCAACACGGGAACATTGACAAATGAAATAGTACTTCTATACTTTAGTAGTTTTTTAAATTTAAAAACAGATTAGTTGAGTGATCTGAAATATAGAAGATGAAAAGAGTAGTTACAGAAATATTTCGTTATTGGATGAAGTTGCTCCAAAATTACATAATTCCGTTCATTTTAAGTTTTTTTTTTCTCATACGCCATTAATTAATCCTATTACTTTCATTCCATAATTAAATTCCTACTTTCAAGTTTCAATAACACTAACTTTCCAACATCACCACTACTTAATAACCTCATGATCCTTGGTTACTTCGTGATAATAAGAATGTTTTTACTTGAACTGTTTTCAGTCCCAGACCAGATCATAACAAATCAAATCGTGAATCCTATGAGTGGACTTAGAGTCAGTCACCTCATACAAAGTAACATGACTCGCTAAACCTAAAACGGACAAATTTAAGCCTAAAACGACCGGAACCAAGACACTGTCTATCAAAAGAACTCTAAAAATCCAAATATTCAAATCAAAACTACTCGGATTAAAACAGAAACAATTGCCACTAAAGAGAAAATATTAGTAACCCTAATATTAGTAACAATTTTAACAAATAAGTCTCTCCAATACATGTAGCCGATCTTACCCTCTCATAAATATAAATGGAAAAGAATTTGGGATAGGCTAACCTAAATCAAAATATGATATCTGATCTAAAAACAATAAATAGAGAAAAATGGAGACAAACAACATCAAATCAATTTTCCATATGTACTCTAACTCCAAAATCATCTTTCATTTAATCCAACATGTATTATATCATTTTTTCCACTCCATATTTATCGGGAGTCGGGACTCCCGGCCATCCCCTCCTCACAACAAATCAAATTAATTGATACATTTAATCGAACATGTTAATTATACACATACGTTTACAATTACAAGTTTGGTTTCTTATGATCATCTCTGTTTGGGTATGTAACGCACTTGAAAACTTTGCACTTCCAACACACCCGGTACCCGATCTGCAAACACCGAATTACTATTCTTAATTATTATTTCATTTCACATAATAATAATAATACTCATTCAAAGACTATACCAAGCCTTGCATGGGAGAATCTAGCTTCCCAATCATAAGAAATGAAACACCAGTGAGTAAAGAACTAAGGCAACAACTTACAGCCCTGCAAGAAGGACACCGCCGGTATATCTTTTTAGTTTCAGACTGTACATTAGTCTTCAGCCCTTTACAAAAATCGCATAGGATCCATCCCATGCCACTACAAGGCTCACATGACATCTCTGAATCAAACTGCATTTGAAAAAAAAACATGTGAACATATCACAAATAAAAATATACCAATAGATTAGCATTAAAAACATGGTACCAAAACACCTGCACATTAAGGGAGTGTTTGCAAATGCTTTTGCTTAACAAAAACACTTTTTGAAGTGATTTTAGAAAAAGTGATTAGTAGTAAAAGTTGATAGTGTTTGAGAAAAAAGTGATTTTGAAAAGTAAAAGTTGGTAGTGTTTGGTAAAAGAAGTGCTTTTGTGTAATAGAAAAAGTAAAAAGCACTTTTTGGTAAAATAAGCGCTTTTTAAGTAGAAGTTGTCACTTGAAAACACTAATTTTAGCTCTTTTAAACCAAAAGCCGAGAAACGCTTTTTTTAAGCTCTTGCAAACACTCCCTAAGTGGCCATTTCATAACACCCAACTTTTCATTTATTAGCTTTATCAGCCAGCGGCCAGATTCTTTTTAACTGAATGCTTACATATCTGAATATATATTTTTGGCTGAAATGGAAGGGGGAGAAAAATGCCACTTCTACCATTTCACCAAGTCTCAATCCGCCACGGAAGCTGACATGGCGCTAATGCATTCTATAAGCCGCAGAAAATGTGTCGCCTTAGGAAACAGTACATTCCAGGCGTTTAGTCCCGCATTTATCTTAGATGTTTCTTGAAAGTCATTTATTTGTGTGTTCCTATTTATAAAGATCAAGAAATGTAAAAAAAATAAAACAAATCATTAAATTCCATTTTTTTCATAAGAAAATAACTTTTCTTAGCCTTAATTTTCCTTTTCCACCATTTTCTAGGATCCAACAATACTATGGAAATTTCAACAACACATACAAGAAATCATCTCGGAAGATCATTGACAAAAAGTTCTATGACGTCTGACTCCCAGATTCAAAGACAAACCAGTCGTGGTAATTGGTTATTTTCCAGTTTGCCACAAATGCAGTCAGGCACCACATAGTTATCAAAATAATCGACTGGAGCTGATAAAAGGAGGTAACAAATTACAACAACAAAAAAAAGAACTTTATGATAAACTGGTGATGTTATGGCAACATTTGGATCTGGCATGCTTATTAATTTATGTTTACTTCATCATTTTGAGGGATATTTTACTTAGTCCTCCCGTTATTACAGTTTTAAGAGATACATTCTTTAGTCTCTCACGGACTTAAGACCGAAAGAGTGACAGACTAAAGTCACAGCACAGGTTAATCATGAAATAATCGCACTTAAACAGAGGGACTAAGTCAACCATTTATTAAAACTAGAGATCAGAATTGCAATTATTCTTACTGTTTTTCAGATAATTCGACTTATAGACACAATCTCAACAAACTACACGCATCCATCCCAGAGCAATCAAGCTCTAAGTGAATTTTAAGTTGAAATTATGGTGGTGTTTGCTTCCAGGAAAATGTTATATGGGTTATCTTGTGTTTGGCACATGAATTTCTTTTTATGGTATTTTCTACAATTCCAAATCAGTTTGATTCTGTCTGCCTTTATTTTTCCTACTTTACCTTTTTATCTAGTCCAAAATAATACCCACATTCCTAATACTAACCTTTTCCATATCCACTCTCTCCATCTCTTATTATTGAAAACATTTAGGGCAATTGACTCCACATGGAGGACAATAGTAAAGAATGAAGTACATTTTCATCAAAAAAGTGCACCAAAACAAAGTGGTCTTATATTTTCGGGACAGCAGAAATGTTATATATACCCCTTATAGAAAAACATAGAATAAGAGTAGCACAAGAATTTATATGTTGGTTTATATCTGTACATTGACAAAGACACAAAGTTTATATAAATATAAACTTCTCACAAAATAATGAAGAAAAAATAATTTCCACCAACAAGCTAACTACCTAATGGATGAAACTAACTAGCCGAGGTCTGATTCTAGAATCTGGTCGGATTGGGCCAGACAGGATAAGGGAGTTAACAATTGCCAAATGATGAGACGAGGATGTGTACGTGGAAACCTGGAAAGAGAGCAACGAGAGGTGTCATGGGCATGGGCACATTTCTAGCAGCAAGTGGTCCAGCTGTTCATAGCCCCATCACCACTTAAAGACGTTGAAAATTAGAACACAATATTCAAAATATTTTTTATTTAACCAGTCCTAACTGGGTTCTTTCTCATCCATTCTGATTTTTGAAGGCCATACAGTTGGGATTAGGGGTGCAAGAGATTTGAGTAGTACACAAGTGGCCTGCGAACTACTTGATCCACTACTTGATTAATGCTTGACTTAATGAGTGTGAGACAAGCTCAAGTAACTCCTAAAAAATTGAGTTGAGTATGAGCTAGGTTGTCTTGTGCTCGAAAGCTTGACGAGCCTATTCAAATAGTCAACATATTATGTGTGTGTTTTAACTTCACCTTTTATATTTCAATCAATGACTGATATTCACAAGATCTTGTTTTTGAAGTAAATTTTAAAAAATGAGAAAAGATTCCACCAAATTTAGGTAGTAACAAAGGTTCTATTTATAAGTAATGACCATTAATCAGAAAAACAGAAGTGAATATTAAATATTCTTATAAGTTATAACAATATGTTCTTATACACACTTTTGGGTGGATATAAATTCAAGCATTTTGAGTCAAGCTTCCAGTATCTCGGGTGCTCTTTCAAGTTGAATTCAAGCAGTAGATTTATTGCTTGACTGACTTGGAGCTCAAGTAAGAGAAGCTGATAGCCTGATACTTCTTCAAACCCAAGCTGGAAAATGGTTTTACTAGGGCCTATAAATATTACTCCGTATGATGATACAGTAAGATGTGTTCTTATACGCACTTTTGGGTGGACATAAATTCAAGCTTTTGGAGTCAAGCTTCTAGTATTTCAGGTGCGCTTTCAAGTCGAATTCAAGCAGTAAATTATGGCTTGAATACTTCGAGCTTAAGTACTAGCAGCTGATACTTCTTCAAAGTTCAAACCCAAGCCAGAATATGGTTTTACTAGGGCTTGACTTTCCTAGAATCAATGGACCCCTAGTTGGGATTCATATAATTCCGGAGATTAAATGAATAAGTCCAGTAAGCAGAGGTTTAATCTTAACAGAGGCAGGTTACATAACTATATAAATAAACCTAGGTGCTGAGAAAAAAGGAGGTTGATGATATGATATTGCTTACCTGCTGCGGAACCGGCATAGAGCGCAGCCGCATTAGCCAGACACGGGAGGGAAACGCAGCCCGCGCCCCGGAAAAAGCAGGACTCCATCCCGGCATTTCAGCTATGCTCAATGGGATAGTCATCCTAGGGTGGAAGATGCTGGGGATTTGTAACTATATGGATTTGTAATTTTTTAAAGATAATGTTTGAAACTGATTCTGCTTCTGCTTCTTTTGCACCAGAATCACTTTTGCACTTTCACCCAAACACTCCAGCTTCTGCTTCTGCTCCCTGAAGGAGCAGAATCAGTTTTAAGAATCAGATCCAAAAACACCCCATTGTGTTCCACAGGGATTTGTAATTGCAGGGGAGATGAATGCATCAGGGATGGGCAATGAAGGAGGTGCTAGGTGTAAATTTTTCAATTTTCACTTTCTTTACAACATGTACCTACACAACAAATATGATATCTGGACTTTAATGTTACTTTTTTAGAGGGGGGACATTATTCATACTTAATAAACTAATACCTATTTTAACAGGTGGAGGTAATGTTGTAACAACAGCCACTTGCTAATATAATGAAAGAAACCCAAACAGGCTACAAGGGAGGAAAAAGAACTTCTATAAGGATTAACAAGGCACAGAGTGGATCGGTGGAGCTTAGTGGAGCCATTAAACTTTTTTTCAACATAAAATACACTAAAAATGTATAGGAGCAAATATAGACCCTGTATACCAACAGAATATGAGGCTGCAGGAAAAGTGATAAATGTGCTTAATGAAGGGCTGTGCAGATTACCAAGGACACTCATGGTGGAGGGTAGTGTGTCAACTCCTATGAGGTCTTTACATCGAAGGCCGAGATGAGATGTACTTGTCGTGGCTTACTGTGTTCTAGAGTATTAGGGCAGCAATACATTCATAATGCCTGAATTGACTATGTTGGATTGATTTTTCTTAAGGATGGACAGTTTGTAACTTACCTAATACCCCTAAGATTTGGCTACCCATAGTTTGAAGAAAGGTGAACTGAACTACATCACTCCATTGTTATTCTACTACGTTTTCCTGCATCACTTCCATTTTTTTGTGAAGATATAGTAGAAAACAGAAATTGTGCAAAACCATAACTGATTTATTGGTAGGAAAAATAGTGGCGACGTGGCGTAGTCTCAAACACCTAGCATGCGTTAAAATTTTTTATGTGAAGTCCTAAGCTACATGTTGTGCGCAAACAGAAATAGAAAATTAAACAGAAGAGTGGAAAACAAACCCAACAAAAGTACAAACTACAACAACTAAACGAAGGCAAGGAGATGCCATGGTAAGAGCACTCATATAACAACGGCAATGATCAATAAGCATCAACTATTTACGGGAAGAAGAAACTCACCAAAGTGTTGATCAGGCCGCATGAAAAAGATGACAACCCTAAAGAAACCCCCATTTATAAAAGCACCAGAACTCCAGAAGAAATTTCATTGAATAAGAATTTATTTTTAATCGATGCTTTAACTTCTGAACTTCTGGAAAGCAGGTTGAATAAGAATTTATTTTTGATCGATGCTCCAACTTCTGAACTTCTAGAATGTAGGTTGAAAGACTGGCGCTTTGGCTTCACAAACAAGTGCGAAAAAATAAGTCCACGGGGGTTAGGTTTGTTTAAACCGGTAGTTAGACACCGTTAAGGAAGTAACGTTCCGTAAACGTTTACAAGTGTGCACAATAGTCAACGTACATCAGTAGTAGCACAATGTACATCACGATAAAGCAAAGTCCAAGCATTTAATAAGAATATGTGTCCTTTATAAGATAGGTTAAGATAAGATTACTCCTATATCAATGCAGTGGCCTAAACAGTTGTAATATGGCTAGAAAAATTCCACTTTCCAATTCAGTAACGCACGCCACAAAAATACTATTCATACTCGTAAGACTTGATAATTCACACACCACAATTATACTCCGTATTATTATTATTATTATTATTATTATTATTATTATTATTATTATTATTATTATTATTATTATTATTATTATTATTATTATTATTATTATTATTATTATTATTATTATTATTATTATTATTATTATTATTATTATTATTATTATTATTATTATTATTATTATTATTATTATTATTATTATTATTATTATTATTATTATTATTATTATTATTATTATTATTATTATTATTATTATTATTATTATTATTATTATTATTATTATAAACGAGATGATGCATAATGTTATCCTAAATTGGTGTGTTGAATAAAATTCAGAAACGAATTATCTTTAACAAATTCGGACATGCATCAGTAAGGGAAAAATACGCAGCGGAATAACGGACATGAATGATGAATCGGCAAAATATCCCTCACCCTATCATCACTTAATGAGTAATTACAATCATATGAAACGGTTCCTTTAATTATTTGAGACTGAAGAAAACCTTCGAACATCAACTTGAGTGGAATTCAAAATCCAGATTCTTGAGAATAAACAATGAACTCATATGTGGATTCAAAAAAAAAATCCATGGATATATAATGGTTGTCTCTCATACCAATTGTTGGATATTCATATATATATATCAACAAATCTCCATATGCAATATATATATATATATATATATAATATATATATATACACACAAATCTTCATGTCAGGCCGGCCTGACGGGATTCTCCGTCCGGCCGAGCCCATTTGGGAACCTTCCCGATGGAATTTTTTTATGAAATTTTTTGAGCATGTTCCTCATCAAGTCTAGTTTGTCCATACCAAATTTCAGCTCAAAATGCGATCGGGAAGGCATTCAAATAAAATTTTGAAGTTGACTGCAGTTTTATATGTATATTTTGACGCAGTCAACTTCAAAAAATGATTTGAATGTCTTCCCAATCGAATTTTGAGCTGAAATTTGGTATGGCCAAACTAGACTTGATGAGAAACATGCTCAAAAAATGTCAACAAAAAATTCCACCGGGAAGGTACCCAAACGGGCTCGGCCAGACGGAGCATCCAGTCAGGCCGGCCTGACATTAAGACCACTCTCTCTCTCTCTCTCTCTATATATATATATATATATATATATATATATATATATATATAAGTTAAATCCATATAAATCCATGAAATTAAACATGTATGAACTAAAATTAGAACCATACTTTGAGAATTCATTTGTATTAACACTTTAAGAGGACACAGGAGTTCAACGCGGTTGATCGGCTAAACCTTCCAGTGCTATGTACTGTATGAGATGATCGATATCCTAGTCCTACCAATGGATGGGATATATATAGGACTAGAGTAACTTGTACGGTTTGGCCTTATTAATTTATAATTATTCCTTCATCATTACTACAATAATGATATTAAGTAGAATAATTTATTAGCTACCATTTTCCGTTACGATGTCGTTACAATTATCTTTTTATTTACATGCACCAGGGGTCATAACGTACCGTTGTATCATTTTAGTGTAATATATTCAATTTGACCCGTCACCAAAAGAAATATATTATCCCGGTATATACACTTTTATCATTTCATGAATAGCCACTGTATTTTATTATATATCTGATGGTAAACACATTTTAATTAATTACATATTAGGTCCCTTTTATTGTTTCCAACAGTTTTGCCTCCCGAAAAGGTCCATATTAGATGTAACTGGGTTTTTCAAACAAAATATAAAATTGATGGTATTATAGGAAGGCATAATGCAAGAGTAGTTGCTAAAGGTTTCACTTAACAACCTGGGATTGACCTCTTAGGCACCTTCTTACTAGAAGCATGACTTACCACTATTCAAACTCCCCTTTATATTTCTACTAGTTTAATAACGCGCGTTGCGCGTTCGTGACAATGCCCAACACCATTGTAGGGACAACAATATATCGGTAAAGGTTTAGTGAAAATATGAGTCACATAAATAGAACAATTGAATACATAGTTTGTTATTTATCGATAAAGAATCATAAATAATAAAGCATTTATAGGCTAGAATATATGTGGGTATATAAAATAGCCAAGATGACTATAAGAACCATAATACGGAGTATGATTAAGGTTTGCATGAAATAACAAACACAAAAATGTTTTGTTGGGAGAAATAGGCAAAATTTATTGGGTTGTAGCGGTTAAAGAAAATTAAAGTAAATGTTATAGAAAAATAGTTGGAGTAATTGAAGTAGTGGAAAACAGTGACAAATAATTAAGCTTTTCTCTTTCGCTTCAGATCAACACGTGTCCTCTTCACCCGAGTGTGGGAGCTTCATCTTTGATAACGTAAAATGGAATGTTGGAAATCAGCTTACCCTCAGACGAAACTCGCGCAGCTCAAACTGACAACAATCTCTCCAGTCTAAAAAAGGTTTTGAAAAGCACATACAAGGTTAAATTACTTTCTAAAAGGGAAAAAGTGAAAAAGATACAAACAGTGGGAATGGTCAGACAGCTGGGAAAAAAACTACTCCGTATTTTACAAGTTTCTCAGCTGTGACAAAAAAACATTCTCAAACCCACCCTGTGAAGGCTCTATTCCTATAAAGAACTGTTTTAATATCAGTGACAAAATACACTAAGTTGTTAAAGAAAGTTGTTAAAGAACAAGCAAACCCCTGACTACAACATGCTTTAAGTTACGCCTTCGTTAATTTACAGTATCATTACTATACGCCTTTGTTCAATACTTTTTATATGCAGCATCATTACTTTTTTTAGTTTTCTGAACTTGATTATTCTTAAAACACTTTGATTAAATAGTATAATTGAAGTTCGTGTTTGTTATTGAGGGATATTAAATTTGATAGTTATGGAAAATTTCATTCAAATGAATTATATAGCCTCTTAGAAAATTAATATTAGCCTATATTAACCTTGAACAATATTAAACTGGAATAGTAGTTTAGCCAGCAGGTCAATAGAATTATTCACAATTCTATAGAGTAGTTCATACCACTAAAATTACCCTTATGTTTTGAAAGGAACACAATTCTAATTATCAGTCCGTTGCTCTAATACAACCAAATAAAGAAGTGATTTGGAAAATGGATTATCAAACCAACAAGACAGAAATTGGTATACGAAAGAGAATCAAATATTGTGTTACTGGGATGTTCAGAAACAAAACATTGTTACTCTTTGGTCCAAAAAGAAGAGAACAATACTTTGGCAAATGGCTGATAGATTTTAGGCTTGTGATCAGTTTAGTGGATAGGTGGAACATAATGTAGTATGCAGATTTATCTTTTCATTTTTATCAAAATTATACCAAATAAATAAGTGTGAATCTTCACAGCCTAATATCTAGCACAATTAGGTGGGTCTCCTTAACTTTTCTGCACCACAGCCTCAGGAACTTGCATTACTGTATGGGCATTGTTTAAACTTCAAACAATATTTACCAAAGCTCATAGTGAGCTAGAATCCCAGAACGTCAAAAGTAGTAGCTAATTACCAATTATTTTTCACCGATTTGGAATGAAGCTAAGTGTGCCAACGAAGTGTTTGAAAAATGAGCAGAGGACATCCGTTTTATATTCTTCCAAAGGTGACCTAGAGTACTTGGCCTTTCCTATTTGCGAAAAGTTGGCCGACCAATTCCAGATTGGAAAAGTAGCACAATAGATGAGATAATGTTATTCTTAGCAACTCAATTTCTGATATTATAATAAAGTAAGAACTAAAAGAATAAAATGATTGTCAGACTTCCATGCGAGTCTATCTGAATCAGTAGGATCGGTATATCGATGTGAATTTAAAAAAAAAACTCAAACAAAATATGGCAGGTATAAGTAGAAGTTTGAGAGTAAAGCATTACTTCATTTCATGTGGAAACTTAAACAAACACATACATGATACAAAAAAACAATCACGTCCCTTGTCAATTATTCGGATAAACCCACCGAAAAAATTTGCATCATAGAGAATGTAGAAAGAATTGCTCAGTTGTAATCTAGAACCAGGCCAAGCAGCGCTTGAAAGCTTAGGAATAGAATCCTTTAACCAGGTAACCTTTTGCAAATCAAAATCAATAGCAGAAAAAATTCCATGTTTTGTCTCACAAATGCTTACTAAATTGCTACTGAAGATTTCGAATTGAAAAGATTTGCTTTCAATTGAAAATATAAACCCGTGAGAATGAGACTTGGCTGGCTCAAAATTCCTTGTAGTAGTCTTATACCTGTTTTGCTGGAAGAATCCCTGCAGGTAAGGCGTATGCAGACGGTGGCTTCCTGCTAAATGAGTCCTCCTGTCCTTGATGCGGGCGTACGGACGTAGAGATGGGTGACGTCTTTGCTGGACCCTCGCGTACGGACGTCGGACTCGCCGTCGCATGGTCTTCTTGTTCGCAGTGGAGAAGTCCCAGGATCTGTGTAAACAAAATGCAAACGTCATTGCTCCGTAAGGACATAACGTTGAAACTGAGAACATTTTAAAGATGTACAACAAAGTGAATAGAAAGTACAATCAGACTATGCATGAAGTGACACCAACACATTTTTCATGACAGTTTAACCCTCAACAAGATTCTCTCTTATAAGATTGTAGAGATATCCAAATGATAGTTTTACATCAAATGGATGTTAACAATGATTTTCTTCATGGATATCTCCCTGAAGAAATGTACATGACACCACCACGTTATGAATGTGGCTCCTCAAATCATGTTTGCAAGCTTACTAAGTGGCTTTATGGACATAAACAAGACACCAGATGACACTTGAAACATACAAATGCCTTGATGAGTCAAGGGTTCCATGCAGTCAACTTAGACCCTTCTCTTTTTTATCAAAATCGCAAATGGAAACTTTGTGACATTATAGTTATATGTTGATGCATGTTATCATCGCTGTGAGTTCCCATTTACATGCCATTCAAGAGATCAAAACCTATGTCGGTAACACCTTTCATATCAAAGACCTTGGTACACGTACTAAAATATTTTCTTGGTTTTGAACTAGCACCTAATAAAAAATTTCTGGAAGTTAGAATACTTACAACCACATGTCCTCATATTCCATTTGTTATATAACAATTAAGTCAATTCATTGATCATTCTACATTACATTAAAGGAGCTCCTAGTCATGCTTACTTTATCCAACTCACTCAAACTTTTAGTGATTCAGATTTACAAGCATTTTCCTACGAGGATCTCTTATTTCTTGGAAAGCAAAGAAACAAACTACAATTGCCTGATCGTTTTTAGAGGCAGAATATAGAGCTATGACTCAAACTATGTGTGAGCTATAATGGTTAAGTTCAAACTTAACTCTTCCATTATTGCAACTAGTTGTTCGATCTGTTCTGTGACAACAAATCACCTTTCGACATTACTCGAAATAATGTGTTATATGAGCGAACAAAACGTATTGATATTCACTATCATATAGCTTGTGAGTGTGTAAAGAATGAGTTTCTAAAATTGTTTTTGGTTCCATCAAAGGGTCAAGTGGCTAATGGTTTTGCTAAAACTCTTCATATACATGATTTCCATTTGTTCATCTCTAAGTTGGGTATTTTCAATCTTTATGGGCCGGCTTATGGGGAGTAACACAACATCTGGAACCTTCTGCCCATGCCACGCCATACTTAACCTCTATAAGTGGATTACAACTCACAAACAATAGGCACACCTCATATTCTTGATGGTACAATGGATTGCAACCATAGCCCAAGAATCATCTTAAAGATAAGCTCATCAACGGGATCAACCCATCAATCGGGATAAATAATAAATAATAAGCACTGGGCCTAATTCGGAATCCAACCCGCGAAAGGAACTCTGATCACCTCGAGCCTGATCAGAGTTCTAGCGAGGTCGGACTCTTCCTAGGGCTTAAGTAACAGGCTATCATTCGTGCATAGCTATCTGGTAGCGGCAGGAAATAACAGAAGGAACATGGACCTAAAGAAAACAATGATTGCACAACGTTTGAGACGTTACATGACTCTTATTATAATTGAATACATTAAATTTATCAGTTTTCTCCTAGAATACTAGAACCGAAGGCCCATAAATACTTCCTGTATACATCCTACCAAGGATCTGAATTCCAGGATAATAATATTGCCTTATGCTGCCTAAATTTCATCTGCTCTAGTACATTAGCTCTCGTAGTTGAATTAAACTCCATCAATTCTTATACCAAAAATGTTTATTGTTCCTCCAAAAGGTTGAATCACCCAAGGGCCTCCCACACTCCGTCTCGACAAGGCATATGGAAGGATGTAAATCAAGGTGACCCAGTCAACCTAGTGGTGGTAGGCTTTAAACATGTGCGCACCAGAGGTCCATCCCAACACGTAGGAGCCGTAACCTTCACACGGTCGCTGCGGGATTCGAACCTTGGTCATTTCTCCAATTCTTTCACCACTCAACCAACTGAGTTACCCGCGCGCGTATGAAAAATGTTTATTGTGATTGTTGTTGGGGAAAACATTGTTTTATTTTTCCGAAAAATAAGAAATTAAAAATAGCCAAAAGAACAAGAGCTAGGAGCGTTGCATTGTTAGTTTCACAGGATACGATAACGGACGAAAAAACGTATTGAGCACTCAATAGGTTGCTCCTGCGAACTGGAACAAAGGGTAGATCTTCTCGAATGTTTGACAGAGTTTTCTTTTGAGAAGACTATGCAACGAGTATTTTTGTGTGCTTAGTGGTTTCCTTGATCGTGTGTACTCAATTGTGTTTCCAAAAGCTGTTGTCAAGCTTTTATAGGGGAGGAGGAACATTTGTATTAATTATGCATTCAGCATCACACTTATTGTGTGAAACCGCCCATTAAACACACACTTATTGTGTTGTAATGGTCTTAAACGTTTCAGACCATTAACCATGTGATTAAACCATGTTTTAATCACATTATACAGTTTTTGAATGTTAGACAACGGTTGAAACTGTGGCGCTTCAAAGGAGAGATTAAAACATCCATTAACCGACTGTAGTTCTACGTTAGTTCTACCTTGGGAAATTTCCAATTTCTCCATCTCAACAAGTGAACTTCGAGAATCAATTTTTCATTCGCTCATTATCCATTGTGAATGTACCTGATAGAGTATTTAAATCTAGAGAGAAGTGAAAGCTAGAGAGAGAAAATGAGCAATTAATATTTCTCAACCCCATATAACTACCCCAAGGGGAGTATTTATAAGAGTAAATGTGGATTTGGGCTCCTAGCCTTGGGCTTAAGAGGTCCATTACAATAATCATGTCTTCTTTGGGCGGAATAAGGCCTCTCTAATGGACTGAGTACAATACTTAGTAAAAAAAATAGGAAAATACACTCTGCCGGGGGAAGACCCTGGCCGACGCGTGCCCCTGGCTGATGCGTGCCTCTGGCCGACGCGAGGTCCACTATGTTTTCAGGTAATCTTCTGGTCACTTTTGCCTCTGGCCGATGCGGTCGCCTCTGGCCGAAGGGTGCAACATGGATGCTATCCTTGTGTTTTGACCTTCTGAGTATGTGGGTCATGAGGTCTAGGCTCATATACTTTATCAGTACCACATATCGAATTGTACCTCTTAGAAAGGAGAATCCGAAATCACTTTGAACTTACTCAAATCGGAAGTGGACCTCACTCAAAATACTATCCAAAAACAGTCATTTAATGCAATTTTTAATACAATTTTTCTAACAATTGTACCAGAAGTTGGTTGAGCGGAATGAACGATTTTCTTTCATTTCTTTTATTTCTTTTTCGCGCTAGAGAAGCAAATCGCCGATAGAATGTCAAATACTCTTGTTAGGATTTACATGTGTGAAATTATTGTGATCGTCCGAGGTGTAAGAATCCGATGTAATTGAAATGTTATTGAGAAATCAAAGTGTACAAAACCGGATATAGGAGCCCTGGGGTTTGGGCACGGGCCTCTTTTAGTATAGTTGTAATCACAAATTTAATACGGAGTATAACGAAAAACCAAAGAAAGAAAGAAGAGGAACTTATTAGTTCTCACTACCTGGCTGGGTGAAAACTAATGTTATTGAAAAAAGGGAATTGATGTGGATATATCAGTTGGAATGGATTTGTTTGGCTTTTTTGAGTGTCAGATTTCCTACTTTTCTACAACTGACTCTCTTCCTCTCTTCTTCTCTCCCTCACTCTCTTCTTACTTCCTCCACCCCCACAATCTCTAAAGCCATCCTGTGGACTAGTAGTAGTTGGAATCATTTGTTCAATTCCTGAAGATATACAAGTTTTGAGCTCCCAAGATTCTAGAGAAGGCCAAGGCCACACAGTGTGCTAGCTGGAGATCACAGTATAGTAGCACACCCACAAACATAGAGAAAACTATATACTGCATATACCATTTTCACCACTACACTAGACTAGAGGATATCTTTCTCAGCTTAGTTCTTTTTGGGGTGGTATTATTGCACATACATATACTCCACTTTTTATTCATCTGTCATTACTCCCTTTACTGTTTCTTTGTAAAGGCTCATATTAGGCCAAATAAAGGCAAGGCCTTTCTTTAACTCCCCATCCCAAACACTTCCTAATTACCCATTGACAAAAAAGGGATCTTTTTTAACTCTTAACTTCTTTATCCATTGACATTGATCTTAGTTTGTGAGTGTGGCTTGCATGGAAGTGGTGGTGAGCAATCTGCAGGTTGGTGGAAACAACAACGACAACAACAATAGCGGGACGAGGGAGTACAGGAAAGGGAACTGGACAGTGCAAGAGACGATGGTTTTGATAGAGGCAAAGAGGATGGATGATGAGCGGAGAATGAGGAGGCACGCCGGCGAGAGCAGCGGTGGGGAGAGGGGAAAACCGCCGGAGCTCAGGTGGAAATGGGTGGAGGATTATTGCTGGAGCAATGGGTGTCTGAGGAGCCAAAACCAGTGCAATGACAAGTGGGATAATCTGATGAGGGATTTCAAGAAGGTGAGGGAGTACGAGAGGAGAGCAGTGGCTGATCCTCACCAGAGACCATCACATGGCGGCGGAGGTGACGGTGGTAATAATGTCAAGTCATATTGGAAGCTGGACAGGGTCGAGAGGAAAGACAGCAACTTGCCCACCAACATGTTGCGTGAAATTTATGAGGCATTGATCGACGTTGTGGAGAGGAGGGCCGGCGGCGCTCAAAGAACGGTGGTGGGTAGTCGTGGCGGCGGCGGCTCTGCCTCTGCTTCCACTTCTGGCTTCATCCCTCAGCTCCTCCCTGCAATCCATCCGGCACCCGAACCTCCGCAAGTCGTCGCAGCACTGCCACTCCCCCCACCGCCGCCGCCGGGTCCCCCAGCACAGCCGCCGGCGTTTCATTTTCAGCACCACCGGCCGCCTTCCACTACGCAATCCTTCCCCATAGTAGGTACTCCTTTCTCCCACATTCTGACATTTAATTTCTCCTTTCTTCTGGTCAAGATTCAATTTTTCCCCACATTAATTACCACCAGAATGATTGGTCACTGTAAATACACATTCTGGATGAAAAAATCACCAAGATTGTTGAGCTTGTACGTGCCTGGCATTCTCAAAGATAAACAATTTGCCTTTAAGTTCTTCATGTCCTCTCCTTCCTTTTTGTGTCTCTTTTTCTTTCCTTTTTTGCCGCTTGGGGTCGCTACATTAAAATCTACCCCACAGCTCAGCTACCCATGCAAGTTGACCGCTTTGACCGATTTATTTATTCAGTACCTGTACCTACTTCCCCACATATTTTTCTATGGATGTTATATTTCGGACATATACGTGGGGCATGTAAAAAGGTTATTACAAATTAATTTTAATTTCAACAAATTAATGTAAAAAGTTGACCGCTTTTTATGGTTTTGATTTTGTGTTTTGGAGATGGGTGAAAGCTCAGATCCTGAGACAAGTGAGCAATCAGACTCACAAGCAAAGAGAAGAAGAGTGGGAGAAGAGGAGGGGACACAGGAGAGGGGAAACAGAAACACCACTAATTCCCTTGAAGTTGGGCCTGCAATTTCCAGGAGTGCCACTCTGATAGCAGAAGCCATTCAGTCAAGTGAGGAGAGAGAGGAGAGAAGGCACAGAGAGATGCTGAACCTGCATGAGAGGAGACTTCAGATCGAGGAATCAAAGGCTGAGATCAACAGGCAGGGAATCAATGGTCTTGTAGATGCCATCAACAGACTTGCTAATTCCATCCTTGCTTTGGCTGCCAACAAGAATCAACCTCCCCCCTCCTGACAACTCACATTTCACTTGATTCCACCTATCATTAAACTTTAATTACCACTGAGTTGAAAGTGGTGAGTTACTGCTGTCAATGCTTTATCTTAGGCCAAGTCAGAAAGTTAAAAAAGAACAGAAAGATAAAAAAGGTAGAATCAATCTGTTCCAAAATAGTGGTCTTGATCCTCTTTCAGTACTAATGATTTGAGCCAGTACTGGAAATAAAGACAGTATATTTTGGTATAGATCCATTATATTTCTTGTACTGTAAATAACTTGATCATGCATTGATTAGTAGCATTATTTTAGTTCAGGACTTTTAGCATGTACTCCGTATTCATTTCACATTTTTTTTTTATTTCTCCTTATTTTGTTGTCTTTGATTCTTGGGAATGTGGACTTGAATTATCTTAAAGTACTACTCTATAAATTATGGCATCACTTCACAATCTAAACTAGAGCTAGTTTGGTAGACGTCCCAATATATATTTGTTCACCGCAAAAAAATAAAAAAATCACTGGAGTGACAACTTTACCTATTCTATCTTACTCACATCTTCAAGTTTTTTCTAAATTGGAAAAATAACTAAGAACGAAAAGTCACTAGAGAACAAAACTGATAAATTAGTACATTCAAACCAGTGTCTATACACAAATGTTAGTTGTATGAGCACTTATTTGTGGACAAAGAATTTAGTTGTATGCATCGAACTAGAAATAACTGTGCACATAAATTGGTTTCCGTGCAATTGCACATCGATTTACGTTCGTCTATTTGCAAACACGTCCGCGTAAATTGCTTGCAAACCAATGTCTGTGCATAAACAATAATGGTTGTCTGTGCACTAGTTGTTTGTACATACAATTAATGTGTGTGTACAAACAACTAATGTCTGTACATAAGCACTAGTTTGAATTTATTAAATTATAGATCTAGAAATTTACTTCATTTTAAATTTATATTTTCCTTATAGACAATTGGTATCAATATTTAGTACGACATGGGCAATAACTCCGACGACTAATCATCTTAAATTTTCAGATGATTTTTCTGATACTCTGAAACTCTGATTATTTTTCCGGTCTTGAAAGATAATAGGTGGTAAATATAAAGAAGATGAAAGTATAATGATTAAGGATGTTTTTACTTGGACTATAATTTGTCCTAGACCAGACCAGATCAAACCAGACCAGACCAGACCAGACTTGGATAATTATAAATATACAAAGAAACCAGATTGGACCAGACCAGACCAGACCATCAAATTACAGTCCAAGTAAAAATATCCTACGATGGAGGATGCTAATTATATTGAAGATGAAAAATGAGTTCAAGAGAAAAAGAGGGAAAATGAATGAGGGAGAGAAGAATGGTATATGGAGGCAGAGAAGTGGGGAGAGAAATGTGGAGAGAATGAGATGTGGGAAGAGGGGTAAAAAAAAGTAAAAAATTAGACCAACACAAATGTGTAATCCAATGTGTATAAATAGCAAAATTCGTTTGTTTAAGATAGTTGACTTGTAATGGACCTCATGCACAGAGCCAGGATTTAGTCCAGGGCCAAAAGCTCGAATACCAGCAATTACATGTATGTAACGTGTAAATATAGTAATAAGTTGTATTAAAATTTTAGCGTATGGTTGGCACGACTAGCTGAATAGATACTTTTATGGCGATATTAGTAACTGTTAATTTTTAATGGCTGAAAAGATTTTAAAAAGAAAATGTGGTAGTTGTTTGATAAAAAATTGGCTGTTTGATTTAGTTATATTTGGTATACAATCTGTTGGGACAAATTATTACTAAAAGTCACGGCTTTTCTCAAATGCTACTCCTCGTAGCATTTCAAAAAAGATCTTTTATTTTTTGAGAAACTCTTAAAATTTGCCATGTCAAACAAAAAACACGCGTGTAGTCACGGACTTAGTCACGGACAGCAGTTCAATTTTTCCGTGACTAACAGATGTAGTCACGGTCGCTGACCGTGACTAAGTTCGTGACTTAACGGGCGTGACTAAATTGAAGTCACGTCCAACAAACCGTGACTAAATATAGTCACGGTCGGTGGCCGTGACTATTATACTAGCCGGAACCCCACTCCGGCGTATTAGTCACGGTCAGAGGCCGTGGCTAAGTTTTTTTTAAAATTAATATTAGTAGTCACGGCTTTGGACCGTGACTAATCTTTCTAATTTTCAAAATTTTTAAAAGACCGCCCGCGGCGGTAATTTAAATTTTTGAAATTAGTCACGGGTGTCGACCGTGACTAATTGGTTTTTTTGGAAAAAAAAATTATGTTTTTTATTTAAAAAAATAATAATTTCGGATTAATTATAGTCACGGATAAGGCCGTGACAACTTTTTTTGTTTTTTAAAAAAAAAATTCCAGTTTTCGTTTTTTTTAAAATGTTTTTAAAAATTACTTTTTTAAACACATTTTTAAATTTAAAAATGTTTTTTGAAAAATGAGTTATTGAAAATATTATACTATTTTTTTTTTAAAATAAATACATTTTAAGAGTAAAGACATACAACAAATTCAATAAATATTGTGACAAACTTTTAAATGTTTTGAAATACAACAAATAATAAATGTATGATGATTACATGTCCCGTGGGACTCCATTATGATAAAAATTGGGATTTTCTTCTTCTTCTTCTTCATCATCATCATCAACAAGAAACTCATCTGGGTTCACGGGGGGGTCTTCGGGGTCAGGTCGGGTTCCTCCTCGGGGTGCTCCTCGGGGTCCTCCTCGGGGTGCTCCTCGGGATCCATGACCCGGGGTGCCACTACCTCCTCCGGATGACCTCGCAAAGTCAAAGGACATAGATCCGAAATTCGGGGAGATCATCGGCATGCCACCGTATCCGGAGGTGGGGAAAAATCCCATACCGCCCATGTGCTGAACTTGAGGAGTTTGCTCAGGGTGGAATACGTACGGGGGAGGAAAAGGCTGTGGCGGAGGCTAGAATCCGGCACGCATGAACCGTTCCATCTCCTCCAACCGGGCTTTTGTGGCCTCATCTGCTTTCCGCTGCTCCTCCCATCGCCGTTCGTGCTCCTCCAGTTCACGCTGCAGTGTAGCAATACGAGGATCTTCTCCCCGCCTTGACCGAGAAGAGGAAGCACCGGTGCTTCGATCATACAAAATCCGTTGCCCCTCGGACCCCAAGCACGGAACCCGGCCCTTGTAAACCCCGGCCGCCTCAATGGCCGCCTCATCATCCGCATCGGAATCGAGGTCGTCCTCCTGGGTCAAGCCTCGTGCCGCACGCTGCCTGTCAACGGATTCGTTGTACTTCGTCTGCATTTTCAAAAATATTTTTTAAATGCTACATACTTAGATTTGAAATGTTACTAAATAACAAAATATGATGTTACATACTTCGAAGTCAGCGAGGCGGGGTGGCAAATCGGCTTCAGATTCCTCGCCGTGCTTCGTCCAGCAATGCTTGACGAGCCGGAGAACATCAACCCTCTTCTTCTCAGGACCAGCCTAAATGGTGTGAAAAAGACTTAAGTAAATTTTTTATAATGAAGGATTGTGATGTTGTAAGTTTTTTTGAATAGCACTTACAAGAGTTTCCTTATGGGCATTCTGAGATTTACGACCTCCGTGCCACTGCATCTCCAAGGCCTTCTCGGACATCCGGTTTTTCTTACCGGATTCACTTCTAGCCAAGAATTTCGGATCAGAAGACCAGTGGCGACAAAGGTTGGACCACACTTCATCCGAAACCCATCTAGGCTTTTTCCCACTTTTTCGCGCACGTTTAAAAGTGGCGCGAAGCCAGGTCGAAATCCTAGCATTGTAGGCTTTAAGAATATCGGCACCGTTTGCGTGAGTCCAACGATAGTGAGCCTTTATTAAAACAAATTGGATTAATTAATCACCAGGTATATATTAGGCCAATACAATCAGGGAGGGAACATTCATTTATTTTTACCTTGAACAGGTTCCACCATAGTTCGCGAACCTTGGGGTCAACATCCGACAGCGTGGCCCAAGTGCCAAGAAAGTGTCCTCCGATTATGCTTTTGATGCCTTTGAACACTTGTTCGTCACTTAAAAAAATTAATAGTATTTATTTATATAAGATTTGGTTAGATTATTTAACATTATATAAAATTATTGAAAATAAGGTTTCTTCATAACTACTTACAAAAGAACATCTGCAGGGGTCACCCAAACAGCTCCTTCGTTGTTGCGCTCCGCTTCGGACATGGGCGCATAGTTAGGGCGGGGAGCTGAGGTCGATTGTTCGTTGCTCATCTAAAATATATTAATTTAATTTGTTTTTTGTTAGAACTCTTATAATAGAAGATCAAATTTTTATGTAAGTATTGTCTATTGTCAATGTATATAACATATTAAACTGGGTATAAGTTTAATATTAGGTTCCAATAATTGCTAATAAACAAATCCTATAATTATTAATGAGTTGACACAGTCGACCGAAGAATCAACCAGTTGGAGCTCATCAATGAGTTGACCCAGTCGACTCATTGATAAACTCCATCCTGACGATTCTTCAGGCTACGCCTTGAACCATGGATGGGCTACATCACATGTAGCGACATAATGTCAGTACATGCGTTTGGGAGAGTCCATCGATGACTCAAGCCGTAGCCAGAAGAATCCACAGATTGGAGCTTATCTAAGAATTGACTAGGTCAACTCATTGACAAGCTCCAACTGATCGATTCTTCGATCGACTGGGTCAACTCATTGATAAATTATAGGATGAGTTTATTAGAAATTATTGAACCACTCATATTAAACTTATACACAGTTTATTATTTTTCACTATAAAAATTTGGGGTATATTTATTATTTTAAAGTTTGGGGTATATTTATTATTTTTCACTATAAAAATTTATACAAGTATTATTAATTGAAAATGTGTATAGCATATTAAACTATTTTTAGTTTAATATGAGGGGTCCATATTTTTTCATAATAAGTTCTTAAATAATTTGGTAATAAATTGCACTTAGAGGTAACATGTTAAACTTTTTACAAAGTTTACATGAGAGGAGATCATTTTTTTATGTTTTCGATATATCAATTTATATGAGAGGCCATCTTTTTTTTTATCAGTCATATCAGTTTGTATGAGAGGCCATTTTTTTATCTGTTTTATACACATTTACAATTGTAAGTAACATGTTAAACTTTTTGCAAAGTTTACATGAGAGGCCATCTTTTTTTTGGTGTTTAAGATACATGAATTTTATACAATTTTTATAAACAGTTTTTCAAAAACAGTTTATAAAAAAGAGTTTTAATACACTTTTTAAATAAAAAACAGTTTTTATACAAACTGTTTCCTAGAAACAGTATACTTTTTTTTCAAAAACAGTTTATAAAAAAAAGTTTTTATACACTTTTTAAATAAAAAACAGTTTTTATACAAACTGTTTTTCTAGAAAAACAGTATAGTTTAAGTTTATACAAAAAAACGTTTTTTATAATGTCTAAATAACAGTTTTATACTTTTTTAGTTAAATTACAAAAACAGATTATATAACACAGTTTTTATATAAACAGTTTTTATATAAACAGTTTTTATATAAACAGTTTTTATATAAACAGTTTTTAATTAAATTACAATAACAGTTTTTAAGTAAACTAAATTTTCATTCAAAACAGTTTTTAAAAACACTGCATTTTTTATAAAAACTGTTTTTACAAAATCTGTTTTTATATAAAACAGTTTTTAAGTGAACTAAATTTTCATTCAAAATTGTTTTTATAAAAACAGTTTTTACAAAACTGTTTTATTTATTAAACAGTTTTTATAAAAACTGTTTATTTACCATTTTGTATCCAATTTTTACTTTTTATATTTATAAAAACTGTTTATAAAAACTGTTTATAGAAACTGTTTATAAAAATTTGCAAAATTTTAAAAACTGTTTATAAAAACTGTTTATCGAAACTGTTTATAAAATAATTTGTATACTTTTTATAAAATTTGTTTATAAAAATTTGTTAAATTAGAATTAAACATGTTAAGTTTGTGAAAGCTTAACATGAGGGGGCAAATTTTTTTTAAATATTTCGGGTTAACCATTGGGAGGCATGCATATCACACACTAATCATATATATTAAATATTATTAATCATGCATATGAACATATATTACACATATAATAATTTAAATCATTTAAACATAATTATCATGCATACAAAACATATAAATCATATCATGCATATGAAACATATAATATTAAACATATTATATTAATTCGAAAATATATTATATGAAACGCATTAGTTCGAAAATATGTTAATCATGCATATGAACATATATTAAACATAAAATAATCTACATTTGAACATATATTAATCATGGATACGAAACATATAAAATGAAATTAACATGCAAAACTACAACTCATGCATATAATAAATCATACATATAACTTTTGAAGATTACAAAATGATATGAAACTAAAAATCATGCATCTTAATCATGGATTTGAGTATACAATCATGCATTTTTGGAATTTTAATCAAATATTACAAATAAGATGAAAAGAACACATAACCTTGACTGAGAAAAGAAGGGGTGGCGACGGAAGGCGGCGGACGACGGCGGACTACTGGTTGTAGACGACGGGAACGGCGGATGCTAGGCGGCGACGGCGGCGACGGCAGATGCTAGGCGGCGACGGCGGCGGCACTAAGCAAACTGGAAGAGAAGGAAGAGAGAAGGAAGAGGTGGTGTAGGGTTTGAGATATGGTGCGTAGGATTTTTTAAAAAAACGCTAAGTGTTTCTTTTATATAATTGTTTAGTCACGGTCATAGTCACGGTCAGGACCGTGACTAAACCCTTCGTAATTGACGATGTCAGCGAGGCGGTCAGAGCCGCCTTTAATCGTAATAGTCACGGTCATAGCCGTGACTATGACCGTGACTGTTTTCAAAATTTGAAAATAGTCACGGTCATAGTCACGGCTATGACCGTGACTATTGTGGTCAGCGCCCCTCTGACCGTCAGTCCTGACTTCGGCATTTACGAAGGGTGTAGTCACGGTCCTGACCGTGACTACAACCGTGACTATTTAATTTATAATTTCATTTTCCTGTCACCCAAGCATTTTATGCTAAAAAATGACTAATAAAGAACCAATTGACTGAGATATGATGCGTACAAGAATGTGTCGTCTGAAACTATGTACACAACTTATTGAACCGAAAAATGAATAAGGTGTGGTTCTGTTCGTCTTTGTGTTAGTTATTACTTATTGTTTATTCTTATTTTATTCAAATCAGATCAGATCAGAAAAATTCAGACATGATTTATTATTATTAATAATAATAATTATTATTCTTATTATTATTATTATATCGTTATAATAATATTAATTGTGTATATATTAATTGTGTTTATATTACTATTATAATATTATAATACCATCGTAATTGTAGTGTGGACTGTGGAGTATTAAATAAACTGCTTTGAATTTATGTGGTATAGAACAGATTAAGGAGTAATTATTTTACAAACAATAATGATGAAAGAAATTATCAAATATGCTTGGAGAAATTATATCACAAAATTGAAATTACAACAGCACAATTACTCGCTGTCAGAATCGTTATTTTCTACATATATAGTGTCTTCTTCTGTATCTGAACCGTCTATCCATTCACCTTCTTCCTGATATTGAGCATTTTGTTGTGCTACATACATTTCCTCAATTTCGCGCTCAGATGGAATGGTTAGGTCCGGAAGGTGCGTTTCTGGCATGACTTCAACACGTCCGCCATTTGGATCACTTAATTGGACGTTATAGTTGACCGTCTCAACAATAGGCGGAGGTTGGAAAAATTGTTGCTGAAAAGCATCTAGATCAACGTCCTTGTGTTGAGTTTGTGATTTAATTTTGTTCGGACGGACAGGACATGCACACACCCAAGGATTCTGGGTCCGCCTTGTTGTAGGATATTCTGCATAATAAATCTGCGCTGCTTGTTGGGCGAGTATGAAAGGCTCATTTTTCGGGTACACACGAGAGTGGTTGACGTCAATCATATTATACTTCGGATTTTTTCGCACGCCACGTGTGGGATCAACCCATGTGCAGCGGAACAGAACGCATGTCATTTTTTTCGCACTAGAAGGCATCTCAAGTTCCAGAATCTCCTCCAGGACACCAAAAAAATTGGTTTCCGAGTTATCATAACCGATGGTCGGGACACATAACCCGCTGTTCGTTGTTGGTCGGCCCTCTCCGTAATCGGCTGTGTGATATGTGTAACCGTTTATCACATATTGCCGCCACACTTTGGCACTGGCACCTGGGCCCCACGCTAATGATACTAACAAAGGGTCGACAATCCCACGACTATTGATCTGTAAATATAAACATAATAATAACATTAGGTAAACATTAGGTAATATATATAATTAATGTGTGTGTATATATATACCTGATACTTGTACCAATTTACAAAATCAGAGTCCACCAACGCATCAATTTCATTCTCAGGAAAGGCTGATAAAGAAGCTCGGAATTCACTGTGAAGTCAAAAATAAAAAAAACTATAAATTAACTACAAATTTAATTTATAAGTATTACAATTATACCTACAAATTTAACTTACTGATAAAACGGTGAGATTTCTGGACAATTCATGAGGATATAAGTATGCGCAATTTACAATTCCCCACCCAGGATGTATCGTTGTGTCGCAGCACCTTTACCTCTGCCTGGGTAATTGAAGATGGAAACTACATTTTCATATAAATCCTCGCCAATGTCATCGTTCCGGGCAGGTCTCTTCCTTCTGGTGATGACCTCACGCTCGAAGTAAAAAGACGAGAACGTTGAGATTTCTTGTTGAAGATACGCTTGACAAATTGAAGCCTCAACGTGTGCCTTGTTGGTCACTTTCTTTTTCAGCTCTCCTAGAAATCTGCAATAATGCAATAATACACATGTTAACAGTTATTGTGAAATAAATATATTTTTTTAAATGAAATTGTGACTAACCTTTCAAATCTGTACATCCACCTATAGAAGACGGGCCCAGCAGTCAAAGCCTCATACGGAAGATGTATTATGAGATGTTCCATTGTATCGAAAAACGATGGTGGCATTATTTTTTCCAGATTACACATCAGAATGGGAACAGACTCTTGTAGTCTCCGGAGGGATGCCGCATCCAAAACGCTGGAACATATCGATTGAAACAACAAACTGATTTCAGTAATGCAGGACCATACGTGTTCAGGGAGCATCTCTTTTAGTGCAATTGGTAGAAGTCTTTGCATTATTACATGAGCATCGTGAGTTTTCATGCTCGTCGTCGTGGTAAGTTTGTTCATGTCTACGCATCTAGACAAGTTGGAGCAGTAGCCATCTGGAAACTTCTGAGACGCAAGCCATTTTAATATTGCTGCCTTTTGTGGTTCTGTGACCTGGTAGACTGCTTTTGGAACTTCCTTGCCCTGATATTCTAGATCAACAGAAAGTTCGGGTCTATCACACCAAATAGTCATATCTTTCCTAGCTGCAAGACCGTCTTTAGTTTTGCCTTTCAAATCCATCACCGTGTTAAATATATTGTCAAAGACGTTCTTCTCGGTGTGCATGACATCTAAATTGTGACGGATGAGAAGGTCTTTCCAATAAGGCAACTCCCAGAATATGCTCCTCTTTGTCCACTTATGGGTATCACAATACCCATATGGCTCTTGGTTTGGCTCTTCCATAGCCGTAGGAAAACGTCGAACCCGGTTATAAATTTCTTCACCGGTCAATCTCGGGGGTGGGCTCTCTCGTACCGCTCTGCCTCTAATGAAAGACTTCTTGTCCTTTCGATATCGGTGCCTTTCCGGGAGAAACTTGCGGTGACAATCAAAGTAACTTCCTTTTTTGCTGTAACTGAGCGAGTTGGCACCTGATTTCTCCATGCATATCGGACATCCCATCAGACCGTGTGTGCTCCATCCCGAAAGCATGCCATAGGCAGGGAAGTCGCTAATGGTCCAAATGATGGCAGCTTTCATGATAAACATTTTATCTGATGAAACATCATAAGTTGGTGTCCCAACGGCCCACAATTCTTTCATCTCCTCAATAAGGGGTTGAAGATAAATGTCTATCTTTCGCCCAGGATCCTTGGAACCCGGACAAATTAAAGACAAAAAGATGAAATGACTTTTCATGCACATGTCGGGAGGGAGATTGTAAGGTGTTAACATGACCGGCCAACATGAATAGTTCTTGCCAAACCTGCCAAAAGGAGCAAATCCATCTGAGCACAATCCCAGCCGCACATTTCGTGGCTCCATAGCAAACTGAGGATGACAGCGGTCAAAGTGTCTCCAGGCTTCACAGTCCGAAGGGTGAGCCATCATACCCTCGTTGGTTTCGTGCTCAACATGCCATGTCATGTGTTTCGCAGTAGCAGTCGAAGCGTACATCCTTTGCAGTCGAGGAGCTATTGGGAGGTAATACAGTTTAGACAGTGCAGACCTATGTCGTGGTTTCTTTTTACCTTGACGAACAGGTTTGTATCTGTCTCCACCACAGAACTTGCAGAACTCAAGTGCCTCATCCTCCTTCCAGAACAACATACCTCCTTCCGGGCACGCATCAATTTCAACACAAGGTAGCCCCAACTTAGACATTAACTGCTTCATGTGGTAATATGAATCGGGAAGGGTATGATCTCGCGGTAGCATCCCTCCTACTGACTGCAAGACTCTATTCATGCAAGTTTCAGGGAGACTGTATTCGGCTTTTATGTTCATGAACTCAGTAACAGCGGATAGCTGAGAGTATCCCTCACAATCAGCATACAGAGGTTGGTCGACAGCTTTTAGAACATCCTGAAATCTCTCAGTCAAACCTTCATCCACATAAGGTTGATAAAATGTCGGATTTTCATCCGCATCTGGTTGATACGAGGTTGAGGCTTCAGGGGGGTCGTTAGGTGGTTGTGGGGGGTTGAATTGAGACGGTACACCGTATGCGTCATATACCATTTGTTGGTCCCACCTCATTTCAGCACGGTCTCCCCACGCACTCATCTCTGGAGGGACGTAACGAGACGAACCTACCGTTTGTGGTATAACAGATGGATCCAAAGGTTCGCCGTGAGAAGTCCAATTATAATAATTGGGAACAAAACCGACCGCGTACAAATCATACCCAACTTCGTGTGGGTCTTTAAATTTGAGATTTTTACACTTTGAACATGGACATCTTATTTTATCACCACTCATATAAGCCGGATGTTCAAGTGCAAATTCAATAAATTCCCCGACTCCCTCGAGAAAATTTGATTGCATTCCGTACAATACCGCATCTTTATCATACATCCAACTTCTATTTTGTTTATACATTATGCCTGAATATTATAATAAAAAATTATATGAAATGCAATGCACACAATTTTAAGTAATTTATTTCACTAAATATAATCAACTAAATAATTTTCACTTTTTTTAAATGAAATGCACAGAATTCACAACAATAATGCACAAAATATATGTCCCCTAATGCACAATAATGCAGATAATTTCACTAAATTAAACATACGTTTAATTAAATCTAACTAATTCATTTAGTTAAATTTAACTAAATTTAACTAGTTCATTCCGTCCCCTTTTAATGCATCACTACGTTTAAACCTACGTTTAGCTACCTAATTTAACTTAATTAACACATCAATAGCTACGTTCAAACCTACGTTTAGCAAACGAATTTTAATTAAATTATTTTTGTAAACCTACGTTTAGTTTAAACCTACACTAAATTATTACGTTAATGACATTTAATCTTATTAGTAATACACAATTAACAATTCACTAAATTAAATAATATGACCAAATTCAACCCAATAATTTGAACATGTATATAAAGTTATTTGAATTAATAAGCAATACACAATTCACAATAACAATTCACAATTCACTTAATTAACACATTACTAACGTACGTTATTTGAACTAATTTCACTAAACATAAACATCATTACGTTTTAAACTACGTACATTTAGCTAACTAATTTTAATTAAATTATTTTATAAACCTAAAAGTTTAACTAATTCTAATTTATGACATTACTACGCTTATAGTTAAAACATGTTGTTAATTAATTAACAACCTCACTAATTTAATAGTTTTAATAATTTAAATTGAACCAACTAATTCTAAATAAAAATTATAATTCAAATAACATACCTTATCTGCATAAACAGGGAAAATGATAGAAGATAGACTACATCCTTCGATCTTTCAAACGGATACTGTATATACTGGGAATGAATTGGTGTGGTTCTGTTCAATGAGCTGCTCCTGCATATATAAAAAATTTAGTCACGGACTTAGTCACGGATTTGTCCGTCACTAAGCAAAACCGTGTCCAATACGCGTCCAACACGTGTTAATGACGTGTAAATGACGTGTTAATCAAAGTAGTCACGGAACTAGTCACGGATATGGCCGTGACTAAAGTTATCCGTACATAATACCGTTGCGCATTAAGTTAAGGGAGTTGGAAAAATTAAAATTTAATTATAGTCACGGGTATAGTCACGGATTTGGCCGTGACTACGTCGTATAAGTATGAGTATCACACATAAACATAGATATATACATATGGGCATGCAATTCCCTAAATTCCCTAAATATGGGTATACTCATGTCATAATTATATCGATGAGTTTAATGTTTTTACGAGAAAACATTTCACCCCAGATCACTATAACTTTGATATAATACATATCACACATTCACACGTATAAGTATCACACATAAACATAGATATATACATATGGGCATGCAATTCCCTAAATAAGAGTACATAAAACTAAAATTGCTACAAATATTGCAATTCCCTAAATAAGAGTACATAAAACTAAAATTGCTACAAATATTTTTAAGAGCCATACGAAGAGAGGCGGAAATAATGCCAAGTTTTACTTATATGTTTTGATAGCTTTACAAACCCGGGGTAATAAAATCGAGGGAGAGGCGGAAATAATGCTAAGTACGATCTGAGTAAGAAATTAGGTAGAATAATAATATGTTTGAAAATCAAAATTGTGATCCTTTTTCACCGCTAGAAGGTGATATTGTACAACGAAATATAGATTGCAAAGTCGATCAAATTCTCCTAGAATAGTCTAAAGTGCGAATTCTATTTTCTTAGATTACCACATTATCTATCTATAGATGGGTAATGTGGATATTAATTTGTAACAACGTATTTAAATGGGTTGGAGTGTGCATTGTTTGTGAATAACTAGAAATCTAAAATAGTCAAAAGTGGGCATTCTATTTTCTTAGATCAGCACATTATCTATGGTATGTTAATAGAGAGCTAAATGGTATGGTTGCACTAGCCAGCCAACAGAAAAGAAGAAGCTTGGGTAGCTTCCTGTCCGCGTGAACAAACAAAACGAGAAAATTCAGAGTATCTGGTACTTGATGAAGCAGCCAGGCCAGGCGGCATATTTCTCTCCTCTCCTCTCCTACAGTTAGTACAGCACAGTGCGCATTTCAAATGACTGCAAATACTAGGGGCTGTCACATTTTCCATGTCCTGTTGACCAAACCATTTGTCCACCTAATTCTTTCTTATTAGTTGAGTTATATATCCCGAAAAACAAAAAAAAGGATGACATGTTAAGGATTGTTAAGGTTTATGCATGACATGACTTAGAGGCCGTTTGGCAACACTGTTTTTCGGCTTATCAGACTTATCAACCAATTTTTTCACCAAACTCGTAATTTTTGCTTTCGCGCGCTGAATTGTGTAATAAGCAGAAAAAGTAAGATTGCAGTTACTTTTCTGGCTATATTGGCTGAAGTTACTGTAGATGATCATTTTAGCTATTTTGACATATAATTTTTTCTTTATTTTATTAATAAAATATATTTTAAAAATAATTTTTTCCTAAATCAGCAGAATCACCCAATGCAGCCACTTCAGCCAGAACTTCATAAATTTCAGAAGAATCAGTCAAATCAATCGATTTTCGTGCTACCAAATGGGCTCTTATTTTCCTATATCTTCAAAATCTATATTTTTACTCCTATTACATATTACACTTGCTCTCAACAAATATGTCTATACAATACTAGGGTGGATTTGACTCTAAACCTCAATTAAAAATTGAATGTATATATGAGATTTAATAAGATCAAAATATTGTGAAGTAGTTGAGTGCAAACATTAATTTTTTAATTCGAATGTTGTATACAAAATAACTATTTAATTTAAAAAACATAATGCAAAGTTCAATTTTACTCAAAATATGGAGTGTAATGTCAAATTCCAACACAATCTTACGCTCCCCATTCCACTCAGATCATTGTCTAATCTTTTCCCACTAAATTTGTTTCACACCTTCATATTTGGCAATATATGTATAGCTCTAGTTCATTTTATTTTATTCTAACTTTACCAATTTAATATTGACATCATAACCAGTTTCTTAATGATAGTAGTAATGCCCCATGTCTCAATTTTAGTGAAGCATGCGTGGTATATTACCTGCAGGGGCAGCCCGGGGGCAACGGGCCCTAGGCCACTCAAAAAAACAAAAAAGTTAGGCTCAAATTTAGTTCTTTATAATATGGGTGAGTAAGCTGATTTTCCCACCATAAACTAATAATTTTTTGGATGGAATTGTTTGAATTGTTTTCAGGTGGGATTTTTTTATGAAACTTTATAATCATGTTCTCTATGGAATGTAGATTAAGTCCACAAAATTTCAGTTTAAAATCCAATCTCGAATCCCATTAAATAAATTATTGAAAACATTACGTTTTTATGCATACTTTGACGCAGTGTTTTTCAAAAATTTATTTAACTGACTTTTCGATTGTTTTTTTTATAAAAAAAACACTACATTTTTCACTAATTTTGGAGAAGAAAATGATTTAGCTAGCGGAAAAAGAAAGGATTTAGAATGATCATATCATTAGAGGGAAGAATTTAGGAATTGATAAAATATTGCTATGGTGCACAAATATGACCGCAATTATTTCCTTCCTAAATAAGGAGCACCAATAATATAATATTATAGATTTAAACACAAGAATGTTTTACAATTTCTATAAAGGTCTTGAAATATTGCTATTAACTTTATTATCATCATCATTATCACCATCATCATCATTATATATTTATATATGCATGTTACTTTAGACGGAAAAAAGGTTTTACAATATTTTTTTTAAAGAATTAGGCGTAATGTAATTCCCTGCCCCTAGAATTAGGCCTTGTTGATCTGGTCTAGCTAATTTGTTTCATGGTCTGATAATGTTTGTTACCTTTTACGTAGTATCTATTACGGAGTACTTGTCAATTTGATATTAAGTGTATTTTTATGCTATAAAAAAGAGAGTCTGGTATATTGTGATTTGGTTTACTCTCATTAATTAATGTGTCATGCTACAATGAAGTCTAACTCAATCCGATCGGTTTAGGCAAAACTAGTATGAAATTGTCCGTTGAGTCTACAATGAAGTCTATTATACTCCAGATAATAATACAATGTGGTTCAAGATGTCTAATCCAAATATTCTAAATCTAAAAATATTATAATAATGAATGCGAGTTAGTACCCTTGAATTATGTTCATCTATTATAAGGATAAGATGTTGTACAATTTTTATTGAATGATGATTGTACTTCTTCTTTCCATGGTTTTAAATGCCCCTACTCCGTTTAATTTTAAGAAGTACGGTTACCACTAAGTAGCAGGTTAAACTTAACAGATGAAACCATTTTTTGAGACGCAAAATTTATTGAGTACTTGACTTTCATTTCTTTCGAAGTCATTTAAATACTACTCCGTATCTGAGTCTTGTGGTATTGATTTAGGGAGTAGAATTCTCAAATTCCAAAGTCAGATTATCTAAGAGCCCATTTGATAACTTTTTTTTAGTTTATTATCGACCAACTTTTTCACTAAACACAATATTTTTGATTTCACGCGTTGAAATGTGTAAAAATAAAAAAAGTAGGGTTTGAGTTACTTTTCTGGCTGAATTGACTGAAGTTACTGTAGAGAATCATTTTAACAGTTTTCATATAATTTTTGCTTTATTTTATTAATAAAATATATTTTAAATTTAATTTTATATATATCAGCAGAATCAGTAAATCCAGCCACTTCAGCCAGAACTTCATAAATTTTAGCGGAATCGACAATACAACTGATTTGGTTACTACCAAATGGACTCTAAATGTATTTGAAATGTTGACTAAGGATAAAACAATACTCCCTTTTAAACACCTGGTGTTTATAAAGAATGGGAACTTTTTGGTAAACAAATGAGAATTTTTATATGTTTGAGTGAAGTGTCACATTGTTAGTAATTTATAATTGTTCAATTTTCCACTATATGATTATGCGCTTATTCTAATTTACTCAATCACGGTTCTTATTCTTCTACATCTTTAAGTGTTTGCTTTTATAATCCAAGTACTGACTAGCTAGTTATAGTGCATTATGTTTTATATATATGCTTCTTTTTCATAACATTATTTTCGAAGTAGAATTAATCTTATGTCATTAGGGTTCTTATAAGCATTTTATTTAGTCGTTCACGCTTTAGAGTCAATAAAGAAGTCGATTTCCAAATTAAATTGCACATGTTATTGAGCAATATATCACCAAAATCTTTTTAATCTTATAATAACATTTTCAAGAACATTCTTAACCTTTGGAATTCAACAACCACTCAGACTTGCATCACAACACCAGCTCAATATCCATGTATATTAAGGCAGCAATAACACATACTCCCTCTGTCCCAAAAAAGTTTGCTAATTTGAGTTTTCTTGATCAACGGCAATCAACTTTGATTAATGATATTTTTAATATGAAATTATTTTGAATATGAAAAATTATATTAAAATCGTTATCCAAAACTTGTCATCGACTAAAAGAAGTTAACATGACCAACTCTTTCGTGACGGAGGTAGTATATAATAATTCACTTTCAAAAACCTACTCTAGCTACAATTGTTTCATGCCCTACACTCATTAAAATCTTACACAAAATATGACCTCTTTTACATTAGTAAATTAGTTATTTATTAGAGAAAATTTTACTTTAGTATTGGGCATTTGATATCGCGCCCTTCGTGACGAAGCTAAGCGCTAGTTATTATATACGAGTATATGAGTTTCATTACTACGAAATCATATTATTCATTGACAAATATAATAGTGCATATGTCCCTTAAAATTTAGCCATCTTTAAATATCTTGGTAAGAGATTTTCAAACTAACAATACATATATTTGTATACAAAATTATTTGTAGTATGAAAATATTCGAAATTGTTCTCATTTTGTGTGTGCGCATGCACAAAGTTTCTTGCATCATGTTCAATAATGTTTATATCATTCTAACTCATTCTTACTTGAATTACACTTTCTTATTCAAGAATCACATAACTCAACTTTTTTTAATAAATACATTTCGTCTCACATAGTCACATGTCTCAACTTTATGAAGACGAAGGTGATATTAATCAAAATCATTAGTGTCTACAACCATTGAAAGATTCACTATAAAACATCGAAAGTTTTATTTTATTAACTATTTTATTATGAATAATACACGTACTCCGCTATGGAATTAGCCCAATAATAAATAAAATTAAGTCAAATGGGATTAGACTAGAATAAATATGTACATAATCAGATTAGAAATTTTCAATTTAAGTGAACCTGTTCAAAATTTGAAGACGGGCTGCTAATCACTAGCTCTTTAATGGGGGGAGGAGATATTGTCGTATATACTCCCGTATTATAATAATGCTAATAATGCAAGTACAAGAATCAAAATGATATCATTTCGTATACCGTGCGACCTGCCCAAGGTGACTATTAGTTTTGGATAATTTAAAAAAAATCGCGTGAACTGTACACGCATGTACAATAATTTTTTTTGTCCCAGTAACATGGATGATGTAACTCGCGTGTAAAGATATGTAACTCGCGTTATTGATCAATGTAACTTAAGCTCATCCAAAATGTAACTTGTCAAATATTGATTTCAATGTAAACAATAAAAAAAAGAGTCTAATTGCACAATTGCTTTAGGTAAAACGTGAATATGTTTTGTTTTTAATATCATGATATGGCCATAAAAAATAATTTTTTAGAAAAGATCATTTTTTGTTTCAATAGCAAATGTAACTTAGGTGTATACGGAATGTAACTTGTTGAAAAATTGAACAATGATTTTTTTTGTTTGAGATATTATAAACATTGATTTCCATATAAACAATGAAGACTTGATCCTAACAGCTTAATTACTTTTTTATAAATAGTGAATATGTTTTTTTTAATATTAGGGCAATAAAAATGATATAGCAGGGGTTTATTCTGTGGTGTAACTCGCGCATATTAAGATGTAACTCGCGTAGATTAAGATGTAAGTTGCGCAGAAGAAGGTGTAATTTCATGATATAGTATCAAATGTAACTTCAAGAATCAAAATAAACAAACTCAATGTCTTAAAAACCTCTAAAAACATATAAAAGTGATAAAAAACTACTTTTGAGAAAAATTTATAGAAAAAAGAAATTGTAATCATATTTTTAATATTTTAATAGCGGAGATGAAGATTATTTTGAAGAGAAAAAAAGAAGTAAAAAAGAGGAAAGAGAACGACTAGAAAAATATTTATAAGCTTTCAAAAAACAAAAATTATTTATAAAGAAGGGTGGCAACCAGAAAAACGAAGAGGAAAGAAAATGACTAGAAAAATATTTATAAAAAAAAGAGAGGAAAGTTTGGCAACTAGAAAAACGAAGGGGAAGCAGGCCAAAGTAGTGTACGTTTAAGAAACGGTGGCGGAGAAAGACAAATAGAGTAACCTTGTTTTTAATTAAAGAAACGGTGCAGTATTTGGACCGGCATACCATGCGCATGGTATGCCGGTCATACGGTATAATTTGCCAAATGATATCCTATTACATTTTTCCCATATATGCTAAACTTCATGATGATATTTTGATATAAAAATGAAATACTCGTATTAAAATAATGCCATGTCAGACACATGAGTAATCAACTACTAATAAAACATACGAGCGTCAAAGTAGATGGAGGCTGACTGAAAAGAGTTTTTGATATATGTTACTCTATGTTACTCTACTAGACATCAAAAACTCTTCCGAAATTAATTTACATGATTAATTTACATGTAAAATAATAAAGTAAAAAATAGTACGTAGACATTTGTAAAATAGAAACAAAAATAATTTTAACCACATATGGAATATATATTACTCTAAAGAAAAATAACAAAACTGTTTTAAACGAAAAAAAAGGAACTTGGTGAAGTAGTATGCGATTAAGTATATTAATTAATACTCCGCACTCTGTATAATTATTCAAAATAACTATTGTTACACATTTTTTTGTACACACACTTACACACTCGTGTCTGTGAAGTGTTTTGTTTTGTCTGTATACAGACACAACGTATTTGAAGTGTCTGTGAAATGAGTTGTGTCTGTATACAGACAAAACAAAACACTTCACAGACACGAGTGTGTAAGTGTGTGTACAAAAATGTGTACCTCAAGCCTGGTTGATAATTATTCTACTTTTGATTTACATTAATAAAGTTGATACATTGTGAGGCCGTTTGGCAACACTGTTTTTCGGCTTATCAGCCAACATTTTCACCAAACACGAAACTTTTGCTTTCGCGCGCTCAATTGTGTAATAAGCAGAAAAAGTAAGGTTGGACTGTTGGAGTTACTTTTTTAGCTGTATTGGCTGAAGTTATTATAGATGATCATTTTAGCTATTTTTACATATAATTTTTTCTTTTTTTTATTAATAAAATATATTTTAAAAATAATTATTTTTTGAATCAGCAGAATTAGCCAATGCTGCCACTTCCGTCAGAACTTCATAAATTTCAGCAGAATCAGCCAAAACAGCCAATTTTCGTGCAACCAAACAGGCTCATATATAGTACTCCCTCAGTCCCATATAGAGGTTCCCGGTTCGCGTTACGATGTTTGACTGACGATAAAGCAACTTGATGCCTCTTCACATTCTGATTATTTTTAGTAAATAAAATTTACATATTCAGAAACTACATTAAAGTCGCTACAAAGCCTGATTAAAAAATATAAATTTTGATAAAAATTTGATATATAACGCAAAAGGTTAAGAATGATTTAAATTGACCATGTGAATAGTGGACGGGAGAACCTTTAAATGAGACGAAGGGAGTACAAGATTTTTCTAGTAAGAAGGCGATGAATTAGGAAACCGGAAGTTAAAGAATAAAGGCAAAAAAGTTGGATAAAGCATTGATTTGAAATGGTTTAAATTTTTAGTTTGCCGTTTTACTATGTACTACCTCCGTCCCATAATGAATGTCTTCTTTTAGTGTGACACGGTTATTAATAAATGGTTGAAAAGTAAAAGTTGTGGTTGAGATTTTAGTAGAGTAAAGTAAAATGATATGGACCACATATTTCTTGCCAAAAAGGGAAAGATGACATTCATTTTGGGACAACCCAAATAGGAAAGTAAGACAACCAAAATGAGACGGAAGGAGTATTACTTATCATATTTATGCAAAAGTATTGATAAAAGTATAATTTATGTGTCTCCGACTAGTTCCCGTTTGATCGTCTAGGCGTTGAGATGAGGCCCGACTAACGCCCAACACCTTCTAGAACATTGATCGATGCTAACTTTTTGAATATATAGAATGGTCTAGAAGTTAGAAATTGATTAAAGTGGCGGATATTACATGAATGGAAAACAAAAATACTACTCAGATTTTACAAAACTCTAAAACAAAGTGTATTGTATGAAACATATTCAAACCATTTGATATACAAAAACTATTTTGGGAAGGAGGTGATATGCGGAGTATGAATATATTTTGGGGCGGGGGAAGAGATGCTAATGACGGTGGGTAAGTACAAGTTCTGAGGGTGGGGACTGGTCAAAGGCGGTCTGAGTCAATGATCAGAGGGTTGGACTACCAGGCCATTAACTTGATAGATGCCCATTTATTGGTGTCAGCTTGGGGTGATGGAAAGCCTGCCCTTTTCTGACATTAAACAAAGACCCTACTATTCTCCCTCTCTCTCTCTTTTTAATTCACTTTTGCTCAAGGCTCACCACATACGAGAACCCAATGTACAATGACCGTCGCAGGTAAGTCTGTTGATCAAAATATCAAATGACGGGAAAATTAGAAATATGATCAAGACTCTTGTGTTGGATGAATCTAGGGGGTCAAAAATACCGAAAAATCGGTATACCGCACTTACCGTACCAAAAAATACCGGAAAATACCGAAATATTAGTATACCGTCATTTTTGGTACGGTATCATACCGTACCGATCTATTTCGGTACGGTAATGGTAAATGTTTTCAATTAAATACCGCGGTATACCGGTATAATACCGTACCGACTCCCTACTCAAAAATTACTTTTAATTCTAATATATTGTAAAAATCCATTACAATTTTGAAGCCCAAAATTAATACTTAAGTTGGTTATAAATACAAGGAAAAATTGAAAATAATAATCCCAACTATTGCCGATCCGCTGAAAATAATCCCAACTTTTGATTATTTTTGTATAATCCCAACTATATAGACTATCCGCCAATAATGGTCCATGACCATATATTACCTCTATAAAAAGTGAATTTTCAATAGAAATTAAGCGTAAAAATTAAAAGTTGAGATTATTTATAGGGATTACTTGTTATATCTCATCTCATCCACTTTAGAAACTACAAGAATTTATTCATAGGGACCATTATTGGCGGAAGGTCCCTAAAGTTGGGATTATTCTGTAATAATCAATAGTTGGGATTATTATGAGCGGACCGCCAATAATTGGGATTATTACTATCAATTTTTCCTAAATACAAAAATAAAGGCTCAATTTCTCAAACTCACTATAACCTTATAGGCTTCCACTACGCTAACCTTAATGACCAATGAGTAATGTAAAAATGTCAAGAAACAAGTCCATCTTGTTCCTAGAGCTTGCAAGTTGGGATGACTTGGCCGCTAAGTAGCTGACGAGTGAAGAGAGATACACTTATGTGACAAGTGTATCAACATAGGGATTCCGCGAGTCGAGACACACAACTTTGTCTGAAAGTCTTATTCAATTTTTAAAAAAAATATAAAAATGACTAAATACACTATCATATTAGAAATAAATGATTTTATATCCATGTTCTTTGAATAGTTTGGTTTATTTTTGTTAGAAATCACTATTGATTTAATTATATCTATATTGTTCAAGTTATTTTAGGAGAATG